>CM054812.1:9753994-10483225 GCA_028984105.1 Lavandula angustifolia | reverse complement strand
ATAATTGGAGCAAGAAAGCCTAATTGTTTCATACTCATTTTCACACAAATCTAACGTAACATAGCCTCCCTTAAAACTAAGTCTTCAGGACTCCTCATTCCAACCATACTCTTTAACTTCACAAAAGTTTCCATCTTCAGTGCCTTAATATCTACAACTTGCTCCTAAGTCCTGCAAGAAAAACACACCAATTGTCTAATTGATGTTTCATAATTCGAAATATTGAATGAATAAAGGATAAAGATTGAAAATTTGAATATTAAAGATTAGAATGAATCGAATTAAATCTATATAATAGAGATTAGAGAGTGAGAACTAAGACAGAGGAGATCGAGAGTGAGAAAAATTGACGAAGAACAATAATATTTATACAGAATACAACGTCTGCAATCGCCTTCTTCTCCAACCGGAGGGATCTTTCGTTTTCTTTAACGGGTAGATGCTAAATATTAATATATAACTAAAAGATCTTAATTAGATATAATTATAATTGAAGATAATGTGTGATTAAGCCATATGGAATGATATTGAGCTAGCCTCTAATAAAATTACAACTGAAGTTTTCTAAATTGATAATTGATAGTATAAATCTTAATATATAATATTATATATATATACATATATAATGTGGGGGCCTTTGTATTGAAGGGGCGAAAAACAACCATTTGAGCTGCTACATGAGAGGCGCCCCTGCCCATTAGTTGGTCGATATTGAACAAGTGTTTGCATTGTTGCATGTCGGGCGTCTCCGTATGGAAAGAATGTGGGTGTGTATTTTTATTTATCTTTTTCCTTGAAAATATGGTTGAGTTCGAGAAAAAAAACCCAATAAAAGTAGAGTCTAGTGGTATCGATCCCAATCCTAAGTATAAAGAAGTTACTCTCTTGAATAATAAATATTCTCTAATTCCTAAATAAAACTCAAACTGATGCTCTTCCTTTAAATAAATCAACTGAATGTTCTACCCCGAGTTCGAAATAAATGAAGGTTGCGTTGAGATGGAACTTAGAAGCATGATGTGCATGTAAATATGTGATTGATTATTTCGTTTATAAATTATAATTATAATGATATTCATATCTAAATGTTTCGAAAATAGTAACCAAAATCACAACTTAAAAAATAAGGTCATTTGTTAAGTAGCCGCTAAGTAAATAAATAAACAATTAATTAAATAATTAGGCTGTCAAGTAGGCAAGAGTTGCTTTTATTCATCCTCCAACTGGCAAAACCCATACAAACTATACTGAATAAGAGCAAACTTTTGGAGATCTCAAGGGCCCTATAAACCCCTCGACAATTTCCAAGTTCTATCAATAAAAATTCTATATAGCTCTAACTATTTTCGTCGCAGGACTAATTAGGTTTTTTGATTATGGCTAAAAGTCTAATCTTTGTGTCTACCCACTGTTGTTCTTCATCTTCGGCTTATTCCAATTCAATCTCTACAGGGTTCCACAAAAATCCCAATAAATTTATGTTTCCTGCGGGTTCTCCTATAAAATTGTGTTCAAAGAATGTTTCTTTGCAATCCAAGGGAAACTCTTTCCAATTGTGGCTCTCATGCACAACTATTAGTTTTATAAAATACCAATTTCTTAATTGTTAAGATTTGATTAATCTTTTTGAATTTTTAATGATGAGGTAAAGCCACAATTAATCCGCCTGAGGAGGGAAAACAAACTCGTTGGTTTGGGTGTTATTGATGATAATTCTACTACCAATATTACTGTAGTAGGGGCCTTGGAGATCTAGCAAAGAAGAAGATATTTCCTTCTCTTTTTGCTCTTTTTATTTTTGGAATTTTCAAATGTATTAAACCCGAAAAAGTAAATTACAGATACTCGTGGGCATACCTATGGAATATATATAACACCCATGCGTTCATGGGGAACAAGGTCAAACTCTCTCAAGCTATCTACGCATGGTCTACATAGGCCAGCAAAGCTATACTAGTACAAAAATACAAGATGTTAGGAGCACGTAAAATCATCCGTGTTAGATTTCATGGTTTCAGATTTCACTTCACGAAAACTCTATCTAGATCGAGAGGAGTAGGTTCAGAGAAAAGGGGAAGAAGATGAATTTCATATCACAAAACTTGTTTACATGTACAACCCTTCTTCTTATTTATACAGTGTTAACTACTTAACTAACTAGGAAACGTGTAAGAGAGAAACACACCTTTTATTAGTTATGCACGCCTCTATTAATTGCCCTCCGATCTTCCAGCTACGGATCAACAGCGATCCAACGGCTACGATTATTTCCCATGTGCAACTGACTTCTAACTGAATGTAATCGTTTCCTTCTAACCGTCTCCTTCAACCGCTTCCACACAGCAACAGTTACTCAATCTCAACATCCCCCCTCTAGATGGAGCCGATGAACATCAACGAGCCCCATCTTGGATAGAAGTAAACGAAAACGTGGACCAGGAAGTACTTTAGTCAACAAATCAGCCGGTTGCTGAGAAGTAGAAATGGAAATAGGAGTAAGGAAACCAGCTTTATAGCAATCACGAACAATATAACAATCAATCTCCAAGTGTTTGGTGCGTTCGTGGAAGACTTGGTTCTTTGTAATGTGGATTGCAGCCGCACTATCACAATGGAGTGGAATAGGAAGAGAAACACTCTGAAGATCCTTAAGCAGGTAGGACAACCACAAAAGTTCACGGACTGTAGAACCCATGGCTCTGTATTCTGCCTCAGCAGTGGATGCAGAAACGGTGGATTGTTTCTTACATCGCCAAGAAATCAGAGAATCACCGAGGAAGATACAAAACCCCGTTAAAGATCGTCTAGTTGTGGGACAAGTACCCCAATCAACATCAGCATAGGCTTGAAGAGTAAATGAATTCTGATGTGAGACAAAAAATTGGCCAAGAGATGGACAACCTTTGAGGTAATTGAGGACATGTAGGGCTGCATTCCAATGAGTGGAACAAGGCTTTGCAACAAATTTACTAAGCTGTTGTGTTGCATGAGTGAGGTCAGGCCGAGTAAGGTTGAGATACAAGAGCTGTCCCACAAGACGGCGATACGGTTCTGGATCAGGGAGTAAGGCGGAGGATTGAAAAGATAAATCTACACCTCAATGACAATAGGTTCAAGTTTAACCCTCTTCGGGTTCCATAAGATGATTATCCGTCCCCCATGCACAACATCAAGATTATCCGCAATAGACCATTCTTTGAAGTAGTTGGTAACAAAGAAATCCCGATTTAGCTTGGTGAATTTTGTCTCAAGTAAGTCGATCAAATCAACACGATTACAATGTACAAACTCTCTTAGCGTTGCTTGTTTATGCGGTTTGTGCAGCCCCGACCCTTGCGGTTATTATTTTATGACCCTTCATGGGTTTAGCAGGCATCGTCTTGGAGGAGGAGTGTGGCTAATCGTCAGGCTTTTCAAAGAAAAAAGTGGCCAACGACATCTTTGTTATCTTTCGCTTAGAAGTCGCATGTGTCATTACCGAATGTTCTATGTGTGCATGGGCATGGCGTAAGCTGCATGGCATATCCTCTACCCTTAGCATATGCATGGGGGCTGAATCTGGTGCACGATCATCTCCAGTAGTGTCCTGTGCTACCATGCACTCCGTGATTTTTTCCCGATCATTTTTCTAGCGTGGACTCTTGATCCAAACGTCCATGCATGGGCTCCGACGTAGGTGTCGAGCTTGGCATATTATGGTTCCACATGGATATAACACAAGGTATAGCCGGGTCGTGGTCATTCTCAAGTGCAATCTAGGGGAGGTAGTGAGTAACTCTGGATCGGTTGAAAAGCCTCCTATCATAGGTTGCGAAATTGTATCTTCATCTTTTTTTAGGCTCATGCTTAGCGCGTGGTCATCGTATGCGGCCTTGTCTTCTTGAAAAAATTTTAGGCAAGCTGGCTTATGACCCATTGCATGCTCGTGCACATCGACGTTGGTGTTAAGAAGGCTCAGGTTGATACCATTTTTAGAGTTCGAGCTTAGTGCATGACCGCCACAGTCAACCTCGTCTCCTTGAACATTATTAGAGGCAATGTATTGCTACATTCGGTCTGGTCACCAAAGGTGTTATCGGATTTAGTCCATCAATGTGGTCACCATTAGTGTTGTAGAGAACCCCAATGTTTGTGGGTTGAGGGTCATCTTCATTAGCATCCGTAATGTTACAAGTAAGGCTGAGACGTGCATATCTATTTTGAGAACATAGGTCATCCACCAAAAGGTGTCCTTCCTTCCTTGGGTTTTGTGTACGAGAGGCGATTCAGATGTGTCGGTTTCCTCCTTATGGATAGGGTCCATTTTGGCCGGCTAGGAGAGCATGATAACAATGCTTCCTCCTTTGATCCACTACAAGAGGCAATATCTCGTAAGTTCTTTGGCACAAATTTCGGTATGGTTTTTCCCGGTTTGCATGTGGGTTTATTTAGCAACTCCTACCTTAGTCTTTCCCGTCCATGAGAGGGTGGCCGCGATTCTTCACTGTGTTCATCCACCACGTTGCCCGAAGTAAGCACTCATTTGCCTTTGGCTATATGTTGGCCTTGTGTCCGCAACCATTTAGGGCCGCGACAAGAGTCGAGGTAATGCCTGAATGAGGAACACTTTTTGCAATACGTGAGCATCACATCAAAATTTTGCGTGGATGTACAACAGACGCATCTACTAACACTCGTATGAATTTATGGATGGTATTTGGATCCGTGCCCAAAGGCTTGCCAAGGCAAGATCCGATCTTATTAAAGGCCTTTGCACGCCAAAATTCGAGAGGTAGGTTTGGAAGACTTACCCATTTCGGTATTTCCACAAGTGGTTTTGTATTAAATAGGAATTTAGGCGGGAGGTCATCAAGGATGAGTTGGGTTCGGTAGAAAGCATATGGACCCTTTTCCTAGACTGCTAGCTATTCCATTTCCGATTTGAAGGAGAAAGCTATCCAACCATTGGTGTGGTAAGATATTAGAGTAGGATATTGTCATGCTTGAGTAAGTTGTTCAACCTTATCCTTACCCGGAACTGGCTGGCGAAAAACCCTAAGAGAGACACTCCCCTAGAGAGTCCAAATGTGGGAGAATATCATCATCAATGAAGGCAAGGCATGAAAAATCATTATGTAAAAATTCCCTGGGGGATATGAGGTCAGCAACTCCTAATGAAGGTCGGTGCAAATAATCCCCATGTTTCCTTCCTTATCCATGGTGACACTGGATCATATTATGGGAGACCCTTAGTAGCAAATATAGTCGGTGGTGACTGGGCATTTATAGTAACAACTTGTAGGTGTACGAGGCCGTTGACTTTTTTGGATGAATGTATGTCGAAATCCTGGACATTCATTCCCGCAGTTGATGAGAGTGCCTCCGGATTAGGCTGGAGGTCATAGTATCGAAACAACTCCAACGCAGAGTAGATATTTTAATTAGGGTCATGTGCAGAAATAGCCATTTGTAATTGGGTAAATGCAGAAATACTCACTTTGTACCAAAAATGCATAAATACCCATTATATCTTTTTTACCCTTGAAATGTAGGTGTAGACCATAGCCTGCGCATGGCATGTCTATGTGTCCCCCACAGATGTCAGCGGTGAAAGACTGAAATAGTTGTGAGGCCATCTCATCAGCATTTAATGCATTGAATTCGCTGAAGCATTTAATGCATTGAATTCGCTGTATTGTTTTGAAGTAGTTGTTTTGAAAAGTTGAATGCATTGAATTCTCGAAGCATTTAATGCGGTCAAAATGCATTGAATTCAAAAAAAAGTGGAAAAGTTGATTAATGCCTTTGCTTTGTACGAATTGATGTGAAAAGTTGATTAATGCACTTTTCGCATGCATGCTTTGTACGAATGAAATTTCAAATTTCGCATGCATGCTTTGTACGTATAGGCGTGACAAAATAGTATTTAATACAGCATGCATAGCGACAAGAGCCTAAATTATTTAATTAATTGAAATAATATTTGAACCCATTATATAAAGAGGTACTCATGCATATATTCATATATTTTCAGTTCACAAAAAGAAAGATTTAGAGAGAGAAATATTTTTCGAGGTAATTAGTGTAATTTTATCTTCGGAAAAGTGTTCGCACTAGGAAAAGTGTTCAACTTCGGAAAAGTGCTCGCACTAGGTATGTTGTAATTTTATCTCTCTAAAATATTTTGAGAATATAGTTTGTAAATTAGGGTATGTAAATCCGAAAATTAAGGGCATGTATAAAATCCGAGAAATTAGTGTTTACATATGAAATTAGGGTTTGTAAATAAGAAATTAGTATTTGTATAAATAAGAAATATGGTTTATAAATTTCGTATGTATATTTCGTGTATATAAATTAGTGTTTTTATAAATAAGAAATTAGGGTTTGTGTTGGGTGATGATTACATCCTTAGCACTGTTTCACTCAGTGGGAAATGATTCGGTCTTAGACACTGATCTTAAGCTCAGTAGCCTTGTGCTCTGTACTTGTCTGAAGATTTGAAGATCCCAAAACCCTATCTGAATGATGAACCATTCCCTTGTATCTGTTTTGTCTCTGAGGTTTCAGACTCAGTAGACACTCTGCTCTGGTCAAGGCGCTCAGTAGCTTATCTGCCTCCAGCACCAGTGCAGAAGACTCGATGATCTTGGACTTAGCGGGAGCAAATATAGTGAGAGAGTCGGTTGGAACCGAACTCGGCGAGAGTAGTTCACTTTGGACTCGAGCCGATCTTCGATAGACTTATCTCAGCAGTCTATCTACTGAATACAAGGTCAGACTCAGCAACGGCAGATAGTCTTCAGGACTGTCAGAATCTTTTGAAAGACAATCAGCATTGTCATGTACGAGGAAGAGAGAAGTCAGCTTCAGTCTGTCTCGAAGTTTGTGATGTCTCAACCACTCCATCCACCTCGACGAATGACAAGCATACACGTGTCTTCTCACCTGCTAAAGCTGCAGTCAACCTTTTACCTAAAAAGGTGGGAAAGTACACTGTTACCTACACCAAAAGAGCCGTTTGCTACCAAAAAGAGAGAGAGAGAAGAAGATTGTCCCCAACGGATCTATTTCAATCTCTGCTCTATAAATAGAGGGATCATTCAAGATTTGAAGCTCACCTAGAACACGAGAGAGCGCGAAAAACGAGCGAATTCCAAAGAACAAAGTCTTAGCAAGAACTTGAAGAACAATCTCCGGCGAAAGACTACATTCTAGCTCATAGGGAATCAAGCTAAACCGACATATAAAGCCTCTAGTATCCAAATCGATGTTACACGAACTCAAAGCTTACCTTCAGCTGTTCGTCGATCTAGAAGCTACTCTCATATTCCCTATCCCTCTAACCCTAAGCTCAATTGTTCTTATCCATAGCTTAGACGAAGGAGTTCACATTTGAACCCAATCCTTATTGTATAAGGACTCCTTCACTTGTTGGAGAAGTTTGTCAAACACTTTAAGTTTGATAGTGTTGTAAACTGAGACTTGGATCAGTATAAAAACCAAGACGCGGCTTTGCCCAGTGTGCAAGCTGACTGAGACTAACTCAGGATAATAAATAGCCTCCTGATCATTCGGGACAGTGGACGTAGGATTTGAGCGATATCCGAACCTCTTTAAAAATCCTGTGTCTCTTCTTGCTTTCTTAAGCCGTTGCATTGATTTTACTATTCATACCGAACATCATATTTAAAATCAATCAAGCTGTCTCAAGGATACCGAACTTTTAATCTACTCGACCCGAGACTTAAAACGTTTTCTCACAAAAACTGATTTGGGCCTACACTATTCCGCGCACTGAAATCTTACCGTAGATACTGAATTCTGACCTAGTCAGTTAGCAGATCTCAGCTGAGTCAGTACTCTTAGCCTTTAACTCGATTCGAAACGGTTATGCGGTCTATTGAACCCATTTGATCGAGACACCATCCCGAATAGGGACTGTTCGTGTTTGAAGTTGAGAAATCGAATCAGGTGTATTCACCCCCCCCCTCTACACTTGACCGTACACTCGGGACCAACAATCGGTATCAGAGCAGGAGTTCTTTAAGACTCTTGTCACTTTAAGACTGGTCTATTCGAACGGATCCGGAGGAAAACGTTTTCACTGCATATCACTCTACATTCATATCTATATTCTTCATGGCTGATATGTCAGGTATAAGGATGGTACCCATGTTCTCGGTGGAGAATTATGGAGTATGGCGAGTCAGAATGGAAGCACATCTGACATCCCTCCATGACAGTATGACTGAAGTGCTTGAAGATGGACCTATCGTTCCCATGATCGATAGTGTCGTAACTCAGGACCAAGCTCAAGGAGGAGGAATGGTGGCCCGGGAAGAAGATTCCCAGGCAGAAGTCTCTTCACTCCTGAGGAGAAGAAGCTTCACAACTTAGACCGTGTTGCCGTAAACGCTATATCGACCACCCTTAGTGATTCTTATCTTGGCAGGGTTCAGGAATGCAAGACTGCAAAAGAACTCTGGGACGCTCTAGCGCTACTGAGTCGAGGGACTTAGAAGATTAAAGCGAATAAACTAGCGTTGGAACTCCAAAAGCTGGAAAGCTTGTCTCTCATGCCCGGTGACAAAATCGAAGATCTGAACGTCAGATTTACCAATCTGATGAACTCTATCAATGGGCTGGGAAAGACATTCGAAGAACCGAGAGATAAATCGAAGATTCGAGGGCACCGCGGGACCGGACACTGGACACCTTTTGCCACTCTATTGCGACATTCGACTTAGATGCTTGTGTCTCCCGACCATATCTTTTCGTAATTACAGGCGAGAGGAGTTTGAGTTCGACGGACCTCAAAGAAAGCAAGAGCCGAAGGCGACACAAAAATCGACCATGCTTTCAAAGCATCGGTCAACCACAACATCTCCGGCGACGAGCAAAACGACGAGTAAGAGCGAGCCTTCACTCAATGATCTACAAGAAGGAAGTCTCGCTCAGAAGTATGCGCTGCTCGCTGTAAAGTATCAGAAGGAGAAGGAGCGACGCAGAAAAGTGACTAAAGCCTATCGGGAAAGGAAGGGTAAGTCAAATTATATGTCGAAACACACTCCTAACTCACAATCTTCTGAATACAGAAAGAAGGATGACTCAGAACCGTCAAAGAATAGCGAAAGCAAAGAAGAAAAAGTCATCACTTGCTATAATTGCAAAAAGCCGGGACATTATAAGTATGATTGTCCCGAGCTAGGTAGTCTTCGAACGCGCAAAGCACGTAAGGCAAGGAGAGAGAAATTCGCCCTGAAAAGACAAGCTTATATTGCGGGCGAAATCTCGGACGACTCGGAAGAAGTCGACTCCTTTTATGGATTCATCGACGATGAAGCGACCTACATGGCCTTAGAGCATGAAGCGGATGAATCGGTGAAAAGTGCATGATGGCGGGCGAAGAGGATGAGGTAAATTCTCATGAACCACTTAACTCCTCTTCACACCTTGCACACACGACACTATTTCAAGGTGCGAGATGAGAATTTGGACGTCGCGACCGCATACGAAGAAGCTGCTCGACGAACAAATTCAGATGAGTCTGCACCTCAGCAAGACTCTTCAGGAGTTGGATACCCTAAAAGTAGAGAATCAGAGACTTTCTCGGGAGAGTCGGGTTGCTACCGAGGCCGAAGGACTTGTGTTGAGACTCGGGGAGGAGATAAACTCTCTCGATGGCCAAGTCTCAAGCATCAAGAAGATCGGATTTCAGTTTTGACCAATGACTTGACTCGAGAAAGATATCGAAGTGAGTCTCTTGAAGCAAGAAATGTCGGGACTTCGAACGAGCTCGACACACTAAAGAAAAGTGATGGTATCCGGAGGAACCGATGACCGAGAGGTACAAGGGTCTTGAGAAGAAATTAGAGGCTATGCTAGCAAGCAATAAGCCAAAGCACCGCAAGGAAGGACTTGGATTCAGCCAGGGGAGCTTCCTCATCCGCCCCGATACACTCGGAAGTACGGCTTGCCGATAGGTTTGTTCAAGGGGAGACTATGAACGCAAATATACTGAACCCCCCTAGCAAAGAACAAACGAGAAGATGAAAGCACCTCATCCCACACATCGGCATTCGACAAGAAGATCGGTGCCAAGAAACCCCAGGTTCGATCAAGGGGGAACCAAGCAAATCAAAATTGGCGGATCGGTATGGACCTCCAAAGGCGACACATCCGGCTCGGTATGGGTCATATTATTATGAACCTATAGTCGAAGAGGCTCCAAAGGTCGGAAGAAAAAGAAAGCCACACGAGAAGGCTAAGGTCGGCGATCCACGGCTCGAGAAGATTAGGACTCCCGAACCTCGGAAGCCTCGAAGTCACCTATGACTAGTCCAGGTGGTCGGATATGTTGACTCTAGTGGTAAGAAGATGTCCGAAACCACCGGGGTTGTTAGACAGATTTGGGTTATGAAAACTAACATCTAAGGACCCAAAATCAAAAATAAAGGGTACCTGAATATAATTACTTTTTGCGGAGTGCGCAGAGACCCATGGTATGTGGACGACGGATGCTCAAGACATATGACATACCAAAGGAGTCTACTCAAGAATTATGTTACTGAAGATGGACCCAGAATTGAGTTTGGAGATAATGTCAAAGGCTACACGAGAGGATACGGCACACTCAGGATAGGAACTGCCAAAGTTCCAAGAGTATCCTATGTTGAAGGACTTCAGCATAATCTTCTCTCTGTTAGTCAATTTTGTGATAACTCGAATAGAGTGATTTTTGACACTGGTTTCTGTGATGTTATTGATAAATCTACAGGGAAAATAGTGTTATCAGGTTCGCGCAAAAAGAACATATACGTGGCTGACTGGAACTCAACTGAACCTGAAGCTTGTTTGCTGGCGAAGAATGAAAACAAAACGGGGTGGCTATGGCATAGAAGGTGATGAGTGGTTTTTATACCATCTCATCGTGTTCTTTTTAAGCTTGTTTACATCGTTTTCTATTCATTTTTAGTTTTTGTTTTGCTTGGAATCGTATACTTTCGATGGTTTTTGGTTTTGTAGGTTTCTCATGCGTTTTGAGCATATTTGGTGGTATTTGACAACAAAATGAAAGAAACCATGACCATTGATGCATTGTTGGCAAAGATGGAGTTGTTTGGATGAAAAATGAAGAGGATTTGAAGTCGGATGTTGAAGAAATCGCGTTTCGGAGCTCATGTAACAAGGCAGTTGGCAAATCGCGTGTCAGGCGGATCTAACGATCTTAGAATCCGATCTCCACCGTTCACATCGTAGTTCTATGTGTTAGGAACAATGTGGCAAAGTTTCGTGGGGATCCAATGGCTAACAAAGGAGATATCGCGTTTTTCCCAAAACGCGACAGTGCAGAAAAAACTGTTCGGCAGAAGACGTCGGACCGCGGTCCGCATTTGTGCTGGACCGCGGTTCTGACTCAAAAAATTGAAAAAATCCGTGGGTTCGGACCGCGGTCCGCATTTGTGCTGGACCGCGGTCCGCGTCGTCTGCAGCCCAAAACCAGTCTTTTTTCGGCCCGAAACCTATATAAACCCTTCCGGACTTCTTTCCTTCGAACACACACCATAATTCCGACTTTTTCCACCCTCCAAGGCAGAGAAACACCCAAGGCATCCCTCCGTTGAAGATTCAAGATGAAGATTGAAGACCACAACCCGAGAACCAAGCGCGAGGATCAATCCGCTAGATTCTAGGTTGTATTATTCTTTCTCTGTTTTGTTTAGGGCTTTTGATACTTATTTTCTATGGATTCTTTTTGCATCTTTTGTGATTGTTTTCCTACGAATATGAGTGGCTAAATCCCCTTGTGTGGGGGTTTAGCAGGATCTATGTTTTTGATGAATTGATTCAAACCCTAGTTTTTGAATGAATGAATTGTTTTGTTTCTTAATTGTTGAGCCTGCTTTTGATTTCTCTATGATTCTTTAATGTGATTGGCCATCATCTTAGATAATTATAGAGAATATAGGTAATAGATAATACGGCGCATCATACCCGGTTATTTATTTAGACCACGCAATTAAGTGTCTAGATTGTCACCATTGGTTTGGGATAGTTTAGATGGTTCTTTAAATCCTTGAGCATGATACGATCCTTAGGTTCATGATATGATCACTTGATTGATCCTTAGGATTATAAATTAGAGATCTCCCGCCATCATACGGAATCCCTAGAGCCTTAGTTGATGAACCAACAAAATAAATTCATAAATGCTAGCTAGAGAATGGGAATGAATCGATCATCTTAGGCATAGTGATTGCTAAACCTCCGCACTCTTCATCAAATCTTGAAACCACACCCATTATCCACTTTGCTTCGTTTTTATTTGTTTTCTTAATTTCTTGCTATTTTAATTCCGTAGTTTTATATAATCCAAACCCAGTTTAGGACCAAGTAGATAGTTAACTAATTAGAGTAATTAGAACCCAGCTGAGTCCTTGTGAGATCGACCTCGGGAGTTGCTAGATTAGGTACTATACCGATTCGTGCACTTGCGAGAATTATAATTTGTTCATCAAGTTTTTGGCGCCGTTGCCGGGGACTCAGTCGTTTTGATTATTCTTTTTACTAGTTGTTTACTTGTTTAGATTTTATTTTCTGTTTATTTATTTATTTTTTATTTTTTTTGGGTTACTAACTCCCTTTCATTTCTTTTTGTGTGTTTCGAGCCTATCTCTTGTGACCTTTACAGGTTCTATGAATTTTAGAACACACAACTGAAATGGGAGGGACCGTATGGAACAACGGGAACTGTTATCGGATGTTAAGCCTCCAAGATACTTTACAAGATTTTATTCGATCTGCTAATAACTGCAAGACACGTCTTCGTTCTATAACGGGAGACGCATGCATAGCCCGTGGAAGCTACCTGCATCAAAATGAGCCGTGTCCTTTTTCTTTCTATAATGGACATATGGAGGAGTCTTTTGAGGGTACTTACATGAGGACTGAAGTGATTGATCAAGCTAGGATAACAAGTCTCAAGGAAAATTTGCAGGACTTCCTGCAAGCTTGCAAAAGGTCAACAGAATCAGTTACCTCATCAGTGAGAAATATTGAATCATATGCAAAGAACATTGAGACTCATGTTGGGAATATAGTCAAGGATATACGTGAGATAAGGAGTCAACAATGGGAGCTTCCTGTACACATGGAGCCCGCAAAAGTCATCCCATCCTTGACAAGTAGTAATGTGAATGAAAATTCAGATTATATCTTTGATGATTTTTCACTTTGTGCAGGAAAGGATAAGGAAATGCCTGAAGAAGAGGTGGGTGGAGATCCCAAGAAAGAGGAAGAAAATTTGGTAACTACGGAGAAAGTTGAAAGGGGGAATGAAAAGGGGAATGAAGAAATAATCAAACCATATAGACCTCCTGTTCCATTCTCGGATCGTCTTAAGGACGTTAAACATGATAACCAATTTTCTTCGTTTGTTCTATCTGTCCATTCTCATGATGAGTTTAATGATAATGACTGCACTCACACTTTAGAGCAGAAATTTCATTTACAAGGATTCACGGAGGATAAAACAAAAACAACATTTACACAAGACACTAAAGAGGGAGTATGTGAGGAGGAGGAGATAAGATTGAAGATCTCTTCAACAAAGATTTTGGAAGATGATATCAAATCTGTTAAGAAGCCTAAAAGAAGACTCAACCCCGTGATGCAGGATGAAGTAAGAAATAGCGAACAAATGTTCGTACATACTTGGTTGACCACCAGATGGAGGATATGTACAGACTACCAGGAGATGAAAATTTTTATCAAACATGATCCATTTCCTCTATCTTTTATTGATAAAATGTTGGGAAGGCTAACTGGGCGTGAATATTATTGTTTTCTAAATGGTCTTTCAGGTTTTTATCGGGTTCCTATAGTGCAATAGTCGACTCAATGAGGAGCATCATCAAAGGAGGCATTCGACAAGGCTGTAGTCAGGCATCCAAAGTCGCCAAGTTTATAATCTGATTCAGCAAAGTCGAGCCAACGACTCTAACCAACAGCGCTTCATGGGAGGCAACCCACGTTTGTGAGTTTTTCTAGTTTTCTTAGTTCGATTTATTGCTTTCCATTAAAAAAAACAAAACGAGGAGGAAAATTAACATATATGCTTCACCTGTTGATTTTTAATTCATAATAAGCTATATCAGAGCAGCAGGGGAGCTGATACGGTCGGGATTAACTTTGGATCTGAGATCAAGCTTCGCATATGTAGATCAATCGGACATCACCTAGACATCAGGGAAGATTCGTTTACCCAATTTTCTTTATTTCACTCTATTTTCGTGCTAGGGACTAGCTCGTAGATAGGTTGGGGGGGGTATGTCGAATCTTGAACCCTATTGATTTGGTCTTTATAATTATGATTATAATGATTCTCCATGTACTTGATATTTGAACTACTATGACTTATGTTATTTGATGATTATGCATTTCTTGCCTTCAAATTTTTCTTTACTGAAGCATTGTTGAATTAAATTTGGGCATGATAAAATTTTCGAACATGTAGGATGTAAAAGTATGGTAGTCCAAAGCCTTTGGTGAGAATTTGAGCCTATTGTGAACTGACGAAATTCTATGTCGCTCTCAATTTCTTTCATGTGTGATAGGGAGAACATTTAGAACTTGCTTTGAGTCTGTTTGAAGTTTATTGAACACTTTTCGTATATGGCATTGATATGATCTTAGGCACTATCTCGTTCTTTAGCCAGAGCCAAATATGATTCCTACCTTGAATATCAACCTAGTGAGCCCCCTTTGAGCTTAATGTATCCTTTTTATTCATGTACCTCCACTTAAATTGCCTAGCCTATCTAGCCTTAACCGAGGATCTAGTAGAGTTGTTAGTACTGTGGGAGGAAATGGAGGCTTGTGAGGGTTTGGTGATCAAGGGACAAATATTTGCTAAAAAGTGAGATTGGTGTGAATTGATTTTGATTATATCCAGCCTGGTACCGAACTTGATGACACCGTGTTATACAGAAATCTTTATCTAATTATTGGTAGAGAGTTGGCCAGGTAAACAATTGGATAGAATATGGGAGACTTGTGCATGTACTCCTAACTTTGATTGAAAGGAGTTTATTGATGACATATGTATAGTTGGGAGATGAAAAAAAAAAAAAAAAAAAGAAAAGAAAAAAATGAAGATGAAAAAGGGAGTTTATTTTGGAAAAAGTGAGAACTTGGGGAGTCTTGATTTGTTTGATTATGAGAGATTCAAAGGTGGTTGGTTTTAGAGGTTTATTTTGATATATCATAATTTGGTTGCTCTACTAGATCCCTTGATTGTTCGTACATTATGAGTCACTTTTCCTATATCTTCCCTACCTTTTTATTACATGCCTTAGCCTCATTACAACCAAAGTAAGACCTTCGAGATCTTTGCCATGAATTGTGTTCATTATGAGTAGAATTAGACAATCTGCAAGCTTATGAAGACGCTCTCCTAGGGTTGAGTTTGAGTGATGATTTTACCCTTATACACTTGAGTGTTTGAGTGATACAGATTTCTGGAGAGGGACTACTCTACTTCTATGTTCTATTTTGTTTTGAAGGTGGCATCAAACTTGAATGATTTTCTCATGCTAATGATGTGTTCTTCTAAAAAACTGAATAAGGCTTGAATTGTTATGCTCATCTTTTTTATATTTAGTCATAGTCTTTCTTTTATCTTGTTTCTTTGCTTGAGGACAAGCAAAAGCTTAGGTTTGGGGGGATTTGATGAGTGGTTTTTATACCATCTCATCGTGTTCTTTTTAAGCTTGTTTACATCGTTTTCTATTCATTTTTAGTTTTTGTTTTGCTTGGAATCGTATACTTTCGATGGTTTTTGGTTTTGTAGGTTTCTCACGCGTTTTGAGCATATTTGGTGGTATTTGACACCAAAATGAAAGAAACCATGACCATTGATGCATTTTTGGCAAAGATGGAGTTGTTTGGATGAAAAATGAAGAGGATTTGAAGCCGGATGTTGAAGAAATCGCGTTTCGAAGCTCATGTAACAAGGCAGTTGGCAAATCGCGTGTCAGGCGGATCTAACGATCTTAGAATCCGATCTCCACCGTTCACATGGTAGTTCTATGTGTTAGGAACAATGTGGCAAAGTTTCGTGGGGATCCAACGGCTAACAAAGGAGAAATCGCGTTTTTCCCAAAACGCGACAGTGCAGAAAAAAACTGTTCGGCAGAAGACGTCGGACCGCGGTCCGCATTTGTGCTGGACCGCGGTCCGGTATGTTCTGACTCAAAAAATTGAAAAAATCCGTGGGTTCGGACCGCGGTCCGCATTTGTGCTGGACCGCGGTCCGCGTCGTCTGCAGCCCAAAACCAGTCTTTTTTCGGCCCGAAACCTATATAAACCCTTCCGGACTTCTTTCCTTCGAACACACACCATAATTCCGACTTTTTCCACCCTCCAAGGCAGAGAAACACCCAAGGCATCTCTCCGTTGAAGATTCAAGATGAAGATTGAAGACCACAACCCGAGAACCAAGCGCGAGGATCAATCCGCTAGATTCTAGGTTGTATTATTCTTTCTCTGTTTTGTTTAGGGCTTTTGATACTTATTTTCTATGGATTCTTTTTGCATCTTTTGTGATTGTTTTCCTACGAATATGAGTGGCTAAATCCCCTTGTGTGGGGGTTTAGCAGGATCTATGTTTTTGATGAATTGATTCAAACCCTAGTTTTTGAATGAATGAATTGTTTTGTTTCTTAATTGTTGAGCCTGCTTTTGATTTCTCTATGATTCTTTAATGTGATTGGCCATCATCTTAGATAATTATAGAGAATATAGGTAATAGATAATACGGCGCATCATACCCGGTTATTTATTTAGACCTGCAATTAAGTGTCTAGATTGTCACCATTGGTTTGGGATAGTTTAGATGGTATTTTAAATCCTTGAGCATGATACGATCCTTAGGTTCATGATATGATCACTTGATTGATCCTTAGGATTATAAATTAGAGATCTCCCGCCATCATACGGAATCCCTAGAGCCTTAGTGGATGAACCAACAAAATAAATTCATAAATGCTAGCTAGAGAATGGGAATGAATCGATCATCTTAGGCATAGTGATTGCTAAACCTCCGCACTCTTCATCAAATCTTGAAACCACACCCATTATCCACTTTGCTTCGTTTTTATTTGTTTTCTTAATTTCTTGCTATTTTAATTCCGTAGTTTTATATAATCCAAACCCAGTTTAGGACCAAGTAGATAGTTAAATAATTAGAGTAATTAGAACCCAGCCGAGTCCTTGTGAGATCGACCTCGGGAGTTGCTAGATTAGGTACTATACCGATTTGTGCACTTGCGAGAATTATAATTTGTTCATCAGAAGGCTCAGTCATCTCAACTTTAAGACGCTCAACAAGCTAGCAAGAAACACTCTAGCAAGGGGACTGCCGAATGAAGTATTCAGCAAAGACACTCAGTGTGAAGCATGTCTGAAGGGAAAGCAAACAAAGAAAGAAAATCCACCTGTTCCATCTCCTTCCACTGATGGAATCCTTCAGCTGCTACATATGGATTTGTTCGGTCCAGTCTCCCCAGTGACGATCAGAGGCAGAAAATATGCATTAGTGGTCATAGATGACTACTCGCGCTACACATAGGTCATATTCATTGCCAACAAGTCTGACGTCAAAACAGAGTTACCAACGCTTCTGAAAAAGCTCGGTGTTGAGAAGAACACCAAGATCGAGAAAAATACGTTCGGACGCAGGAACCGAGTTCCTTAATTCCATGGTAGAGGAGTTCGCAGCGAAGGAATAGAGCATGAGACTTCAACCGCACGAACACCTCGGCGAGAATGGAGTTGCTTGAACGAAAGAACGAGAACTCTAAAAGAGGCGGCTAGGACTCTACTCGCAGACTCGGGACTCCAAACCAAATTGCGGGCGTAAGCTAGCGATACCGCATGTTACACTCGGAACCGATCTTTACCGACAAAGCAAAGATAAGAGGACACCATATGAACTATGGAACGGCGGGAAGACTTCTCTATCTTATTTCCATATCTTTGGTTGTTCATGCTTTATCCACAATAATGGGAAAGATCGATCAAGACTTTTGATAGCAAGTCGGATCGGGGAGTATTCTTAGGATACTCTCGGGTCAGCAAAGCTTTCGAGTATTCAACTATCGGACCCTTTGCGTGGAGGAAAGCCCTCATGTTGTGTTTAACGAGTTTGCTACGAAGACGGGAGCAATAACTCAAATTCCGAATACGAGGACATCGGTGAGACGGCTACGGGATCTAAGCTTAAAGGACAAATCCGAAAAGATCCGGCTATGTTGGGATGATGATTCGGACGAAGAAACCGAAGACAAATCTCTCGAATCTCAACCGGCAGAGCAAGTAGGCGAGCAGATTGATTCTCCCGAACAGAATCAATCCCAGGTAACTCAGGTCGATGAGGAAATCGTAGAGGTAACTGAGACCACTACTGAGAATAACAACTCAGGGGGAACATCTAGTAATGTTCCTGAGCTGAATGCTGGTGACTCAGTAGATCATACTCTTATCACTGAAATTCTTCAATCTCAGAATAGTACAACTGAAATGCCTAACTCACCTACTATCTGTGTTGAACAAATTTCAGATCGTAGATCGTGGCTGGATGCTCACACTCCTAATTTGATTATTGGAGATCCTTCAGCTAATGTCAAGACAAGATCCAGATTTTGTCAAGGAGAAAGCGCATTATTTTCCTGCTTCTTGTCTAGTGAAGAGCCTCAGAACATTGAGGATGCATTAAAGGATGCTGACTGGATCATAGCTATGCAGGAGGAGCTGAATCAGTTCACGAGAAACGAAGTATGGGAGCTTGTAGACAGACCCCGGCATCAACATGTCATTGGAACCAAATGGGTCTTCAAACACAAGCGAGATGAAAACAACGTTATAGTCAGGAAGAAAGCAAGGCTCGTGGCTAAAGGCTACTGTCAAGCTGAAGGAATAGATTTCGATGAAACTTTCGCTCCAGTTGCAAGATTGGAGGCAATTAGACTATTCCTAGCCTACGCAACACATCAAAGATTCAGAGTTTATCAAATGGATGTGAAGTCTGCGTTCCTGAACGGCGTGCTGAAAGAAGAAGTCTATGTGGAACAACCGCCCGGCTTTCAGCAGGGACATCAAGTATATAGACTCAAAAAGGCTGCTCGTACGGGTTAAAACAAGCACCCGTGGCTTGGTACGATACCCGTGTCGAGTTTCTTCTTCAGAAAGGTTTTCAGAAGGGCACAGTAGATCGCACGTTGTTTAGCATTCGACTGGAAGACGACCTATTACTCGTGCAGATCTATGTGGATGACATCATCTTCGGTTCGAAGAATGTTATTATGTGTCAGCAGTTTGAAAGAATGATGAACGACAAGTTCGAGATGTCGATGATGGGAGAAATGAACTACTTCCTTGGTTTTCAAGTCAAGCGATCTAAAAAGGGAACGTTCATCAACCAAGGCAAATACACTCGAGACCTCATCAAAAGATTCGGCTGCACATCCGGCAAACCCATCAAGATCCCGATGAACACGAATATGAAGATAGATCTTGATAAAGAGGGAGTATCAGTAGACCAAACTGAATACCGTGCTATAATTGGTTCTTTATTATATTTAACAGCTACCCGCCCTGACATAACTTATGCTCGTAGGTGTCGTGCATGCTCGATTTCGGGCGAATCCCAAGCGAGCCATATGGACTCGCCCAAGAAGATTCTCCGCTATCTCCGAGGAACACCCGACATGGGTTTATGGTATCCAGTGATGATAATATTGAACTAATTGGCTATTCTCGATGCCGACTATGCGGGATGTAGAATTGACCGAAAATCAACTTCGGGGAACATGTCGGTTCCTTGGCGGCAAGTCGATCTCATGGTTTTCAAAGAAACAACACTCGGCAGCTACGTCTACTACCGAAGCCGAATACATGGCTGCCGGAAGTTGTTGCGCCCAAATCCTTTGGCTCGGACGGCACCGAGAGACTATGACGTCATTCGGAATGAAGTGCCAATCTTCCGCGATAGTACCGGTGCCATTGCAATCACTCGATAATCCCTGTACTACACACGAGATGCAAGCACGTGGACATCGACATCACTTCATTCGTGACCATGTCGAAAGAAGGATATCGGGATGGAAAAGATCCATACCGACAAACAAAGGGCCGATATACCGACCAAGCCTCTAGGCCGAATCCGATTCGAGAGAACTTTCGGTAGAGCTAGGTCTGCTGGACCCCTACCGACCCCGGTCGCAAGAGGTTTCGGGAGAGAGACATTTCAAGTAGGGGGAATGTTCACTCTCGCATCGAATGTATTCGGCACGTAGAGATTCGAAACCATCTACACGAGGTATCAGCTGACTACTATGTTCAGCTGACAGGTTTGCGTATCTTTACTCAGTAGTAACTTATATTTCAGAACTTTGCATTTATGTCAAAGATTTAGCATGATATTTAATATCTTTTGGTTTGTCTTTATTATTAACTAATTTCATTTATTGCACGACATTCCATACATAAGTTTGCTGAACTCTGCGCGCATTTAATGCATGTCTTTTCGCAGTTACTACTTAGGTTATTTTACAACTGTCTTTTGACTTAGGCGGCTTATGCGATCATTGCCTATTATATAACGTCTAATCTTGACCGTCCTTTCTAAAAGCAGTTTTAAACTCAGCCTTTTGATCAAATAACTGTTCGTCTTCTCGTTAGATATATATATTCGATCATATCCTAGAAACCGCCATTAGCATACAAATCTTTCAAGTCCGAGAAATCTGAAGCATCTTTTAGAACGAATCTCATCCGTATTTCGCATTATATCCTTCTAAAGCATTAGATTTCTCACTGGTATGCATATTAGAACTGTTACGATAGCTTATTTTATTATTCAGAATCGATATATATATATATATATATATATATATATATATATATATATATATATATATATATATATATATATTGTTCTATCCAAGAATCGGTACTGATAAAGTTCTTGTAACAGTTACGATGGCTGGTATCTCTGTAACCGTTCCTGACAAGATAGAGGAGATCCTCAGCAAAGGCCGTGTCTGGTGCGAACCAGTCATGGAGTTCGATGCTTGCGAGCTCGAATACATGGAGGAAGTATTCACGTACCTCCGAGCGTCTGGACTAGAAGAGTTCTTATCGAGGAAGCCTACTTTCTTCCTTCCTCGACAAGTGGCAGAGCTGTATCTGAACTCCGACTCCGTCAAAGGCGATATTATGGCAAGTTTCGCTGTTCACGCGATTGGCGACGCCTCGAAGATTCTGAAGCAGATGTCGATAAAGCAAGCCCTGAAGAAAAGCTTCAATCTTCCATCCGAAGGTATCAGCACGATAGGCTACAACGACGATTCAGTAGATGAATACCTGACGGTATTCTGTGGCAAGCCGACTACCTTCAGAGCTGCCTTCCCGAAGAACGCAATGCTCCCCCAGTACAGAGCATTGGCCTATATCGTCACGCAACTGCTGACGAGCCAGGCTGGATCGTTCGATCAGGTCTCGCGACCTAAGATCCACCTGATGATGGCCATATATGATCGCGCCAAGGTCAACTGGACTCGAAGTTCTTCATTCGGGAGTTCATGATCCAAGCAGCTAAATTTGACAAGCCCACGCGCACGCTGAGCGCAAAAGGAAAGCTACTCTACGGGCTCAAACTGTCAGTGATGATTGAAGACTTCTGTGGCTCTGAGCAGATCACATATGACGCCAAGGAGTACTTCAATGTCAAGAAGATTCGGTTTCATAACCGAACTGCGGCCCTTCGAAAAATCGGGTCGAGTCCTTCGCCAGAGATCGAATCTCAAAAGGCTACTCCACGTAAGAGGAGAACGCCTCCAAAGAAAAACCCCGAAGGCACCGGCTAAGAAACCGAAGAAAGCCGTCGAGGTTCCTGCCGAACCTCGAGGCCCCCGCTCGAACATGGCCACTCGGCAGACTACTCGGCCCGCAGGCCGATAGATTAGTCGAGTCTTCCGAGAAGACTCAATCGGTGGAGAAGATCGTCTCCACTCGAAGCACCCTGAAGAGATGGAACAAGAGGAGGCTACCGAAGCTCAAAGTGAAGAAGTTCGGCGCCTTGACGGCCCCCTCGCAGTTCCTCCACTCAGCAGTGCGGCACCTGCTGAGACTCAGACGTCTCCACCAATTGACGAATCCGAGACGGCGTCTGAAGAAGAAATAATCGGGATGGAAGCTTCAGTGATTATATCCAGAGCATCCCGAGAGATTCTTCAACTGGTTCCGGAGCTTGCTGACTACTCGGACTTGTTGCTCATCGCCAAGTCGGCCAAGGCTCCACATGTTGCTCGCGACATCGGGAGTGGCCTCGTCTGCGACGCCTAGTCCTCCACTACTCCCGTCGCCAGCCGCATGAAGAGGAATTGAGACCGAGAGAGGAGATAGGCTATTCGAGCCCGAAGACCTCAGCTCAATGGACAATCGAAGGCTGCGCCGGCAATGATTCATGATCGGCGGCTCGCCTCCAAAGCACCCTCGGATGGGTCGGACCATGACGACCCACCCAGGTGATTCGAGCCCTGGAAAGCCCGATGAGGGAACTCCCGAGACAAGGATACACAAATTCCGAAGAACCTCAGCATCCACTCGGTATCCTTGGTTCGCGAAGTCGACGGGCCGGTACCTCATCAACGTAGCCCGCTCGGCTCCTGCCGAAATCGGATTTCGAGGTAGCGCCCGGCCCGCATCGTCGACGCTCCAAGTCTGTGGCGAAGGCTCTACAAAGCCAAGGCACTCAGAACCGTGCCCTCGCCATGGCAGTCCACAGAGCTTGGAAGAAGACTGCTGAAGCCACAACTACTGAGCTTCAGGGGCTGAAATCTTCAATGTCCCAATCAGCCGCCCCGATGTCTCTCGAAATTGTCACTCAAGCATTGGCTCAAGCAGCGAGACCAACTTTGAATCTCAGCTCAGGATCTTTCAGGAGAGCCAAGCCAAACTACTTCAAGATTTTTAGGCTTCTAAACTGGCACATACTGCAACGATTGCTGAACAAGCCCAGGCCACTGAGATCAGATTAGACAACATTCAACTGGTCCTGGAGGATAAGATCGCTGAGAAGCCGAAAGACTTCAAGGAAGCGCTGACCTCTCTCACAAGCAAGCACACGGCGGACCTTGCCATGGAGAGGAACGAGTTGCATGAGGCTCGACTAAGCTCCACCATCGTCTTGATGAGCCGTCAACCTCCTACAAAAGTCCGAAGAAGTCGGGCCCTAGTCCCTACCCCGGTGCTCATTGATGATGCCAAAAAGGGGGAAAGTGAAGGAAAAAGGGAAGGAAAGAGGATCGAAGGAAGAGAAGGAAAGAAGAGTACCGAGAAACCGACCCCCACCAAAAGTCCAAAATCTAAGGGGGAAGCCGCACCGAAGTCATCCCGGACTCGCACTCGGACTCGGAAGGGTGAAGCCTGTGGTGTCCCACTGCGAGCACACTGCGACCGGCCCAAGTGGCTCGAGATCCCAGGCTACTCATGCAACCCGGACTCCCATTGATATCATCAAGGAGGTTGCAGAGTATGCTTGAACGTAAAAGAGGACTCGGATGATGATGAAGAAGTCCCTCTACCTCCACCCGTTCAAGGCAAAGGTAAGAAAGTTACGAAACTCCCGACCCCTCCAAAGAAAGAAACCCAAGAGATACATCTCGGATGAGGAGGAGGCTCGGATTGCCGCCGATGAGAAGTCGGCAAGGGAGTCCCACCTGTCCGAAGATAAATCCCAAGGTTTCATGAATAGGATTCAGCCAGTTTAAGGGTTCTCCTTCTTAGTTCTCCTTTTAGCTTAGCAAGATTTGTAATGTCTCGAACTCGTTTATCATATATATACAAATCTTCTTTTGGCTCGACAACTACTTGTTGTCTAAATAGCCGTGTTTGCTTTATGCTTTAACACTCGGAATCATCGAAGTGATTACCGACACACACACACCTTGTTTATTTACTTGTCGGCTTTTTTGCTCGGTTAGACTTCGATAGACTAGACTTTCATTAAGTTACTATTTCTTCGATAAGGGAAAATTGTTGCATGAGAAAATAGTTGTAATTTCTCTTAGGGGGAAATTGTTGGCATGGGGGAAATTACGTAAAGGGGGAAATTGTTACGCCCCTGTCTCCCTCGTAGTCTAGCACTTACTAGACAACTCCACTCGATCCTACTTGTAATATTTGTAAGGAGCTCGTTTCGAGTAAGTTAGTGTTTAGCATAGTTGATAGGACATAGATGATAGGTTTTGGCATCATCAAATAGGGGGAAATTGTTGTGTGATGATTCCATCCTCAAGATTGTTTCACTCGATGGGAAATGATTCGGTCTTAGACATCGATCTTAAGCTCGGTAGCCTTGTGCTCTGTACTTGTCTCGAAGATTTGAAGATCCCAAAACCCTATCCGAATGATGAACCATTCCCTTGTATCTGTTTTGTCTCTCGAGGTTTCGGACTCGGTGAGACACTCGCTCCGGTCAAAGCGCTCGCAGCTTATCCGCCTCAGACACCGGTGCGTAAGACTCGGTGATATCTTGGACTTAGCATGAGCAAGATATCCGAGAGAGTCGGTTGAACCGAACTCGGCAGAGTAGTTCACTGGACTCGTAGCTGATCTTCGATAGACTTATCTCGGCAGCCTATCTACGAATACAAGGTCGGACTCAAAGAACGGACGGATAGTCTTCGGGGATCTGTCGAATCTTTTGAAAGACAATCAGCATTGTCATGTACGAGGAAGAGAGAAGTCGGCTTTCGCGTCTCGAAGTTTGTCTTTGTCTCAACCACTCCATCCACCTCGACGAATGACAAGCATACACGTGTCTTCTCACCGCTAAAGCCTGCAATCAACCTTTTACCTAAAAAGGTGGGAAAGTACACCGTTACCTACACCAAAAGAGCCGTTTGCTACCAAAAAGAGAGAGAGAGAAGAAGATCGTCCCCAACGGATCTATTTCAATCTCGCTCTATAAATAGAGGGATCATTCAAGATTTGAAGCTCACCTAGAACACGAGAGAGCGCGAAAAACGAGCGAATTCCAAAGAACAAAGTCTTAGCAAGAACTTGAAGAACAATCTCCGGCGAAAGACTACATTCTAGCTCATAGGGAATCAAGCTAAACCGACATATAAAGCCTCTAGTATCCAAATCGACGTTACACGAACTCAAAGCTTACCTTCAGCTCTTCGTCGATCTAGAAGCTACTCTCATATTCCCTATCCCTCTAACCCTAAGCTCAACTGTTCTTATCCATAGCTTAGACGAAGGAGTTCACATTTGAACCCAATCCTTATTGTATAAGGACTCCTTCACTGTTGGAGAAGTTTGTCAAACATTTTAAGTTTGATAGTGTTGTAAACTGAGACTTGGATCAGTATAAAAACCAAGACGCGGCTTTGCCCAGTGTGCAAGCTGACTGAGACTAACTCAGGATAATAAATAGCCTCTTGATCATTCGGGACAGTGGACGTAGGATTTGAGCGATATCCGAACCAGTTTAAAAATCTTGTGTCTCTAACTGCTTTCTTAACTGTTGCATTGATTTTACTATTCATACTGAACATCATATTTAAAATCAATCAACTGTCTCAGCATACTGAACTTTTAATCTACTGAACTGAGACTTAAAACGTTTTCTCACAAAAACTGATTTGGGCTTACACTATTCCGCGCACTGAAATCTTACCGTAGATACTGAATTCTGACCTAGTCAGTTAGCAGATCTCAGCTGAGTCAGTACTCTTAGCCTTTAACTCGATTCGTAACGGTTGTGCGGTCCGGCCGAACTGTTTGGCCGGACACCATCTTGAATAGGACTGTTCGTGTTCGAAGTTGAGAAATCGAATCAGGTGTATTCACCCCACCCCCCCCCCCCTCTACACCTGACCGTACACTCGGGACCAACAGTTTGTTCATAAGAAATTAGTGTTTGTATAAATAAGAAATTAGGGTTTGTTCATAGGAATTTCGAAAAAATTCTTATATATTTCTTACATAGTATTTTCGTAATATTTTTTGCATATCCGCACTAGGTATGTTGTAATTTTATATGTTCGTAAATATTTACAAAGTTGGAATTTCAAAAAAAAATATTTAAGTTCGTAAATAGTATTTTCGAGATTATAGTTTGTAAATTAGGGTATGTAAATCCGAATTTAAGGGTATGTAAAAAATCCGAGAAATTAGTGTTTATAAATATGAAATTAGGGTTTTTAGAAATGGAGAAATTAGGGTTTGTAAATTCCGATTTTCTTTAGGGTTTATATATGAAATTAGGGTTTGTACATAAGAAATTAGTGTTTGTATAAATATGCCAATTACAAAGAAATATGGTTTATATATTTCGTATATATATTTCGTATTTATAAATTATTGTTTTTATAAGTAAGAAATAGGGTTTGTAAATAAGAAATTAGTATTTGTATAAATAAGAAATATGGTTCGCAATATGGTTTGTAAATAAGAAATTAGTGTTTGTATAAATAAGAAATTAGTGTTTGTATAAATAAGAAATTAGGGTTTATATATGAAATTTGGGTTTTTAAATAGTTGGAATTTCGAAAAAATTCTTATATATTTCGTACATAGTAATTTCGTAATATTTTTTGCATATTCGCACTAGGTATGTTGTAATTTTATATGTTCGTAAATATTTACAAAGTTGGAATTTCGAAAAAAAATATTTAAGTTCGATTTTAGCGTAAATATTTATAAATAGTATTTTCGAGATTATAGTTTGTAAATTAGGGTATGTAAATCCGAAATTAAGGGCATGTATAAAATCCGAGAAATTAGTGTTTATAAATTTGAAATTAGGGTTTCTAGAAATGGAGAAATTAGGGTTTGTAAATTCCGATTTTCTTTAGGGTTTATATATGAAATTAGGGTTTGTAAATAAGAAATTAGTGTTTTTAAATGGAAAAAAAATATTTAAGTTCGTAAATAGTATTTTCGTATTTCATGTTAACGTACATTATTTCGTATTTATATGATATACTGAGATGTAAAGCATATGTATCCTTGAAAATTCTTATTTAGTGGAATAATAGCGTACAAATAAATTATAGTTCTTCATATTTCATCTTAATGTACATTATTACGGAGATATACATATATTTTGCTGAGAACTATCATTTTATATGTCTTATCATATGGTTAGATGGCTGAATGGACCCGAATAAAAGTCAAGTATGGAGGCATATTCGAGGGTTCTGAATACAAATATGGGGATGAACAACTTGCAGCAATTCCGCACTGCCTACTTTCGTTGTCATCTCTAAAAGCAACCATTGATTCAATCACGCAAACTAATTCAATGCGTACCACGTATTTGTTGTATTCCCTCGAGAGAAATCATGCCGGTCGGCTCGTGAAGTCACTAATGACGAGTGATGAAGATTTAAATCGACTCATTGGCTTCGAGGCAGATCCCACTGTCTGTGTTGTGACGACGAGTCCGAGTGATCGGGCCGGAACAAGTACGTGGCAGTCCCGATCATATCTCCCTTACTCGGATAATCGGGACCTAGTTGAGCAATCCATTAGGGATTTCGACAGACATAAGTTCTTCGGTGACGGATGGGAGGAGGAGGAGTACGAGGAGGTGGAGCAAGAGGAGGAGGAAAACGAGGAGGAGCAGGTGGAAACAGAGGTGGAAACAGATGAGGAGGTAGAACAAGAAAATGATAACGAAGATTCAACGGATTCGGATGATCCGGATTACACTGCCGAAGAGGAGTCCGATGAAGATGAGGACGGCGAACATCAAAGCATCTATGGTACAATGTTGGAGTTTGCAACGTGGATGCGAAACGAGGGCGGTTACAATCGGTTAATGACATTACTCGAACAACCGAGTAACCTACCCATCACCTTTTCGTCGTTGGAGGAGGAAGATAGCCACTCGATTCCGGACATAGCAAACTGGCTAGTTCCGTTTTTCCCTATCGCTCAAACCGGCATCATTGGATGTCCTGATTTAGATGCGGTTAACGACGGTGTTCTTGAAGTGGATTCAATCTTCTGGAGTAGAGACGAGCTTACGGGTGCTGTGGGAGTGTGGCACTTAGAGCATCGGCGGTCTTTTATGGTGCTAAAAGCTGACAGAAAATATACGTGGTTTGGGTGTTTGCACGGAAAGTCGTGTCCTTTTATGTTGCGTGCGAAAAAGGATGCAGATGTTTGGGAAATATACAAGGTGGACAAGAAGCACACATGTGAGTTCGACTTCGAACGATTGGTGCCAAGAACTGTGAGTGCAAAGACTATCGGTGTATATTTCAGCCAACAAATACAGAGAGAGGGGTCCATGATAAGGCCTCGCGACATCATTGACGAGTTGCGTCGTAGATTCGGTGTCAAAGTTAAATACTACAAGGCACTTCGTGGTCGGAATATGGCTATCACGATGATCTACGGCGACCACGATGATTCTTATAAGCTGCTACCCAAGTACCTCCATATGCTCAAGCAGTTAAACCCCGGAACGATAACCCATTACAAGACCGGGGAGGACAATCGGTTCGAGTACGTTTTTATCGCGTGGGGCCCGTGCATAAATGCGTTTATGTTTAACTTGAGGCAGAGTCATCGTAGTTGATGGCACACATTTGAAAGGGAAGAATACCGGCATGCTATTCGTAGCCGTGACGAAAGATCGCAACGAGCAAGTCCCGCCGCTTGCGATAGGCATTGACCCGATAGAAAATAATGAGTCGTGGACATGGTTTATGACCAAATTAAGGACAAGTGTACCCGCCGACCGAGGGCATAGTCATCGTGTCTGACCAACACGTGAGTATTAAGCATGCCGTTGAAGGGGTGTATCCTGAGGCAACTCATTGTCTGTGTTGCGTCCATCTGAGCAACAACCTTGCTCCTTACGGGCGCGCAGCAGTAAGGATATTTCGTAGGGCCGCCAAAGCATACACAAAGTCTGAGTTTAGGAGGAAAATGGCTTCACTGAAGGCGAAGAGTCAGGAGGCACACGATAAAGTCATGGATATTGGTCCGGAACGGTGGGCCCTATCGCATTGCACTTCTCGGCGTTACTGTTTTTTGACGTCAAATTGTGCCGAGTCATTCAACGCGAGGCTATTGTGGGCCCGACGTCTGCCGATATGTTCCCTAATTGATACCGTGCGGTTTATCATGGAGAGTTGGTTCAACGAGCGCCGGGCGAACATGTATGCTCACGACCATAGCCTAGTCAAGGTTGCTAAACTGAAGTTGCACAAGCAAGTTGAAAGAGGACGCACGTATCCAGTGACGATCGTTGGCGATGACGTTTTCACAGTGAACGATGGGGAACGAGATTTTAAGGTCCGGTTAGGAGCAAGACGAAGCTGCCAGTGTCGTAAATTCGATCTGGATCTTATTCCATGCGAGCATGCCGCAGCCGCTATTATGTAAGTGTTCATTACTTTTAACATATTCCCTTACAGACTATTTTTGTTATAAGTACACTAAAAAAAAGTTACCGACAATCACAGCGGCAATGATATGTATGAATTCATATCGGCGCTCTACAGTACGGAAGTTCATAGAGATTTATATGATCACCAGTTTCATGCATTACCTCCACACCATCTCTGGACCGTGCCCGAAGAAATATCAAATGTGCCAACAATGCTCCCTCCCTTGACAAGAAGATCCGCCGGTCGGCCGAGGTCACGGCAATATAGATCTGGCTTAGAGGCAACCGCCGGTACAAGAACTAGACGATCTCGGAAGTGTGGCCTCTGCATAGAGCATGGGCATACAAGGAGGACTTGTCCCACCAGACTGTGACTCTATTTATGCATTATAATATTATATATAAAATATGTATGGAGAACTCTTGCTGTTTAAATTGACTTTTTTGCTAGAAAAACTATCTAAGTTACTTTAAATAGTACTCTTGCTGTTTAAATTGACGGTTTTGCTGTTCTAATAGTACTCTATCCATTACTTTCTATATGGGTTACCTTATACGTATGGTAAATGTGCAATTTTAAATACCTAAACATCACATCATAGGTACTAGATACATATTAAGTTTTAGTTCTCCGTAAAATATGCGTATATCTCCGTATAAATAATAATACGATGTTATCTACTAAAATATAAACTATTTAAGGAGAACTATGATTTTTTACGATTCCTAATTAAGGTCTTTAATATAATACGTAATTTCCCGTGAAAGTTGTTCTAATAGTACTCTATCCATTGCCTTGTATATCCGTTACCTTGTAAGTAGTGAAATTTCACAATGTTATATGCTGAAACATTACATCATAGGTCATGGATTCATATTTAGTCATATATCTCCGTAAAATATGCATATATCTCCGTAGAAATAATAATCCGACAATATATGCAATATACTACTAAAAATATAAACTTTTTATGGAGAACTATGATTGTTTTATGATTCAAAATGCACGTCTCAACTATACTACGTGTTCAATTTCCCGTGAAAGTTGTTCTAATAGTACTCTCTCCATTATTACCTTCTATATCATAAGTAAGAGATACAATTGAGAGAAATATTCAAAAAAATAGAGAAAAAACTTGAGAAATATATACATTTATAGTAACCACTCAGTTTAAATTGCTAAAATTGAGAGAAATTGAGATAACAACTATCTAAGGTAGTTTTGATAGTACTCTTGCTGTTTAATTTCCCGTGAAAGTTGTTCTAATAGAACTCTATCCATTGCCTTGTATATCCGTTACCTTGTAAGTAGTGAAATTTCACAATGTTATATGCGTAACCACTCAATTTAAATTGCTAAAATTGAGAGAAATTGAGATAACAACTATCTAAGGTAGTTTTGATAGTACTCTTGCTGTTTAATTTCCCGTGAAAGTTGTTCTAATAGTACTCTATCCATTGCCTTGTATATCCGTTACCTTGTAAGTAGTGAAATTTCACAATTTATATGCGCAAACATTACATCATACGTCATGGATTCATATTCAGTCATATATCTCCGTAAAATATGCATATATCTCCGTAGAAATAATAATCCGACAATATATGCAATATACTACTAAAAATATAAACTTTTTATGGAGAACTATGATTGTTTTACGATTCAAAATGCACGTCTCAACTATACTACGTGTTCAATTTCCCGTGAAAGTTGTTCTAATAGTACTCTCTTCATTATTACCTTCTATGTCATAGGTAAGAGATACAATTGAGAGTAATATTTAGAGAAATTGAGAGAAAACTTGACAAATATATACATTTATAGTAATCACTCAGTTTAAATTGATAAAATTTAGAGAAATTGAGAGAACAACTATCTAAGCTAGTTTTCATAGTAGTCTTGCTGTTTAATTTCCCGTGAAACTTGTTCTAACAGTACTATCCCCGTTGCCATCTATATACGTTTCGTTTCGACGCATAAAAAATTTGCTATTTTATATACGGAAACATTACACCATAGGTGATGGATACATATTCATTCGTAGTTCTCCGTAAAATATGCATATATCTCTTTATAAATAATATATGCTTTATAATACGAAAAATATAAACTTTTTATAGAGAACTATTATTGTTTTATGATTCAAAATGCACGACTCAACTATACTACGTGTTCGGTTTCCCGTGAAAGTTGTTCTAATAGTACTCTCTTCATTATTACCTTCTATGTCATAGGTAAGAGATACAATTGAGAGTAATATTTAGAGAAATTGATAGAAAACTTGACAAATATATACATTTATAGTAATCACTCAGTTTAAATTGATAAAATTTAGAGAAATTGAGAGAACAACTATCTAAGCTAGTTTTCATAGTAGTCTTGCTGTTTAATTTCCCGTGAAACTTGTTCTAAAAGTACTATCCCCGTTGCCATCTATATACCTTTCGTTTCTACGCATTAAAAATTTGCTATTTTATATACGGAAACATTACACCATAGGTGAGGGATACATATTCATTCGTAGTTCTCCGTAAAATATGCATATATCTCTGTATAAATAATATATGCTTTATAATACGAAAAATATAAACTTTTTATGGAGAACTATTATTTTTTTACGATTCAAAATGCACGACTCAACTATACTACGTGTTCGATTTCCCGTGAAAGTTGTTCTAATAGTACTCTCTTCATTATTACCTTCTATGTCATAGGTAAGAGATACAATTGAGAGTAATATTTAGAGAAATTGAGATAAAACTTGACAAATATATACATTTATAGTAATCCCGTTGTTCGCCCAAGAATATTGCATTTGAGACTTCTAAAATACATATTGTTAGCATTTTAAGAAACCATTTTTTATAAAACATTAAGAAACAATTTTGTATACTTACCCAAAATTCTACGGGGAGAATGAGAGTAGTGCCGCTCCGCACACCAGGACGTAGACCGTCTCCGTTCGCCAGTTGCCTCCTAATGGTACCCAAATAACATTCGATCATGTCATGGGTAAGCATCTTCGTAACATCTTCGAGGATATCAAACCACGAATGCGTCAAACGATATCTCGTGGCTGTGTAGACGTGGTCAGTAAATTCATTGTGTGTGCGATGCCACACACGATATTCCTTGAAGCCAAGGACTGACCAATCACCCAAGTAACGGGCGAGATTCTTCTTGGGGGCAACGAACGGCGACGTAATTGCACGAGAGGGTCTTCTCGTGCGCAATCCACGTCCACGTGGGCTACTCGGATCTTCTTCGACGGGGGCCTTCTCTTTTCCCTTTCCTCCTCTCCGGCTGGTACCGGCATCTCCCTCCTGCACCACTTTCAACGGTTCAACATATTGCGGGGACACAATAAGTGCCCACGATGCACATAAATCATCACCGTATAAGGTGTGATCTTCATCGGGCTCCTATAAAATAAAGGTTTACGTTAAGTTTAAGTATATATCTTCGTAAAAAGTACATAAATCTCAATAACACTTTTAATAGCCTACCTCTGACACCGGACTGGGAGAAGCAGAAGGCTGCGCGGACTCATCGTGTGGAAGCTGCTCCGACTGGGTAGATACGGGCCTATCATGAGACTTCTTCGTGCGTGCCTCGGATGCCACAGACGAGTCGCTACTGTCACTCACGACATGAACAACTGGGTCGACCCGACCAGATGCATGGGGAGTTGCTCCGCGAGTACAAGAAATTGAATGTCGGCCGGAGATGCCGCGACTCTCGGAATGTCGTCCGGAGATGCCGCGACTCTCGGAATGTCGACCCGAGATGCCGTGACTATGTGAAACTAAGTGTCGGCGACCCTCCTCAACATGCGACTGTCCTCCCTCCCCCGCTGACTTCCGCTCCGACTTATTTTTGGAGAAAAAGTTTTTTATCTTCTTCCAAAACTTTTTCTCACGATGAGTCATGTCTTCAGTATCAAGACTGCTAGAACTCGCCGGAGCCTGGTTTCGTTCGAATCGTCTTTACATGGCAGGCGGAGAGTGGGGCGCTGTCGGGCCGCATGGACGAGGAACGCCCATCGCTCTGGCTCGATCAGATCCAAATTGGACAACAACTGGCTCTCTATACGGCACGCCAAGTGCCTCGCTGGACAGCGTGCTCGCATAATAATCTTGCAAGATCTCTGCTTCCTCCTCCACCATCGGTCCGCATTCCAACTATGCATAAAACAACCAATGTTACATAATCAAAATATAATACAGCGAACTATATAAATTTACGTTGTTTACTGCGACCTATATTTATGTATAAGATTATAGTTCTCCGCATTATATATATATTTTACCATATTTTTGTTTGGACTGTACAAAGATAGTTATTTACCTCATCGTCGAAGAATCCGGCGAACGATCCTCTCACTCTTGGGAAATTCCACCTCAACGGACGTAGAAGCGCTTCTTGGTCAACCAAGTTTGCACAAGCCCTCCCAAATGAGAGGATGCAATCGTAAGTCCATGCTTGTAAGGCCCAAACGGGCCCGCTGAACACATAGGACACCTTACATCCCGCAAGAGTGTTGGGGATGAATTGCTTGTAGTGAAGCAATGCTCGGTATGCATACGCTCCCCACGTGAATTTCTTCCATTCGTTCAGGTTATCCACTAACACCCAAACAAAGTCGTCGATCAGTCTCGGCCTCGGAACACCCAAGATTAGTAGGTGCAGCATCAACACATTTGCCACTTTGACGTAGTCGGCTGCCGATGCGCCGTTCACCGCGTGTTCTCTGAAAATATCCTCCAACTCGGATATTTTCAGTCTCCGATTTCCACAAAATACGGCCCTTGCACGAACCGTGGAAGCATCATGCTCCGTTGTTGGGTCAAATGTCAATGACCCAAACATCAACCCCGAGACCAGGGCGAATTCCTGCGGACCGAACTTCAAATGACAATCCGATACGTGAAACCAAAAGTTGTTGGATACATAGTCGGTGAAATCCACTTCACGGCACATGAGCTGGTGGACAGCTTTGCTTGCACTAACACTCCCCTCCCATTCCATCAAATGGCCGAAAGGGCTGCTCGAACAGAATTGTGCGTATAGGGTGTCACCGCCTACGGCAATCAGTGTCTCGCGGATCAGTGGGATCACATCCCACTTGTAATGAATCATGATTTGAGGTTTAGCCGACTTGGCTACGTACCTAAAAAAAAACCATTGACTCTGCATGAACAAAAAATAATACAAAGACTAATTAGCCGATTGTATAATAATATAAACAAATAGGTCTTTGTAATATATATTATACAAACAAACATACAAATAAATAATATTATAATATATAAACAAATAAATCAGCATACAAACAAATAATATATAAACAAATAATATTTGAGGTTTAGCCGATTGTTTGTTTGTATGTTCGAACATATATTATAATATACAAACAAATAATATTATAATATATTATAATATACAAACAAATCGCATGGCATTCGCAGTTATATAATAACAAATCAGCATAGAAACAAATAAATCAGCATAGAAACAAATCGCATGGAATTCGCAGTTTTATAATAACATACAAACAAATCAGCATACAAACAAATTCAATTATACACAGTTATATAATATATTGTTGAATTCGCAGTTATATAATAATATATTTATTATTAATACATAGTTATATAATAATATGTTATACCCATTAATCTACACAGTATATACACAATATATATCCATGAACCTATATTATATATATACCCATTAATCTACACAGTATATAACCATTAATTTATATAATTAATATAGATTTAGTCTACACAGTATATACCCATTAATCTATATAATTAATATTAAAATCTATATATACCCATTAATCTATATAATTTCGTCTATATAATTAATATTAAAATTATCATAATTAATATTAAAATCTGCGAGGCATGTTAATATTAATCTATGTATACCCATTAATCTATATAATTTCGTCTACACAGTATATACCCATTAATCTATATAATTAATATTAAAATTTGCGAGGCATGTTAATATTTAATATAATTAATATTAAAATACAATACCGTGTATATATCTTGTGTAATATTAAAATGCATGAGGCACGATATAAATATAATTAATATTAAAATACACGATATATTAAAAACTATAATATTAATACCCATTATTTCTTCTACACAGTATACATGATAATATTAATACCCATCACCAAGGTGGATTTATTCATAACAATAATCGATGATATATTATCATAACAATTTATACCCATTAATCATAGCAGTTTATACCCATTAATCTATATTATCACCAACGTGGATTTATTCATAACAGTTTCACAGGATACATGATAATAAATTGCTAAATAAATTTCAAACCCTAAATACACGATATCTGATTTCACAGTGAAAAAAAAATGATTAATAAATTTATAATTAGGATTAATAAATACACGATATCTGATTTCAAACCCTAAATATTGGATTTCGTCCTAAATAAATTTCAAACCCTAAATACACGACTAATAAAGTGCTAACACGATAAAAAAAAATGGATTTCGTCTACTAACCTGCGAGGCGGCATAATATTCATCCATAACTGCTGTGATTCTCGTGAGTATGGAGGAGTGGGGAGAGAAACTTGACTTGTTGATTCTCTATTCTCATGAGTATGGTTGTGGGGAATTGGAAGTAGAAGAACACGTGAGTATGGTTGTGGGGAATTGGAAGTAGAAGAACATCTTTATATAGCAACAAAGGGTTGGAAGTAAATACCCAATTAATTCTACAAACCCTAAATTCATACATCAAACAAAAAAACAATAAACCTGCACAACTTTAATTCACATCACCAGCGCATGATAAAGCTGCACAACTTTAATTCGGTAATGCATATATATTCGGATTTTATATAGATTACATAATTTCGGATTTTGGATTTTATATAGATTATATAATTTCGGATTTTATATATATAATTTCGGATTTTATGTATAATTTTGGATTTTATATATACTCTAATTTATCTAATCTCGTAAATGCATTTAATATATATAAACCCAATTACAAACTGAAATTAGGGTTTGTATAAATAGGAAATTAGGATTTGTAATTTTAAAACCCTAATTTCTTATTTACAAACCTTAAAATTACGATGCCCTAATTTACAAACTTCAATATTACGATTTGTAATTTTAAAACCCCAATTTTAAGAAAGTACAAACCCTAATTTATCTAATCTCGTTCGCATTTTACAATCTTTCTAAAACCCTAAATTCATACATCAAACAAAAAAATTTAGGATTACGTGTTTATGAGAGAGAGAGAGCCACCAGAATTGAAGGAAGCAATAATAGAGGATGGGAAAGTGCTTAAATTTACATGACAGGTTTGTCTTCATCGCAGCTGTAATTGTGCCCCATAAAGGAAAACTCCAACCAAACAATATAGCACTACTAAATTTAATGCCAACCTTTACGGTCTATATACGTTATTATTATTTAATATTTATTCCGTATAAAATTAATTCAATGCAAGATTACTCTTTATTTTTCAATTTTTACTTATATAGCTTGTGATATTTACATAAAATAATAAATGCAACGCAGGTTAACATTGAACCATAAAAATGGGTACCGAGAGACATGGACAATAAAGGACATATAATAAATAATGGGAAATTGCCAGTTGCGTTGACATAACACCAGCTGCGTCTCCTTTAATTCACATCACCAGCTGCGTGGGAATCTGCAGCTTTAATTCACATCACCAGCTGCGTGGGAATCTGGACTGTAGCAGACGCGCGTTCCCATGCAGTCAACCAGCCAGCATTGAATTTGCCGTCCACCTCACCCACCTTATGCGGCAGTGCAGCAGGCAACATAGCAGAGGCTGTCAGGATGCGAGAATAGGGATAAAATAGTCACCATGGGTAGAAATACAATTTTGAATAAGAAATGACAGATACTGCAATTACAAACATGAAGACAATTTCCCTTTTAATTATTTGGAGGCTCCGCCTTGATATGTTGTACAACAGTTTGGGTTAACAATTTTGACCAACGAACATATTTGATAGTCGGATGTTCCACTGTGACTGGGCCCGGTAGGGATCCAGTCCTGTTGGGCGCAATAATAAAGTTGGTGAGTTCGAGACATCGAATTTGGTCAAGATTATGACGTGGGAACTACTTGGATAGCTTAGGGTACAAGGTTAAGTTGCAGCAGGCGCGTAATTGTTGTAGCCTTTGAATATACCTGGCTTGCTGATCAAACAAGTCAGCTGACAATGTGTAGTTCAGAACAACACCATACAGAGAGATCACCAGCGACGCTCAAACAGTCAGTTGCAGAAGGATCACCACTGAGTAGAAGGCCAAGAAATCCAGAATACCAGAAGAAATCAGAAGACCAAGAAGACCAGAAACCAAGAAAACTCGCTCTAGTGAAGAACCACGCTGATGACAGTTTCCGGCGGTGAGCAGTGCCAGAAACCAGAATGAAGGCCAATACTTTTGGCAGAGAATTCCAACACATACGCCGGCTTCTTTCACCATTCACGTGTGGGGGCAAAGCAAAGGAAATCTAAACTCTGAGCAAAGATGAAAGACTTACCTCATCGCCGGAGCAACGTTGACGACCGACCCAGGGCCTGGTGACGTCCTTCACACCTGGTTTGCACTCAAACTAACCCAATGCATCGCTATTAGTGCTTAATCGTGGATGGTTGTGTTGCAACAAGTAAGGAACTCCCCGCCGAAGAAGATGAAGCTCGCCGGTAACTTAGTCGGAGTATGTAACCGCCGAACACACGAGGTCAATGAAGCCGCCGCACGTCGTCAAGAATCTTGGGCTGGAGATTGCCGGAGATGTCCCTCGGTTAGGCCTGAAACGATGAGAAAGATGGGGCTTGAAGGTGGTGATGTCTAGAGACAAGGAGGAGCTTCTTTCAAGTGAGAGAAAATCTCAACTTCACCCCTTTTTGCTCTTTACTATGAGGATTACCAACCTGAGGGCGGCTTGAAATCTGTCCTATGATTCCTCATTTACCTAATAAGTCCAAAATATTTGCATATCTTGGTCTACTCTCTAGTCTTAGTGGCGCTTCATTTTTACCAAATGGATGTTTGTTTATTTGGTTGTAGCATTTCACTATCTTGGGTTACGCCTGAAGTAAGAGGACAGATGCAGAACTAAGAAATATGGAGCCTCTCAATAACATGAACCTGGTCAAATTATTGTGCCTTCCGCTCTAAATTTAATGTATAGATGTTTATTGCACTTACTTATTTGGGTGAATCAATTTAGGGGTGATTTAAATAGGGAAAATTGTAGTGAAAAAATGGAGCAGTTCCTAGAAACATGTTTCCGCCACTGTGCTGAGGAGGTTGATAAGAAACGTAAGGAGCTTGAGGTATGGGCTAAGATCGCTTCTAATTTTTCTTATGCTCATGTATGCTTCTGAGGTGAAGCCCACTTCATATGTTTCTACTTGGAATCAACTTTGCTCGAGACATTTGTAGTATTATTTTTCTTCCTTTTCTTCTCATTTAAGTATTGTGGTGCATATATGTCGTTTAGGTACATAATGTTTAAAGAAACTCTGTACATCTCTTCTGCATTTCTGGTCTCAGAACTGGCAGGTAAGACTAATGGAAATGTATCTTCGTGACTTGATGCAGACAGAGCTTTAGACTTGTTGTTCAGCATCTGTTTGTTGGCCTTATTTTGATTTTTATGTGACTTTGAACGCATACATGACTCTCTGTTTGTGGAGCTGAATCGTCATTATTTATCACTTGATATATGATGATGATTGCCTTCTCTAGGCTGGTCGAATCTTAAATTGGCTTTTTTTACTTATCCATCCTACCACTCATTTTCGTTAAATATATTTGTTTTTAAGGCTGAAATAAGGGTGCAGTTTAGGCATGTTCCTGGTAATTTATACAATCAGAACTTTGGGATGATCTCGACCAAGCAACAAATGAGATTAGTAATTTGTGTTCAGCCTGATGAACCTCTGAAGATTAATAAGATTAAACGAAAGCAATCTTATCTTCTATACAAAGCCATGCATATATTGATTAGAAATTTCCAATTTCAGTTGTTGCATAACTTTCTAGTTATTCAAATGTTTTCTTTTGAGGTTTTAGATACTCGAAGGAGATACCGGATGCACAGTGAAGGTGAGAGGGGAATGTTCATCAGGAGCTTGAAGAAAAGAAGAAAAAAAAGGTGTGAAAGAAACAAATGTTTTAAAAATTACTAAAAATTATCTCAACAAATTGGAAAATAATAGGGATGATTCCTATTATATAGTTACAGTTCCGAGATATTATCGAAAATAATAGGGATGATTCCTATTATCTCAACAAAGCTCGGTTCGATAACAGCCCTAACTGTAACTGAGCACACGACAACACAGGACCTGTTGGTGGAGCTTCCTAATGAAAAGAAAACAATCGATTGTATATGGGTTTTTAAGAATAACAATATTTATTTCCAATTAGCCGGCCGAATATAGGGTTTAGGTTTAGTAGGACTCTAGCTTAATGTCCAATTTTTTCTAGTGTGGAATTATATATTATTTTTATTCATCCAACTTAAGGTAAAATAGTCCATTCTAAGGTGCCTGAACAGACTAAATTAAATTCTTTATCATTAGGGTTAGATATAAATATTATCGATGTAACCTAACTCATTGCCTTCTCTCTCCCTCTCCCTCTTCCTGGACATGGGATTGTCGGACCACGTTAAACATTGTGTTTTCTTATATTCAATCCTCTTTCACGTAAACGTGTTAGGTCATGACCAAGGAAGAGTCCGCTCGTTCTCCAACTTTCGTTTATTAGTACAAGTCCCCCTCTATTTTTAGTAATTTATATATTTAACCACTTCAATTTTTGAATTCACCCCTCATTTTGATTTTGTCACCCTACTCCAAATTTGAAATTAAAAAATTAGTGTGAATGTGGTCACTAACTTTGATATTAAAAAAATGTATATTAGTCCTACGACTTTTAGTTGAGGTGTAACTTGAAGTTTTGGACATCTGTTTTGCTGGAGTTACATAAGTAAAGTAACATATGTTATATTATGATTGTGTTTTCTTTTTTCAATATTTGACTGACCATTTGAAAATAATTAACAATATTTGAAAGATAAAGAAACTCAATCTTTCAGAGTATATGATTGATTTTTAAGCTAAAGACCCAAATAGAAATAAGCCCCAAATACAGAGACCCAAATAGAAACAAACACTCCAAAAAAAGCTTATCGTGGGCTTCATTCCTGAATCCCTGACAAGGGACACCCTCCCCGTATCTCGCATCCCCTAACTGGATCGAAAATCTTAGAAGCGCCCCTAATCATGATGTCGTCCCGATGGAATCCACAGATCATTTCTTAACTACAACTATGTACATTCCTTTAGGATGTCATATCACTCGAGGTACTTAGTTTGCGGCCGAAGTTTGAAATCCACCAATGTCATTATGTATGAGCCTATTACTTATGATTAGCACACGAGCAGAGTTTATGCAGTATGCACTTTTGTAGTAGCTGCAATTTTTCCTCATCATAAAACAAAAAAGACTACAACTAATACGATAACCATTTGCAGATTTTGTTAAACTTTGTATTATTGTGATCCCCTATTACGTAACTTTTGCAACAATACATATTGATTTGTTATTTAATTACATGCTATAATTTACGTCATTAATAGTAAAGTATGGCGTGTAAGGAAAAAAAATAATAAGGATTTTTATTTATTTGTATGAAATTAAAGTTGTTAATCCCGAGTCAAACGTTCAGGTGTAGAGAGGGGATGAATACACCTGAAACCCTTTTTCAAACTCAAACGCAAACAGTCCGATAGATGGAAGATGCCTACTGAATGACTTCAGCAGACCAAACAAGCAGTTCTTGATCGCGTGGACAGAGTGACTGAAGATTCTGAGCTCTGCTAGCTGACTTACTGTCAAAATACAGTAGCATTCAACAGGGTTCAGTAGCGTGTGAAAAGTGTAGGCCCGATTAAGTTTGTTTATTAAAAACGTTTGTTTATCAAAACAGTTTCAATAGATTAGTGCGATGTTTTGAGCATTGTACTGAAAATGTTGTTGTACGATTTGTAAATATATTTTCAGTATGAACAGTTAATTAATGCAACAGTTAATGACACAACAGTTTTTAAAGTGGTTCTGATACGCAAGATCATACGTCCACTGTCCTGAACAAGGCAGGAAACTACTTTATTATACTGAGTTAGTCTTAGTTAGTTTATGCACTGGACAAGATTTAACTTGTGATTATACTGAGCAAGTATCAGTTTATAGGGTCAAACGATGAAGTTTGAATGTAACTCCAACTATGAAGGAGTTCTTCACACTAAGAACAGTTTAATAAATGAACTCCTTCAATCTAATCTATGGATTTTACAATGAGCTTAGGTTAGAGGGTGGGAACAAGAAAGGCTTCTAGAGCGAAGAACAGTGAGGAATAATCTCTCTGAGTTTGTATTCTTCACTTGAATATTCGTTTAAGAATGTTAGAGCTTGAGTTCCCTTGATAGATCGCTTGTGCGTTCGTGTAGTGCGACTTGTGCATATTCGATCATCCCTCTATTTATATACGTGAGTTGTGAATAGATCCGTTGGAGACAAACTGTCCACGTGTCACTCTATGGATAGCAAACGGCTCTTTTTTCTGAATTTTGTAGAGTCCCCTCTTTGCAGGAAAGTGGTTGACTTGCAGCTTTTGTCGGAGACTTTGTCAGCTGGCTGCTTGTTATTTGTCGAGGTACAGATAGTGGTTGAACTTTTTCAGACTTCAATGTTAATACTGAAGCTAACTTTCTCAGTTGTACGACCTCGGACAACTCTACTGAGATTGACTTTGAAGTCCACTGTCAGTTAAAGCAACTGATAGGCCGTTGCTGAGTCTGATCGAAAGGTTCAGTAGGCTGCTCTTACTGAGTCCAACACAACTGAGGGCCAAACTATGAGTTCAGTAAACTGCCCCTAGTGAGTACAGTTCTACTGACTCCTGAACAGCTTTCAGTATGTTGCTCCTGCTGAGTCCAGCCATACTGAATCTTCACTCTATGGCACTGCGGCAGATGGTCTACTGAGAGACAGTAGACGAAACTTCTGAGTCGGAACCATATTGAAGGCAAGTCTACTGAGTCTGAAACACTCTAAAGACAAAGGTGTTAACTTTTACAACGTAATGGTTCATCAATTAGAATAGGATTTTGGGATCAGGCAAATCAACTACTGAATCATCTCCCAACAATTTCCCCCTATTTGATGATGTCAAAACCTATCTCTCTAACACTCTAAAGATCTATCAAATACAGACTCCTTACAGTTGATACAATGAGAATCTATGGAGATGTATCTTCAAGTCACCAATCTACTGAGGACAGTTGAGAACAACTTCCTCCTATCTAAGCAAATACAGAACACACAGATCGACAGTGAATGTGTGAGTCAGTAATCACTTAGGTGATTCTGAGTGTTAAATAAACACGAAGAAGACCATAGAGACAATGAGAAATTGTTAGGCCAAGTAGAAACTGATGTATTAAATGATAAGAGTCTGTGTGCAGTTACATCAATGCTACACTAGGAAAGCTACCAACACTATCAAGCTGAACTACTTCCTAGAAATTTAAAACGCTGAATCATTGCCTTAAAATCTTTTGATTTCTCCTCTGGCAACGAAAGTCCATAAATCTTGAAGGTTTCTTTCCTCGGCTAGAGAAATTTTGGATGATCTTCTGCGTCTTTAGAGTCTAGAGATTTGCTCGTAGCGGCTTCCCTCGCTTTAGCTTCGATCTCTGCTGTGAATAGTGATCCATCCAACTTCAGTGGTAGAGGCAGAGTTCTGAAGGCCGGAGTCATATTAGTGAGATTATCATCAATGATGGCCTTCTAAACTATCTCATAGATTTCAGGATCACATTTCTCTATCCAGTCAGCAAACTCCTCAGCTTTGTCGGAATCAGGCCAAAACTGCCAAACATAGTATCTTTTGATGAATTCAGCTTTGATCGTCTCTCGTCGCTGAGTTTTCTCCCAGGGTATCCACCTATCTACACGAGGCCATATATGAGTCTTCAGCTCATTTGGTTTCCTGCCTCGTCTATAGAATTTGAAAGTTGTGGGGATTTCCCTGTTCTTAGGAGGTAGTGGCTTAGGCTTAAGTCTTTCAGCTTCTCGTGCCTCTTCTGCCGCCTTCTCCTTGGCTTTTGCCTGTTTTCTTCTTGCTTCAGCTAGCTGATGCCACTCATATCAGGAATCGAGAGCTCTTATGATGAGATCAATCAGCTCATCAATAGTAGGCTCAGTTGCTTTCTTAGTCTGCTTGTATGTATCAGACTTTTTCTCAGCTTCTCTCTCCTTATCTTTTTCTTTGTCATCTTCATCTTTGAGAGTAAGCTTTCTGGGCGCCTGCCTCTGAATAGGCTTCCTTGCAGGTGCCTTAGTTTGGGATTTTGTAGGAGCCTTCTTAGGCTTCTTAGCTGCCTCAGCCTCAACAATTTCTCGAGCAAGTTCTTCATCTGCTTCTATCTGAGTCTGCTCTACTGAGCTTATGTATCTTTGGGGACAAGGAGAAGTTTTTAAGAGTTCTTTTCCTTTCCCAAATAGTGGTGGAGGCAGGGGAGTGCCTTCATCATCAGACTCTACTATAAACGCGACCACTTCCTCAATGATCTTCTGAGTTAGTTCAGAAGTGTCGGTCTTTGCCTTCTTGGGTCCTGGGCTACATGGGCCTGTCTCAGCTACTACATCTCCTACTGAGACACCCTGGGCAATAACCCTAGTTACTTCCCCCTTAGACTGATCACTCTTAGTCTCTTCAGTCTTAGTCTTTTCCCCTTAGAGGTCTTAGTCTTTTCCCCCCTAGAGTCTTAGTCTTTGCCCCCTTTTTGGCATCATCCAATTGGTTCGGAGGGGTGGGAAGAGTAACTACCTTGGAACTGAGCGTTTGATAGGTCATCCAAGGTCTTCTGAAGATCATCGAACTTGAGGTGTAGATCATTCCTCTCAGTAATGAGTTCTTCAGCGTACCTGCGCTGAGAGAGATCTATAAGTTCTTCAATCTTCTTCAGCTTTGCATCGATCTTCAGCTTACACTCATTCTGATTAGTTGAAATTCTCTGTTCATGAGCTAGAGTGTGCTGATAGATCTTGTTCTAAAGCTCAGTCTGGGTTGTCTTGAATGATTCAAGAATGGAAGTATGGGCATCTTTCAGAAGCTTTTAAACCGATGCTTGCTAATTGTCGAAGTTAGCTTTCTGTGCGGATAAAACATTTGTGAGAATAGAGCCGACGTCAAGAATGGGAGGAGAAGAGATATTCTGAACAGAAGTCTTCAGCGCCCTGACTTCTTCAAACTGAGCCGTAGTGGTCTGGCGCCAAATCTTATGCACGTTCCTGCCGAGGAGACGATTCTGAGTCCCCTGCTTCAGGAGGGCCTTGGCCACTGCCTTCGACTTTCAGCGCTTGGCAACATAGCCAACCTCATAAGCTGACCCCAGCAAAAGTTGTTCAGGGTCAGCAGGGCAAGAGGTGCCTGCTGCTGTGAATCCAGAAGGAGGACGGGAGATAGTATGGTCATCTGAAGGTTGTTCTCCCTCCTTCTCCTGTTGAGAACCCTCAGCAGGCTTCTCAGTTCCTGCATCACTGGGCGGTTCTTGGTCATTGGGACCTGCTGAACCTTCCATAGGAACGGCTGCTGAAGATGGATATATGTCTTCAAGCAAGGCCAGCATAAGCGCCCTAAGGTCGTCGAATGAGCTGATATCAGCAGGCACTTCTTAGCCTATCTGCTATCTAAGCTGCAGCTATCAAAGCTGCAGCTCGTCGGCTGCTGAAGATGGATATATATCTTCAAGCAAGGCCAACATAGGCGCCCTAAGGTCCTCAGAACTTAAATCGGATCAATTGCTCTAAAGTGATCCAGTCCCGGAATCTGTACAACATCTGAAGCCTAGCCCTATAGGCTATGTCAAACAAGTCAGAGTGAATGGCGATTTTAGGAATGAATTTTGAGACCTCTTGGGTTGCTCTGGATTGACGCAGTGAAAGGTCAAATCCAAAAGTCTCGACTTTAGTGTCCGTCTCCATCTCCTCAATATCAATGGGAGATGGCCTTTTCTCAGCAGAAGGCATGCTGCTAAATGGTGGTACGTCCAGTGGAGAAAGGGGAGGAGGAGTCATGACATGAGGTAAAGTCCCCTGTTCCACTGAGTCTGCATTTTCTGCTGAGGCATCCTTCTCAGCTGACTTTGCCTTCTCTTCTGAATCAGTCTTCTCAGCTGACTGAGTCTCCTCATCTCTCAGCTGGAGGACGGCAGGGGCTACTACAATGGCTTGCTCAGAAGCCTTCTTCTTCTTCGGGGTAGCACTCTTCATGACTAGGGTTTGGGATTTCCTCTTGCCCTTACCCTCACCGGAACCAATGCCAATCTGTTGAAGTGAGTTGGCTTGGCTGTGGAATCTGATGTTCTTCGGATTAAAATATTCTTTGTCAGAAAGGGTGATCTGATCAGTCCCACAGAAGTCCTCGATCATGACTGAGAGCTTCATCCCATATAGAAGCTTTCCTTTGGCATTCAGCCTAGTTGCTGATCGATCGAACTTCGCCCCTTGAGCCTGAAACTCTCTGATGAGTACTTCTGCCCAATTAATCTGAGCTTTGTCATAGACGACCATCATCATCTGGGGTTTTGGCCTCGATACTTGATCAAATAAGCTGACCTGGTTAGTCAGAATATGCGTTACAATTTATGCCAAGGCCCTGAATTGTGGAAGCATGCTGCTTTTGTGAAATGCAGCTCTGGAGGTTGTGGGCTTTCTGCAAAACAGTGTCAGGTAATCGTCCAGGACATCATCCTTATATCCTGCAGGACTGATGCCCTCGTTAGGAAGTCTGAAGCTTCTGTCCAAAGCCTGCATCCGTGACATCCTCTGCCGAATAGGAGCCGCCTTGGATGGGTCATGAATCTGATGAATCTGGAACGTCCCAAACAAGACTTCGTCTTCCTCCTCGAGGTTAAGAAATAACTCAGCAATCTGGCGAGGCAGGAAGAACGACGGTTTCTTCGAGAGAAGCAGCTCCAATCTAGATGCTCTCAAGGCATCGTAGACGTCATCCATGAACCCAGTTCACTGGAGCTGAACTCCATGACTGGTTCACACCACACCCGGTCCTTCTCCAAGATTTCGATGATGTCTAGAGGAGAAACGACTGTAAGTTTCGTCATGACTATCTGCAAAAACAATGGTTAGCACTTAGATTTAGTCAGTATGAGTGCTATAGAAATTAATATTTACCATAAGAAATCTCTGAATTAAATGTGAAAATAAGTAGGATGCTAAACGTAGTTTTCAGAGAGGTCAAAGGTATTTGCAGAGCGAAAATGGCGAAGATGGTGGTTTTGGATGATCACGTCGATAAATAGGTTTTTGAATATAAAATGTTTTATGATCGACGGTTAGGGTTAAATCCCGCTTTTCCAGTTGGACGTTCACGATTTTATCTCGCCCATCAGTTTGTTTAACCTAAAGTCCAAGAAAGAAGTTCATCTCGCCCATCATTGACATTTCGAACTTATCTTTCATCATCTTCTCAAATTTCTAACACATGATCACATTCTGAGATCCGAAGATGATGTCATCCACGTAGAGTTGCACTAGAAGAATATCATCGTTCAGTCTGATACTGAATAATGTGCAGTTTACTATACCTTTGCGAAAACCTTTCTGAAGGAGGAAATCTGAAAGGGTATCATACCAAGCCCTGGGTGCTTGTTTTAACCCATACAGTGCTTTCCTGAGTCTGTATACTTGGTGTCCCTGCTGAAAGCCGGGAGGCTGCTCTACGTATACCTCTTCCTTTAGTACGTTGTTCAGAAACGCACACTTCACATCCATCTGATGTAGCTTGAATCTTTGATGTGAGGCGTATGCAAGGAAAAGACGAATAGCTTCCAGTCTTGCAAGTGGGGCAAACATTTCATCGAAGTCAATTCCTCAGCTTGACAGTAGCCTTTGGCAACTAGACGAGCTTTGTTTCTGATATTGACGTTGTTTTCGTCTCGCTTGTTCTTGAAGACCCGTTTTGTTCCTATGACATGTTGATGTCGGGGTCAGTCGACAAGCTCCCAAATCTCGTTACATACGAACTGGTTCATCTCCTCTTGCATAGCTATAATCCAGTCAGCGTCGTTCAGTACCTCCTCAATATTTTGAGGTTCTTCAGTAGACAAGAAGCAAGAGTACAGTGCACTCTCGCCTTGTCTGAGATTAGCTTTGGTCTGAACGTCTGCTGAAGGGTCACCAATAAGAAGCTCAGCAGAGTGAGTATCTAACCATGAACGTGTGTTCCTTATCTCTTCTTCTGAAACAGATTCTGTACAAACAGTAAGAGTATTAGGCATTTCAGTAGTACTGTTTTGAAATTGAAGAAGTTCAGTAACAAATTGAGGCTCTACTGAATCGTCCACTTCAGGGGTGTTTGATTCAAGAACATTATTTGTTCCCCCTGAGTTGGTGCATTCAGTGGTGGTCTGAGTACCTACTTGGGTATCTTCATTGATCAATACCTGGGATTGATTATATTCAGTAGAATCAATCTTCTCAGCTACATTCAGTGTGGGTTGATTCTAAATATCTTCTGCTGAATCATTATCCCAACAATGGTGAATCATTTCTGAATCTTCGTTTAGGGTCAGATTATGTAGCTTCTGGCTTACATCTTCAGAATCTGAGTTGCTTTTGTTCCTGTTCTTAGTAGCAAACTCATTAAAAACCACATGAGGACTTTCCTCCACGCAAAGGGTCCGGAGGTTGAAAACTCTGAAAGCTTTACTGACCATGGAGTATCCAAAGAACACTCCTTGGTCTGATTTGCTATCAAAGGTTCTCAGTTGATCCTTCCCATTATGGTGAATGAAACAAGAACAACCGAAATATGGAACTAAGATATAGAAGGCATTCTCCCGTTCCATAATTCATAAGGTCTCTTCATGTGCTTCTTTGTCAGTAAGGCTCGATTCTGAGTGTAGCATGCCGTGTTTGTGGCTTCTGCCCAGAACTTCAGTGGTAGTCCGGAGTCTGCGATTAAGGTCCTTGCTGCTTCTTTTAGTGTTCTATTTTTCCGCTCAAAAAGACCATTCTGTTGAGGCGTACGTGCTGTGGACGTCTCAAGTTCTATTCCTTCATTATCGCAGAACTCCTTGACTAGTGAGTTCAGAAACTCAGTACCTCTATCAGAACGGATCTTCATAATCTTGGTGCCCTTTTCGACACTGAATCTCTTCAGTAGCCTCGGCAATATTGTCTTGACATCAGATTTGTAGGGAATAAAAAGTACCCACGTGTATCTGGAATAATCATCAATAGCCACCAGTGTGTACTTCTTGCCTGTGATCGTCATAGGGGAAACTGTCCCAAAAAGATCCATGTGAAGTAGCTAAAGGATTCCGTTAGTAGATGGTGACATAATTGAAGGTTAACTTTCTTAGTTTGCTTTCCCTTCAGGCAGGCTTCACATTGTTCTTCCTTTTTGAAAGCTCGCTTGGGTAGCCCCCTGACAAGAGATCCATTAGCTAATTTGTTCAGCACCTTAAAGTTGAGATGTCTGAGTCTTCTGTGCCACAACCACTCAGTTTTATCTTCGTTCCGTACTATCAAACAAGCTTCAGGCTCCAGGGATTTCCAGTTTGCAACATATATTTTCTTCTTCCGTCTTCCCGATAACACTATTTTACCTGTGGATTTGTTAAGTATATCACAAAAACCAGTGACAAATATCACTATTTTATTATTATCACATAATTGACTAACAGAGAGGAGGTTATGTTGGAGCCCTTCAACATAAGATACTTTTGGAATTATGGTGGTTCCAATATTCAGTATTCCATGTCCTCTCGTGTAGCCTTTGGCATTGTCGTCAAACTCTATTATGGATCCTTCCTCTGTGTTGTAATCTATCAGCAGTATCTTTTGGTACGTCATGGGTCTGGAACATCCGCTATCTACGTACCATGGGTCTTTTTGTACCTGCAAAAAAGAAAATCATACTTAGGTACCCTTTATGTTTCTTTTGTGTCCTTATGAGTTAGTGATTTAGCAATCCAACTTTGTATGACTACTCTTGTAGTCTCAGACAACATCCTTCCTGGCCCGTCAACATACTTTACTAAAGGGTTCAGTGTTGTTGACTCTTTCAGCTTCAGAGGTTCAGTGGTCCTGATCTTCTGCTTGGGTGGACTTTTGACCATCTAAGCTAATTTAGTGGCTCTTGTCTGGATCTTAGGTGCCTTCTTGACTACTGGCTCATAGTAATAACTGTTGTACTGAGCTGGGTGAGTCAAAGTCAGAGGATCATATTGATCTTCCCATCTTGTTGAAGTTCCTCCTTGCTTCTTACTGGGAGGTTGTGAGCGAGATCTTCCAAACTTCTGATAGGTGGGATGAGATACATTCACCTTTTGTTTGTCTTTTCTCAAGGGTTTCTGGTATTCTGAACGTTCAGTGATCCCTTTGACAAACCTATCAGTAAGCTTGGCTGCTGAATCCTGTAGAGCTGAGGTTGAAGCATCATAAGTGTTGTAGACTAACCATTCCTTATGAGTTACAGGCCTTTGACCTGTAAGCATGGCCTCGAGTTTCTTCTCTACTCCTATAAATATATTTGTCATCGGAACTTTCCAGACGTCATCACTCTTCTTGAGAGCTTTGTGTTGTGCCTGTATTTCTGAATATTCCTTCTTCAATAAACCTAGTTTAGTGACTTTCTTAGCCAAGTCTTTGATTAGTGCTGAGATCAGTTCTTCTTGCTGCTAAGACTGTGTCATCAGAGATTCATTCTCCTCTTTCAGTCTCTTGGCAAGCTGAGCCGACTCAGAACCGTCCTGACATGACCTAGAAAGTCTCTCATTCTCAGCTCTCAGGAGATCCATCTCCTGAATTGTCTTACTGAAGTCCAAACTCATGTTTATCTGCTCATCTAATAAGGCTTCGTAGGGCAGTGCAGATTCTGGATGATCACCTACAGTAGATTGTGTATTGTGTGTGTATGGTGGAGAGGGTACATAATTTCCAGAGGAGTTTACCTCATCCTCTTCTCCGGCCATGAGAACTTTTCATTTTCTTCAGCTTCTACTGCGATGAATGAGACTTCATCATCAGTTGAGTTCATGAAGTTCTCTGGCTCTTCAGAATCATCTGAAAGCTCTCCAGCAATGAATTCTTAGCACTTCTTACCGAACTTCTGTCTTCGAGCTTGTCGCACAGCTCTCTCAGCTGCACTCAGCTCTGGACACTCGTACTGGTAGTGCCCATCTTTCTTGCAGTTGTAACATGTTCAGATTTTTCAGGCTTGGATGCAGATTCTTCATTCCTGCATTCAGATAGTTTTTGGTTATGATCTCCTTTAGAAGGTGAATCTAACTTACCTTTGGATTTTTGATAAGATTTCTTCAGCTTGATCCTCCTATCCTTCTCTCTCTGGTACTTAAGGGCCAGCAGAGCATATCGTTCAGCCAAGGTTCCTTTAGTAGGAATTGAGACTGAGCTTGTTGAAGTTGTTTGATTGCTCACTGTTGCTGATGGAGTGCTGACTGATGCCTTTTGAGCATGATCATGTGTAGTGTCAGCTCCATCCCTTATCTTGTGAGGTAGGCTGAACTCTAACGCCTCTACCTTCAATTCAAAAAATATATGGTCAATAGAAACATAATCAAGGTCAAAGTGTCGAAGATACGTGGCGAATGAACTCCAGCGTCCTTCAGGCAGTGCCCACAGTATCTTCAGGTTCATCTCACTGTTCGAGAGTTTCTTCCCTAGCCCCTTGATTGAGTTCATTATGCTTGTGAATCTGTCGTTCTGATCTTCAATTCTCTCATTGGGCATGACGGTGAGTCTCTCAAGCTTCTGGAGCTCCAACATTAGTTTGTTATTCTTGATCTTCTGAGTCCCCGACTCAGTAACGCCAGCGCGTCCCAGAGTTCTTTCGCGGACTTGCAGTCCTGAACCCTGCCTAGATAAGAATCACTCAAAGTTGTTAGAATAGCATTGCGTGCAACTTTATCTAGATTATGAAGCTTCTTCTCTCCAGGCGTGTAGTCTGATTTGTTCTTGGTGATCATCTCCCCTGTCTCGGCTCCACCTTCCTCAATAAATATAACGCTGTTTATGAGAGGAATGATATGACCGATTTCCAGCACATCAGACGTGTTGTCGCGTAGTGAGGTCAGATTTACCTCTATTCTAACGTGCCATACACCATCATTCTCTACTGAGAACATGGGTACCATTCGAATCCCTGACATATCAGACATAATGCATAGTTTATGGGTTAAGGATGTATGAAGAGATGTATGCTGTGAAAATTTTTTCAATGGATCCGTTCGAGTAGACCAGTTTTAGATAACAAGAGTCAGAAGAACTCCTGCTCTTATACCAATTGTTGACCCCAAGTCAAACGTTCAGGTGTGGGGGGTGAATACACCAGAAAACCTTTTTCAAACTCAAACACGAACAGTTCGATAGACGAAAGATGCCTACTGAATGACTTCAGCAGACCAACCAAGTTGTTCTTGATCGCATGGATAGATTGAATGAAGATGCTAAGCTCTGCTAGCTGACTTACAGTCAGAATTCAGTAGCGTTCAGCAGGGTTCAGTAGTGTGTGGAAAGTGTAGGCCCGATTAAGTTTGTTTATTGAAAACATTTGTTTATCAAAACAATTTCAGTAGATTAGTGCGATGTTTTGGGCTTTGTACTGAAAGTGTTGTTGTATGATTTATAAATATATTTTCAGTATGAACAGTTAATCAATGCAACAGTTAATGACACAATAGTTTTTAAACTAGTTCGGATACGCAAGATCCTACGTCAACTGTCCTGAACAAGGCAGAAAACTATTTTATTATACTAAGTTAGTCTCAGTTAGTTTGTACACTGGAAAAACTTTAACTTATGATTATACTGAGCAGGTCTCAGTTTACAGGGTTAAACGATGAAGTTTGAATGTATCTCCAAGTATGAAGGAGTTCTTAACATTAAGAATAGTTTAATAAATGAACTCCTATATGGATATGAGTCAGTGGTCTTGTAGATCATTGCTAAGGGGTAATTAGAGCTTGACTCAGAAGGTGCGTAGAACTGAAGTCAGTAGTTCATGTACTTAGGACGATTGTATAATATTTATTATTGGGGGAAATTGTTGTGATACTGAACTGTATTACTATAGAATTGAAGATCCCAAAACCAATCCCAACCCTATGTGTGTTTGAACTGTTATGATGTAATAGGCTAGACTTGATTTTATCTTCATAGATCTTTTTGTGTAAGTTCTGTATGGGGTATTGTTGGACTGAACTTCAGTGGAGAAGTTAAAGTTCCAGAACCCCAAGTCATCGGTTTTGTAGAGCTCAATAGTCTTCAAAGTCATCAGCTGACAGCTTTCAGTAGAAGATTTCCTACAACAGACTTTGCCAGAAGACTCAGTATAATCCTTGATCTACTGAATGAGTGTAGAGTTCCTGCCTTCAGAGCCACCAGCTGACAACCTTCAGTAGAAGATCCTTATCAGCCGACTCAGATGAAGACTCAGTATGATCAGTCCAGATCTACTGAATGCATGCAACTCAGTTGCAGACCAGACAAGGAAAAACGACTGCCCAACTCTTATCGGTCGAATGTCAGCAGAGAACATTCAGTATACGAGGTTCAGAGAGTCAACTCAGATAGAAGATTGATGTCTGACAAGTCTCACCTACCACAAACCTTGACCAATGAGAAGCAACCAAAGCTTACTTGCTCTGACACTAAAGCTGCTTTCATGTACAGAAAGTCAACCACACTCCGGCGCATTTTGAAAATATATGGCCATTTTCCTTGGAAGTTTGTGACACGTGGTATCGTCCTCTCCAACGGATACATGCCTGGGTCACGACTATAAATAGAGAAGAGTCTCCAAGCTCAACGCACGGGACAACAGAGAACACAAAGCTTACAAGCATACAACTCTCTATTGCACTTAAAGTAAATCCAGCGAAGAACTTGCTTAGTTGAATATTCTTAGTTCTTCTCTCTATATATTCTTTAGTTCCCCCTTCTCTATCTAAGCTCCATTGTTATATCTTAGCTTAGAACCTTCGAAGGAGTTCACATTCTGTGAATTGTTCTTATTGTAAGAACTCCTTCATTGTTGAAGATCATCCCCTCCCCTTCAAACTTCGGTTTGATTTGTAAAAGTCATTAAGGACTATAACTGAGAAGGGTCTGTCTAGTGCACAGATTCTCTGCTAAGGCTTGCTAAAATTAATCAACAAGAACTCATGTTCTGCAGGACCCTGGACGTAGGATCTTGCGTATCCGAACCACGTTAAAAATTGTTTGTGTCATTTACTGTTTCTTTACATTGTGCTAAAAACCATTTATAAAATCATCCTTTGCATAAAACGAACTTGAAAAGTGCACCAGTCAAAACGATATTGGTTTGCATAAATACGTTTTCAAAGAGACGAAGTGTACCGAGCCCCACACTTATCTGCACAACATTCTGCAACTGAAATCCACATACTGACTCAAGTCAGTATAAGGGACTCAGCTGCTGAATCACTCTAACCCGCGATCAAAAGGTTTATATCTGGCTCTGAAAATTCAGTAGCAAAACTCAGCTCAGCTGACCTTCGCGTTTGAGGAAAAACTTGCAATCAGGTGTATTCCTCCCTCCCCCCCCTACACCTGATACTCATCTCCGGACTAACAACTCCTTCGATCTGAGCTATCGATTTTAGAATGAGCTTACGTTAGAGCGTGGGAACAAGAAAGGCTTCTAGAGCGAAGAACAGTGAGGAATAATCTCTCTGGGTTCGTGTTCTTCACCTGAATATTTGTTTAAGATTGCTAGAGCTTGAATTCTTTGAAAGTTTGGGTTCCCTTGATAGATCGGTTGTATGTTCGTGTAGTGCGAATTGTGCATGTTTGATCTTCCCTCTATTTATAGACTTGAATTGTGAATAGATTCGTTGGAGAAGAACTGTCCACGTGTCACTCTATGGATAGCAAAGGGCTCTTTTTTGAATTCTGTAGAGTCCCCTTTCTTTGCAGGAAAGTGGTTGGCTTGCAGCTTTTGTCGGATACTTTGCCAGCTGGCTGCTTGTCATTGGTCGAGACTTTTTCAGACTTCAATGTTGATACTGAAGCTTACTTTTCTCAGATGTATGACCTCGGACAACTCTACTGAGATTGACTTTGAAGTCCACTGTCAATTAAAGCAACTGATAGGCCGTTGCTGAGTCTGACCGAAAGGTTCAGTAGGCTGCTCCTGCTGAGTCCAACACTACTGAGGGCCATACTCTGAGTTCAGTAAACTGCTCCTGTTGAGTCCAGTTCTTCTGACTCCTGAACACCTTTCAGTATGCTTCTCCTGCTGAATCCAGCCATACTGAATCTTCACTTCATAGCACTGCGGCAGATGGTCTACTGAGAGACAGCAGACAAAACTTCTGAGCCGGAACCATGCTGAAGGTAAGTCTACTGAGTCTGAAACACTCAAAAGACAAAGGTGTTAACTTTTACAACGTAGTGGTTCATCAATCAGAATAGGGTTTCGGGATCAGACAAATCAACTACTGAATCATCTCCCAACACAAGTATCTCTATCTAATCTAGGCAAAGTCTTGGTGTATCATGTTGCATATGCAACATGACCCAATTACCCAATTTTGACCCATTTTAACCCGTTAACCCGCATTTGACCCACTAACGCCAGCATGATAACATTCATTATTCATTTTTTTATTTTGTTTTTTTTTTAAAAAAATCATTTTTCTTTTCCTCCCTTATTGTAAGGACGGGCGTGTCACTCTTTGTGAACAAACGTTTCATTTGTTTTGAACAAAATTTTTAATTTTTTTTTGATTTTTTGATAAGGGAAGGCGTGTCATTTGTTATTAATCTCAAAGTGTCAATCGTAACAAACAGATGCATTATTATTATTTTGAATAAAGGGTCATTTGTATCATTTATTGACTATCAAATATTTTTGAAAAAAAATGCTATTTGTTATGAAAATGAAGTGTCATTTGTTTATGAAAAAGTGTCAATTGCAACGAACGAAAGTGTCATTTATCTCAAATTGTCAATCACACTGAAGTAAAGTGTCACTCAGAATTAAGGAACGTGTCACTTTAATCTAGTAATCAATATGAAGCATAATAACAAGAAATGTTACCCAAAGTGTTAATCGTAATAAACAAAAGTGTTAATTGTCTCGAAGGAGAGTGTAACATTATTATAATGTGTCAATTGCCACAAACAAAAGTGTCATTTATCTCAGAGTGTCAATCACAGTAAAATAAAGTGTCAATTATAATTAAGAAACGTGTCACTTTAATCCACTAATCACACAATAAAATATGAAGCATAATAACCAGAAATGTTATCCAAAGTGTCAATCGTACTAAACAAAAGTGTCTATTGTCCTGAGGGAGAGTGTCACGTTCTCATAATGTGTCAATTTCAACGAGCAAAAGTGTCATTTATCTCAGAGTGTCAATCACAATGAAGTAAAGTGTCAATTATAATTAAGGAACATGTCACTTTAATCCAGTAATTACACAATAAAATATGAAGCATAATAACAAGAAATGTCACCCAAAGTGTCAATCGTAATAAATAAAAGTGTCAATTGTCTTGAAGGAGAGTGTCATATTCTTATAATAAGTCAATTGCATATAACAAAAGTGTCATTTATCTCAGAGTGTCAATCACAGTGAAATAAAGTGTCAATTATAATTAAGAAACGTGTCACTTTAATCCGTAATCATATGAAGTAACATTTATCCACGAAAAAGTATCAATTGTTTTGAATAAAGTGTCATTTTTTCAAATATGAGTTGTTTTTAAATAAATGACACAATCTTTCACAACAAATGACACTTATGTTACAAGAAATGACACTTCAATAAATTACCTAATCAATAAGGCCATAGCAAACTCAAGGATATCAAAACTCCAAACAAAATCAAATTCCCAGTAAATAAAATGACTCTCATGTTTAGGAAATCTACTGATAAAAACCTAAAATAGCAATAATGCGAAGAGTTACACTTCGAACAACTTGCTCCAACATTGCAATTCAAATTAGCAGTATTTACCTCAAATATCGTCATTCCTCAAACTAAACCTATTTCATGCGGCAATTAATTTTTCAGTATCACATTCTATACAAACATGCTAAGAACAAGAACAAGAAGAATCAAATTACAATATAAGATTTCAAAAACTTACAACTGAAAAAGTTATTAATAGACAGAAACCATGAAAATTTCACCAAATACCAGTAAAAAACCAAAAAAAAAAATTATCAAAATCCTTCATAAATCTAGAGAACGGAGGCGGAGAGGGCGAAGGTAGAGGCAGAGGTAGAGAGAGCGAGACGGAGGTAGAGGGAGAGAGCGGAGGCGGATCTGGAGGATAACATGGAGGTGGATCCGGCCACTGGAGTGACGGGGGCAGAGGCGCGAGGAGCGACGACAACGGAGGCGGAGACGGAGAGGAGCAACAGCGACGAAGACGGAGGCGGAGACAGAGAGGATGGTGGGAGAGAGAAAAGGGGGGAGTGGAGAAAGAGAGAGAGAGAGAGGATAATGGGAGAGAGAGGGGGGAGTGGAGAAAGAGAGAGAGACGGGGGAGTGTAGAAAGAGGGGGAGTTACTGAGAGAGAAAGAGGGGAGAGAGAGGGGTGGCAGTGGGAGGGGAGGCGTCGAGAGAGAGTGTAACGCCCCGAAATTTTAAATATAAAATGCATTGCATATCTATTAATGCATGTTATCAAGTGTTTTAGTTCTGTAAGTCGCGCCATAGAAATTAAAATGAAAATTAAAGCATCTATGTTATTTTTCGTTAAATCATTTTTGTTATGTAAATTTATTTTGAATTTTGAATGTGTTTGTTTATATCTTATTATGATTATATATATATATATATATATATATATATATATATATTTTAATTATTTATAAATCATGTTAGAATTATTAGGAAAGAATAATATTTATTTTGGATTTCCTAAACCAACTAGGATTCATAAAAGGATATAATATTTATTATTGTATTAAGTTATTAGGAAATAATTTTATATTATATTCATGTTTTAGGATAAAATCTAATTGTGCCTATCCATATCTCAATTTATCTAGGATTGAATGTGTAAGTGATAGAATAAATATTATATAAAATATATAAGAACGAAAATAAATATGGATAAAATATATTTGATACCTTATAGGATTAGGGATATTTAGATAATGATTTTTAGGCCTATAAATACCCTTAGTCGCTCATAATATAACATCACATAAACTTTTCGAAAATCTGCCAGCATCCCTTGCGAACTGTTTCAAGAATTATTTACGTACCTTCCCGGAATCATATCATTGTGAAATTTTAGTCGAAGATTACTAGGTATGTCTAGTATACTCATTTGAATTTTGTATAATTTTTCAAGCATGCTAAGTAATTGTTTAAAATTGTTATTCGTAACCTGCCAGTTTCTGACAGCATGTTCATGATCTTGAAAGGAAATTGTTTTACATGTGTTATTTACCTTGTTTTCGATCATGATTAATTTTAATGGGATATAATACATGTTAGGTCATTCATATTAAAAATATAGAATTTTTAGGATACGTGTACTATTTATTTGTTAATTTATTTCTTGATGTGTCCGATTCTATTATGTCAATTATTTGGTTGTTAAAATGTTTAAGTTTCATGAGAACAAAAATATGTCCTGCAATTCTACCTTTTTCTGTTGTGAGTTCCTAGGCCAGATACACGATCTTAAGTTACTTCAAAATTTCCATAAAAATTATATAGACAAACTTTAGAATGTCTTTAATATTACTGTAAATTTTGGAAGTTTTTAAACAAGTGTTTATATTTTTAATGAATTTATACTTTTACACTACCGTGAAACCATGCATCAGGGATAGGGCTTAGGAAAACGTTTATATCTCACTCCACAAAAATGTTGTTAACTTGATTCTTTTTCCTAAATACTCTATACACGTAGGGATATGTAGAAATATTTATTTAGTATTTTTAACTTATGTGTATGAAAGCAGTTTAATACAAATGTCCGGGTAGTCAGTCGGAGCATGCATTTTCGTATTTTGATTTTGGTAGAAACTATTATGTATTTATGAAGTCGTTACTTATCTATATAGATTGAAATTTTGATATGATATTTATACGTATGTCCCCTAGATGTGTGTTAAATAGTAGAATTTTTAAGATATGTTTAGTTCCCGAAGCTTATTGTTAAAGGTCAGTAGGTCATAAACCGCCTTTGTTGACGCAGTAGATACTGTTTTAATTATAACTCTTAGAGGACTTATTATTTTGATATGAAACCAAATCTGGTATGTTTGAGACTCATTATGGAATCTATATGTAGAAAATTAAAATTTATGGAATGATTTCATGTTCTGTGGAATGTTTTTAAAATAGGTATTCTGCACAAGTTAATATAGAACATTGAAACCTAGTTACACTAATGAGTGTATATATATATATATATATATATATATATATATATATATATATATATGATATTGTTTGTAACCTAATGACTATGAGGTATTGTTGTATATGTGAAATACGTACACGACTTTAATGAATCATTAAGAATTATTAATTTCCATGTTTAGGATCTGCGCGCAAGAATTAAACATCTGATATCCATTATTTTTCATCAAGTCAAGGTTAAGGTGGGGAAGTATTCTTACACTACATTTATCCTTATTATATTTTATGCTCGATATTTATGAGTTAATGTCAGACATGATAAGGAAGGATCGAAGTTGATCCGCGATCGAAGTTGATCGGTATAAAGGTTTATGGTCGAAGTTGACCGGGATCGAAGTTGATCCGCGATCGAAGTTGATCGATACACATGTTTATGGTCGAAGTTGACCGGGATCGAAGTTGATCCGTTTTAAATGTTTGAGTCGAAGTTGACTCGGTGGTCTGTGTGACTACGTAATTCTTACATGTTCTAATTTTCCATAATATGTTGGTATATTATATAGTTTGGATAAGTGTATACCCCACTGAGTAGTCGTACTCATCCCTATCGTTTTAATATTTTTCAGGAAATGGCTCGGCCGATGCGTAGAGGTGTTGGTGGTGATGGTCGCACGAGGAAGAATTTATGAAAATGAATATTGCATTAAACTATTTGATCATGAACTTGGCATTTTATTTTCGAAAAATAGTAGTCGCATGTGCTTTTATTTTTAAGTCTTCCGCTGAGTAGTAAAATTAAATTGAGTTTTTTTTCAATGATTCTTTTCCATGCAAATGTTTTGAAAGAATTGAAATAAGCATGTTAAGTATGAAGTAACGTCCCTAGTTAAGTTTTGAAAATTGAGGCGTTACAGAGAGAGGATAATAATTTATTTATTTTTAATTGTTTTAATACTAAATTGGATCAAATAAGAGTCAAAATTGGGTAATTAGATCATGTTGTAAATGCATGCATCTATTCCATCTCATCCAATCTATTAGTTATCATCGAATTGTGTATAGTATGATATGATGTCATAATTTATTTATTTTTCTCAGTAGAATGTTAGATTTTAAAATTACAAATTAATTAACTATATTGTAGTAATGTATCCTGACTTTATATTGCGAGTTTTTTTATTGATTATACTCTAATATTGCTACATAACATAATCTTAAATTGGGTTATTAGTATGCAATCTTCGGGGAATTTTAATTTTTGTACACGAGCAAAATTGAAATCCATCAAAAACTTCATGTATTTACATGTTAATAAGTTTTTTAATAAAATTTTAGCAGGTTACATTTCTTAGTTCTTATTTTAAATTAAAATAATTTAGATGGTTATTCATATGGGGTATACCTCACCGTCAAAATTATAGATGATAAAGATGATTCTAATATAGAAAATATAATAAGTTATTTGTAGATCTTTTTTTGGATAAATATCTGGGCACCCAGGTGTTGGATTGTTTATCAAATTAGTAATCACTACAAAGAACACCACCGGTACTCTCTCTCTCTCTCTCTCCACTAACTAAGAAGGCTTATAAAATTGGCATGCAATAAATAGACACTCGGTTCCCCTTCAAACTAAAATTAAGAAAAAATAGGATATAATGTTTCTAACTATTGGAAATATGAGGATGAGGAGGCAGTAGACGTAAGCGAATTGTGTTTAACATTAATTAGTAGGAAGCCGGATTTATGGACTCTGGTTGCACGTAATAATACAATATGATTGTTCCTTCCAAGTCGTCACTTAATCCTATTAGCTACCTCACCGCCTCATTCCTTTCCTTATTCATCACAACTCTATTTATTTCAATTGCAATTTGATTTCTCTTTTAAATTTATCATCATATATGTATCTGGTCCTTCATTCTATTCTAGGTAGAAATAGATTTGTAAGTGGAAAATGGTTTAAAAATCGTGTTCATTAAAAATTGGGGTCTTTTAACTATTCATTTAACATTAAAAAATCGATCAAAACCGATCATAGGGTCTTTTATCGATTTGATTAACCGTGGAAAAATAAGAAAGAAAAGTCAGTTTGGTTAAATATAAATGTCAGTTTGGTTAATTGGTTAACCATAAAAAAAAATAATAGCTGTATTTTAAAATTCATAGTATAAAAAAAACTCATGTGTTAAAACACACAATTTAGTGTGCTTGTTTTATTACATCAATTTTTTTGTGTTCCTTCATCAAATCCCCACCGCCGGTTTTAACATGATGTGAATCTCACTAGCTCCTAATTTCGCATGATTTTATCTTTTTTGGTTGATTTAAAATATCTAAAATCCTATTTAATGTTCTTTTAAATTATTATTGTATGTTTTTAATATTTCTTCTCTCCACCCTACACATTCATAGGAGGACAAAATGACAAATTCTAGTGCTTTCCTTTTTAAAATTTAAGGTTATATGTTCATACACAAGTAGTCTTTTACGCATGTTGTGATTTAAATAACAAATTGTAGTTTAAGGCAAGTAATTTTATTAACATATCATTTTTACCGCATAAAAAAGATGGTACTTACGTAATTTTATTGATACACGGTGTTAAAAATTTAGAAGGCGTGAAAAAATTTAGGGGATGTAAAATTCATGCACTGTTAAATTAATCGACTTATTACACATTATTAGTAAAAAAGGCGGAAGCTTTCTTGCAAAAATATGAACACTTTTAATGAAGTTGAATTTTTTTTTGTTAAGTAGATTTTTGGCAAACTAATCATTGCGACTCATTTTCAAGTTCCTATTTATTTATGCATTGTTGGCGATATGTGACAAGATTATTGAATTATTGATATAGCGCCCTCTCCACAGCCATGCACACAGGCACTAATTGCTCAACTCTATATGTCGAGTCTATATATTTCTTGGTGTGTTGTGAGAAGGCCAAGATCTCTCTCTCTCTCTCTCTTCTCTCTCTCAAGCCAAATGTCGAGAATCCCATGAGAAGGGGATATACATGCACCAAATACTGTATCATAATTCAAACAATCATTTCCTCATCGTTAATCTTACACCAAATGATTGCTCTGATTTTGACGCATTTCGCTCTAATCATACAATCCTTATCACGTCAGCACAATTATTTGCTTGACATTGACAATACTAAGTTCCCATTTACTACATTTATTGTTCTGTTCATAAAACAAGTTAATATAATATAGTTTATAATATAATTAATGTTATATATAATCCACATGTGCTTCAAGTTTAATCGCAAAACCGTGTATATCATAATTACTATATTAATTAATTACGCATGAAGAGTGTAGCACGGTTTATTAATCTTTTCTACCCACAAATTAGCAAGGTTAATGGATGACAGGAGGGACTTTATTCGAACATAAAATCCTTTAATTAAATAAGGCCACAATTTATCCTATATACTATCTCCGTTCTGTAATTACTTGTTTAAAATTTTTCAATAAAGAAATTAAGAAAGTAATATGATCCTCTAAATTATACTATTAGAGTATTAATATGATCGAGCTACCTTTAATGAAATAATCTAAAAGAAATATGAGTCATTTATAACGGTAGGAGAGTATTAGCTAGATACAAAGTTAAACAAGAAAACTAATTAAGGAGATGGGCATCTGGTTGCAAACCAATACAAATTGTTGGTGTTGATGTAGCTTACGTGCCCATGCAAAATTTGTGGGTCCCTTACAACTTCCACGTATCCAAAATTACATCATGCATTCGCACCACCACCACAAAGGTACAAAAGATAACATCATAAACATCTATATTTTCCTATGCGTAACCGCTTCACTTGCAAGAAATCAAGGAGGAAAACACAAAATATATAAATATGCCATATTTCTGTGTCTCTGCAGTTGTGAATACGTTACAACTCGAATATTGCAAGAAATCAAGGTGAAAAGAAGAAAAAAATGAAGTGGGGGTTAAAGCTCTTTGATGTACGTTACAAGTCGAATTGGGGTTTTGACCCACCCACAAGAAATCAAGGAAGATTTTAAATGGTGGTGCAACAAGCGCGTATACATCAAAATCTCGTTGATCTGTCCCCTTAGGATAACATAGCAGTTAAGGTGGGTAGCCTGTGGTCGAAAGGTCATGGATTCAAAACACATCAAAACCGCTATGTGTGAGTCTGTTACCTATAGTTAGTCTAGGGTGGTTGAACTGTTGTTTGCAGAGGAGTGAGGTTTACCCAGTGCACATTTCGGTAGCGGCTGCGGGTTAAGGTTACTAGAAATTGATATACATAATCAAAAGTTTGTTGATTTCAAAGGAAAAACCAAGAAATTGACGGATATTAAGAAGAATCTGAATTTTTTTATTTATTTAACCAATTATCAAAACAGTCCCCTAAAAATTTAAATAACAAAGAATCTAAAGAATTTTATACTAACTCATACTAAAAAGAAGTAAGAGCTTCACAATGAAAAAGTTTACCTATTTCAAATTCTGAACTTTTACGTGTCACACTACTTAAATGAATGTTATGTTGCACCAGTAGAACTATTATAATTGTAACAATAATGTCTATTTTGCATCGCATCAAAAATCCGTTTTAAAATAAGAGTAAAATCCTAAAAAATCTTAAATACTCAATTATAACTCATTTGTTTTTGTTTTGTTTTTTTTTGGGATAATGAGTTTTTTTTGTAATAAGTAACCCGTAGGCACACAAATTAATTAAACTCTATATAGCATCCGGTAGAATTTGTAATCATGATCCTTTAATAACCACAAATTAAACACTTTGATTGTTATGTCATCGCGTATGGACACAATTAAAACTCATTTTGTTAGCGCATGAAATGGTGATCGTTTAAAGTGATAAAAAAATAATTAAGAAATGAGGAATAGTGGGAAAAGGGACAGATATTGATGAGGTAATGATTTCGGGGGGGGGCGTGTTTTCTGCCAAAAAATTGCTTGCATAGTTATAGTGTGGAAGGAAGGGGTCTCACGTGAAACTTTCATCACCCAATTGAATTGCCACTGAAAAATGTAGGATTTTTGCTTGTGGAGGCCAGACTACAAATATAATTCGCCGTTACGCGTGACTCCTCATATCATCTAAAGTCTTACGTTACGTTATTTCCAATTTTAATACATTTACAATATTATGCATACCCGCCATAATTAAGATTAATTTTGAAAAAAAAAAAAACAGATTAATTATGTGGTTGGATGGGAAATAACTAATTAATTAATGAGTGTATATATAATATATTTAATTAGTACGTAGGAATGATGTGTCGGAGGTGAGAACTGTGGGGTCATGGGGGTAAAAACATGCGGGAGATTGCGAGGACACGTGAGTGTTCATCATTTGGAAAATGAATGATATTAGTACGCCACCTAATAATTTTTCCACATGTCATGCAATTAAGATGAGTCTCTCTCTCTCTCCCTCTATATATACATTGTGTGGAAACAATCCTCCACTCATCCAATATTGCGTGACATAGCTACCTACAGAAGCTCTGCAATCTGCAGGGAGAAACAGGACCCCTTCCTTCTTGCCGCTTCTGCTTCTGCTTAACTAGCTAGTTTTGCTTCTCATGGCTCTCTTCGACATTCATCACCCATGGACCTTCACATTTGGTATCTTAGGTAATTAAATAATTATTCAAATTCATCTTTGCATGACTACCTACTTTTCTACAAATATCTACAAATTATTATGAACATGCAAAAGTTCGCTTAGGAACAACTCATGTGATTTTGTTTTTCTGTTGAATCTTTGTGCAGGTAACATTATTTCAGTTTTAGTGTACCTGGCTCCACTGTAAGTTATCATTTAGTCACATAAATATGATATATATCAATTATTATGTGTGTGTTTTGTAAGAAATGAGATTTGTTGTGCAGGCCGACATTTATCCGGATTCACAAGGAGAAATCAACAATGGGATTCGATTCACTGCCGTATGCGGTGGCGCTCTTCTCTTCGATGCTGTGGTTGTACTACGCACTACTCAAGACCAATGCTATCCTTCTCATCTCTATCAACCTTTTCGGATGCGTTATTGAGACCGCCTACATCTTCGTCTTCCTCCTTTATGCTTCCAAGAAAGCTAGGGTCAGTAAAACAAAGTCCTTCCTTTTCTTTTCATCCGACACATATACATAATTAATGTATTTATTTATTTACTTCCAGACTCATACTGCCAAGATTCTGGGATTCATGAATGTGGGATTGTTATGTCTCATATTTGTGGTGACGTTCTTCACATTCCACGGTCACACCCGAGGTGTGGTGGTGGGATGGATTTGTGTTGGCGTTTCCATCTGTGTTTTTGCAGCTCCTTTAAGCATTGTGGTAATTAAGGGTTAATTAATTCGTTTCCTCAGATATATATTTGGTGAATGAATTAATTTTGATGGTGTTGCAGTTTCGAGTGGTCCGAATGCGCAGCGTAGAATTCATGCCATTTCCCTTGTCGTTTTTCCTCACTCTGAGTGCAGTTATGTGGTTCGCCTATGGTCTGCTTCAAAGGGACTTGTGTGTGGCGGTGAGTGATGACGTGGCATCTTCTATAGTATATTCATTATATATACGTAACGTATGTATGATTAATGTAAGAATGTGCAGCTCCCAAACGTGATGGGGTTTTTCTTGGGTTTGTTACAAATGTTGCTTTATGGGATATTCCGAAACAAGAAGCCCCTGGAACTGGGAATTGAAAATGTAATCAAGATTCAAGTGGTGGGGACCCCTGAAAACGAAGTCGCTTCTCAAGACGCTGCTATAGCTGTACCCTGCGCATTAAGTGTCGAACCTAGCCAGCTCAGTATGCAGTTAAAATCACCCCTGCCCCTTGTTGTTTGCCCCGCTTGAACTCCATTATCATTTTTCACATTCATTTCATTCACAATCGCTCTTCCAGACCTATCAACTTTATATATCAATAATCCCCCCCTTTTCTCCTTGTAATATATATTATTATTTGGTTTTGGTTAAATTTAATTACTCTTAGCCAGAGGACAACTAGGGAATAGAATCATTTCCGAAGTTACATATATTTCTCAAAGTTATATAGGGAATAGATCATATGAGAAGCCTCCTTAAAATAAGAAATAAGAAGGAATCTACACCCTTGATTTCATTTTTTGATGGTTTAGACTGAATATGCTCTGAAATATTCATTTTGCATATTCCTTATATGTTTTATGCATAAATGCAAAAATGTAAAAAAAATACAAGATGTATTCATAAAAAATTAAAGAATATGCATAAAATATATAAGGAATATGCATACTTCTCACCTTCCTACATAACTATGTCTTCCCACCGGATCCATACCCAGTTATATATATATATATATATATATATATATATATATATATATATATATATATTGTTGGAAAATCTGCATTAAAAAGCAGAATTTAAGCTGTCGAACAAAGCACTTTGTCTGTAATTTCGAGCCACGTTTGCTGTTATTTTGATGAAATAGAATATACAGCATCGAAGTAGATGATCGTAGTATATTTCGTTTCTTAATTTCGATTTTCGGCGAGTCAGAAATAGTTGCTCGAAGATTAGTGCACGATATAGTATTTTTGAAGTTGGAGTTGAAGAGTGGACTTCATTTAATTAACTTGTTCTCTTTGAACTTGTTATATTAATGGAAATGGTATAATCTTATATGATATAATATATAAGTTAATATATGTTATAAGTGTGAATGAATTTGAATTGATTCAAATTCTTGTATCATGATGACAATTGATCATGGATGTCGGTTACATGAGGGAGTAAATGACAAATTAAGTCTCATGCATTTCAAATGTGGGATAGCTCCTATAAATAGGAGTTGTAGAAATCATTTGCATACAAACTCAATATAGCATCTTCTTCATATTAGCTTTAGTTTCAAAGATCAAGTCCTTGCCTTCCGCCTTGTTTGTCGGAGTTCTATTGTTTGCGATGCTGCTACATTGAACTCGAAGCCGTTTTATCTTTGGGGAGACCACGCCTAAACCGAGAGCACTACCGGGGCGTTTGTCTCTTGCGGATAGAGAGTTTTTCTCGACTCGACTTTGCATTTGTTTATATTTTGGTTTATTTTCCAAGTTGTAATTTCCATTTTCATTTCACGTGTTTTTGTGTTCGGCAGATTACGTTATTTAGTAACAATCACAAGAGACAAATTCACGACCTTGTTGCCGGAAATAAAAACAGAAACTTAACTTACCTTAGCTTGGAAATGGAGTCTTCATCCGCTACATCGTCCACCACCGCTGACTATCTCCTCCACCGGAGTCCCTTTCCCCGCGGCCACTTCCGTTGGCATCTCCGCTTTCGGATTTGGTGGACCACCTCCATTCTCGTTCGTGGCCTCGTCGACTACAAGTGTTACTTTGGCATCATCCAGCATGGCCGCCATCTCCACCTTGGCCGCCATGTCATCCGGTACTAATGACCGGATTGTGAATTTATGTGATGCAACTCATGCTATCATGTCGTCTTCGGCGACTCCGTTTACCCATTTGGGACATTGAACCACCTTGGAGGGGTGGGGGGCTCAACCCCAACTTTGCTGGTGCCGTTGCACTCTTCAAGAGCATTGCCCGCCGCCGAAAAGTCACCACAATTTGGTGGAGCCGGCTTCAAACGTTGGCAACAAAAGATGTTGTTTTATTTAACAACACTAGGGTTTGGAAACATCCTTAAGGAAGATGGACCCGCACCTCCAAGTGCAAATAAGGAGAACATGCATGTCTCCATTGCCTACGATAATTGGCGTACCTCCGACTACTTTTATAAAACCTTTTTGTTAAGTGGTCTAGTGGATAGCTTGTATAGTGTATATACAAACATGGCGACCTCTAATGAAATATGGGAGGCACTAGACAAGAAATATTGTACTGACGATGCAGGTACAAAGAAGTTTATTGTAGCTCGATTTCTGGACTACAAGCTGGTGGATTATCGACCCATCATAAATCAAGTGCAAGAATTCCAACTAATTATACACGAGGTTCATGCTGAAGAGATGCTATTGCCCGACGCCTTTACCGTGACAGCCATGATCAAGAAGCTCCCTCCAAGTTGGAAGGACTTCAAAAGATACCTTAAGCACAAGCGAAAGGAGATGTCGCTTGAAGACTTGACTCTAAAGCATTGCATCGAGGCTGATGTCTGAGTTCAAGACGTAAAGTCCAAAGCCCCGATGGACCCAAGGGTCAACTTATTAGAGAAAGGTGGCGACTCTAACAAGCGAGGGCGTCCCAACAGCAAAGACATGCAAAAGGTGAAGGTCAAACTAGAAGGTTTGACGGAGATTGCTACAATTGTGGCAAAGCAGGTCACATGTCCAAGGACTGCCGAAAGCCCAAGAAGAAGAAGGCGAGACAAGCCAAAATGATACAAAAAGATCTCACTCAAGAGGATCTAGTTGTTGTGATCACGGAAGAGGTGAATATTATCGAGAACCCCGACCTATAGTTCATCGACACTACTGCAACCGCACATGTGTGTGGTGATAGAAGTCGCTTCACAAAATATCGTCCCTATCAAGGGAGGAAGTTGAACATGGGGAACCAAGTGTCTTCTGACGTGGTTGGAGTTGGAACCGTCGTGCTAAGGATGACTTCCAGTAAAGAGTTAATTCTAAGTGAAGTGTTGCATGTTCCGGATATTCGGAAGAACCTCGTGTCGGGTTCCGTACTTGTCAAACGTGGTTTTAGACTAGTGTTTGAAGTTGATAAGTTTATTTTAACAAAGTGTGGAATGTTTTTAGGTAAGGGTTACCTAACTGATGGGCTCTTAAAGCACAATGTAGCGGCACTTCGTCAAGTGCCCAAGAATGAAGGAACTAATAATAATGCTTCTGCTTCTTCTTATTTGACTGAGTGCTCCGATTTATGGCATTGTAGATTAGGACATGTTAATCTAAATGCAATAAAACGTCTCGCTAATCTCGATTTACTAAAAGTAAATGAGTTTAATGAAAATAAAAGATGTGAAGTATGTGTAAAAGCAAAAATGGTGAAACCACCATTTCATTCGGTGGAAAGGAGCATTAAGCCTCTTGAACTTATTCACACAGATGTGTATGATTTAAAGTTTGTGCAAACAAGAGGTGGTAAAAAGTACTTCATTACATTTATAGACGATTACACAAGTTATTGTTGTCTTTATTCTAAGAAGTAAAGATGAGGCAATTGAAACTTTTAAAAGTTTCAAAGCGGAAGCCGAAAATCAACTAGATTGTCGGATAAAAAATATTCGAAGTGATGGAGGGGAAGAATATGTAGCCCCATTTGAAGAGTTGTGTAAATCAAGTGGTATTATTCATCAAACTACCACCCCCTATTAGCCACAATCTAACGGCGTTGTTGAAAGGAAAAATCGAACACTTAAGGAGATGATGAATGTCTTATTAATTAGTTCGGGCTTACCCCAGAACATGTGGGGGGGAGCTTTTTTAACGGCTAACTACTTACTGAACAAGATTCCTCTTAAAGGTAAGGATATAACTCCTTACGAGATGTGGAAAGGAAGGAAATCTTCCTACAAATACCTTAAAGTGTGGGGGTGTTTGGCTAAGGTAGAAGTACATCTACCTAAGCAAGTTACAATCGGACCTAAGACCATTGATTGTACCTTTATCGGATATGTTTTGAATAGTAGTGTCTATAGGTTTATTATTCACAAGTCAGAAGTTCCCGATATGAATGTGGGAACAACTATTAAATCAAGGAATGCTATTTTCTTTGAGAAAATTTATTCGTGTAAGGATAAGGTTGAATCTAGCTCTAATGCTAGAACTACAGATGAAGCTACTAGTTCCGAGCCTGCAAGAGTAGAACCTGTTTCACAAAAAGCGACCTGGTTCTGACCTAGAAACTCTAGAACCGAAACGTAGCACGAGAACAAGAATTGCTAAGGACTTTGGTTCGGACTATGTAGTGTTCCTCTTAGATAAGGAACCGAGGTCTATTATTGAAGCTCTTACTAGGCCCGATGGACCACTTTGGAAAGAAGCTGTCTAAAGTGAGATTGATTCCATTATGCAAAATCACACATGGGTGTTAGCAGATTTGTCAAAAGGTTGTAAACCCTTAGGATGTAAATGGATCCTAAAAAGAAAGTATAAGGTGATGGATCAATAGATAAAATATAAGACCCGTTTAGTTGTAAAGGGTTTCAAGCAAAGGAAAGGGTACGACTTTTTTTGATACCTATTCGTATGTCACAAGAATAACTTCGATCCTCGTGCTGCTTTCAATTGTTGCTTTGCACAATAATGAAATTCACCAAATGGATGTGAAGACTGTCTTTCTAAATGGAGATTTAGAAGAGGAAATTTATATAGAATAGTTTGAAGGTTTTGTGGTACCTGGTTAAGAAAGAAAGGTATGCAAGTTGGTTAAGTCCCTATATGGATTAAAACAAGCCCATTTACAATGGCATTTGAAGTTTGACGAAGTTATGATGTCAAACGGATTCAAGATAAATGAGTGTGACAAATGTGTTTACATAAAGAATACGAATAATGATTTTGTTATTGTATGTCTTTATGTTGATGATATGTTAATTATGGGACGTAACATTCAAGTGGTTAATGAAACCAAGCGCATGTTGAAAAATAATTTCGACATGAAGGACATGAGAGTGACTTATGTTATTCTTGAATTGAAAATCCAAAGAACTCCCAAGGGAATTGTTTTATCACAATCTCATTATATTGAGAAAGTGTTTAAGAAGTTCAATACGTATGATGTTTTGTCGGCCAAGACTCCTTTAGAACTTAATGTTCACTTGAGCAATAATAGAGGTGATCATGTTGCTCAAGGGGATTATGCTAGGATTTTAGGTTGTTTAAGGTACATCACGAACTGTACAAGGTCTGATCTAACTTGTCCTGTAAATAAGTTGAGTCGTTATATGAGCAATCCAAGTAGGGAGCATTGAAGAGCTCTGATTAGGGTTTTAAGGTACTTGAAGTACACTCTAAACTTTGGGCTACACAACTCTAGATACCCCCTAGTACTTGAAGGGTACTGTGATGCAAATTGGATATCCTACACAGAGGACTCGTTGTCGACGAGTGGCTATATATTTACTATAGGGGTGGAGCTGTGTCGTGGAGGTTCACAAAACAAACATGTATAGCCCGATCCACCATGGAATTAGAATTTATTGCCTTAGATAAGGCCGGTGAGGAAGTCGAGTGACTCGTAATTTTTTTTTGAAAGATATTCCATGTTGGAATAAACTCGTACCGCCGGTGATGATTCACTGCGATAGCCAAACTGCTATTGGAAGGGCGAAAAGTGGGTTATACAATGGTATGTTTCGACACATACGTCGACGACATAATACTGTAAGACACTCGATCTCGAGTGGGGTTATTTATGTTGACTATGTTAGATCAACAGATAACTTACCGGATCCGCTTAGTAAGAGTTTGCCTCGAGATCAAATGTATAAACTGCTAGAGGGAATGGGAGTCAAATCCACAACTTAAGACAATTATAGTGGTAACCCAACCTTGTAGAGTGGAGATCCCATGACTTGGTTCGATGGGAGAACTAAGCTATAAGAGTCTGTTTGTGTAAACAACACTCAACAAAATTATTCCCTGAAAAGAGCAGTAGAGTGTTGCTGACCTATTATGCGGTGAGGTTAAGTCACAGACTTTTAATGATTCTTGGATACCTCGAGGAGGTGGAGTATGACAGGATACTCGTGTAAGAATTACCTACATAAGTGAGAAGTGAGGGTCGCTTCTATTCGATACTTATGAATCCAAAGAGGTTGTCCATGGCTAGAAACTGACACAAACATGAGAACGGACGAGGTTGAGACTTTATAGTGTTAGTGTTATTGTCTCGGTATACACGATGGAGGAATAGTTTAAAACCTTGTGTTCACTAGTCCGCCGGTATACTCGATAGCACTAACTAAGGATGGTTCAAGGTCACAAGTCACCTACTTTGATGCTTAATTGTCTCTTGAGGATTGAGCTTAGTGTTTGCATGCATGCATTTGGGCTATTTCTACTCATGTGGGGGACTGTTGGAAAATCTACATTAAAAAATAGAATTTGAGTTGCCGACCAGCGCACTTTATCTGTAATTTCGAGCCACGTTTGTTGTTATTTTAATGAAATAAAATTTACAGCATCGAACTACGTTTCGAGTAGATACTCGTACTATATTTCGTTTCTTAATTTCAATTTTCGGTGAATAAAAAATAGTTGCTCCAAGATTAGTGCGCGATGTAGTATTTTTGAAGTTGAAGAGTGGAAGTGGTATAATCTTATATGATATAATATATAAGTTAATATATATGTATATATATATGTTATAAGTGTGAATGAATTTGAATTGATTCAAATTCTTATAACTCCTTCAATTGCTCCACTAACTCCTAATCAATTTTACATTGATGACAATTGATCATGGATGTCGGTTACATGAGGGAGTAAATGGTAAATAAAGTCACATGCATTTCAAATGTGGGATAGCTCCTATAAAAAGGAGTTGTAGAAATCATTTGCATACAAACTCAATATAGTGTTTTCTTCATATTAGCTTTAGTTTCAAAGCTCAAGTCCTTGTCTTCCGTCTTGTTCGTCGGAATTCTACTGTTTGCGGTGCTGCTACGTTGAACTCAAAGCCGTTTTATCTTTGGGGAGACCACGCCTAAATCGAGAGCACTACCGAGGCGTTGTCTCTTGCGGATAGATAGTTTTTCTCGACTCGGCTTTGCATTTGGTTATATTTTAGTTTATTGTTCAAGTTGTAATTTTAATTTCCATTTCACGTGTTTTTGTGTTCGGCAGATTACGTTATTTTGTAACATATATAATATGTGTGTCAAAATGATATGTGATGTATGAAGTGCCAATTATTTAATATGATGATGTTAGAGTGTAGTTGAGAAACAAGTAAATATAAGAAAAATATAATAACTAAATTGAAGCGGCTAACCAACTATAGTACCACCTCAAAAATAGATGATCATGATAGCAAGCATTCCCTAATAATACTCCATATGTGGAGCCTGATAATATAATTATCAAAATTTGTCCAATACACATATCAAATATTATTATGAATTATTATCGTTAAACACGATATCATTTTCTTTAATTTGGAATTTTGGGTCATGGTGATGGGATCTACTTCTACGTCATCTTATTAGACTTTTATAAATTTCAATAAAGAAAGAAAAGAGGAAGGGAAAAGATTAACGGCTAGAATTACATAATATTCCTCTCCAGATCAATATTATTTAAATTATTAATTCATAAATTATAAATCTCGATTGGTCTTATACAAGATAGTATCTTTAAATTACGAATTGACATTATAAAGTTTTAACTGATCTAACACATTATAACTATATTTTGGGTAATAATGTGTTGCACATCATAATCTTCAACATATTCCCAGAGATAAGGAGTGTTTGAGTTAGTGGTTTGTCTCACAATGGAAGATAGACAAAGACTCTCCTGCAAAGAAATTCATGGAACAATTGGGTCCAACTCTTGGAAGGCTCCTGTTTGGGCAACTTGAGCTGCTCTGCAAGCCTTTCAAAACCAGCATGCCTCGAGCTCGAACGTAGTCCAGATGTGGTGCAGAGTTTTGGAGTGGACATGGCCCACTGCATGCTCCAAATCGCTAAAGGCCACATGTAACACAATGATCTGAATTCGCCCTCCGGACCCCATGCCTCCGGAGTTTGGAATGAAAATCTGCAACCAAACCACTACTTATATATATGTGTGTCTATACATACATTACACAATATCAACACAGATTCAAAATTTACAATCCAGAGGTGAATTTTAGATCCGCCCCAAGGTAGCCCCACGGCACACCATAGATCCATCTCTAGTCAAGGTATAAATTTGCAACTTTGGTGGAGGGAGATGTATATGCAAATTTTCGGGAGACAAATATGCAATTTTAGAGGAAGGAAATAACATATTTTCAAGAGAATATAAAAAAAAAAATTCCTAATTAGGGGAATGGCAGCCATAGGGGTGAATCCAAGGAGAGTCATGCGGGGGTCCTCAGACTGTGCTCTTCTCAAAATTGTAGATTTTGCCCTCTAATTTTAACTCCTAGATTTGCCCCTAGATGGCCCCTCCACACCCACCCCCTAAACTAGTCCCCATGATATGATAAACATGCACTTACCCTAGACCGTCTTCGGACCATGCAGATTGATAGATCTCGTAGGCTGTGTTGAATGCCATATCTTGAGGCATCTCCTCTTGTATCAACAGAATATGTAACTCCTGTCCAGATATCCCTAGACTGCAAAGCTGATCCATCCACTTCCCCGTTAGGCCTCATTCCATTCACAGCCCCTCTCAACCCTCCCTTCATCTTCATCACATTGAAATCATATATCTTCTCAAGTGCACTTCTCACCTTGTGTTCATCAGCAATAGGAGAAAGCCCACAAGCTCTAGCATACCACTGACCAGCCAGCTGATCAGCCTGAATGGATGAGCTAGTCTTGGCTAGTCTTGGCTGAGCCATTGTCATAATTGAAATAAGAACCATTCCAAAGCTTCTCATCATATGCAGCTTTTGCCTTCTCAAACTTGAACCACAAGTATTCAGCAGATGAGTCATCACCAAGCTCGCGAGCCATTGCTGAGGCGGCTTGAAGGGCTGAAACCCACAGGCCTCCATAGTAGGAGCTCACTCCTGTAATGGTTCATGCATCATAAGTCATGTCGGGGAAGCCTTTGTTCTCAATCATACCATCACCATCCCTGTCAAACTGATCCATGAAAGCTATGGCTGTGAAGACTGCAGGCCAAACAGATTTAGCAAAGGCTTTATCACCTGTAGCAACCATATCTCTATAAACTTGAAGAACAAATTTGGAGTTTAAGTCTTTCCATCTATCTGTGTTGTAGAGGTTGTAGGAATTTAATTCAAACCATGGATCATTAAGGCCAATGTCATGTGGGACGGCACCAAGAACCTTCTTCGGAACCTATGTCCCATCGCTCAGTATCTTCATCTTCCACGGATCATTCATCATCACTGCAATGGCAAAGTCTCTCTGGATGTTCAGCTCCAGCTTTGGTAACAGCATTAGCAGAGCAAACGATGAGTAGAAATGGGCATCATAAGTGTTCCACATGTGGTATTCAATCCCTTCTAGCTATAGAAGCTGTCCAACATTCACTTCTTGTGGATGGAGCAAACAAGGCCAAAAAGCTGAGTTGGATGCTAATGGACCTTGCATTCCCTCCACAACACTTGTCATCCTTTCAAGAATTTTAGTTGGGGTGTCATTTTGATGGGAAAAATCTTTAACTGCATTTCCAAGGGAAAAAAGTTGTTTGATGGTGGATAGATTTGGAATTGGAGGGGATCCATCTACGTAGAACAAGAAGGTTTGTAAATGATTGAAGATACAAAGATGTTGATTAACTTAAATTAATTAATGAATATACCTGTCCAAATAGTACTCCCTGCATTGAGATAGTAGAGCTCATTGAAGAGAGTGACTGGGTACCATTCTGGAAGCCTTTTGTCTTCCAAGATTGGCCTTTGCCACTCTTCAATCTTGTGCTCCCAATTTGCATGTTCTAATTCACACACACTGTAGTAAGATTGGATGTTGTAATAAGATCTTCTCTTTTATGGAACTAATATTACCTAGGATAGCATTAGATGCAATTCTAGCTGCAGTGTCACCGCCATCAACACCATAAAATTTTGTATACCTCCTGAAAAAACGATGATGCAGATGTCAGCAAGTGGTGGAGAAACAGAATAGGCTTAACTTGTTGACTAACCTGTGATTTCCACTATGAAATCTTATTTCAGGGGAATCCCATGCCAGTGAAAATGTTACATATCAGGACGAGCCTGCAAGAATATGTGCAGTAGCTGCTTTGGATGAGCCGGATTCTGAAGGTAAACGGTTCACATTATCTTTTATCTCATCCAAGGTCCTATGCTGTTGTAGAAACTATTGTTGGTAAAAGAACATTAATCTTAAAAGTCCTCGTTTGAGAAGAGCTTACTTGTTTGATTTCTGTCCATAGTTCTTTTGCTGTGGTTGCTTGGGAAGTCCCTGATATCGAAAAGTAAGGGCAGTCCGAGACGCCAGAAGATCATCTGGCCCAAAAATGGTGGCCCATTCGGTGGGCCACCAATCACGCCCCGCCACGCGTGCATTGGTGGGCCACCTTTTTAAAATTAAAATATTTTTTATTGCTAACATGGCCCACCAATGCACGCGTGGCATAGCATGATTGGTGGGCCACCGAGTGGGACACCAATTTTGGGCCAGAAGATCCGGATTGGTCCGAAACATGAATCTCATCCGTCTCTTGAGCAGCTATAGCGAAAGTTACTGGAGGGCGGTCATCCGTTGTTCTAAACAGTCGCACACATGTTTCATGAGTGGCAAGAAAGCTTGTCTGAGTACAATGAGTAAAGTTGCATGTACTTTCACTTGTGATGCAGAAGTACACTATGCACACCTTCCATCCTGTAATAAATTCATAATACAGAGTAAACTACTATGCAAAAAAGAATGTGAAAAAATAATTATTTGGAAGTGATGTAGTACATCTTTCTTTGATTAAGATGGCCACCACTAGATCCTGAGTCTCCACCTACTAAGTTCTGCGAAAACAAAGAATGATTAACTAAACACTAGTTTCCTTGTATCACAAGTAAACATTAGTATTAAGACATACAGCCCATGTGAAGAGCAATGTTGCATGAGCAGAAGTCTTCCCAGAGTTTGATATCTGAAAAGACCATAATCCATCATCAGAATCTTGAGAAAAATGTAGCTGATGAGGTTGTGGTGGAGTACCGTAAATGTGAATGCTGCAACTGGGAAGCTGATGCAAACAAGATTTACGCGAAAAGAATTATATCCTCAAATTTGAATCTCGCCGCAAGTAACGAAATCACAATATATCAAAACCTACTTTCTCTCATGCACGTACGTGATGACTAATCAATACAATGCAAATCAATATCAAATTGATGCAAATAGAATTCAAACCGAAGCAAATCGCAACAAGGTAGCGCAATAGATAAGAATAAACCCTAGGTCGATCTCATGCACAGCAATTCGTCGTCAAAAGTCAAACACGAAAGTATAGCAATATTCAATTTAAAGAAGAAAGATTAATTGAAAACATAAAATAACCAAACGAATCCGATCAGAATTCGTCCCAAATCAAAGCACACGGCTTTGCCCAAACTAGTCCAAAAACCAAGATGACTAAACTAGGGTTCTCATCCCCTTTTTATAGGATGGAAGCCCACAATTATTGACGTAAATAAACAAGCCCAAAATACGGAATTATTAAATTAAACTAATACGGAAATAGAATAATAAAATACTTAAGGAAATACTAAAACTCCTTCCGCCACGATGCCGGACTACTCTTGTCTTCTTCGTCGACGGACATAGACTTGGAGAACCTATTGTTCGGCGGCGCTTCTTCCATCTCCGTCCCCGCCTCCGAACGCTTCACATCAGAAGCTACTCTCTTTGTACTTATGGTGAATGAATGGTGAAATCTGCCTGCAGGTGATGGTGATCTCAGGATCAGGTAGACCTTCATATGTTGTCCAGGCTCTTGGAAACAAAGCATGATAACTGCATTTCTCTCCATCAAGATTCCAGTCCCAAGATTCAGTGTCAACTCCTTTCTTGTCTCTGAATTTATATAAGTTCATTAACTATAAATACTTAACTGAGAATGAATCATATGTTGAAATTGTGTGCGGTATACGGTGTACCCCTTGACAGTTGGGCTTGTAGAGCACAAAACTGTAGAAGATTCGCGTCCATTTGGTCGTGAAACAAAGGCCTATCAAGATATATATATATTTATATATATATATATATATAGAGAGAGAGAGAGAGAGAGATCATATGAGAACACCCTTACAGTGATAACTAGGAACATTTAACATCTGTTGGATTGAGATTATTGACGCTCCGCATTTTAGTTTCATTAAAGAATCTGTTTTGCAACTTTAAGGTTAATAATTTGCACAAAGGACTTTTTGGTAAACTTGAAATATCTAATTTATTTCTCAACTACCATTTATACAAAACCATTTCTACAATAATTAAAAATGATATATTAAATTCCAGATTGATTAGTTTTATTATTTAGTTTAAATTCTATAATTTCGTATTTTTTTAATTCCAGATTCATTAAGTTTTAATTTTTTATGATTTTTTATTTATGTTTTTTAAAGATAAAATTATGCACTATTCTACAAAATAATGTGTACTATTACACAAAATAATATGCACGATTATTTTCTGGTTTCCTTACCGACATATGAGTAAGTCTTGCTAAATAGAACGAAATCATCTAAGAAGCTAGTATTTTCTGGAATGCTAGCGTCTTCAAATATTATTTTTTATAATGCGCCAAATCAATAGTTTTAAACTAACAAAATTGTTGATGTAGCACCTCAGAAAAACATTGATTCATAAACAACATCAACTTATATAGCCTAATATTGAGAACTTAATCAACATAATACAAAAATTCAATATGCTATCCAGTTTTTCAGACTAAAACGACCAACTACTCTCAACATTTGTTTTATTGGTTATATGAATTTCTGGTATCCACATTCTTTAGTAAATTTTGTTCATCTACGAGGAGATCTGCATAATAATTTCCTGCAAATGTTGTGTAAAACACTAGTCAAATATTGCATTCAAAAACTCAATGAATAGTGCATAAGATTATCCTTAAACGTTCAGTTTTTTTCCCTAATTGTGCATATTTATGTTATTTCTTAAAGAAACAACAAGCTTCTAATTAAGAAAACCAATGAATAGTGCATACTATTGTTGTTAAACGTGCAATTATTTTTCCCTAACTGTGCAGATTTATGGATCACAAAAAAGCCACAAATCATAGCAGTTGTGTAATGGTGCAAAAAAAAGGTAAAAACGTGCAACAAAATATGATACATGCTAAATCAAAGAATAATTCATAATTTTTGCCTTAAACGTGCATTTGTATATCAATAATTGTGCATAATTTAGCATTTATAAAAATAACTACATTCTAGACCCTAAATCAAAGAATAGTTCATATTTTTTTACTAAAACGTGCATTTGCATATTCATAATTGTGCAAAATTTAGCATTTCTAGAACCCTAAACCTAATTCGACATCACCCAATATACATTCGCCAATGATTTCATCATATGCCAAAACCCTAATTGAATATGGGAAAGATACTTCACTTAATAATAAAATAAAAACCACAAAATCATATAGTTGTATAACATTTTGAAACCGCATTCAAACCTTTAAACTGTACAAAATTTCATAGTAATAGTTTATACTCGATAGCCAAAACAATAAGAGAAAGGTGCATTTTAAGAAATCAAAACATGCAGATTTCAACAACATAAAAAAATTAAAAAAAATGAGATATTGAATTACTCTTACGAAATGCCCAAAAACATTAACAAACTTTGCGATTAGAGTAATTGGACATACAAACTAAGACCACCCCTAAAACAATTTGGAGAAATATGATTCAGGAAAAATCAGATTATAGACACGAACAAATCCAGAAAATAATACCCAATCGATTGAGACTAGATTCGGGAAAAATCGATCCATTCGTCAATTAAAATATTTATATTAGACAATTAACAGTGCATAAATAAATTAGATGTGGGTGTTTTAGAATCTTGAAAAATCAATGTTTTTTTCCGCAATAAAAACACTTACCAATTAAAGCTGTGAATTCTTGATGGGTGCCGGCTGAAGAGACAAGTAATGGGCGAATTCTCGCGGATGGTTTCCGTGGAGTTATGGAGATGGATTGTGGAACCGCTAATGAGTGCTGAAGAGGAACGCAGCGAAATAAAATTAAAAAAATGAATATGAATGGTTTTGGGTAGGGTTTGATTATTTTAATAAAAGCATTTTACCCATATAACCTTTGTGCGAATTTTTATTACTAAACAGTGCATTTCGAAAAAAAAATACAAAATCGAATTTGAGCCTTCTATTTTCATAATCTAAAGGATGAAAATTGTTCTTATTTCTTACTCTAAGGGGTGTTCTTATTTGAACCCTCCCATATATATATATATATATATAGGAAATGGATCATATGAGATCCTAATCTCAAAAGAGATACGAGAACCGATCTTGTCCCTCCATTTCGTAAGTCTATGGCTATCAATATCATTTTATCCCCAAAGGCATTTAAAATTAAAGCAAAAAAAAGGAATAATTCACCTCATTAAGGGCAAATATGTACTCTTTCTCATTTCTTTTCCCTATCAGATTTTTTGCCCGTTTCATAATCTGCCAATCTCATCGCAAACCCAGCGGTTCCCAAACTTCATTCTCAGCGGAAAGAAAGTCTCTCGATTTCAAATCGACGAATCTGAAGTCGATTATTTTTCGTGGGTTTCGAAGTTCTATGTTTCTTGCATGATTTAAGCTCGTTTTCCCGGTCGATTATCCCGATTTTTGCCCATTTTGAAGATTCATTTCTGCATATTTTTCGGTTTTTTCCGGATTTTGCTGCAAACGTAAGAATTACTTATGGTTTTGGAAAAATTGTAGTTCGATATTTGTGGAATGATTTGTTGGGTTCCACTTCTTTATGCTCTTTCTCATTTTATGCGATTTTTTTAGCGATTTATGGATTTATAGGGTAGAAGCCCTTTTTTGTGAATACGGTTTCTGTACTTATGAGATGTATGTATGGATGAAGTATTGTTGTTCTGTTGTAGATTCACTATTCCCATTTCATTTGTATACGTAAATACAATGTTCATGCATATGTATTTGTTAGTTTATGCTGATATTGTGCAACATTCATGCATGCAGTTTGTTGAATGGTTGAATCGTTACAGTCAGTTGTGTCTCTTGAATCCGATGAATCAATTTACATTCCTGATTGTGCGGCCGAATTGAAACCATATGTTGGACGGAAATTTGCTACTCTAGAATACAGTCTAGGAAGGAGGCGGCATTGCGTGCTACGTTGAAGCCTCAGAGGATGTGTCGGAAATGCAACCAGATGGGACATCACGATTCAAGAAACTGCCCTAACGTTAAGGATGTTGAAGATTCGTCTTAAGTTTTTATGCAGACCTTAGTAGAGACATATGCACTGAATGTTAGAATTATTTGGAGTAATTTTTATTAACTGAATCCCTTAAACTTTTTGTTATCTTATTTTCATGCATACGAAAGTTTATTTTTATGCATGTGTTTTATAATTTTCATGCATATCTATTTTAGTTCTCAAGTTTAACCTTTATGGTACTGATTATGTTCAAGCAGATGCACGTATGAACGAACTACTGTGTATGATCGTGCATGAAAGTCATGTTCAACCTTGATGGTACTGATTATGTTCAAGGTTTTATATTTCATGCATACCGTATTGAATTTTCATGCATTTGTTTTATGACTTCATGCATATCTATATTTGTTCTCATGTTCAACTTTTATGTTACTGATGATGTTTAAGGTTTTATATTTCATGCATATCGTACTGTATTTTCATGCTTATGATATGTATTTTTTTTTTGCATATCCATTTTTTTATCTACAAGTATGTTTATATATCTGCATAGTCCCCAATTTTTATTTGCATAAAAAATAAGTTATAAATGCATAACTTAGAATACTTGAATATACCAAAAGAAGTTTTCCACTACATTTCTTCCACCACTTAATCCTTAAAAAACATAAATATCATCATAAGTTCTAAGTTTTTCCTACGAAATTCTCCAAACCAAAGAGTCGCACAACCCAACATTCTAACTATCAAGCATTTCTTTGACACATTCTTTAGAATCAAGTTCATTCTCATCGGCATGATCAACCGCCTCTAGTTCAACCGTCTCCTTCATTTTGTTATCATCAAAATTTACTATGCTCAAACAATACCGCATCCTCAAAAACTTTATTTGCTTCACACCTTTCCTTAGAAATCACGTGTACCGCTTGATTAAATCACCCTTGAACGTCTCCATGTGTCTCATCAAATAAACTCCCGCAAGAAATCATTCATATTTATCGCTTAGTATTGTGGCAAAAATATTTATGCTTACCTTTCTCAAAATTTATGCACACAGTTATATTATTTTATGCTTACTAAAATTTACCTTTCTCAAAATTTATGCACACAGTTATATTATTTATGTTCTCTTCCTCTTTCCTTTACCTCGCGATGTTCCTGCTTTTTTAGAATATTCACTTAGTACGCATGCAGTTTTTCACTGAATTTATGCATATAACTATCATATTTCTTGCATATCAGTATCAAAATTTATGCATACCAGTAACACATAAAACTTTTCAGAATATTTTCATTTTATGCATATGAATATCGTATTTTATGCTAACCATTACGTCTGTTTATACTCACCACCCTAAATATTTATGCAGAAACAACATATATTATATGTACCAAAGAAATTTTCATTTATGCTAACGATTTCCTATGTTTATGCTAATATAGATATACTTTAATGCTGATGCGCAATAATCAAATATTCCTAATTTTATACAGAACAATATTTTCTTTATCATGCATACGGAGACTCATTTTCAACCACATAAGACACATGATTGATGCTCATGATTCCTTGCAATAATGCTCGAAAATAATTATAATATGAAATAACTTCACCTAAGAAATCCAAAAATTACTAACCTGCGTCCACGGTATCGAAATGCGACTATCAATATTCGAGGCCTGAAATCCACAAACAAATCATTTCCCAAAGATAGATTAGACAAATGAAAACAATCTAACAAAAGGGTAAAACATTCCATGAGCATCAAATAGACAAATCAAAATAAAAATCGTGGGTTTCGGTTTCAAAAGGGTTTAGGGTTTATGTAATCGCTAATCGTGGGTTTCAGTTTCGGTTTCCTAAAAAACACAAAATCATCCTCTTCTATATGGAGCAAGGTAGTCGGTTTCAAAAGGGTTTCGTTCACAACAACAATGTCTCCTCTAAAACACAAAATCATCCATGAGTAAACTAAATTAACAAACGAAAACATGAAACATACCTGGAATTTCGTCGATTAAGGGGATTTCTAGTCGATTTTCAACCAAAACACGAAACTACTATTTACGAAGATTATGCTTCTCCCTGCAAAACTTTCTAGTTTCAGCGAATGGAAACGACAATAAAGAATGGAGGGAAGTTTGGGAGAAGTCGGTTCTCTTGATTATGGACGGAAGTTTGGGAGAAGTTTTGGAGAAGACGAGCGCCGTTTTCAAACAAAATGGAGAACCAAAAAAATGAAATTGTTTTGCCCGCCCACTTCCTATACCCCATTTAAAATTAAAATGTTTTTCTATGCCCAAAACACCATTTCCACTATTTTTTTTTTAAAAAGATAGAAGGGGTTGATCTTGGCCATTAGATTAGGACCGATCGACGATTAGGATCGGTTCTCGTATCTCTTTTAAAGGGAGGATCTCCCTAAAACCATACACTATATATATATATATATATATATATATATATATATATATATATATATATATATATTAACTGAGCATTTGTCAAAGAAGTACAACAACAAGAAAAGGACTTACTGAGAACTGGTTTGCTAAGATTGGGATGTCTTCACAAACTGTAGGGAAGAGCTGAAAGCGTTGAAACTCGCCTCTGAAGCTTCTCCCAATACTTCCACCACTGCAATGGGTAAAGGGGAAGTAGATATAACGAGCTACATTTGCAAAGTATTATATGTAGAAGGGTGATGCAAGTTAATTTCGATCCTCGATTATATAAGAAGATCACTAGCGAATTGTAATTTCAATCCTCACGATTGCGGAAATAAAATCACGATGATAATCGAAATCAAATAGGAAACAAACTAAATCAAGGAAAAACCCTACGGAAATAACCGTTCCCGAAACCGTGATGGCTTCGTCCTCAAGACATGCGTCTTGCCCAAATTAATCCAAAATCCACATACCCTACTACTAGAGCCCTCACCCCTTTTTATAAGGTGGAAGCCCACAATTTATTGACGCAACAAAACGAGCCCGACCCAACTAGAAATAAACATAAAATAATAACAAACCCTAATCTAATAACCCATGCACGTCCGAAGCTTATCCCCATGCATGACCGACGTCTTCTCGTCCACGTCCCTCGCTTCCACGTTCACGACGAACATAAACCCGCTTGAACCTATTATCCGTCGTCCTTGAGCTTCGGTCTTCTTCATCCTCATCCAATTGCTCCACATCAACTCCCTCCTTCTCAAAAACGGCCTTGTCCTCAAGGCGGGATAGTGGAAATTGTCGCCGAAATTCCTCCAACTCAACCCACGACGACTCTACCTCACTCCGTTTTTCCACCGCACCAAAATTTCCCGAACTTTTCCTCCTGTCAAAGTACGATCTCGCACACGCACCACTGCCTCCGGATCAAAAATATCACCCAATTCAAACTCCAAAGAATTTGGCAGCGTTGGTTCGATCGAATGGTCACCCACTACCCGTTTAAGCTGACTAACATGAAACACCGGATGAATGCGACTTCCCGTAGGTAATTTCAACTCGTACCTTTCACACACGCCTAACCACCTCAAACGGACCGTAAAATTTAACCGCTAATTTGGAATACGAGGAAGGCCGAACCGTTGTCTGACGATACGGATGAAGTTTAAGAAATACTAGATCCCCAGCGGCGAATTCCACTTCTCGCCGATTCTTATTTGCTTAAATTCACATCTGTTCCTGTGCCCGTTCATAATTTCATCCCGTGACAATAATACCTCCGATACTGTGGCCACGCGAAATTCCTCAGGCAAGTGTCGCATCAAGCTAGGAGGCGGTCGTCCATATACTAGTTCGAACGGCGTATCCCGTGCCGCCGTCTGAAAAGAAATGTTATACCAATATTCTGCCCAAGCCAACCAACCTGCCCATTTACGCGGATTATCTAACAAAAAACAACGTAAATAAGTTTCAAGAATGCGATTCAAAACCTCCGTCTGCCCATCCATTTTCGGGTGATAAGCGGTACAAAATTTTAGCTTAGTACCCTGCGCCTTAAACAACTCTCCCCAAAACGTACTAACAAACAAGGGATCTCTATCACTAACTATGGAACTCGGCACCCCATGCAATTCACCACGTAATCCACAAATCTAGTAGCCACGCGATGGGCCGTGATCGGGGTACAAAGTGGAATAAAATGTCCATACTTTGATAGCCTATCCACCACAACCAACACACACGAATATCCCATGGATGACGGAAGACCGGTAATGAAATCCATTGAGACATCCTCCCAAATCCGCGAGGGAATTGGTAGCGGCTACAACAACCCGGCCGGTGATTGAGCTTCATACTTAGCCCGTTGAAAAGTCATGCAACTCGCTACATAATTCCGAACGGTGGCAAACATTCCTCTCCAATATAAACTTGAATCGATCCTCCTATACGTTCGTAAAACCCCGGCATAACCGCCCGACGGAGTGTTGTGGAATTCATGCAAAAGAATTGTAATCCACCGCGACTTAGAAGCCAAAACCAAACGCCCCTTGTGAAGAAGTCGACCTCCTACAACTGAATAGTTGGGCCGAGAAGTATCATCTTGCTCCAACGCTGAACGAATTTCTTGAAGGGCCGAATCCTCTTGTGGTTCTCGTAAAATATCCGGCAAATTTTCCCAAATCGGCATACTTAAGGCGAGAAATGAGCCATCATGAAATCCGGATTCCTCATGACAACGTGACAATGCATCGGCGGCCTTGTTTGAAATTCCCGACTTAAATTCTATTGTAAAATCATAACCAAGCAACTTGGCTACCCAAACTTGCTGCGCCGGAGTAGCTACCCTTTGACTGAGCAAATGCTTGAGGCTATGATGATCAGTTCTAACCACGAATCGTCTACCGATTAAATACGGCCGCCAATGCTGAATAGCCAAAACGAAACTCATCAATTCTCTTTCATATGTCGATGTAACAGTATTCTCAGCACGAAACCCCTTACTATAGAAAGCGACATGATGCTTGTCTTGCATCAACACTGCCCCCACGCCGGAATTAGACGCATCACACTCAATTACGAAAGTTTTGGAAAAATCAGGCAGCACCAAAACCAGAGCAAAAGTGATAACCGCCTTTAAATCCCGAAACGCTCCTTCCGCGTCTGCATTCCAGCGAAATTTTCCCACCATCGCCTCTTTATGCAGTAACGTCGTTAAAGGTTTGGCGAGAATTCCATACCCCTTGATAAATCTCCGGTAATAACCTGTCAAACCCAAAAACCCTCGTACCGCCTTCAAGGTCGTCAGCGTGGGCCACTCCAAAACTGCGCGAACTTTTGCCGGGTCCATGGCCACGCCGTCAGCAGAGATTAAATGCCCAAGACAATCCACTTGGGTAGCGCCAAACGTACATTTTTTTCGATTGACATAGAATTTATGTTGCCGCAATTTTTCCAACACTAGGGTTAGATGCTCCACATGTACCTCCCATGACGGACTGTAAACCAAAATATCGTCGAAGAAAACCAAAACCCCTCTACGTAGATAAGGCCAGAAAAGATCATTCATGGCGGATTGAAAAGTTGCTGGTGCATTTGTTAGACCAAACGGCATTACTAAAAACTCATAGTGACCATTATGTGTTCTAAAAGCTGTTTTCAGAATATCCGATTCCTTCATCCGAATTTGATGATAACCTGCCCGTAAATCAATCTTTGAAAATACCTTCGCCCCCGCCAACTCATCTAGTAGATCCTGAATAACAGGAATAGGATACTTATCAGGAATAGTTGCCTTATTCAATTCCCAACAATCAACACAAAATCTCCAACTTCCGTCTTTCTTCTTTACCAAGAGAACCGGACTTGAAAACGGACTATAACTTGGCCGCACAATACCCGCCAGTAACATATCTGCTACTAATTTCTCCATTTTGTCTTTTTTCAGGTGATTGTATCTGTACGGCCGAACCGTAATCGTTCCCACCCTCGGTTGTAAAGGAATGTCGTGCGCAACTCCGCGATCTGGAGGAAGGCCGCTCGGGTCCTGAAACACTTCCACAAATTTATTTAAAACCGGATCAATCAACTGCTGCGATTGAGGAGATTCAAGTTGTCCCGCAAAATTCCAACTAAGCGCTACATCAAATACCCAAACCGCCATGTCAATATTATCCAAGTTTTGAAGAGCCTTAAAAGTCATTGGAGCTCGCACCCTCGACCCATCACCTCGTAACTGCACGAGTTGTCCATTAAGCTCAAACATAATATACAAGCGCTCATAATTTACACGTAGCTCGCCCAAAGTCTTAAGCCATGCAATACCAAGTATCAAATCTACACCACTGAGCGGAAAAATGTGGCAATCCACAGTAATCAATCCCGGCTTAAATTGAATGTCCACGCTAGTGCACAAGCCCTCGGAAAAAACACGGTGGCCATCCCCTAACCGTACTGGAAAAATCTTCGACTTATCAGGGCGTTACCCTAATTCCGACACCAACCTATTTGATATAAAATTATGCGAAGCTCCACTATCCAAGAGTATCGTAACATCCTTGCCTTTGACCACGCCGAGTAATCCAAGCGTGTCCATACCCGAAAAACCGTTAGCAGAAAAAGCATTCAAAATAACGCCACCAAGCGGCTTCGGTCCGCTGTCCTCGACCGGAGTCAAAACCTCGTAATTTCCCCCTTCCGTTAAAACGACTTCCTCCAACTCCAAATGCTCAGTATCATCTTCATCCACCATCAAAATTCTCAAAATTTTAACCGCACAGACATGATTAGTGGGGTGATACGGCAGCTTACACTTATAACACAATCCCCTTCCGTCGAAGCACTTCTCTATCGGCCTCAGTCATGCGACAGAACGGAGCCCGGATGATCCCGGATCGTCAATTTGTAATCGTCTCAGCCGACGGCGCCGGCAACGCCAATGGACCTGGGTTCGGAACTGGCCGTGAGTACTGCAGCGGCACTTTACGCGGAGTCCATTGATCCTTATGCCCGCCCGTCATACGCGAACTATTTTGTACCGTAATTTATGCCTTCCGGTCCAATTTGATGGCCGTCGAAAAATCCGTCGGCTCTATAAACCAGACTTGGTCCCGTATGGGTTCCTTTAATCCCATAATGAATAAACTCAAAATATTCTCCTTCGGCACCGTTTTAACTTGATTGGCCAATTGCGTAAATTGATCGATATACTCTGAAACATTGCTCAACTGTTTTAAAGCGCTACCTTCACAGCCTTCATCGAAGCGCTCGGCCAAGGCCTTTGAGAACACTGGCCATGTATACTCCGGCATCTCCGCCGTAAACCACCCATACCAATTCAACGCAGGTCCCTCCATCGCAACATCGAGCAGCTGTCGTTTTTGCGTCGCAGAGCTCCCATACAGCTCAAAGTGATGATTAACCCTAGATATCCACCCTAACGGATCATCGCCGTTAAAAACCGGTAACGGAGGAGGAAACGTCTGTCTCGTCTCTGGGCCATCTGGGTGCGGATGTTCCTTCTTTACTAAGGCTTCGAGTTGCGCCTGAATTTGCGCTAACGTATCGATAGTCTTCGCCGATGTCGTCGTCAAAATTTCCAATTTCCCCTCCAAGGCCGATACTCGTCCCTCCATGAGTGATTGCAGATTTCGACTGGCTCTCGTTTCTACCATACACCGTCAGATCCGGTAGGTCGGACCAAATTGATGCAAGTTAATTTCGATCCTCGATTATATAAGAAGATCACTAGCGAATTGTAATTTCAATCCTCACGATTGCGGAAATAAAATCACGATGGTAATCGAAATCAAATAGGAAACAAACTAAATCAAGGAAAAACCCTACGGAAATAACCGTTCCCGAAACCGTGATGGCTTCGTCCTCAAGACATGCGTCTTGCCCAAAATAATCCAAAATCCACATACCCTACTACTAGAGCCCTCACCCCTTTTTATAAGGTGGAAGCCCACAATTTATTGACGCAACAAAACGAGCCCGACCCGACTAGAAATAAACATAAAATAATAACAAACCCTAATCTAATAACCAATGCACGTCCGAAGCTTATCCCCATGCACGACCGACGTCTTCTTGTCCATGTCCCTCGCTTCCACGTCCACGACGAACATAAACCCGCTTGAACCTATTATCCGTCGTCCTTGAGCTTCGGTCTTCTTCATCCTCATCCAATTGCTCCACATCAAAGGGCAGGAGCAAGATTTACCCAATGCCTCCTAAAGGAACGCCGTGACAACTTGTGAGAAGGCGCTTATGATTGAGATCCACTACTGCAGGTTGATTAATCCACACTAACAAAATAAGCAGAAGCTTATAATGAAGAAACCAAGTGTTTTAAGCTAATCAAGTTATACCGTTCCCTTATCTCCTTCATCCTTAATGTGTCTGAATAAACCTCAATCCCAGAGGAAACTTATGGAAGTAAACAAACCAATGTTAGCATCCATTTTAGCCAAATAAGTAGTAAGTGTAATAATAAGTAGAGTTACCATATGCATAATCTCTCCAATTCTGACAGAGTACTCTTTGGGGAGAGGGGAGACATGATTGAGTTTCCTCTGCCATTTCAGCTGAGGAGGTTTCCCAGGAGCAACCTTAAATATGCATGCGGAGTTAGAGAAGAGATACATATGTTTCATGTTCATCATTTCTACCTTTTTTGAGATCTCTTTCTCTGATCCATTCTCCATCAACTTCTCTTAAGGTAATAGAGAATCAAATGAGTTTCCCAAGTACCTGCAAATTAAGGCAGACTGAATATGTTGAAATAGTAAAGCACATTCATAGAAGATTGATTGGAACGTTGCAGCTGTCTTATATAGGGGTGTTCGGTACGTTATACCGTACTATTTTTCCCATACCGCATACCGTATCGATAAGGGTCGGTATGGAAAAAAGCATATTATTACCGTACCGATCATTTCGGTATACCGTAGATCGGTAGACCGAAAGTTCGGTATAGCAAATCTCCATACCGTTGTCATATTGCTTTTTCGGTATACCGTACAGCACTTCGGTATACCGAAAAATCAAGGTATACCGAATATTTAACGGTATAACGTAAACTTAATCTATGTTTTTTATAAAAGCCAAGAAAATTATTAATATTATTTTCCAGTAAAATTAATTAATCTATATATTTTGTATGAATTTGTTAATATTACGGGTTAATGTCTATAAAGTTGAAAAATATATTTTTTTTATCAATTTCATGATTTAATAGATAAATAATGTGATTTTATGTCAAATAAAGTTATTTCATTTAAGTGAATTTATGATATAACATTAAGATTGTTTGATATAAGTGACATATTTGTAACAACCCGTGTTCAAAAATTATAACCAATATTTTTGCACTCTTTTCTACAAGATATATGCGGTACGAACTTCGGTATGTGATATACCTTGGTATGGAAAATTCCATACCGTTACCATACCGAAAAAACTTCGGTACGGTATGATACCGTATCGAAAATTACGATATACCAAAAATTCGGTATCTTCGGTATTTTTTCAATATGATATGTGCGGTATACCGATTTTAACACCTAGTCTTATATGTTCCAAACCTTGTGTTTAGCTGCCAAAGTTTTCCACTTTAATTAATTACCCGATTTTTTAATCATCATATGGGATTTAATCAAAACTCTGTTGGTCCCGATAGGTGACAGATGCCGGCTACAACTAGTATAATTTTTCAATTGTTGCGGTCATCATTCGATAATTCAAAATAATAACACTACTTTTTTCTCTATGGATCATAATGGATTTTTGTTATTTATATGCTATACTATTATGGTGGAAAATAATCCATGAAAAAAATGATGATGAGTGGCCGACAAGCTAGGGTCGACGGAGTTGTTTTTAATAATATAACGTCGTGGAATAGCAACGCAATTTGCTCCCAATTATTTATATTCTATTAGTTCATACGTGCAGTGGCGGATCCAAGGGGGTCGTCCGGCGGCGGCGGCTCTTCCGAACTCGTATCGAAATGTGATTTTATATATGTAATCTTTAAGAAATTTCGTATTTCATCCCCCGAATATACACTTCACCCTCTTCTCTATCGACTTTTTTAGTTTCGCTCCTCCTCCCTCATAATCTTGGATCCGCCCCTGCATAAGTGTAAATACTATAAGACAAATAATCTTCCTGAAAAGTAAAATGTGATAAGTTTTGTTTTAATCTGAAAAACTTTGAAAATTAATCTGAAAAAAAATAATAATATAAACACATTAAAAAATAAATAATAAAAAATAAAAAAACACCAATTCGGTAGGCAGAAGCCCTTCACAAGAAGACCCACCTATAGCTTTATCTTCAAGCCAATATAAAGATTTTATGTTTTTTGTGGGAGTAGATTAATTGTTGCCACTATAGAGTTTAATTCGGTTAAACATAGTGATGTTGAACCAAATCTTTGGCTTGTGGGACATGAGAAAGAAAATGATACACGTACACTAAAATTTGTATTATCGGCTATTCTTGACTTGGAAAATTGGGCAACCAACGTATTCTTATTACTAATTATTAAAATTCTATGTTTGGTAAAACTAGAAAAGTAATCTTATTCCATATATTCAAAATCCAATGTTTGGTATAATTTTAATAAATTTGAGGAAAGTAATAAGATTCCTTAAAATCTGGAAACTAACGTAAGATTTTTGGATTCTTTTTCTTTGCTCTAATCTAAGTATTCTTTTTCCATAATATATGGATTTATTCTATCGATTCCTCCTAAGAACTCCAATTATCTAATTTCTCACCAAAATTCACACAAATTTTAGCAGGGGTCATGCAAGTCTCTCCTTATACAAAGTAGTTCAACATCGATTCTACTGGAAGATCTCCTCAGTTAATCCAAGGTCACTAAAACTGATAATTATCATGATGATTAATGTAGATTTCTGAAATTGGAATTTTCTTAACCAATTTTCTTCAAGAAATTGAAGAAAGGAGAAGAGAAAAATTCGATTTAATGTATCAATATCTTGAATCAGTGTTCTCCAATATCTTATCTAAACAAAATAGAAAAGAGAGGAATACAAAGTAAATGGACGACGTCGGCGATAGACGACGGGTTCAAAAAAAATAATAAAGAGAGAGGGAGGAAGGCTCAACTCTAGTAAACGAAATGTGGTTTGTAAGATATGAAGGCAGAGATTGTTGGGGGAAACTAAATTGATATGGAATCAGAGATTTGTTTGGGCTAGATTGGAGGAAGAGGATTTGAACGATGAAGGTTTGGAGGCGGGGTGCAGAGAGTCAGATAGAAGATGGAGAGGGATAATTGTTAGATATTTAAATATTTTAATTTTAATTTATTATAATTTATTAATTTGTTTTTCATTTAATAATTTGTTAGAAATAAAATTAAATAATTAATAAAATTAGAATCTGTCCAAACACAGTGCAAGTAATCTGTTTTCCTCATAATCATATTCCACGAAATCATATTCTTGATAACTTTACTTTCCTAAATCATTTTCCTCAGAATCATATTTCGTAGAATTAGATTCCGTAACAACTTTACTTTCCGGACAACCAAAAGGCCACTAGTCTTTATCTCGAGGATTTCTGGTTGGGATTTTTTAGATGATTTGGTTTTCTTTTTTGCCGTAGTTTAAACATTGACATTTTCTGATTTTCATGTATTAATTCTAAATCTAATTTATTCTTTTTCTTTCCTTTCCTTTTCGATGTAAGACTAACAAGAGAAAAAACGATGAATGCATCTGAGCGTGGATAATTGTGGAAACAGACCAAAAAAAAAGGCAAATTGTCTTATAATGTTCCCAAAAGTGTGGATTTGGTCAAATTGGTCAATTCTCTAAAAGAATAGAATTTGGCCCAATTTGTTATTCCTTCAATTTTTCAATGTTGGTCAATGAAATTTTTAAAACATATTAAAATATGATAAGATAGTTTAGGAATACATTTTTTGGGTAACAATTCTACCAATATATTTTTACAAAAAAATGATGATTTTTTAATTAAGAAGGATAAATTTCATCAATTTTTTGGTGATTAGTTCATGTTTTTTAATTAAAAAAAATTCATCAATTTCTTTTAAATTAATCTTAAAATTTTAAATTTGGTCGTCCTCAGTAAAAATTTGAATTAAAAATTCCCAAAAGATATTTTTATCCTAATTAATTCATAAGAAATTTGGAGTAAAAATATTGACCGAATTGATCCCAAACAAAAAAAAATTGCTAAATTGGTCCTCGAAAAATATATTCCGAATCTACCCTTTTTTAAAAAATTAAAATTTCACCGACTAACCATTGATTGAGGAAAGCACAAGTTTGGCCAAATTCTAATTTTTTGGGGACTAACTTTGCCAAGAAACTACAATTGAGCAAGGATGAGCACCATTGGTATTGCTAAACAAAAAATCTCTACCGACTACCATATCGCAAGTCATCGGTATATGATTTTTTTTTACCATTTACCACATCTGAAAGTGTGGTTACTGTATACCGTTAGTAACGACAAATAATATTTGTCGTACCGATAGTTTTGAATTTGTATTTATACAAAAAATATTGAGAATAAACTTAATATAGACATTAACACAATACAATATGAAGCAATATTGAGTAATGCAAGTCAATATTGAATTATGTATTTATAATTTGAATTAATTATTTTATAAAGTTAGTAAAAATTCTTACAATTTGAATAAGATTGCATACAATTACAATTTATTTATATTAGACAATTAATTTTCAATTTGTTATTTTGCTTTAAGCTACATATGATATGGATTGTAACATAGATGTCCAAACTAATTGATATATCGAGATGAAGTATTGTTCAACAGAAAAACAAATGACAGATATCTTAAATAAGGCGTTGCTAAGAGATTGGTTTCAGGTTCTAAGAAGAATGCTTTGAGCCGCCGACAAATGCATCAAGGAGTAGTATTAAGAAGTGATGTAATTTTCTAGAAGTTACTAGGTAGTTTGTACTTTGTAGCATTGTAAATATATTTTACCGCTCACTCATTCCTATTGGTAACCGCACTAATGGTACACGATTATGGTACCGATAATTGCAGTATCTCAAAATGTTTATCGTTTACCACATATTTACATATAGTTACCGTTACCAATGGTAAGGTAACTTTTTATTCATCCCTAAAATTGAGGACTAATTTGACCAAAATTCTGTTGGTCCGGAGACGAGTGTCAGGTATAGAGGGGGGGGGTTAATACACCTGAGTACAAGTTTCTTTTCTCAAACGCGAAGGACAGTTGAGCTGTAGGTTGCGACTGATGAATAGTGTCAGATAGTAACCTTCTGATCGCGGGTCAGAGTGACTCAACTACTGAGTTTCTTCTACTGACTTTTGTCAGTATCAAATCCTCAGGCGGAGAGTTAGTGCGGATAAGTGTAGGGCCCGATAGACTTTGTCTCGATTTGAAAACGTGTTTTTCGCAAACGAAATAGTTTTGGCTAGTGCACTTTTAAATACGTTTTATGCAAAGTATGAGTTTGTAAGAAGGTTTGAAAACAATGCAATAAAACAGTAAATGACACAATCGATTTTTAACGTGGTTCGAATACGCAAGATCCTACGTCCACGGCCCCTGCGAACAGGAGGTCTTGTTGATTAATCTCGAGCAAGCCTCGGCCAAGGTATCTCGTGCACCGGAGCACCCCTTCTAAGTTATAGTCCTTAGCGACTTTACAATTCAAACCGAAGTTTGAAGGGGAGGGATTTTCTCCAACTATGAAGGAGTTCTTACAATAAGAACAGTCACGAAAAGTGAACTCCTTCGAAGATTCTAAGCTATGGATATAACAATGGAGCTTAGATAGAGAAGATGGATCTAAAGAAAAACTCTAGAGAGAAGAACTAAAAATATTCTAATAAGCAAGTTCTTCGCTGGATCTTCGTGAAAGCGCTAGAGTGTTTTGAATGCTTGAGCGTTTAATCCCTTTGATATCACGTGCGTTGAGCTCAGAAAAGCTTTTCTATTTATAGTTGTGACTCAGGCATTTGTCCGTTGGAGAGGACGATGCCACGTGTCACAAACGTCCAAGGAAAACGGTCATATGTTCGAAATAGTGTCGCAGAGTAGTTGATCACTGTGCATGAGAGCAATTTTAGTTGGTCAGAGCAGGTAAGGCTTAGACCGCTTCTCATTGGTCGAGGTTTTGTGGTAGGTGAGACTTGTCAGACATCAGTCTTCATCTGAGTTGACTCGCACTTATCCTCGTATGATCTTCTGCTGACTTTCGAATGATGTTAAAAGTCGGGTCGTTTCCTGTCGGATACAGTAGATCTGACACGATCACTGTCTTCTTCGTCTGAGCATGCTGATAAAGGATTTTCTACTGAGGTGTAGTCAGCTGATGACTCTGAAGGTACTGAGCTCTGTCCAGTGTTCTTCTACTGGAGGGTCAGCTGATGAGAAATCTTCTATTGATGTGTAGTCAGCTGGAGACCTGAGAACACGAGCTCTTACAACTGATGACGTGGGGTTCTGGAATGTAACTCCCTACTGAAGTTCAGACCAACAACTACCCCTTACAAGACTTAGACAAAACAGATAAAGAAAATAAGAACATTCTAGCCTATTACATCATCTAGTCCGAAAGACACTACACTAAGGGTAAAGACAGGTTTTGGGATCTTCAATTCCATAGCACTAAATTTCCCCCATTACCGATAAATAGACTAGTCCTATTACAAGAACTACTGATAAATAAAACAAAGTACCCTCTAACAGATGATTAAAATCATTCACTGACTCATAACCCAACAAATTCAAACTTTATGGACTCTTTAGGCCAATTTGTCAAAAAAAATAAAATAAAATGGGGTAATGACCAAATAAAACATGAACTTATCTAATTTTGCAATTTTAAGACGAACTTATAAATTTGGTTTAAAGTACGAAGTCAGTTCGAGACACAATCCGATCCCCAAATATTTTTCGATCTGCAGAAAATACTAAAACGGCGTCTTTTTACTGACTTGGTTGACAAGCTGGATTAGAATTGCCACATCAGCAAAATTGTTACTTCAACCATTTACCATCTCAGAAAAACATTACGACTTCAAATTCTTAAAAATAAAATCATAAATCAAAAGCGTCCCAGCTTTTTTTTTTTTTTTTTTGATTTGAGGAACCCGCAGCCGCTACCTTCGGTGCGCTCTGGGTAAACCTCAACTCCTTGCGCAGTAGCCTGCAAACCACACAGGAGATTAAACCACCCTCAGGTGACAGGCTCACACAGAATGGCTTCAGTGAGGATTGAACCCATGACCTGTCGGTCCCGGGAAACCTCACCTCAACCACTCTGTCATCCCCTCTACGTAGCGGGACAAAGCGTCCCAGCTCTTGATTCCAGCTCTCTTGTCTTTGTTACAATCCATAGTTACTTCAACCATTTCACCGGAAGATTCACGCTTCACATAATCTTCGATGAAGAAGAGAGCGCGAGAGCCCAAACCCTAGATTACAGCTCTCGCCGCCTCTATCGGCCCCACCTTGATCGAACACTTGTCATCGTGCAATACTTATACTACGGTCAGATCTCAATATATGCAGCTTCTTAAGTCATCACAACAACTCTCCAATTCGGACATTAAGAAGTTGTGGAAATGCCTATTTTACTGCCTATGGCACGCCGACAAGAGTCCCAATCAACTTGCTCTAATCAATCGGCTGGTTTTTCTCTTTTGTGAATTGAGTTAATGAGGTTGAGGAAGTGGGATGCACATGATTTGGAGGAATATTTTGGGGTGGAGAATGATGCTTTGTTGGTGGATGATAAATTGGAGGGGAATGCGGATCTGAAAAAATTGCAAAAAATTGATATTTTCATGATTTAATTCACATGGATCCGAACTTAATAGTATATTCTAAATTGTATAAAAAATAAAAGAATTTATGATTTAATTCGTAAAATAGTGATTCAAAAATGATTTCGTTTGGTATTGTACACGTAGGCATCCACCTCAACTTTCCGATTATCGGAAAAATTTGGGGATTGGAGCCTGTCTCGAATTGCAAGAAATTGAAACTTCGTGCTTTAATTCGCCAAGTTTACAAGTTCATATTAAAATTGCAAAATTGGACAACATCGTGCTTTATTTGATCATTACCCCAAAAAGAATTATTATGTGTTCTACATGAAAATACGTCGAACTATCACGTATTTATCTATTTGCAAAAAGGTACTCCTATTCACGTACTATCACGCATTTATCTATTTGCAAAAAGGTACTCCTGTTCACGTACATTGAATAATTTGACGTATTTTCAAGTGAAAATATGATTTTTTTTAAATGTTTTTTCCGATAATTAAATGGAAATAGCTCAAAGGAAAAAAATTAAAAAAAATGTTTTTGTTATGATTTGTTTTCGGAAGTACATGGTCGCTATAAATGAGGTATATAGTGCCTGGTCTGACAATCATGGTTTGGGTTTCTCAATGAACATCAAGTATCTATTTTGTATGATCAATAGAGATACGGATGTTATGAACAACATAGGAGGTTTTTAAATGTTAGACTTGGAATATTATTTATTACTCTCTTCGTCCCGCTTCACTTGTCTTGTTCCTTTTCAATACGGAAATTAAGAAAAAGTGGAAGTTTGTATAGTAATTATTTTTCATTTTAGGAAACAAGACAAGTCAAGCGGGACAACTTAAAAAGGAAAATAAGACAAGTCGGACGGGACGAAAGGAGTATTATATGAAGATTGAAGGATAATTTGATCTAATTCACCCCAAAAGTGGCAAAAAAAACTTATTTCCTTACCGGTGGCTAAAATAAAACTTTTCTTATTTAAAATGGCTATTTTGGGGCAATACTCTTTTCTTTGTTAAACATCTCTAAACAGCAGCCAACCAACAGATTCAAATGAGCAAAGTTTAAACACACATGAGGTCCATTGCAAGAAACATTAAAATGAGCGCAACTTCTTCTACTTAATCAACACAAATTGATGTGCAAATCCAATTACAACTCAAACACATAAGCAAACTGAGTGGTCCAAGATCCAGCCAGATCATAAGTTATGATTCCCCAATTTGAATGAGTAAATCTAAATGTAGATGAGATGAGATGAGATGAAGACATAATTAGTCCCAACACAAAGAACAATGACCAAACCTACAACACTAAGGCAACCCTAAACCAACCTGTTAAACGGGAAGAAATAATGAAAAAATGTGGATCGCGAAGTTAACATGGTGTCAGTCTATGCACAAGTAAAAAAGCAGAAATCAGAATGTAGTGCTGCTTTCACTGGCGGAAATAGAAGGACCTTCAGACTTCACACGAGTGCCGCCACTGTTGATGTCGAGTCCTTGGAATCGTCCAAGAGGATCCTGGTGATTAGACATCCCAGCTGGAAGTGTATGAAACTGCTGCATTTGTACGTTCTGAGAAACATTTGGGCCGGCTTGAGACGGATTGGAGAAGAATGCAGGCTGGTTGTAAGGAAGATGCTGCATTGTTAAACTGAATGTATCTGATGTGGTCGACATTTCTCCAGTCGCTACTCTCAGTCTTTCTACTTCCTGCCTCAATGCCTCGTTCAGTGCTGCATATTATCAAGGGAGAAATATCAACAACTTGTAAATCAAAAGAAATGAAGAGATTACAGTAACAAAAATCTAAAAGAAAGGTCAGTATTTAGGTTATTCTTCGGATATCCATATTCTCACCGTTCTAACTATAAGTGATTTTGGCAAAGAATATCATCTAAAATTCATATTGGGCTCCTTACTGTGTGAGAAACATATAAAACTCCACATATAGTTACTCCAAAGGATACATAAATTAACTTTGGAAAAGTTTCAACTGATAGAAGGCTACTCTTGTGAATGAATTAAAACTTGGAAAACAGGAAGGACAAAGGAAATGTATAAACATATAAAATTTGCAAAACTGGGCATATGGTTCGACGAAAGCTAATGAGAGAAGACACAAGTAGCTTCAAAGCATTTGTACATATTAAAATTTCCCAATACATGAGTTGATGTGACACAATAGATTCCTATGGTTTAAGATAAATCAACCATTTAACTTTAATTGGCACTACCACTTACCATCACGTAATTGAGCTTGCTGCTCCATGGCTTGCAACCGAAGCTTAAGCTCTGTATTCTCGTTACTCACTACTGATGTATCTCTCTGAAAGATCATAAAATTCAGAGATTATGATAATATATTTGGCAAATGAAGATACAATAATGCAACAGTCATCACATAAGAACTGTGCTTCTCTTGCTATAATCTGTTTATCATGCTAACTGGGCATAAATTGAAAAGGAAATGTAAAACATAAATGACAATTATTGGAGCAGTTCCAGGAAACAAACCTGGAAAAGAGTAAGTTGCGCAGAGAGAGTGGTAGCTTCAGTTTGAAGGGTCTGAACTTTTCTCTCCAGTTCAGATATGTACCTAGCCTTCCTTTCTTTTGATCGAGCAGCAGATTGCCGATTAGCCAGAATCCTATATGATATTATGGTTGTGTTATTTGCTAAGAGGAAAACACAGTCAAAGGGTGTCAATGATGAAGCATATTACTGACTAAGCCACACAAACTTAAATGCACAGATTTATCATCTAATTATGCTGGAGCTATATGTAATGCATAGGAAATACTGCAAGACATAACTTAGGAAACAAAAGTAAGACGTTTATAAGATCATCATAGTATACATAATGATAACAAATGATGCACTTTTAAATGTACTAGCTTCCTACTACCAAATCATAAGGGATACTCATTTTCTAAGTCCGGCACTGTCACCGAATAAAAGATTATGCAGTTCAAATAACAAGAGGTTGTCATCATAATTCTCAATCAGAACAAGAGATCAGCAGAGAAAATGAGACAAGGTTATTGAATTGTCTATTTTCTTGCTCGACATACTAACCACGGTTGTTAGTTAGGCTGCATTTGTTTGGAAGAATGTATTAATGCATAACAGATTTGATTAGGATACACCACTTGTCAACTTCAATAGACCTAACTCTAGATTCACAAAGTAAAAAAATGTAAAACTTTATATTCTCAAAGATCTATCTCAAAATCCAATCTAAGCCCATGATTCAACACTAGAAATCAACTCCAATTAACAAACAAAAACTCAGATCAGCCGCTTATTAACAAAATGCCCACACAGCAAAACAAATTAAAGATAATCACAAAAAGCTAAGCAAAGAAAAAACATGCACCTTTTTGCTCGTTTTGGATCAAGAGTCCACAACTCAGCAAGCTTATCTGGCGGCATCGCTTTCTTAGCTTCAATGCTGTTATCATTCAAAATCAAGCTCGAACTATCCACCGAATTGCTATGCCGATGGCGCGGCCTAGATACGCCGCCTCTCTTCTCACCGTCCTCCTCCGCACCATTGTCAAAAAAGGATTCGGCAGTTCCAGATCCAGCGGCGGCGCTGAGCTTCTCTATGTCCATGTAAGTGGAGAAGAAATCGTCTTCGGATCCCATCTCCTCAAAACTTCCGGCCGGCGCGTCGAAGGGGTCGGAGCCCAGATCTAAGTCCTCCGGGAGGCGGAAGTTGACCTCGGAGTGGGCCCGGCGGTGATGGGCGGGTCGCATTGTGGCGGAGAAGGGCGGTATTGGATTGAGGGAGGGCTTGGAGTTGGGATCTTGCATTTCTTGTGAGCACTATTAGTTAAAAAGTTGGGACCTTTTGCGTGGGTTTGGTTTGGTTTGGATGATGAGAGTGGAGAGCATTAAGATTTAACTGTTTCTGGAGAGTGGAGTGTATGAGAATTGGGGTTGAAAATAATAATCCTAAAATAGCAAAAACTAGTCTTTTAAAGAAAAAGTGAAGTGATTCATTTCTATTTAATATTCATTTTCACGTTATTATACTTTCTATCAAAAATTTATTTTTTACACGATTTTCGTTTCACTTCGTACTCGAAAATTTATGATTTCTAATTTTTTGAAAATTAAGATTATTTCTTAAAATACAATATGAAAAAAAAAAAAAAAAAAAATCAATTGCTTCAATTATGTCCTACAAAATTTTGGATAAATTATCATTTCTTCCACCCACTACCCTTCGAAAATTATGATTATTTTAATACAATTAAAATTCATAAAATATACATTTAAATAAATTTTTTTAATCTCCATACCGAAACAAAAGAGGACAATAATAATAGGATAATCCAATAAAAAAAGTAGAACTAGAGGGACCGGAGGGAGTATATGAATGTGGGAGGTGGGTGGACTTTTCAGGCAAATGATTTCATGGTTGGGGGGATCAAACCCGCACACGGATGTCTCAAGCACTCTTTCTTTCATTTTTCTTTTTTACAAGAATATGATCCGCTTAAACAACGTACCGAATAAAATCATATTCTTATTTAATACAGTAAATACTGCTAGTCTAATCGTGGGTGATAGGCGATCTGTTACTTCAATTAAATCGAATCAAATTGAATCGAAAAGGTTTTTTATTTTGCAAAACCAAATACTCTATTAAAAAATTCGGTTTGGTTCAGTTAGTCTTTGTACTAATGCTTTAACAAAATTTATACACATATTTTTCTCTAACCTAAATTTATATCCAAGATATAATTCTAACAAGATTTTTTTTAGTTAAAAGCTTATGAAAATGATTTGATTGGAAAAAATGCATAGAAAATATATTTAATATATAAAAAATATTAGAATGATTTGAGTGAGATATTTTGATCTCAAATTCAAATATTGCCGATACCTTTATAAATTGAATATGTCGTGCAAAGTAAGTTTAGGCTTAGTGAAACTCAAATTTTCTGTAATATTAATGGATAGTAATAATGAGAGGTTAGAGACTAGGATCCTAATATGAAAATTATGTTTCATTTCATAACTTGGAATGACTCATTTGAATAAAAGTATTTCAAATCCATAATGAAATGAGTCTAAAAAACAAAATGAAAGGCTACAAAATAATAAGCCCAAAAATATAGCCCGGCTCATGGAGGCCCAATTTGGCACATAAAACCAAATCACTGCGCAAGCTTTTTTTTTATATATACATGTATAGTTTTATTTCATTTTCACAAAATTTCACATTTCCCCTCTTTTATTATTCAATATGTTCTCCATCACTCAACAGTAAATTCAAAGTATCATCAATAAATAAATTATATTGTATTCTAGATGTTTAATAAACTATTTAGAAATTTGTCCAGATGAAATTTGTCCATTAGTGAGAAATATTGAAACCACACGCCAAAACACAAGCCAAAGTGACTTCTATCAAATAGTATAAATTAAGTTACTAATCATGCTAGGAATATATTATCAATTTCTCATCATATGTGTAATATTTCTCATAAGAAAATCAACGGCCTTGATTTGTCAAAAAATAATTCAAAAATTAAAAATAAAAAAAAGTTAAAATCTCTCTCATACATGTCAAAGCCATTTCTGTTCGTTGCACAATTGCAGTTCTCCACCATTTCAGTTCGTTGCAAATTTGCATGTCAAAGCCATTTCAGTTCGTTGCAAATTTGCAAGAAAAGCGGCGATGCACCGCGTTCTTGACAAAAATCTACCGCATTGTGGATGATCCAAACACAGATTCGATTGTTAAATGGGGCAAATTTGGTGACAGCTTTGTTGTATTGGATCACATCAGATTCTCTACAGAAATACTTCAGATATATTTCGCACACAACAGTTGCTCAAGCTTTGTTAGGCAGACGTAGATATACAAATGAACACATACTCTTCTTTTGCCTTAATCTTTAGGAATGCATTAATAATGTTGCTAATAAAGAAGTGTTTGGTTATTCTTTTAAGGTTTCCAGAAGACCGGGGTGGATAACAGATGGGACTTGTGCGATTTGGGAGTCAAATTCTCAATGACGATTCTTGACTCATGCTCAGGGAAAGTCTCATTTGCTGATAGATTATACTATGACAAAAGGCTAGTTTAATTTCATAGCCGAGCCGCGTAGTTTATTAGGCATGGTGCCGCTCAACAAAAGAGAAAGACAACTGAAGTCTCTTAGCAGACTCAAAGCACACGCCCTGAACCGTCGAAGAAGAAGATAAAGTTTGCTAAGAAAGCTCAAAAGTCTCCTTCTTCAAACATCCAAGTCGAGGAGTTGGACTTCGACTCATGAAAGGAAGACGTCACAATTAAGGAGAAGATGAGGCAAGTCAGTTCTAAAGAGACTTAGTTCGAACTTCCTCCTACTTAATTCGCATTAGGTGAAATGCCAAAGGAAGACCAAACTGAAGAAACCTTTATACTCTCGTACTGACAAATGGATCCCTTGGTCTCTAAATGGAAGATGGGGAAGCATCAAAGCTGAGTATATAAAAAGATGCCACTGCTGGAAGTTATGGGAAAATACTGACGCTGACAGATTGTTTGAAGAAATGGTCGACGTATATGATCCATAATTATCAGCATCAGTCAAGAAATATCTCGAAGGAGAAGGCTTGGAAATAAAATTTCTTGATACATAGTTCTGCCACCTCCAAAGATGCTTGATGAAAATATGTGCTTGAAGGAAGTGGAGAACGAAGTAAGAGAAGTTGTACACATGCAACTGTTGTCATTTGATTAAAAGGAAGATCAACAAGAGATTATGAAGCTAAAAGCCGATATATACAGACTCTACGAACTACAACCTCCTGAAGCAAAATATGTAGATTTCAAGGCCAAGTTGCAGAAATTCAGAGTGAAGAAGGAGTAGTTGCTTAGTCTGGCTTGCTGATTCATGTAACTGTAATCCTCTATTCCAATGGATTCAGTACACAATTTTTGACCTAACAACTACTCATTGTTATAAAGGCTCGATTTTTAATTTTACACAACCGATCACTCAAGTGATTACTGACACACTCACACTTATACATATTATCTTATTATGTTTGTGTTTGTCTTCAGTACATCTATCTATTTATAATTGGTTTTGGTATCATCCAATAGGGGAAAATTGTTAGATAATGATTTATAATATAAGATTTTAAGATCCCAAATGTATAGTTTAGTTGTGCTTAAGCTTGTTAGGAGCTCAGTAGATAGCAATCTCAGTATCTGCATTGGTCTCAGTAGTAGATCCCTGTCAGCAGTCTCTAGATTTCAACTTTCTAAAGACTCAGTAGGATTCCATTTGTGTCCAGGAATCTACTGAATGTGTGTTATGGAGTCAGAAGAAGCAACGGTCAACATACTGAAGACATTGAAGAATGTTAGTGGAGATCTTTTCAGTTAAGTGTCCGAGGTGTCAGAGGAAGACATTATTCTTGGAGTTTGGACGAGTCTCACCTACCAACTGAACTCGACCAATGAGAAACTACCAGCACTGTACTTATCTTGACATAAAGCTGTAGTCAACCTCTAAACTCTAAAAAAGAGGGGATCTTTATAGAAATGTTCAAATATGAAGATGGTCGTTTTGCTTGTCGCGTTTGACACGTGTCTAGGTCCTCTCCAATGGATCTATTCACCAATCAAACCTATAAATAGAGATCATCTTCCTTACGTTGAAGATACCGGAAACACGAAGCATTCAAGCACACAAGCTCTAGCGAACTCAAAGCAAACATGGTGAAGAACCCTAGAATTGATAGCTTATTTTTCTAAGTTCTTCTCTCTAGAGTACTCTAGTTCCCATCTCTATACATCTAAGCTAACCTTGTTAGATCTTAAGCTTAGAATCCGAAGTAGTTCATATTTTGAATTGTTCTTACTTGTAAGATCTCCTTCATAATTGGAGAAAACCCTCAAACCTCCGTGTTTGAAACATTTGCAAAGTCAGTACAACTATAACTAGTCAAGATCTATCTTTCGAATGGATCGACTTAGACTTGCTCAGTATAATCTAATCAAGAACTCCTGGAAATAGGAAAGTAAACGTAAGATTTGCGCATCCGAACCACTCTAAAAACCTGTGTCTTTACTGTTGCATTGTTTTACTGTTCATCCTGCACAAAGCCAATTTGCAAAATTCATACAAGTGAATATTTTCAGTAAAAAATTCTAAGACACGCATCAGCATAATTAAAACAGTTTTCAGTAAGAAACATTTTTCAAAAGAGATGATAAATAGGGCCTACACTTTCCGCATTAATTCTCATATTGAATTACTTGTTAATTGACTCCAATCAGTGAACAATACTCAGTATATTGAATCACTTTAGCACCCGATCAGAAAGCTTATTTGGCGAGATGAACTTATTCAGCAAGCAAATTAAGTATCAGACTTAAAACAGTTTTCAGTAAGAAACATTTTTCAAAAGAGATGATAAATTAATAGGGCCTACACTTTCCGCATTAATTCTCATATTGAATTACTTGTTAATTGACTCCAATCAGTGAACAATACTCAGTATATTGAATCACTTTAGCACCAGGTCAGAAAGCTTATTTGGCGAGATGAACTTATTCAGCAAGCAAATTAGTATCAGACTTAAAACTTGGACTCAAGTGTATTTAATCCCCCCCCCCCCCCCCCAACACCTGAAGACTTGTCTCTAGACCAACAAGTGAGACCGTTGCTTTCTGACTCCACTAACTCACATTCACTAGAGGTCCTCAATACTGAACTAAACCTTATTGAGTCTTCAGATAGCCATCTTCAGACACTGTTGCACAAGTCTTCTACTAAATCCAAGCAACATACTGAATTCAAAATAACTAGTCTACTGAGCTTCCTAACAGCTAAGCTAACATAACTGAATCATCTATTACATTATATAGGTTCATCATCATCTAAGATTTTGGGATCATAGAAATCTTACATTATAAATCATCACCCAACAGATAGACCCAGATGTTTCTCAAAATGTTAATACAAAACAGTAAATGTAAAACGAAAATGACAATGAGACATAGATTTACTTTTTCTGTTGATTATATGAATAATAAACCACATGGTGTTACCACATGAAACGAAAAATAAATCCACTACTGCAATCGTGGATTACAATATGCAGCTCGCAAGCAATACATACAGTGTAATGTTAGTAGAAATGCATAGACACTCGTCAGATTCTTATAACATAAAAAAACTCTCTTAAAATTCGCAAGTTCTTCTAAGCATATATGTCTGAGGCCGAGAAAATGGTGCAACTGTCTCTAATAGTAGGTAGTGCTGGCAGTTATAAAGAACATGCATATGACAGTTGAGATATTACTAGTGATGGGCACTTATTGATCCAACACTCCTCCACTCCTGTGGATTTCACATTGACCTTGCTTCACTTGTCCTTTTATTGCACGAAATTATTCAATTACATCTCTCAATTTGTCATGTCATTCCTGCAATAATAGACAAAAATACCTCTAAAAAAATTTTGAAATTAAAGGAAATTAGAACAACACATATCTTTATTCGAAAATAAACATCAACATAGATATAAATTTGGAGTTAATTGTGAAAAAGCAATTTTTTTGGGAAAAAGTTGGAATATATATGAAGGATAATTTGATCCTCTCACCCGAAAAATGGATAAAAAGCTTATTCCGTCTTCACTTCCTCCTGAGGCACCTTAGGTGAAGCTGGATACGAATGACTTTTTTGAGGCGGCGATGAGATTTGCGGCAGGCGGCGGGTTGGTTAGGGATCATACTGACTAGCTACTCACGGCTTTTTGTCTACAGGTGGTGGTTGCCTCTAGCTTTAAAGCTGAATTGTTAGCTCTTCATTGGGGCATTTGCTAGCAGTTCAATTCTCTTCTGATATTGGGATTGAGATGGATGCACCATCGTGATTACTTTGCTTTGTACAGTACCTCATGGCCCTGTGGTCATAAGGCACACTTTAGCGATGATTCGACTTCTACTCTGTGGATGTTGGGTTCATTTCTCTCATATCCCTAGAGAGGGGAACAAGCCGACATATTATTTGGCCCGTCAGGGGAATTAGGCAGTAGAGCTTACATTGTTTGATTTTTCGACAACACCGACATCTCTACAGTCTTTGGTTACGATGAATCAACTTGAATATCCTAACTTTAGATTCATATATCGTCCTTCTTGAGCTCAGAACGCACTATTCATTCAACAGCTTTTGGTCTTACTATGATTTGTTACTCAAGTTTGTTTTTTGTTACTCACCTGCTTAGGTATTTTACGTATTTCCTCTCCTTGTACATTAGTTATTTTTATGATATGACACATATTTTCTCTTGTCCTTTTATTTTACAAAAATCTTCTATTCTCAATTTGCCACGTTATTCCTGCAACAAATAGACAAACAAAAAAAGATATTTCCAAAAAAAATTTGTAAATAAAGGAAATTAAAACAACACAAAAGTTAGATCGTATGATAGACTTGTAGTTGATTGTTAATGACCAATCTCTTTGGGAAAAAGTGGGAATACACATGGAGCGTAATTTGATCTGTTAACCCAAAAAGTGGATAAAACCCCTTATTTCCTTACTTGATGGCTAAAATAAAACTTTTTTATATAAAGTGGCTATTTCGGGGGAAATATCACTAATTTATTTTCTTTGTTAAACATCTCTAAACAGCACAAAACCAAATTTAAGAAACTTGCATCATCATTAAGAAGCAGCAACCAACAAATTCAAATGAGCAAAGTTTAAACACAAACGAGGGAGGTTTATAGGAAGCAAGCATAGCAGAAACATCAAAATGAGCATAACTTCTTCTATTAAACCAAACACAAATCGATGTGCAAGCCCAATTACAACTGAGACACATAACGCAAACTGAGAAGCACCTGACACCTTCATGGTCGAAGGTCCAGCCAGATCATAAGTTATGATTTCTCAATTTGAATGAATAAATGAAGTGGTAGAGAGATGAAATGGAATGAAGACATAATTAGTCCCAACACAAAGAACAATGGACAAACCTACAACACTAAGGGATACCTAAACCAACCTGTTAAATGGGAAGAAATAATGAAAAAATGTGGATCACGATGTTAACACGGTGTCAGTCTATGAACAAGTAAACAACCAAAAATCAGAATGTACTGCTGCTTTCACTGGCAGAAATAGAAGGACCCTCGGACTTCACACGAGTCCCACCGCTGCTGATGTCGAGTCCTTGAAAACGTCCTAGAGGATCCTGGTGCATAGGGTGCTGCTGACTAGACATCCCAGCTGGAAGTGTGTGAAACTGCTGGTTTGCTTGAGGCTGATTGGAAAAGAATGGCTGGTTGTAAGGAAGATGCTGCATTGTTAAATTGAATGTATCTGACGTGGTCGACATTTCTCCAGTCGCTACTCTCAGTCTTTCTACTTCCTGCCTCAATGCCTCATTCAGTGCTGCATATTATCAAGGGAGAAATATCAACAACTTGTAAATCGAAGATAAAGTCATTAAAATCTAAACAGAAGGTTAGTCATAAGTTCTTTTTCTGATGATCCATATTATCACCGTTATAAACTTGAAGTGATTTTGGATAAGAGTTTCATCTAAAACTCCAACTTGGCACAGAATCTCATCTAAAATTCTTTTTATGACCTCTTCTTGTGAATAAATTGTAACTTGAAAAACAGGAAGGACGAAGGAAATATATAAACATATCAAATTTGCAATATTGAGCATATGGTTTGAAGAAAGCTAATGTCTAATGAGAGAAGACACAAGTAGCTTCAATGCATTTGCACAGATTAAAATTTCCCAATACATGAGTTGATGTGACACAAAAGATTCCTGTGGTTCAAGATAAATCAACCATTTAACTTTAATTGACAATGCTACTTACCATCACGTAATTGAGCTTGTTGTTCCATGGCTTGCAACCGAAGCTTAAGCTCTGTATTTTCGTTACTCACTACTGATGTATCTCTCTGAAAGAGACATCATTTGTATCAGAAACATAATGAAATTAAGAGATTATGATAATATATTTGGCAAAATGAAGATGCAATAATGCAAATCTTCGCATAAGAACTGTGCATCTCTTGCTATAATTTTCTGATCATGCTAGTGGGGCATAATGTAAAACACAATTAGTGGAGCAGTTCCAGGAGACAAACCTGGAAAAGAGTAAGTTGCGCAGAGAGAGTGGTAGCTTCAGTTTGAAGGGTCTGAACTTTTCTCTCCAGTTCAGATATGTACCTAGCCTTCCTTTCTTTTGATCGAGCAGCAGATTGCCGATTAGCCAGAATCCTGTATGATATTATGGTTGTGTTATTTACTAAGAGGAAAACACAGTCAAAGGGTGTCGATGATGAGGCACATTACTCTCTAGTCCACACAACTTAATACACAAAATCATCATAGGATGCATAATTAGTTCACCAAATGATGCACTTTTAAACGTATAGCTTCCTACTATCAAACCATAAGGGATACTCGTTTGTAAGTCCAGCATTCTCACAGAATAATAGATTATGCAGTTCAAATAGGAACAGGTTGTAATCCTAATTCTCAATCAGAATAAGAGATCAGCAGAGAAAATGAGACAAGATTTTAGAATTGTCTATTTTCTGGCTCGAGATACTAACCAAAGTTGTTAGTTATTTTTGGCACAATGTATTAATGCATAACAGATTTGATTAGAATACACCACTTGTCAACTTCAATAGACCTAACTCTAGAGTCACAAACAAAAAAAAAAAAAAAAAAAAAAAAAAGAGAACTTCAGATTCACAAAGATCTATCTCAAAATCCAATCCAAGCCCATGATTCAACACTAGAAATCAACTCGAATTAACCACCAAATCCTCAGATCAGACTCGAGCGAGCAAATGCCCAGAAAAACCACAACGGAAAACAAATTAAAGCTAATCACAAAAGGCAAAGAAAAAGAGATAACCTTTTTGCTCGTTTTGGATCAAGAGTCCACAACTCAGCAAGCTTATCTGGCGGCATCGCTTTCTTAGCTTCAATGCTGTTATCATTCAACATCAAGCTCGAACTATCCACCGAATTGGTATGCCGATGGCGCGGCCTCGACACGCCTCCTCCTCCTCTCTTCTCACCGTCCTCCTCCGCAGCATTGTCGAAAAAGGAGTCGGCAGCTCCAGATCCAGCGGCGGCGCTGAGCTTCTCCATGTCCATGTAAGTGGAGAAGAAATCGTCTTCGGATCCCATCTCCGCGAAACTTCCGGCCGGCGCGTCGAAGGGGTCGGAGGTCAGATCTAAGTCCTCGGGCAGGCGGAAGTTGACCTCGGAGTGGGCCCGACGGTGCTGGGCGGGTCGCATTGTGGCGGAGAAGGGCGGTATTTGATTGAGGGAGGGCTTGGAGTTGGGATCTTGCATTTTCTTGTAAAAAGTGGGTTTGGTCTGGTTGGGATGATGAGAGTGGAGAGTTGTAATATTTAACTGTTTCTGGTTGACGAGGGAAAAAGAGAGAGAGAGAATGGAGAGTGCGTGTGAGAATTGTGGTTGAAATTGAAAATAATAATATATGAATGTGGGAGGTGGGTGGACTTTTCGACTCAAATCATTTCATGGTGTGGGGTGGGGGAATGCATGGGATCAAGCCCCCTGACAAGGATGTCTCAAGAAACTCTTCCTATCATTTTATTTTATTTTTACAAGAATTTGATCGGCTTAAAGTACGTAATTATATTATTTAGTAGCTAATTCACACTATAGATTAATTGGAAAAAGTCTATCTTGGATCACGTTTTATAAACCTCGTAGTGTAAAACATCACATTATATTTTGAATTTTATAAGTGTTTGTTATTTTTAAAAATAAACTAAGATCATTATTCTACATCACAGGCTCCACAACTCAAATATATACTTCAATCATTTGACCTAAATGAGTTTATGACGTTATATATTGACAGAGCCACATTGAAATTGATTATGTATAGCATCAGAATTGAATATACAGAGAGAAACATCCAGTCCTAGCTACTAATCGAAAGATCATTGACGCCCTCCACACTTCCTAATTGATTTGTTAGTTATGAGTTTGAAAGAAAGATTACTTTCAATAACACTAAACATTCTAGGGCAGTTAATTTAGCGAATAATTAGAGGTCCGACCATCTATAATTACGACTCATAAAGTTGATCTAGTCGAAGGTGAAAGTGTCAAAGAACCGAGAGATGTTGTAAGTAGTTGTAGCTAAAGTTAATTAACTCCTGTCATGTTTCTCTCTCTCTCACGTGAGACACAATATGACAGCTTTTACTAATGTAGGGTTAAAATGGTTATAGTTGGTAATCGCTGAATTGCGTCAAATAATCCTGCAAATTTTAAGAATTAAATCAGTATAGTCAATAGAGTATCGAACATAGGAAACGGAGGACTAAACATGCTATTTTTCTATCTTGAGTTTTGGTTAGCAACCACGCAAGTTTGAGATTTTACAAGAACCGAATTAAAAAAATGTATTAAATGGGCAATTAAGAGACAAGTACAACAGAATATTCACACACATAATTTCAATCATCGACACTTAATATCAATTAATCTTAAGGATCTACAAGTTATAGATTGTCGTAATTAAACTGACACAATCCTCACTCCCACTTACTTAATCGGTAGCCGCCATGTTGGGCATCGAAGCGACTATTTTCCTAATCTAGTTATAATCTACGTTGTTGGACAATCAATAAATTTAATAACTAAACATCTTTATCGATATAAGGGAGCCTAGTATAGTAGCCTACTCGTATGTTGGGCTTCTAATAGCCCCTTATGGGTTCAATCCAATTACTCTTACAAATAATCTTGCTAATTACCTAGCATTATTCCACGAGAAACGATGAAAGTACTAAGTTAGCTACAGACTGAGCAATCTAGGATGATCAAGCCTAAATTACTAATTAGAATAATTGAATCAGAACTAACTCGAAAGCCTTTTGATTAATTATAAGCACATAAGCCTCATGTACTAATTCGTGTGTGTTTCACATCCCGCTGGACCCTTACAAACTTAACTACTCATGCAGACGTCTTGGTTGTACAAGCAAGACACTTCACAGTTCAGAAACGAAAACATGTGTAACCCTAAAACTAACATGCTCGAAATTAAAGAAATAAATAGCAGATATGTAATAAAAGCATAAAGACGAAGTACGGATTGAATAATCGAAATGAGAGTAAAGATTACAAGAGTCGATCTCTCCACGAACGGAAACGAAAAGCAAACAGAATTAAAAGTTGTTCTTCAAACTTCGAAACTTAAAACTAAAATTAAAGCAAGAGTTCCTTCTTCTTCTCTAACTACGGATTGCATCAACAAACGGGAATGGATCTTCGGGTTGGAATCTCCGGTGGAACTAGGGTTACGGCGCGGAATGAATGAACGGAACTTGAGACAGGAATGAACGTGGATAAAAAACGTGGTATTGAAGAATGGAACGTCGGAAATATGGTGTAGAGAATGATTATAATTTCATCCTCCTCTCCCCGTTATATAGGACTGCAAATCTTGATATTCAAGCTAGGTCAAATCTTCAAGATAAGGAAAGATATTTTGATAGATTTGGAAAACAAATCTTTCCTTATCTATCTTCTACTTGATCAAGAATTCTTCCCTCTTCCAATTTTCGTGCAATAAGTACTTTTCCGCGCCTTTTTTTATCATAAAACACGTGCCACCTTGCATCCTAGTCACACGTCACGTCAGCATATAAACCCGCAATTTTCGCCCCCGCAAGTGCTCTGATTGGCCAATTAAGACAACTTTTCGGCAGAAATAACTAGGTATAAAAATGACTCATTGTTGGGTTATGAGTCAGTGGTTGATTTTAATCATCACTTAGAGGGTACTTAGTTTTATTTTATCAGTAGTTCTTGTAATAGGACTTGTCTATTTATCGGTAATGGGGGAAATCATAGTGATTTAATGCCATGAAATTGAAGATCCCAAAACCCGTCTTGTACCCTTAATGTAGTGTCTTTTAGGACTAGATGATGTAATAAGGCTGGGATCGTTCTTATTCTCATTATCTGTTTTGTCTAAGTCCTATAAGCGGTATTTGTTGGTCTAAACTTCAGTAGGAAGTTACATTCCAGAACCCCGTGTCATCAGTTGTAAGAGCTCGTGTTCTCAGGTCATCAGCAAACTCCACATCAGTAGAAGATTTCTCACCAGCTGACCTTCCAGTAGAAGAACACAAGACAGAGCTCAGTACCTTCAGAGTCATCAGCTGACTTCACTCAGTAGAAGATCCCTTTATCAGCAGACTCAGACGAAGAAGACAGTGATCGTGTCAGATCTACTATATCCGACAGGAAACGACCTGACTTTTAAACATCATTCGAAAGTCAGCAGAATATCATACGAGGATGAGTGAGAGTCAACTCAGATGAAGACTGATGTCTGACAAGTCTCACCTACCCCAAACCTCGACCAATGAGAAGCGGTCTAAGCCTTACCTGCTCTGACCAACTAAAACTGCTCTCATGCACAGTGACCGACTCTCTGCGATAATATTTTGAACATATGGCCGTTTTCCTTGGACGCTTGTGACACGTGGCATCGTCCCCTCCAACGGACAAATGCCTGGGTCACAACTATAAATAGAGAAGCTTTTTCAAGCTCAAAGCACGGGATATCAAAGGGATTACACGCTCAAGCATTCAAAACACTCTAGTGCTTTCACGAAGATCTAGCGAAGAACTTGCTCATTAGAATATTTCTAGTTCTTCTCTCTAGAGTTTCTTTCTTTAGATCCCTCTTCACTATCTAAGCTCCATTGTTATATTCATAGTTAGAACCTTCGAAGGAGTTCGCATTTCGTGACTGTTCTTATTGTAAGAACTCCTTCATAGTTGGAGAACATCCCCTCCCCTTCAAACTTCGGTTTGGATTGTAAAGTCACTAAGGACTATAACTTAGAAGGGTCTGTCATGTGTACAGATACCTTGCTGAGGCTTGCTCAGATTAATCAACAAGACCTCCTGTTCAGCAGGACCGTGGACGAAGGATCTTGCGTATCCGAACCACGTTAAAAATCGCTCGTGTCATTTACTGTTTTATTGCAATGTTTTCAAACTATCTTACAAACTCATACTTTGCATAAAACGTATTTAAAAGTGCACTAGCCAAAATTATTTGGTTTGCGAAGAACACGTTTTCAAATCGAGACGAAGTCTATCGGGCCCTACACACTTATCCGCACTAACTCTCCGCCTGAGGATTTAATACTGACAGAAGTCAGTAGGAGAAACTCAGTAGTTGAGTCACTCTGACCCGCGATCAGAAGGTTACTATTTGGCACTGTTCATCAGTTGCAACCTACTGCTCAGTTGTCCTTCGCGTTTGAGAAAAGAACTTGTACTCAGGTGTATTCACCCCCCCCCCTCTACACCTAACACTCGTCTCCGGACCAACAATTGGTATCAGAGCAACGGTGTTCTCCTAATCATCGTTCTGAAACTACTGGTCTTCTCGAACATATCCTGAAAATGTTTTTCACTGCACAAGCATCTCTTCATACATCCTTATACTCTCACCCATAATTTCTGATATGTCAGGTATACGGATGGTATTGATGTTCTCTGTGGGGGACTACACGGTATGGTGCGTGAGAATGGAGGCACACCTTACATCGCTGCAGGACAGCATGACTGATGTCCTTGAGACAGCACCCATCATTCCCATGATCGACAGCGTTCAATATGCCGCAATGGGAGGTGTAGGAGCACAGACTGGTGCTAAGGTTGCTAAAGACAAATCTGCCTTCACGCCTGAAGAGAAAAAGCTGCACAACCTCGATCGAATTGCGCGGAATGCAAACCTAACTACGCTCAGCGATTCACACCTCGGGAGGGTGCAAGATTGTAAGACGGCAAAAGAACTTTAGGATGCCCTGGCTGTACTGAGCCAAGGAAGCCCGCAGATTAAAGAGAACAAGCTCGAGCTAGAGCTTCAGAAGTTCGACACATTTGCCATATAGCCCAACGAGACCATTGACGAGCTTAGCGTCAGATTTACAAACCAGATCAGTGTGATCAACGGGCTGTTGGGATTTTGTATACTGGAAGCACTTTTATGCTTGTATACAATGTGTTTTTGTCCTTACCACTGTTTTATTCTCCTATCTGATAAATATGTATATTTGCACATGTTATCCTTTATCTTGTATAAAAGTTAGATTTGTGTGGTGTGTCGGGTATCACGGTAAGACAACACAAATTGGTTGAACCTGACAAGATATAAACAAGTTAACACAGTGAGACAACTTAAAGATGAAGTTGTCGGTTTAAGCCGCAGATTTAGATAAGAAGTGGCTTGTCTTAGCCGCTTGTCTTTACTTGGTACACTTAAGGTGTTGTATTGAAGGATCACGGTGAGATGTGTTCTCCTAACCGACCTTAGTGGAGAACCAAGATCTCGGTGACTTAGCCGATCTTAAGCTTGGTAAGACTTCGCTGAGTGCATTTGGCTATCTATCACTTTGACCTACTATGGTGAACGTCAAATGAGCGGCGGGATCTACGTATCTTGGGTGTTAGTAGTTATTTGTGGCTCGGGACCGGTTGTTTGTATCTTGCATCCGTATCCTAGTAAAATGGGTTGATAATATCCCCCGAGGAACTCGAAAGGATTAGCACACTAAACCCGGCCGGTTGATTAAGTTCGGGTGTGTTAATAAGGTCGAGTGGTACTACTCGGAGAATATAAGATGTTAATTAATTTAAGGTCGTCGGTGAGCTTAATTAATTAACGGATATTTCTATCTTAAATACGGAGATTGATTAAGTCTAAAATACAAGCCCTTGCTCAAATTGGGATAAATGGGTAAGTCGGCACGGATTCTCTAGTGGAATGAATGCGTGTTAATTAATTAATTTTGCTCTCGGTGAGCATGGATAATTAATTAATTGGAGGCCCCGCTTTATTTCTTGTATTGGATCCCCGATCTGGCCCAATTAGTTGCCTAGTAATTTATTGTCTCTCAGAAATCATTATTAATGGATTAATGTTTTTTCACATTATTTAATAATATTATTTATCTGGAATTAATTGGCTGAGCCAATTAATTGATAAATATTAGTAGCCCAGTAAATTAATTAATTATATTATGGGCTAATTATGTGGAAGTCCATTGGAATATAATTAAATTAATGGGCTACAAATATATTAATATTATATTGGCTTTTGAAAAGCCTATAAATATTAGTATTACTTCGCAACGTAATACAGAAAAATCATAACTCACGCACGCGAGTTTTGAGAGAGACATATTTTATTTTCTTCAGTTCTCTGACCACCCAGAGGAAGAAAAAGGCCGGGACACAGATCAGAAGATCTGACACGGGAGCAACAATCAGAGCTACGACAACATACGAAGGAGGAGGTATCGATTTCTTCCTTTTATATTCCTTCAATTGGTATCAGAGCGAGGTTTAGGCTCTGATTGTTGCTGTTAGATGTATGATTAGGTTTTATTTCGTCGTTATCGGGCTATTTTCGTGTTTGGGGCGGCCTACGAGCCACTGTTTTGACCCCGATGTAACGTTTTTCTCGTGAGAAAATCCACGAGTAGATTATAGGACCTATTTGTTATGTGATTGTACTGTTTGTTGTACTGTAATTGGTCTGGGAGGCACGAAAAACGAGACGATGAAAATTAGATTTTCGGAGCGAAAACCCTAGTTTTTCTAGGTTTCTCCCGCATCTTGAGACGGAGATTCCCGGCGCGTCCGACATTGGATCGACGATCGGCTTGAACCTATGGAATCCTCGTCTTACGAGCTTCGCGTCGATAGGTCGTAAGGGATCATCCGATCCCGGATGCGACCGGAATCGATGTCTAAATTTTGCTGCTCACATTGAATTCGTTCCGGCGAATCGTTTGAAATTCGGAAAATTGAGGAACTAATCTCGGCCGGAATCCGTTACCCGGTGGTCGTGAGTGTTCCAATATCGTTTCCCCTCTTTCAATTGATCGAATCGCGGCTCGGAAAGGGAGAATTCGGGCGAGGCGGCGGCGGCGACGGAGGCGCGATTTTTCACGCTGTAATTCTCACGGCCGCGCCTCCAGGCGGCGTTTATACACGAATTCGACGTCTTGGCGACGTTGGGGAGGTGTGTAGAGGGCGGAGAAGGCCCGGAGTCGGTCGGGGAAGGCGCGGCGGCGCGCGCTGCGCGCGGCGCATGCACCGCCGCGACGCGCACGATTGCTGCGCCGGCCAGCGCACGGCGGCCCGGACACGGACGAGCGGTTCCTGGTTCGCCGTCGTCCGGCGCACCCACGGGTTCCGGCGTTCGGCACGTAACCGGCCTGCGGCGGTGGCGGCGGCGGCGGCGGTCCGTGTAGAAGACGCTGACGTGGCGCGCCACGTCAGCCCTTGCTGATTTGGCACACACGCGTCAACCACGTGTCTGCCACGTGGGAGACCCCCCCCCCCCATGACGTGGCAGCACAATTTTCGAAGCAGTTTTCGACGCAGTTTCAAGATTCGAAGATTTTTGAAGATTTCGAAGATCTGTATCATGATCGGGCAATGTAATAGTTAGGGATTACGTGTTTTTAAGCCCGATAACGATTTTAAATTTCCTATTTGCGTATTTATTTTTACTTATGCTTTAGCATGCGATTATGTGATTAATTGCGCTTAGAAAAGCATGTAAATAGGCTTTATATCGTTTCTAAAAGCATGTTTTATTTTTCGCGAGCACGTTTTATTATGTGCGTTTAGAAATTGCATGCTTTAGGAATTATGTGGGATTGCATGATTCGTTACAACCCTTTTGAACAAAAAGACTAAGCAATTTTAAAATTAAATGTTTAATTAGATTCCATTAATTTGGATATTAAACAGTTAATCGGACCTCCATTAATTGGACTCTACATGAAAGTAGTAAGATTATGTAAGTAAACGTCCACCTGCGTGGCTTGCTTGCATTTTTGAGCTACCAGTTTTGTGAGATGAGTTTTCCAAAACAATATTTGATTATTATTGAGTAGTGGGAGCGAAGTCGTAAACGTCCACCTACGTGGCTTGCGTGCCTAGTAAACACGAGTACTCTAGAAGATAATAATTAAATAGGATGGCTAATTAGATCAAATTGAATGCGGCATGGTTCGAGTAAGTATGTCAATTTCGAGAATTTGATTCTATTTGGTCAAATTAATGGTCAATGCTTAGATGTCACCGCAGGTACAATTCACTTCCCTCGAAGTCCCTTCCCGCGTTTTAATAGTGACATGGTCCAGAATATCGAACTATTAATTTCATTCGTCTCAAGAACCTAGACGTGGATTGAAATTAAAGAGCTAGGTAAATAGTTTGGTTTAGGGTTACGCTAGTAAACGTCCACCTGCGTGGCTTGCTAGTGGAATTCTTAGAGTTGTTCGAGGTTTTTAACATCATTGTTTTTCAAAAGGTTACAATGATAGTTAATTACGAATTATGTGCAAATATTAATTCATACATGTTTTAAAATTATATTTTTTCAGATATGTCTGTTCGAAATTTTTCAAGTTCCTAAACAGTCTCACCAATCAAACCTTAATGGGTTTAACAATTTTTTTTAAAATAATTTTACAAAGTGGAAGAGATATCTTACCGCTCCCAATAAAAGCTCTGCAAAGGTCCTATAAGAACTTCTGTTTAAGGACCGCTATGTCTAAGAACGAGTTTACTATGAGTATGTCACTCAAATCTTTGGTAGCGGTCAAAGAAGTTATAGGAAAGGGCAAGAGTGCTCAAGTCTTGAATATCCCTAGTAGTTCAAGGAATCCTCCGAAAGGCGGAAACCAGAAAAAGAGCAGAAAGGGTGGACAATTCAAGAAGAGCAGTGGGAGTAAGAAGACGGTCCTTATCGGCGGCATGGGAATGCCAAAGAAGAAAGGAAGGTTCTTCAATTATGGTAAGAAAGGACACTGGAAGAGTTATTATCCAGATGTCAAGGCAAAAATAGAAAGAGACGCGAGTCGCTCTTGTAACTGAAACTGTTCTGGTTTCCTCTTCTACCCACGAATGGGTAGTGGATTTGGGGCAACTGATCATGTTTGCTACACCTTGCAAGGTTTCTTGCAGAAAAGGCAATTGAGCAATGGCGAGGTGGTAGTCTCAATGGGCAATGGATCGAAAGTTCCTGTAATTGTCATTGGAGATTTACATCTATCTTTTGATAGTTCTGTTTTAGTACTTAAAGATGTTTAATATGTGCCTGAGTTTAGGCGAAACATTATTTATGTTTCAAAACTCTGCACCATGGATGGTTATAAATCAAGTTTTGATAGTGAAGTTTCTATCATGAAAGACGATGATTTTATCTGTGGTGGACCATTAAACGGATCTTTATATACTATTACTTGTAAACCGCGTAATTCTGTTAATAGTGCTTCCTCATCATCAAATCCTAAGAAGAGGAAAGAGTCTTCTAAGGTTAACCAAACTTATCTGTGGCACTTAATACTAGGTCACATCAATCTTAACAGGACTCAGAGGTTGGTGGAATATGGATCAGTGGAGTCTCTCCAAGATTGAACCATTTCCAACTTGCGAAACCTGTTTGGAAGGAAAGATGATGACTAGGCCTATCAAGGCAAAGGGTTATAGAGCCACAGAAGTATTAAGTTTGATACATTCTGACTTGTGTGGGTCTATGTCTACACAAGCTCGTGGAGGGTATGAGTACTTCGTCACATTTACTGACGATTACTCGAGGTATGGATATGTTTACCTTCTTCACCACAAGTCGGATTGCTTTGAAACCTTTAAGGAATTCAAGGCAGAAGTGGAGAGGAAGTTAGGTAAAGAAATCAAAACACTGCGATCTAATCGTGGTGGGAAATACCTATCCAACGAGTTCAATGACTACTTGACAGAATGTGGGATTACATCCCGGTGCCGACAAAGACGGCACGCCTCGGCGAGAATGGTGTGTCAGAGAGAAGGAACCGAAGTCTCTTAGAGATGGTTCGGTCGATCATGAGTTATGCAACTTTGCTAGTTTTCTTTTGGGGATATGCCCTCGAGACTGCAACATACTTGCTGAATCGTGTGTCTTCCAAGTTGGTACAAAAGATCCCTTTCGAGTTGTGGAGCGGGCACAAACCCAGTATGCACCACTTAAGGATTTGGGGTTATCCTGCTTATGTGCTGAATAGGCAGGCCGACAAATTGGAATCACGTTCAGAAGTGATGTTGTTCATAGGGCATCCGAAGAAAATGAAGAGTGGATACTTTTATGATCCTAAAGAACAGAAGATCGTTGTTAGCCCTAACGCTTGGTTCTTAGAAGAGGATTACACTAGTAACCATAAATCTCGAGTCGACATCATCCTTGAAGAATTACAAGGTGGTCGAGTTCCACTTGAACAGCCAGTAGTGCAAGATAGTACTCCACGAGTAACTGCACAATTTGTTAACACAGCTCCTAACACTGTTCGACGTAGTGGGAGGGTGATATTTACACCTGATCGGTATGTTCACTGGGGAGACGTTTGATTATCTCCTGGCAGATGAACAAGATACCGTGGATCCCTGGACTTACAACGAAGCAGTGGGAGATGTAGATGCACCATGGACTCGAAATTTGAGTCCATAACTGATATGGATGTATACGAGATCACTGAACTACCTGAGGGCTGCAATGCTATTAGTAGTGAGTATACAAGAGAAAGAGAGAGCACCAAATGAAGAGATCATGGCGTTTAAGGCCAGGCTAGTGGCGAAGGGTTTTACTCAGAAAGAAGGTATCGATTATGAAGACACCTTCTCGCCTGTAGCAATGATCAAGTCCATTCTGATTCTCCTTGCCATATCAGCTTACATGAACCTAGATATCTGGCAAATGTATGTCAAAACCGCATTCCTAAACGGTCACCTCGAAAAAGGTAGGGACATCTACATGAAACAGCCAGATGGTTATGTGAAGGAGGGCGAAGAGCATCTAATTTGGAAGCTTAAGAAGTCTATTCATGGACTTAAGCAAGATTTCCGGTTATAGCACCAGCGTTTTCGACGAAGTAGTCAAATCCTATGGATTTGTATCCCGTCCCTAACGAGGTGTGTGTAACGTATTTGTGTTAACGGATCGGTGGTGTTTCTTGCATTTTACGTAGATGACATCCTTCGCATTAGCAATAATGTTGAAGTGTTATCGGACGTAAAGACGTGGTTATCCGAGCAGTTTCAAATGAAGGACTTAGGTGAAGCCGCTTACATCCTTGGGATCAAGGTTATTCGAGATCGCCGGAAAAAAGGATGTTAAGCTTGTCACAAGTGTCCTACATTGACATCGTTATTGCTTGTTTTAGCATGCAAAAGCCAAGAGAGGTTTAGTACCTTTCGGACATGGCATTTTTCTATCCAAGAATCGGTGCCCGAACAGCCTGAAGAGATAGAAAATATGAGGCAAGTATCATATGCTTCCCCGCCGGTAGCCTCATGTATGCGATGCTTTGTACAAGAGCGAGATATCTCATATACCGTAGGCATGGTCTCAAGATATCGGCCTAACCCACGGAAAGGAATACCGGATCTGCGGTCAAGTATATTCTCAAGTACCTTAAACGGACTAGAGATTATAGGCTTGTTTACCGGTCAGACGATCTAGTATCTTTGGGTTATACGGGAATCGGATTTCCGGGGCGACCCGGTCCGACGAGAAGAAGTCTACCTCGGGTTATGTGTTTACCTTGGGAGGTGGAGCCGTTTCATGGAGGAGTGCAAAGCAGAAATGCATTACGGACTCAACCATGGAAGCAGAGTATGTGGCTGCTTCAGAAGCTTCGAAAGAGGTAGTTTGGCTCAAGAATTTCCTCCAAGATCTTTATATTGTTCAGAATTTGCCTAAGGCGATCACGATTTATTATGATAATGCGGGTGCAGTGACAAATTCTAAGGAACCTAGATCTCACAAGGCGTCTAAACACATAGACATGAAGTACCATATTATACGAGTATTCGTAAATCGAGGTGACCTGGTGATTGACAAAATTGGAACTGAAGTCAACCTAGCTAATCCTTTCACGAAGAGCTTACCACTCCCGGCTTACGAGAAGCATGTTCGTGGCTTCGGGATGGTAGAGATGCCCCACTTAGGACTACAGAAACTTTTGTATAAGTGGGAGAAGATGTCGTGATAGATAGGATAGATAGCTAAGATATAGCCGGGTACTAGTTTGTACCTAGATAGCTGAGATATAGACACATTGTATACTAAAAGTTTACTTTAGTATAAGTGGGAGAATTGTTGGGATTTTGTATACTGGAAGCACTTTTATGCTTGTATACAATGTGTTTTTGTCCTTACCACTTGTTTTATTCTCCTATCGATAAATATGTATATTTGCACATGTTATCCTTTATCTTGTATAAAAGTTAGATTTGTGTGGTGTGTCGGGTATCACGAGAAGACAACACAAATTGGTTGAACCTGACAAGATATAAACAAGCGGTTAACACGCTGAGACAACTTAAGGATGAAGTTGTCGGTTTAAGTGCCGAGTTTAGATAAGAAGTGGCTTGTCTTAGGTTGCTTGTCTTTCCTTGGTACACTTAAGGTGTTGTATTGAAGGATCACGGTGAGATGTGTTCTCCTAATTGACCTTAGTGGAGAACCAAGATCTCGGTGACTTAGCCGATCTTAAGCTTGGTAAGACTTCGCTGAGTGCATTTGGCTATCTATCACTTTGACCTACTATGGTGAACGTCAAATGAGCGGCGGGATCTACGTATCTTGGGTGTTAGTAGTTATTTGTGGCTCAGGCTGGTTGTCTGTATCTTGCATCCGTATCCTAGTAAAATGGGTTGATAATATCCCCTGAGGAACTCGAAAGGATTAGCACACTAAACCCGGCCGGTTGATTAAGTTCAGGTGTGTTAATAAGGTCGAGTGGTACTACTCAGGAATATAAGATGTTAATTAATTTAAGTTGTCAGTGAGCTTAATTAATTAACGGATATTTCTATCTTAAATACGGAGATTGATTAAGTCTAAAATACAAGCCCTTGCTCAAATTAGGATAAAGGGGTAAGTCAGCACGGATTCTCTAGTGGAATGAATCTGTGTTAATTAATTAATTTTTCTCTGGGCTGAGCATGGATAATTAATTAATTGGAGGCCCTGCTTTATTTCTTGTATTGGATCCTTGATCTGGCCCAATTAGTTGCCTAGTAATTTATTGTCTCTTGCCTAGTAATTTATTGTCTCTCAGAAATCATTATTAATGGATTAATGTTTTTTCACATTATTTAATAATGTTATTTATCTGGAATTAATTGGCTGGGCCAATTAATTGATAAATATTAGTAGCCCAGTAAATTAATTAATTATATTATGGGCTAATTATGTGGAAGTCCATTGGAATATAATTAAATTAATGGGCTACAAATATAGTAATATTATATTGGCTTTTGAAGCCTATAAATATTAGTATTCTGTTCAGAACAGAATACTAAAAAATCATAACTCACGCACGTGAGTTTTGAGAGAGACATATTTTTATTTTCTTCAGTTCTCTGACCACCCAGAGGAAGAAAAAGGCCGGGACACAGATCAGAAGATCTGACACGGGAGCAACAATCAGAGCTACGACAACATACGAAGGAGGAGGTATCGATTTCTTCCTTTTATATTCCTTCACGGGCTGGGGAGGATGTTCACCAATAAAGAGATGAACACCAAGATCTTGATAGTGTTGCCTCGACTGAAGTGGCTTCCTTTTGCTATTTATTTACGTCGCTCAGATCTTAATGCTTTAACTCCTGATGTTATCTTTTCAGAATTAAAGATTAAGGAGTTCGAGCACAACCTACCCCAAAGATGTTCCCGTGCTTCAACTGACACCCAGATAGATCACGCTTACAAAGCAACAGTCAGCAAAACTAGAGTCAACCCCATTTCTTCCAGCAAAACAGTAGTTGCTTCAGATGCTAAGTCTTCCGAGACTCCCGCTACTGATCAACTTGCGCTCATGACTCTCAAGTATCAAAGAGAGAAAGAAAGGGTCAGAAAGCTGAAGAAATACCACCGAGATTCTCCCTCAGGTAAGAAAGATCATCGAAAAAGGGAAGAATCTAAACCATCTACTGATTGCAGGAACGCAGAGCCTGCTGCTAGTCCATCCAACAGCTCAGCTGGAAAAGGCGGCAGAACAACTGTGTGTTACAACTGCAAGAAAGAGGGACACTATCAGTGCGATTGTCCTGAGCTCTCAGCTGCTCAACGAGCAGAACGGCAGGCCAGACGCGAGAAATTTGCCCAGAGAAGGCAGGCCTACATCGCCGGAGAGATATTCGATGACTCAATCGAGGAAGATACCTTCATGTATTCTTCTGAAGATGAATATGCATTTATAGCCGTTGAGGTCGGAGAAACAAATCATGAATCAACGACTGAATATTGTCTGATAGCCGGAGAAGTGGCTGAGGTAAACTCGAAACTTATTATAACCTCCTCTTCACAGAGCACACACGACACATGCTCAGTCCCAGATGAACCTCTAGACGTGGTACAAGCATATGACGATCTACTAGAGGAGCAGATTCAGTTAAGCAGAGAGTTCAGCAGAACTATTCAGGAATTGGAACAGGTAAAGGCTGAGAATCAGAGTCTTTCTTCTGAATGTCAGGTCTCTAATGATTCAGAGAATCTTGTTGCGAGACTCAAGGAAGAGATTGAATCTCTTATGACTAAGTCTCAGCTTTAAGAAACTCAGTTATCAGTTCTGACCAAGGACAATTCTGAGAAAGATACTGAAATAGCCCGACTCAGTCAGAAACTTGCAGAGGTTGAGAAAGATTATGAATCACTTCAGAAAAGTGATGAGGTCTGGCGAGGACTGATGACTGAACAGTACCTAGGAGCCAAAGAGAAGTTGGAAAGCATGCTTAGAGCTCAAAGACCACCAGCCATGAAAGAAGGACTTGGCTACACTCATGAAGCTTCCACCTCTACTTCTAAAGGCTCAGAAATGCTGGCTGATAGGTTCGTCAGAGGGAAAGTTCAGATTTCTGAACTAACAACTCAAGCGAAGAACAAACAGAATATGATTGCACCTCAGCCGAGCAACAAGAAGGAACTGACCAAAGGTTCTAGCCCCAGAACACCACGATCAAATTCAGGGGGAACTAAGAAGTTCAGGTGGGCAGAGCAGTATGGCGAGCCACTATATGAGCATCCAGCACAGTATGGTTCGTACTATATTAGCCCAGGGTCAGGAGGAGCACAAAGCCTCAGAAGAAGAAAGCTCCTGAACCAAAAACTGCCAGGAAGTCAGTATCTCCTGGACCAGTGGAGAAGAAGACTGACAAGGTTCAGAAAAAGAAGTCTTAGACTCCTAAGGTCCCGAGACAGACCTGGGTCATGAAATCACCAACTAACGCTTAAGGACCCAAACTGAACCAAAGGGTACCTAAAAATGTTTATGTTTTGCAGGTGCATAAGGACCCTTGGATTGTGGACAACAACTGCTCGAGACACATGACGTATCAAAAGAGCCTGATGACCAATTACGTACAAGAAGATGGTCCCAGAATTGAGTTTGGTGACAACTCTAAAGGCTATACAAGGGGATACGGAACACTGAACATTAGGACTGCTTCAGTTCCAAGAGTAACATATGTTGAAGGACTTCAACATAATCTCCTTTCTGTCAGTCAATTATGTGATAATCTGAATAGAGTTATCTTTGACGCTGGTTTCTGTAATGTTGTTAACAAATCTACAGGGAAAACAGTGTTATCAGGTTCGCAGAAAAAGAATATCTACGTTGCAAATTGGAATACCGCAGAACATGAGGCTTGCTTACTTGCTCAGACGAAATCCAGTGATAAAACAGGATGGCTATGGCACAAGAGACTCAGTCACCTGAATTTCAAGACAATGAACAAGCTAGCCAAGAACTCTAAGGTCAGAGGACTGCCCAATGAAGCTTTTATCAAAAACAGAAATTGTGAAGCGTGCTTGAAGGGAAAGCAAACAAAGAAAAACAATCCACCAATTCCGTCACCGTCCACTGATGGAATCCTTCAACTGCTACACATGGACTTATTTGGGCCAGTTTCTCCAGTGGCTATAAGAGGCAACAAGTATGCCCTCGTCGTTATTGATGATTATTCGAGATATACGTGGGTTATCTTCATAGCCAACAAATCTGATGTCAAGACTGAGCTACCAAGACTGCTGAAGAAACTCAGTGTGTAGAAAGACATCAAGATTCAGAGAATTCGCTCTGACAGAGGAACATAATTTCTCAACTCAGTAGTTAAAGAGTACTGCGATAAGGAGGGAATTCAGCACGAGACTTCAGCAGCTCGCACCACTCAGCAGAACGGACTTGTTGAACGAAAGAATAGAACACTAAAAGAAGAAGCAAGAACGCTCCTAGCAGACTCTAGACTACCCTCAAAGTTCTGGGCTGATGCTACTGACACCGCCTCAAGCAGAATCGCTCACTACTTACACAGCAGCACATGAAGACGCCATACGAATTGTGGAAAGGAAGAATTCCTTCTATTTCTCATTTCCATATATTCGGTTGTCCTTGCTTTATCCACAATAATGGGAAGGATCAATTGAAGGTCTTTGATAGCAAATCTGATCAAGGAGTATTCTTAGGATACTCTCGAGTCACTAAAGCCTTCAGGGTCTTTAAGTATCGGACCCTTTGCGTGGAGGAAAGCCCTCATGTTGTCTTTGATGAGTTTGTTACTGAGAACATGAAACCAAAGAAGACAAATCCTGAAGATGTCAGTAGCAAGCTACAGGATCTCACACTAAACGACAAAGCTGAGAAAATCCAGCATTGTTGGGATAATGAGTCAGACGATGAAGAAATTCAGACCCATCCCGCAATGACTGTAGCTGACCTGGATGATTCTACTGAACAGAATCAACATCAGGTAACAATGGTCGATGAGGAAGCTCAGTGGTAACTGAGACCTCTACTGAGATTATAAACTTAGGGGGAACGACTAATGTTCCTGAGCTAAATGCCCCTGAACCTGGAAACTCAGTAGATCCTAACCTTCTTACTGAATTGCTTCAGTCACAAAATAGTACTACTGAAATGCCTAACACTCCTGTTGACTGTACAGAAGTAATTTCAGAAGAAGAAGCCAAACTCAGACGTTCGTGGCTAGATCCTCATTCTTCTGATCTAATCATAGGAGATCCATCAGCAGCAGTAAGGACAAGATCCAGATTAAGCCAAGGAGAAAGTTCTCTCTACTCCTGCTTCTTGTTTACTGAAGAACCTCAGACTATAGAGGATGCTCTCAACGATGCTGACTGAATCATTGTCATGCAAGAGGAGCTGAACCAGTTTATCCGTAACGAAGTTTGGGAACTTGTTGACAGACCTAGACATCAGCACGTGATCGACATTAAGTGAGTCATCAAAAACAAGCGAGATGAAAACAACATCATAGTCAGAAACAAGGCTCAACTTGTTGCCAAGGGATACTGTCAAACAAAAGGAATAGACTTTGATGAAACATTCGCCCCAGTCGCCAGATTGGAAGCTATTCGTCTGTTCCTAGCCTATGCAACACATCAAAGATTTAAAGTATATCAAATGGATGTCGGCGTTTCTGAACGGCGTACTAAAGGAAGAAGTCTACGTGGAACAACCGCCCGGCTTTTAGCCGGGACATCAGGTGTACAGACTACGGAAAGCTCTGTATTGGTTAAAACAAGCACCCATGGCTTGGTACGATACCCTATCAGAATTTCTACTTCATAAAGGTTTTCAGAAGGTGACAGTAGATCGCACCCTGTTCAACATCAAGTCAGGCGATGACATTCTACTGGTGCAGATCTACGTGGACGACATCATTTTCGGTTGCAGGAACGTGACTATATGTCAACAATTTGAGAAAATGATGAAGGAGAAGTTCGAGATGTCCATGATGGGGGAGATGAATTATTTCCTTGGATTTCAAGTAAAGCAATCAACTGAAGGAATATTCATCAACCAAGCCAAATACACTTGAGACCTCCTGAAAAGATTCGGCTGCGACTCAAGCAAGCCAGTCAAGATCCCCATGAATACAAATTTTAAAATCGATCTAGACAAAGAGGGAGTTTTTGTTAACTCTACTGATTATGGAGTTATTATTGGTTCTTTACTATATTTAACAGTAAGCAGACCTGACATAACTTATGTTGTAGGTGTATGTGCAAGATTTCAGGCGAATCCCAAGCGAAGTCATCTGAACTCAGCAAAGAAGATTCTGCAATACTTGAAGGGAACACCTGACGCAGGGTTATGGTATCCTGCTGCTGATAATCTGATTCTAACGGGTTATTCTGATGCTGCTTATATAGGATGCAGGATAGATCGAAAGTCAACTTTCGGAACATGTCAGTTCCTAGGCAGCAAGCTGATATCATGGTTCTCAAAGAAACAACATTCAGTGGCAACGTCCACTACTGAAGCTGAGTATATGGTTGCTGGAAGTTGTTGTGCCCAGATCCTTTGGCTTCGACAACAACTGCGAGATTATGGAATTACTCAAGATGAAGTGTCCATCTACTGCGACTCCACCAGTGCGATTGCTATAACTCAGAATCCAGTTCCTCATACGAGATGCAAGCACGTGGACATTCGACACCACTTCATCAGAGACCATGTCGAAAAGAAGGATATCAGGATGGAAAAGATCCATACTGACAAGCAAAGGGCGAACATACTGACCAAACCACTAGCTGAGAACAAATTCAGAGAATTATCAATCGAGCTAGGTCTACTGGATCCTACTGACTCGAGTCAGTACGACAAGTCAGAAGTCAAACTCAGTACTTTGATTCAATCGGGTGAATCATACAGTACACAGTGAGGGGGAACATGGTATCATCAGTACCACGAAGATCCTCCTGAGTCATTACGGTAACCAGCTGATCTTAAAAGTTCAGCTGAAGAGGTTTGCGTAGTTAGATTCTTTAATATTCTCATAAGCATGCTCGCATTTATTAAGTCAGTCGTTTGCATTCAGTAGCATGACTTGCATTTATTTCCCGCCATAAATATTTAAGGTTTAAGTCAGTAGAAAACCGTTCTCATTAAAATGCTTAGCATTTAATGCTGCCTGCAACGCATTTAATGCATGTCTTCTCACCTTACTCTATCTGCGCTTATCTTACGTGGGTCTAGATTAAAGGCGGCTAGTAATCATTCCGTTTATAACATCAGATCACAACCGTCACCAAAAAGCGAGATTTTATAACAACCGTTCTTTTGAAAAACCCTTGATATTCATATCTTATAAAATCTTACCTTTTCACTCTAATCCCATCTTTTTCGCCATTTACACACTTAGAGCTTTTTCGAGCATTCAGTTTTTACTGCATCCTTCATCCTCGCACTGCTTATATCTTCTTAAAGCTCTGTGTTTACGGTAAACTTTCCTAACTATCTGCAACTCTTGATCTAACTCACTCTATTTTCAAGTGCTAACGTAATTTTTGTAGATATCCATGGCGATTGTTAAGACCCCGCACAACATCGAGGAGATCATCTAGTCCAGGGTTCTCTTCGAACCGACGATGGTCTTCCATTAGGCAGAGCTTCCTTTCTTAGAGCCCATCTTCTCGGCTCTAGAGGCGTCTGGCCTGAAGCTTCTCGTAACGAAGCACCCCAAAGCCTATCTACCCCGCCAAGTAGGAGAACTCTATTATAATTGGCATTCCGTGGAGGATACAGACGGGGAGGTGTCGGAGATCGGCTACATGAGGGAAGTGGCCCCTCAGAATTGGGAATACAACCGCGCCGACATCAATGTGAGGGAGGCTCTGAAGTCCTCCTTTGACTTACCTGATTTCGGAGTTTCTCCTGTGGGCTACAAGGAGACGGAGCTCAATGCCTATGTCCACCAATTCTGTGGAAGGAACGATATCTCCTTCAAGTCCGCATTACCGAAGAACCAACTCCTTCAGGAGTACAGAGGCCTCGCCTATGTTGTTATTCACATCCTGACGAGCGCCACAGGTTCTTTCGACCAGCTGTCCAAGACGAGACTCCAACTGATGATAGCAATAGTTGATGGAGTCCATGTGAACTGGACACAGTTCTTTGTGGTCGAGCTAAAGGCTCAGGCGCAAAAGTTTGCAGCCACTGATTCAGGAGAGAGAACACTGATCAGTGTGGGCAAACTGTTGTACGGGACCAAGGTGTCCATACTGATCAAAGACTCTGTGACGAATCATGCGTCATTCGCAGATTCTAAGTACTTCGACCGAAAGCTCATTAAGTTCAAGACCAGAGCAGTGGCTGAGAAGTCTATCGGACGTGGAGCAACTGAGCTCAAGAGATCATCTACTGATCTGCCTCCACGGGCCGATCAGCCAAAGCGGAAGAAGCTCTCGAAGGCTAGAGCTTCTAAGGCCCCTGCTAAGCCTGCTTCCCCTCCACCACCTCAAGAGGAGGAGCTTCTGGACGCTGATACCGGCATTGAGGGTGCTACACTGAAAGACAAGGTACCGCGGGTCAGCACGGCTGAGACTCAGCCGGAGGAAGTTGAGGAAACGGCTGCTGAGGTCTCTTCTGAACAGTCGCCGATGGTGCAGATGACTCATCTCCGCGCCACAGGAGAAGTCGCCGCACAGATTCCTGAGATCTCTTCTCATCATGACTTGGTCGACATAGCGATCAGGGTAAGGACTCAGATGTTGCTGAGGCTCCTTAAATGGGACATACTTGCAGAGCTCATCCAACAACACTCTGCATTGTCCCTACTAGCATAGGAGTAGAAGACTCAGTAAATATTGGACTCCGCACCAGAAGTAGAAGACTCCGCACCAGAAGTAGAAGACTCAGTAATTTAGTTGCTTATCCGCCTCCACACCAGAAGTAGAAGACTCAGTAAATACTGGACTCAGCGGGAGCAGTATACTGAAAGGAGTCATTCGAACTGAACTCGGCAGGAGTAGTTCACTGTACTCAGAGTTGATCTTTAGTAAAGCAGACTCAGTAGGAGTTCACTACTGAATCAAAGATCAGACTCAGCAACGGCCAGACAGTCGTCTGAACTGTCAGATCTTTCAAAGACAATCAGCATAGTCAAGTACGAGGAAGAGAGAAGTCAGCTTTAAATCTCCTTGAAGCCTGTTCTGTCGCAACCACTTTCTGAACCTCGACCAATGACAAGCAAACACCTGTCCTACACCTACTAAAGCTGCAAGTCAAAAACTTTCCGGAAAAAGAGGAAAAGACTCTACAAATGCTACAAAAGAGCCGTTAGCTACCCAAAAGAGAGAGACAAAGGATCATCGTCTCCAACGGATCTTTCCTAATCTCTTCCCTATAAATAGAGGGATAAATCAAATTTGAAAGTCAGCATAAGATCATACGAGGATGAGTGAGAGTCAACTCAGATGAAGACTGATGTCTGACAAGTCTCACCTACCACAAACCTCGACCAATGAGAAGCGGTCTAAGCCTTACCTGCTCTGACCAACTAAAGTTGCTCTCATGCACAGTGACCAACTCTTTGCGACAATATTTCGAACATATGGCTGTTTTTCTTGGACGCTTGTGACACGTAGCATCGTCCCCTCCAACGGACAAATTCCTGGGTCACAACTATAAATAGAGAAGCTTTTTCGAGCTCAAAGCACGGGATATCAAAGGGATTACACGCTCAAGCATTCAAAACACTCTAGTGCTTTCACGAAGATCCAGCGAATAACTTGCTCATAAGAATATTTCTAGTTCTTCTCTCTCGAGTTTTTTTCTTTAGATCTCTCTTCTCTATCTAAGCTCCATTGTTATATCCATAGATTAGAACCTTCGAAGGAGTTCACATTTTGTGACTGTTCTTATTGTAAGAACTTCTTCGTAATTGGAGAACATCCCCTCCCCTTCAAACTTCGGTTTGGATTGTAAAGTCGCTAAGGACTATAACTTAGAAGGGTCTGTCCAGTGTACAGATACCTTGCTGAGGCTTGCTCAGATTAATCAACAAGACCTCTTGTTCAGCAGGGCCGTGGGCGTAGGATCTTGCGTATCCGAACCACGTTAAAAATCTCTTGTGTCATTTACTATTTTATTGCATTGTTTTCAAACTATCTTACAAACTCATACTTTCCATAAAACGTATTTAAAAGTGCACTAGCCAAAATTATTTGGTTTGTGAAAAATACGTTTTCAAATCGAGACGAAGTCTATCGGGCCCTACACACTTATCCGCACTAACTCTCCGCCTGAGGATTTAATACTGATAGAAGTTAGTAGGAGCAACTCAGTAGTTGAGTCACTCTGACCCCCGATCAGAAGGTTACTATTTGGCACTGTTCATCAGTTGCAAACTACAGCTCAGCTGTCCTTCGCGTTTGAGAAAAGAATATGTACTCAGGTGTATTCACCCAACCCCCCCCCCCACCCCCCACCCCCCACCCCCCCACCCCCTCTACACCTGACACTCGTCTCCGGACCAACACTCATCAATCGTGTATATTATTGCATTTATAGGAAAAATGTGATTGCATTTCCCCTTTATGGGGGAGTTGCATAAATAGGCAATGCAACAATCAAAATTGCAAAACTATGCATTCTTATTATAAAAAACACCCTATAAGATAATGAATATTCAATTAATACTAGTCATGTTTGGCAAGTACTGACATTCTGATATGATGTTAGAGAAAGGTGTTTTTATTGCCAATAAAATATTTTTTTGGGATTGCGTAGTTGAGTTCACAATTAGGAGGGTAAAACAAATACTCCCTCCATCTTGTCTGACTTGTCTTATTTCTTTTCAACACGGAGATTAAGAAGAGTCGGTGGTTGTGTGTAGAGGAGTGGGTGATTGTGTGTAAAAAGGTAGGTCCCACAAAGAAAAAGTTGAGTTTGTGTAATAATTATTTTCCTTTTTAAAAAACAAGACAAGTCAAGTGGGACAACCCAAAAAGGAAAACAAGACAAGTCAAGTGGGACAGATGGAGTATTATTTTTCTTGTGTATAATTGACAATATCAACTTCCATTGTATATCAATACATCACCATTTCTCGACTATTGGCCATCTTGTTCATTTTGTTGTATGTTTTCGCTAATAAATCAGTTCATCAAAGTTAGAAGGTAACGTTATACTATTTTCCTCTAGTATATAGTTTTTGATTTTAGTTGCTTAACATATTAGAGTATTACTTTTAATATTGATTAAATAATTAATTTGAGAACTAAGTTGATATTCAAACATGTTTTGCCTATTTTGGATAGAATATTAAACTTTAGTGTCGGGTAAGACTTATTAGGTTTTGATATATGTACTTTAGTTCTGAATGAGAATGTTATATTTTCCAAGACCTAAAGTATGCCTTGTTCTTTTATGGAATTCTACAAGTGATATTTTTAAGTAAGATATATTACAAATCGTTACATGTCTATTTTGCTTAAACTAACGTGATGAACGACCTCTTTTGATTAAATTAGCGATAAGCGGTATAACTAAATGTATATTTGAAAATGTTGGGTTATGAGTCAGTAGAAGATACTCAACATGTTATCGGGTAAAAGAATATTGAGGGAAACGTAGTTTTCACTATGGAATTGAAGATCCCAAAACCCAGCTGATATCAGTAGTATAGTATCGACAGGAATAGCTGATGTATAGGCTAGACTGTTTTTGATTTGTTTATCTTTGTGTCTATGTCATGTACGGGGTAAAATGTTGGGTTGACCTTCTGTCGAAGTTACTTTCCAGAACCCCACGTCATCAGTGTAAGAGCTTGCGTTCTTAAGTCATCAGCTGATCTTCGCCTCAGTAGAAGACATCTTGTCGGTACCGACGTACATCGCAGAAGAACCCTATGCAAGCTCAGTACCTTCGCAATCATCAGCTGACCATACTCAAGAGAATATCTCTTGTCAGCCGACTCAGACGAAGAAGACAGAGATTGCTTCAAGTCTACTGTATCCGACAGGAAACGACCTAGTTGTTAATAATCTTTTCGAAAGTCAGCAGAAGACCATACGAGGATTAGGGAGAGTCAACTCCGATGTCTGACACAATTTCACCTACCACAAACCTCGACCAATGAGAAGCCGTCAACGCTAGATCTGCTCTGACCAACTAAAGCTGCTCTCATGTACAGTATCAACAACTCTGCTGCAACAATTCGAATTTATGGCCGTTTTCTTTGGAAGTTTGTGACACGTGGCATCGTCTTCTCCAATGGACATATGCCTGTTTCACGACTATAAATAGAGAAGAAAATCCGAGCTCCACGCACGGGATATCAAGGGAAAACGCTCAAGCATTCAAACAACTCTAGCGCATTCAAGATCAATCCAGCGAAGAACTTGCCCAATAGAATATCATTAGTTCTTCTCTCTAGAGTTCTTTAGATCCCTCTTCTCTAGCTAAGCTCATTGCTATATCTATAGCTTAGAAATTCGAAGGAGTTCACCTTTAGTGATTGTACTTATTGTAAGAACTCCTTCCTAGTTGGAGATTATCCCCTCCCCTTCAAACCTCGGTTTGATTTGTAAAGTCGCTAAGGACTATAACTTAGAAGGGTATGTCCAGTGCACAGATTCCTTGCTGAGGCTTGCTCAGATAAATCAACAAGACCTCCTGTTCAGCAGGACCGTGGACGTAGGATCTTGCGTATCCGAACCACGTTAAAAATTGCTTTTGTTGTTTACTGTTTTATTGCATTGCATACAAACTGTTACAAAATCATATCTTTGCATAAAACGTATTCTTAAAAGTGCACTAGCCAAAACTACTTGACTTGTGAAAATCACGTTTTCAAACTGAGACGAATCTCCGGGCCCCACACTGTTCCGCACTAAGGTACTTCGACTGAGTTTCAACGACTGAGAAAAGTCAGTAGGAGAGCTCAGTAGTTAACTCACTATCTGACCTGCGATCGAAGGTTCTTATTTGGCACTGTTCATCAGTCGTACCAAACAGCTCAGCTGTCCTTCGGTTTGAGAAAAAGAGCAGTACTCAGGTGTATTCACCCCCCCCCCTCTACACCTGACTCTCGTCTCCAGACCAACAATTGGTATCAGAGCAACGTTGTTCTTCTGATCATCGGTTCTGTAACCACTGGTATTCTCGAACAGATCGTGAAAATGTTTTTTCATTGCACAAGCATCTCTTCATAACATCCTTATACTCGTACTTAAAATGTCTGATATGTCAGGTATTAGGATGGTACTGATGTTCTCGATAGAGAACTATATGGTATGGCGCGTGAGAATGGAGGCGCACCTAACATCGCTGCATGACAGCATGACGGATGTCCTCGAAACAGGACCCATCATTCCCATGATAGACAGCATACAATTTCCTGCTGCAGGAGGTGTAGGGGCACAGACTGGTGCCAAGGTCGCAAAAGACAAATCTGCCTTCACGCCTGAAGAGAAAAAGCTGCACAATCTCGACCGAGTTGCGCGTAATGCTAATCTGACTATGCTCAACAATTCATACCTCGGGAGGGTGCAAGACTGCAAGACGGCTAAAGAACTTTAGGACGCCCTGGCTGTACTGAGCCAAGGAACCCCGCAGATCAAAGAGAATAAGCTCGAGTTAGAGCTACAAAAGTTCGATGCTTTTGCCATGGAGCCCAATGAGACCATTAACGAGCTAAGCGTCAGATTCACAAATCAGATCAATGTGATCAACGGGCTGGGGAGGACGTTCACCAACAAAGAGATGAACACAAAGATTCTGAGAGCGCTACCTCGACTGAAGTGGCTTCCTTTTGCTACTTATTTAAGACGCTCAGATCTTAATGCTCTAACTCCTGATGTTATCCTTTCAGAACTAAAAACAGAGGAATTCAAGCACAGCCTACCCTAACGATGTTCAAGTGCTCCAGCTGACACTCAGATTGACCATGCGTTTAAAGCAACAGTTAGCAAAACTGGAGTCAAACCCATTTCTTCCAGCAAGGCAGTGGCCACAACAAAAACAAAGTCTTTTGAGATCTCAGGCCCTGACCAACTAGCACTGATGGCTCTCAAATATCAAAGGGAAAAAGAGAGAGTCAGAAAGCTGAAGAAATACCACAGAGATTCTCCCTCAGGTAAGAAAGATTATCGAAAAAGGGAAGAATCTAAATCTACTACTGATTGCAGGAACACAGAGCCTGCAGCTAGTCCATCAAATGACTCAGCTGGAAAGAGCAGCAAATCAATTGTGTGCTACAACAGCAAGAAAGAGGGACATTATCAGTACGCCTGTCCCGAACTCTCAGCTACTCAAAGAGCGGAACGGCAGGCCAAGCGCGAAAAATTTTCCCGAAGGAGGCAGGCCTACATAGCCGGAGAGATATCCGATGACTCAATCGAGGAAGATACATTTATGTATTCTTCTGAGGACGAAGCTGCATTTGTCGCCGTTGAGATCGGAGAGACAGATCCTGAAGAAACTGCAGAATACTGTCTGATGGCCGGAGAAGAGGCTGAGGTAAATTCTAAGCTTAATATAACCTCCTCTTCACATAGCACACACGACACGTGCTCGGTCATAGATGAACATCTAGATGTGGTCCAAGCCTATGATGATCTACTAGAGGAGCAGATTCAGCTGAGCAGAGAGTTTAGCAGAACCATTCAGGAACTGGAACAGGTAAAGGCTGAGAATCAGAGACTTTCTTCTGATTGTCAGGTCTCTACTGAGTCTGAAAATCTTATTGTAAGACTCAAGTAAGAGATTAAATCTCTTGTAACTAAGTCTCAGCTCCAAGAAACTCAGATATCAGTTCTGACCAAGGACAATTCTGAGAAAGAGACTGAAATAGCCCGACTCAGTCAGAAGCTCGCAGGAGTTGAAAAGGATTATGAATCACTTCGAAGAAGTGATGAGGTCTGGCGAAAACTGATGATTGAACAGTACCTAGGAGCTAAGGAGAAGTTGGAAAGTATGCTTAGAGCTCAAAGGCCACCAGCCATGAAAGAAGGACTTGGCTATACTTATGAAGCTTCCACTTCAACGTCAAAAAGCTCAAAAATGCTGGCTGATAGGTTCGTCAGAGGTAAGGTTCAGGCTACTGACTCAATACCTCAGGTGAAGAATAAACAGAAGATGATTGCACCTCAGCCGAGCAACAAGAAGCAACTGACCAGAGGTTCCAGCCCCATGACACCACGATCAAACTCAGGGGGAACCAAGAAGGTCAGGTGGGCAGAACAGTACAGTGAACCGCTATATGAACATCCAGCTCAGTATGGTTTGTACTACTATGAGCTCAGGGTCAGGAGGAACACAAAGCCTCAAAACAAGAAAGCTCCTGAACCCAAAACCGTCAGAAAGTCAGTATCTCCAAGTCCTGTGGAGAAGAAAGCTACAAGGTTCAGAAGAAGAAGTCTCAGACTTCTAAGGTCCCTAGACAGATCTGGGTTCCGAAATCACCCACTAACATGTAAGGACCCCACTGAACCAAAGGGTACCTAAAAATGTTTCTATTTTGCAGGTACATAAGGACCCTTGGATTGTGGACAGCGGCTGCTCGAGACACATGACTTATCAAAAGAGCCTGCTGACCAACTACGTGCCAGAAGATGGTCCTAGAATTGAGTTTGGTGACAACTCTAAAGGCTATACAAGGGGATATGGAACACTGAATATTGGGACTGCCTCAGTTCCAAGAGTAACATATGTTGAAGGACTTCAACATAATCTCCTTTCTGTCAGTCAATTCTGTGACAATCTAAATAGAGTTATCTTTGATGTTGGTTTCTGTGATGTTGTTGATAAATCTACAGGGAAAACAGTGTTATCAGGTTCGTGGAGAAAGAATATCTATATTGCAAACTGGAAAACCGCAGAACCTGAGGCTTGCTTACTCGCACAAACAAAATCTAGTGACAAGGTGGGATGGTTGTGGCACAAGAGACTCAGCCACCTGAACTTCAAGACTATGAACAAGCTAGCCAAGAACTCTAAAGTCAGAGGACTGCCCAACGAATCGTTTATCAAAGACAGAAATTGTGAAGCGTGTTTGAAGGGAAAGCTGACAAAGAAAAGCAATCCACCTATTCCGTCACCTTCCACTGATGGAATCCTTCAACTGCTACACATAGACCTATTCGGGCCAGTCTCTCCAGTGACTATAAGAGACAAGAAGTATGCCCTCGTCGTTATTGACGACTATTCACGAGATACATGGGTCATCTTCATAGCCAACAAATCTGATGTCAAGACTGAGCTGCCCAATCTGCTGAAGAAACTCAGTGTGGAAAATGACATCAAGATACAGAGAATTCGCTCAGACAGAGGAACAGAATTTCTCAACTCAGTAGTTAAAGAGTACTGCGATAAAGAGGGAATTAAGCACGAGACATCAGCAGCTCGCACCCCTCAGCAGAACGGACTTGCTGAACGCAAAAACAGAACACTCAAAGAAGCAGGAAGAACGCTCCTAGCAGACTCTGGACTACCCTCAAAGTTCTGGGCTGATGCTACTGACACCGCCTACTACACTCATAATCGCTCACTACTCACACAGCAACACATGAAGACACCATACGAACTATGGAAAGGGAGAATTCCTTCTATTTCTCATTTTCATATCTTTGGTTGTCCTTGCTTTATCCACAATAATGGGAAAGATCAGTTGAAGGTCTTTGATAGAAAATCTGATCAAGGAGTATTCTTAGGATACTCTCGAGTCAGTAAAGTCTTCAGAGTCTTTAACTATCGGACTCTTTGCATGGAGGAAAGCCCTCATGTTGTCTTTGATGAGTTCGTTACTGAGAACAGGAAATCTACAAAGTCAAATACTGAAGATGTCAGCAGCAAGCTACAGGATCTCGCACTAAACGATAAAGCTGAAAAGATCCAACATTGTTGGGATAATGAGTCAGACGATGAGGAAATACAGACTCAACCAGCAGGCAATGTAGCTGACCTGGTTGATTTTACTGAACATAATCAACAACAGGTAACAATGGTCGATGAGGAAGCCCCAGTGGTAACTAAGACCTCTACTGAGAATATAAACTCAGGGGGAACAACTACTGTTCCTGAGCTAAATGTCCCTGAACCTGGAAACTCAGTAGATCCTAACCTTCTTCTTGAACTGCCCTACTGATCACGCGAACAGCCACGACCGAAATGCCTAACACACCTGCGTGCGTGCGAAGTAGTATCAGAAGAAGAAGCCAGACTCAGACGTTCATGGCTCGACGCTCATTCTTCAGATCTTATTGTTGGAGATCCATCAGCAACTATCAGGACAAGATCTAGATTAAGTCAAGGAGTAAGCGCACTCTATTCTTGTTTCTTGTCTACAGATGAACCTCAGTCAATAGAGGACGCACTCAACGATGCTGACTGGATCATTGCCATGCAAGAAGAGCTAAACCAGTTCGTTAGAAATGAAGTTTGGGAGCTTGTTGACAGACCTAGACATCAGCACGTAATTGGTACTAAGTGGGTCTTCAAGAACAAGCGTGATGAAAACAACGTCATTGTCAGAAACAAAGCTAGACTAGTTGCCAAGGGATACTGTCAAGCAGAAGGAATCGACTTTGATGAAACCTTCGCTCCAGTCGCCAGATTGGAAGCCATTCGTCTGTTCCTAGCTTGTGCAACACATCAAAGATTCAAAGTATATCAGATAGATGTGAAGTCAGCTTTTCTGAACAGCGTACTGAAGGAAGAAGTCTATGTGGAACAACCGTCCGGCTTTTAGTAGGGACATCAGGTGTATAGACTAAGGAAAGCGTTGTATGGGTTAAAACAACCACCCAGGGCTTGGTACGATACCCTATCAGACTTTCTACTTCAGAAAGGTTTTCAGAAGGGGACAGTAGATCACACCCTATTCAACATAAAGTCCGGAGATGACATTCTACTAGTGCAAATCTACATGGACGACATCATTTTCGGCTGCAGAAACGTGACTATATGTTAACAATTCGAGAAAATAATGAAGGAGAAATTCGAGATCTCCATGATGGGAGAGATGAACTATTTCCTTGGATTTCAAGTAAACAATCACCTGAAGGAATCTTCATCAATCAAGCCAAATACACTCGAGATCTTCTCAAAAGATTCAGCTGCGACTCAAGCAAGCCAGTCAAGATCCCCATGAATACGAATTTCAAAATTGATCTAGACAAAGAGGGAGTTTCTGTTAACTCTACTGATTATAGAGCCATTATTGATTCTTTATTATATTTAACAGCAAGCAGACCTGACATAACTTATGCTGTAGGTGTATGTGTAAGATTTCAGGCAAATCCCAAGCGAAGTCATCTAGACTCAGCAAAGAAGATTCTGCGATATCTAAAAGGAACACCTGATGCAGGGTTATGGTATCCTGCTGACGATAATCTTATACTAACTGGTTATTCTGATGCTGATTATGCAGGATGCAGGATAGATCGAAAGTCAACTTCAGGAACATGTAGGTTCCTAGGCAGCAAACTGATATCTTCGTTTTTAAAGAAACAGCATTCAGTGGCAGCGTCCACTACTGAAGCTGAGTACATGGCTGCTAGAAGTTGTTGTGCCCAGATCCTTTGGCTTCGACAACAACTGTGAGATTACGGTATATCTCAGAATGAAGTGCCTATCTACTGTGACTCCATAAGTGCGATTGCTATAACTCAGAATCCAGTTCTCCATACGAGATGCAAGCACGTGGATATTCGACACCACTTCATCAGAGATCATGTCGAGAAGGACATCAGAATGGAGAAAATCCATACTTTTAAGCAAAGGGCAGACATACTGACCAAACCACTAGCTGAGAACAGATTCAGAGAATTATCAGTTGAGCTAGGTCTACTGGTGCCTACTGAGTGGAGTCAGTAGAAGAAATCACTACGACAGGTCAAAGACTCAGTACAATGATTCAGTCGGATGAATCAAACTGTACACAGTAAGGGGGAACGTGGTCATCAGTACATCAAACATCCTCCTAAGTCTAAACGGTAACCAGTTGATCGTAAAAAAATTCAGCTGAAGTGGTTTGCGTAGTTTGATACACTTAACGTTATCAGAAGCATGCTAGCATTTATTATATCAGTCGATTGCACACAGTCGTTAATGAGCATTTATTTCCCGCCATTAATCCCTTAAGGTTTAAGTAAGTAGGAAACCATTTTCATTTAAAAGGCTTAGACTTTAATGCTGCCTGCAGCGCATTTAATGCATGTCTTCTCAACTTACCTTAATTGCGCATATCTTACGTGGGTCTAGGTTAGAGGCGGCTTGTGTAATCATTCTGTTTATAACATCAAATCACAATCGTCAGTAAAAAGTAAGATTAAACCCCAACCGTTCGATCAAAACCGATTGATATGCATGATCTTATAAAATCTTTCGCTTTTTCCCTCTAATCACTTTTCAACCATTTTTCGCCATTAGAGCTCCAAGAAAATATTCAGGGTTTCGAATCCAAGTTTTCTTCAAACTGAACTTTTCTAACACAAAAGCTCTTTATTTACGGTAAACTCTTACTTTACTGCATTATTTCGTATCCTGATTACTCGAATTTCAAATATGAACGAGCTTTTTGCAGATAAAAATGGCTGTCAGAACTCCAACAAACATCGACGATATTATAAAATCAAGGATCCAGTTTGAGCCCACGATGGCTCTACACCAGGCGGAGCTACCTTATCTTGAGCCCATCTACACGGCTCTCGAAGTTTCTGGCCTCGAACTTCTTGTCTCGAAGCACTCCAAAGCTTATCTGCCTCGACAAGTTGCAGAAGTATATTACAACTGGAGATCCATAGAAGATATAGACGGGGAGGTATCCAGTTTCTCGTACATGAAGGAAGTGACCCCTCATAGTTGGAAGTCCAGTCACAATGACATCAACATTCGGGCTGCTCTACAATCTTCTCTTGACCTTCCGGCTTATGGAGTCTCTCCAATTGGATATAAGGAGAAGGAGATCAACTCCTATGTTCAGAGGTTCTGCGGTAGAGACGATATTGTCTTCAAATCAGCTCTGCTGAAGAACCAGTTGCTACCAAAATACCGCGGGCTCACCTACATCGTAACTCACATACTTACGAGCGCCGCCGGTTCCTTTGATCAGCTGTCCAAGCCCCATCTCCAGCTGATGATGATCATAGATGACGGAGTCCAAGTCAACTGGACCGATTTCTATGTGACTGAGCTTAAAGCTCAGGCACAGAAGTTCGCAGCCACACCCACTGGAGAGAGGAGACTTATTACTGTGGGCAAGCTGCTGTACGGGACAAAGATGTTCGTACTAATCGAAGACTCAGTATCGAATCACGCAGCCTTTGCTGATTCGCGATACTTCGACAGCAAGCTCATTAAGTTCAAGACAAGAGCCGCTGCTGAGAAATCAATCGGACGAGGGCCACCTGAACAGAAGAGAGTCACCTCTGACTTGCCCCCTCGCGCCGACCCACCTAAGAGGAAAAGGCTCAGCAAGTCTGGAACATCTAAAGCCCCAGCAAAGCCTACCTCTCCCCCACCGACTCAGGAGGAGTCAATCTTAGATGCGGACACAGACATTGAAGGTGCCACTCTGAAAGACAAAGTCCAGCGCATCAGCTCTGAAGAGACTCAGTCGGACACAGCTGAACCGACTAAGAAGACATCCTCCGAGTGGACGACCATGCAGTCGACTCGCCTCCGAGCCACTGGAGAAGTCACTGCACAGATCCCAGAAATTGCTGACCACAGGGATCTGGTCGAAATAGCTATAAGGGCGAGGACTCAGATGCTACTGAGGTTCCTCAGCTGGGACATGCTTGAAGAGCTGATAAAGAATCAGTCTGCTCTGTCCCTACTGACAGAGGAACAAAGTCTGTAGTCAGTGATCGGGTTTGGGGAACCCGCTGACCTAGCCTCGTTCGAGGATCTCCGCGCAGCTATGCTCTATCTTCTGAGCCTAAGATCCTCAGAACATGTCAGCAGCCCTTCCCCGCCATCTCATCACGATGATGACAACAACGATGATGATGATGTGGATCAGGCGCAACCCAAGGAAGCAGAACTGGGAGGATCTACCGAGGGTAACACTCCCAGCGAGAAGGGCAAATCACCACCACTGTCTACATCAGGTGATGCCCCGGTTGCCTCGAAGCCTAGTCGAGAGCAACAACTCGCAACGTCTGAGCAGAGGCTCGGAACCAGCAGCTATCAGATAAAACCTATCGGTTTCGTGACCTCAAAGTCCATCAACAAAGCCATCAGACGATAGGGAGACAATAATCGTCTCCTTGCCAAAGACGTACATTTGAAATGGGCTCAGAACATAAAAGCCCAAATAGAGAAGGTTGACAGACTTACGAGCGAGATGAAAAAGGTCTCCGAAGCTCCTACTACTTCCATCAATATTCAGGAGATAGTCGAGACCACCCTCGCAGCTCAGAAAGTGGACCTTGCCACTCAGAGTCAGCAGCTTCTTCAAGAACAGCATAAGAAGTTTTCTGAGCAGCTGACTCAGAGCCTGACTAATATCCAAACAGTGATGGATGAGCGCAATAAGATGGCCACCTCCAGTGTGAAACAAGCTATAACTATTCAGGCGGAGGCCCTCAAGCTCATTCAGAAGGAAATGATAGAGTCGCATGATGAGTCCCTCCTGAAACTAAGACAGGAGTCAGCAGCACAAATCAAGCAAATCCGTGTTGACCAGGAGAAGGACTGGGAACACTACTGTGATGCCGTCAGAGACTTCGAAACAACCGCCACCTCCATTAAGAATATTTGTTACCATCTGGAGAAAGAAGTAGTTGCCATCCGCACTCGCCTCTCCCTGGCTGATGATGCCAAAAAGGGGGAAGGAGTAGAGAAGGCTGAGGCGGAACAGGCTCAGGCGGAAGAAGGACCAGAAGTCCAAGTAATAACTAAGGGGGAAGGTTCAGCTGATCAAGCTGAAACCAGCTCAGTACCTCCTCCTCGAATCGTCCAAATCCCAACTGTCCAAACAACATCTACTGTGGTTGAGCCGGTGCGAGGATCCGGAAGAAGGATCCTCGGCTCAACATATTGAGGAGGTCGCACAATTTGTCGACTAGGAGGACGAGCCACTGCCACCGCAAAGGCCGGGGAAGGAGATTACTACTGAAACAACTCTATCTTCCCCGACGCCTAAGTTCAAATCCAAGGCGGAGCGGGAGGCATTCGATCAGCGTGTTGCTCATAAGCTTCAAGATGAACTCAACTATGAGCAACAGATCGAGGAAGAAATTAAGAAGGCAAAGAAGCCCAGGAAGCTTACTCGCAAAATCGCCAAAGGCAAAGCCAAACTACTCCTGGAAGAACAGAAGAGAAAAGCTTCTGCCACTGACATTCAGCCATTGGCTCAGAGTGCTGCTATTCAAACACTTACTCCAGAGCAAGAGGCAGAAGACAGAGCCATCTGGGAGGCCACGCTGAAAGGACTGAATCTCCGGAGAGGAGACACTAGATCAGCAGCCCTCAGAGAGAAGAAGAGACTGGAAGATTTGGCCAAGATCATAGAGATTACTGACAAGATAGCCAGTGAACCACTCATCGACTGGAAGAAGCAAATTCCAAGGTCATCCAAGTACTACAGGAGAGGTGCTCCCAGAGCAACTTATCTGAAGAAAACCCCTCACCCTCATGTAGACAAGTGGATACCTTTGGAGCTGAACGAGGAATGGGAGGAACTAAAGATGGAATTTATTAAAGGATACTACGTGTGGGGATTCTACCCATCTGGGATCCCGGCAGACCAACTGTTTGATGAATTCATTCATCAGTATAACGTCAGGCTCAGAGCTCAACTTCTGTTGATCCTAGAAAAGGAGAAGCGACCACTAGTAGCCCCTGCATTCAAAAGGATTCCTCCTCCCAGAACGACCCGTGCTGTTTTGTGCACTAAGGAGATAGAAGACGAGGTCGATGCAGGAGCATATCATCATGATCTTAGTTCTGAGTACCCTACTGACCTCGAGGAAATCCAAACACTTCGCGCGAGAATCTACAAATATTATGGTTTGGAACCTCCTGCTGACAAGTCTGCGGATTTCAAAAGCAAGACGAAGAAGTTCAGACGCCAGCAGTAGTCTTCTTATTTTTTTGTATAGAAGATAGGAACTCTGTATTTCACTTTATCATTTATATAAGTTCCTGCTTCTAGCCAGACAATTACTCATTGTCTTACGGGTTTCGTTTGTGTTATCACAACTGATCACTAAAGTGATCTGACACACACTCTCACATAACCGTTTCTCTGATTTTGCCTCTCTCTCAACTGTTGACCTCATGAAGTTAACTGATTCAGTTTTACTGAAGTCTATCTATGTCAGCAGTTTTAGAATTTTTTTGTTGTATTTTATATAGAGGTTTTGGCATCATCAATTAGGGGGAAATTGTTGGGTTACGAGTCAGTAAAAGATACTCAGCATGTTATCGGGTAAAAGAATATTGGGGGAAATCGTAGTTTTCACTATGGAATTGAAGATCCCAAAACCCAGCTGATATCAGTAGTATAGTATCGACAGGAATAGCTGATGTATAGGCTAGACTGTTTTGGATTTGTTTATCTTTGGTCCTGTACGGGGTAAAATATTAGATTGACATTCTGTCGAAGTTACTTTCCAGAACCCCACGTCATCAGTGTAAGAGCTAGCGTTCTTAAGTCATCAGCTGATCTTCGCCTCAGTAGAAGACATCTTGTCAGCTGCCAGACATCAGCAGAAGAACCCTATGCAAGCTCAGTACCTTCGCAATCATCAGCTGACCATACTCAAGAGAATATCTCTTGTCAGCCGACTCAGACAAAGAAGACAGAGATTGCCTCAAGTCTACTGTATCCGACAGGAAACGACCCAGTTGTTAATAATCTTTTCGAAAGTCAGCAGAAGACCATACGAGGATAAGGGAGAGTCAACTCCGATGTCTGACACAATCTCACCTACCACAAACCTCGACCAATGAGAAGCCGTCAACGCTATATCTGCTCTGACCAACTAAAGCTGCTCTCATGTATAGTATCAACAACTCTGCTGCAACAATTCGAATTTATGGCCGTTTTCTTTGGAAGTTTGTGACACGTGGCATCGTCTTCTCCAACGGACATATGCCTGTTTCACGACTATAAATAGAGAAGAAAATCCGAGCTCCACGCATGGGATATCAGGGGGAAAACGCTCAAGCTTTCAAACAACTCTAGCGCATTCAAGATCAATCCAGCGAAGAACTTGCCCAATAGAATATCATTAGTTCTTCTCTCTAGAGTTCTTTAGATCCCTCTTCTCTAGCTAAGCTCATTGCCATATCTATAGCTTAGAAATTCGAAGGAGTTCACCTTTAGTGATTGTACTTATTGTAAGAACTCCTTCCTAGTTGGAGATTATCCCCTCCCCTTCAAACCTCGGTTTGATTTGTAAAGTCGCTAAGGACTATAACTTAGAAGTGTCTGTCCAGTGTACGGATTCCTTGCTGAGGCTTGCTCAGATAAATCAACAAGACCTCCTGTTCAGCAGGACCGTGGACGTAGGATCTTGCGTATCTGAACCATGTTAAAAATTGCTTTTGTTTTTTACTGTTTTATTGCATTGCATACAAACTGTTACAAAATCATATCTTTGCATAAAACGTATTCTTAAAAGTGCACTAGCCCAAACTACTTGACTTGTGAAAATCACGTTTTCAAACTGAGACGAATCTTCGGGCCCCACACTATTTCGCACTAAGGTTCTTCGATTGAGTTTCAACGACTGACAAAAGTCAGTAGGAGAGCTCAGTAGTTAACTCACTCTCTGACCCGCGATCGAAGGTTCTTATTTGGCACTGTTCATCAGTCGCACCAAACAGCTCAGCTGTCCTTCGGTTTGAGAAAAAGAGCAGTACTCAGGTGTATTCACCCCCCCCTCCCTCTACACCTGACTCTCGTCTCCAGACCAACAGAAAAGCTAAAGTTAATTTTCGTTATTTTGTGGTCATTTTGCATAGCAAAATGAACTTTAGTATCCTGTATTCCTAAGGGGGTTTAACAGACTTACTTTAGAGCTTCAAGTTGATCAGTGTGAAGAATTGTCTACTTTGAGAACTAAAGTTGATGTGTAGATAATTTTCGGAGTTAAAAGTAATAACAATTAACAAGAATTTAGGAAAGTGGTTGAAGATTTAATGAAATGATTTATATTAATATTTAGGAATATCGCATGATTAATGACTAAGAGAGGGTTGGAGGGGGAGATAATCTAACAACAATTAACGATATTTTTTAGTGGAATTTCTAGGAAATAATATAAATAGATATTTAGGGAAAAAAAAGGATCATGATTAATGATTAATAAGGAAGTGATTTTGGATAATCTATGAAAATAAAAATATATAACAATTAACAAAAATTAGGATAGTAGTTGGAGATTTAAAAAAATATATAAGTTCAAATATAGGAAAATGATCATGATTAATGAAGTAAGTGGTTGGAGATAAATTATGAAAATAATATTATCGAACAATTTAGATAAATGATTAAACTTATCAAACCATTTGGAAATTTAAGAAAATAATCAAGTTTTCTCTTTTCAATTTGTATTAATTTTTCATCAAATTAGGTTTCGTGCTTTACAATTTGTGCTAATTTTTTGGAATAGGATTAGGGTTTTGTGTTGTATTTATGTGATTTGTGATTTGTGAATATGTTACCTAGAAAATATGCTTCTGGAAGTCAAAAAGGGAACAAAAGAAAAAAAAACTTGAGGAGGTGGTTAAAACTCAAAGAGGGGTCTTCATAAATTTCATAAATTTCTTATACCTAGTTCTAGTTCTTCGGTAAAAGAAGTTGATATAGGTGATAATGAAGAAGCTGATGCTTTGAATGAAGAAATTGATATGAATGTGAATAGGGAAGTAAATGAGAATGAGAATGAGGAAGTCAATGTAGTTAATAATGAGGATAATGTTTTAAATGAAGAAATTGATATTATTGGGAATAAAAATTACTTTGGATATATTTGATCCTAGAAATTGGAATAGTATTGATAATAAAACTAGAGATATCTTGATAGAGAAATGCCCCTTAAGAGAGTACAATCTCAAGTTTCCTATAGATGAGCTTGGTAGGCATTTTACATATTCTTACTATACAAGAAAACTACCAAATGGTGAGAGTCGAGATAGAAAATGGTTGGTATACTCAAAAGATGCAAATAAAGTATATTGTTTTGTTGCAAATTATTTAATTCACTTCAAAGTAATAGTTTGTTAGCAAATGAAAGTTTGGACGATTGGAAACATATAAATGATAGACTAAAAAAACATGAGAATAGTTCTGTACATATTAGTAATATGAGGACATGGATTGATTTGCATATTAGAGTGAAACATAATCAAACAATTGATAAAGATTTATAAGTGCAAATTAAGAAAGAGAAAGAACATTGGAAACTAGTTTTAGTTAGAATTATTTCAGTTGTGAAATGTCTTGCTATACGTAACTTGGTTTTTCGTGGAGATAATGAGAAGATTTATCAAAATAATAATGGTAATTTTTTTGACTTACTTGAGTTAATTGCAGAATTTGACTTGGTAATGCAAGAACACTTATGCCGTATTCAGAATAAGGAAATTCACTATCAGTACCTCAGTCATAAGATTCAAAATGAATTGATTTCAACATTAGCTTCTAAAGTTAAAAATGCTATAATTAAAAAAATAAAAGAGGCTAAATATTATTCGGTGATACTAGATTGTACTTCTGATGTAAGTCATAATGAACAAATGACTTTAGTAGTTAGGTGTGTTGATATGTCTCATAATCAAATAATGGCAAAAAAATACTTTATTGAATTTTTAAGTTTGGATGATACATTGGGATTAGCTTTTTTTAATGAAATAAAAGCAACTTTACAATTACTTGAGCTTGATATTAATAATGTGAGAGGACAAGGTTATGATAATGGTTCCAATATGAAAGGGAAACATCAAAGGGTGGAAAAAGATTTCTTGAAATCAATCCTAGAGCATTCTATATGTCTTGTGCTTGTCATTCTCTTAATTTAACAATATGTGATATAGCTAGTTCTTTTGTTAAAGCCGTCTCATTTTTTGGAGTTGTGCAGCGCTTGTATACTTTATTTGTTGGTTCTACAAAAAGATGGAAAATTTTACAAGATCATGTTCCTCATTTAACTTTAAAGTCATTATCAACAACAAGATAGGAAAGTCATGTTAATAGTGTTCATGCTATAATAACTCAACCTAATGAAATAAGAAATGCTCTATTTGAATTATCAAGAGTTAGTTATGATGCTAAAACTAGAAGTGAGGTCGAGTATTTGGCTACTAATGAACTAGAGAATTTTGAATTTTTGTTGGGAATGACTATATGCGTAACATTTTGAACAAAGTAAATTTGATTGGCAAAAAATTACAATCTAATGATATGCAAACTGATGTTGCAATAACTATCTTGAAAGGTTTGATTTCTTATTTTGAAAAGCATAGGAATGAAGGTTTTCAATCGGCATTGACATTAGCTAAGGAGCTTGCAACTAAAATGGAAATTAATCCAATTTTTCCTCCAAAACGTAAGGTTCATAGGAAAAAACAATTTGATGAAAGTTGTCATGAAGATACTTCATTATCTGATGAGGAGTCTTTTAGGATTAATTATTTTATTGTTATAATGGATATTGCTATTTTATCTTTAAGGACTAGATTTGAGCAATTGGTAGTCTTTGAAGATATTTTTGGTTTTTTATTTAATCATAAGTCTTTATCTTAATTGGATTATAATGTATTGCATAAATGTTGTGTCAAGCTTCAAGATGCTCTTAAACATAATGATAAATTTGATATTTATGCTGAAGATTTATATTCTGAATTGCAAGTTTTATAAATGTGTTTACCTTCAGAAGTAAAATCAATTCATGAAGTTCTTGAGTTTGTTAAAACTTCAGAATGTTTTCCTAATGTTTTTATTGCATATAGAATATTGTTGACTATACCCGTTACTGTAGCTTCAGCAGAAAGAAGTTTTTCAAAATTAAAATTGATCAAATCATATTTGCGTTCTTCTATGTCTCAAGAAAGGTTAAAAGGATTATCTATTTTATGTATTGAAAATGAGGTATTGAAAAAACTTGATCTTGATGATGTTATTGATGATTTTGCTTCTCAAAATGCTAGAAGAGCTAAATTATTTCAATAATTATTCGATCATTGTATTTTTTTTTTTATTTGTTTCGATCCTTGTATTTTTTTTAATTTGTTGCACTTTAAGATTTTTACTTTTAAAGTTATGTAAGCACACAAGCATAAAAATATGTCTATCTTTAGCTAGCAAGATAATTCACGAAGCATCAATAAGGGGCCCTATTTTTTGTCTTCGCCTAGGGCCTCCGAACGTGTGACATGACTATTTACGGTAACGAAATTGGTAGTGAATCTAAGCGGAACGACGGCGTCGAGTAAACGAGATGTGAGATTCCTCGGCGTGCGTGTTGTGTGTGCCTTGTATTGGTGTTAACTGGGGGAGTGTTTTGAATTTTGTTTTCTTTTTGGGTTTCCAATTTATTAATTTCATAAGTTGTCTGCATTAACCCATTGGCACAATTACAACACCAGCCCAGTTTAGCATTTCTCTTACCCATATTCACAACTCTATATTGCTGGAATTGTTTAGTCATTTTATGTGTAGCAATAAACTCTAAACACTCAATTCACACAAAAAGCAAAACAGTTTTTATCACTCGTTTGAGTCTTAAATATGATTTATCATGGATTTGCATCACAGACTTCTCATCTCCTTAACACTAATTACATCTCCTAACTAGTAATCTTGATATTTCTATTATCTTTCCTAAAGATAAAATCTAATGCACTTATTATATACTACCTCCGTTCCAAAATAAGTTATTCAAAAGTTTTTTTTATTGTGTTTTGTTTGTAAAATTATGTGGTTCACTAGATTATATTAGAGTATTATTTGACTTTTAATGGGATGGTAAAAAAAGAGTACAAATCACTTAGAGGTAGTATCATCTTCCTAGTTTAGCTATTTCGCATCTATTGATTCTACATCTAGAACTATTAATGAAGAACTGTCGCATTTATTTTGATTTCAATGTGTTTGTCTCAAAGTAGATACTATCCCTATTTATTTAGTGAGATGTTCGTGGAATTCAAATTTATAATTTGGCCTCGTAAAACCACCTTTTTCTATTTTAGAATTATTTTTCATGGCCATAAAAGATTCTACTTATGCAATGTAGTAGTGCAGGCAAAGAGCATATTTTGGAAGAGACGCTCCAACATTATGGGCTTACATCTTACTTCTTACACCACTCCCACTTCAAGAAAGTGCTACAAATAAAGATGATTGATTTCATATCGCAATAAAGAGAAAAGTGCCCCCCTAGATATAAAAAGTAGTAGTTAAAAGCGATATGTAGATATTACTATTTTTAGTTTTCGAAGCAGGAGAATAGTAGATTTAATTTCATATTGGTGATGGGCTAAAGCAAAAAAGTAGTCAAGTTTGCTACATCATGCTTCACAATGTTGCGTACTATCATATTATTACATTACATAAACCAAATATATAAAAATAATAATAATATGCCAGCTAATGTTGAAAATGCCAATTGGTTAGGTCGCATAGGGTCCAACATCATCCTATTAATTAAACCTTCCTTAGGGTTAAGAGGGACAACTCACCCACATGCTATACCAACTAATCACCAATAAATGCACAACTAATCTTACTATCTGTCGTTGTATCAAGGATCAGCATTTATTTTGGTGGTAATATTCAAGCAAAATTTGTTCATAAGTATTATGATAAGAAAATGATTGGACAGAGATATTGGCCTCGCATGTTGATCGAATATTTGTAAGACGAACATACGACTTTGAGGAAACAACAAAACACTAAACATTGTAAAATTTAATAAGACAATAAAGAGTCAGAAGCTACAACAATCATATAAGTTTCCAATCAACAAAAAGACAGCAATAAGAAGAAAATGAACACGTGAATTTCAGAGAGAAAGCAAGTGTGTCTTCATGTGACTTGATAACTGAATAGGCAAGTGCATAGGAAGCAAGAAATGAGTAAGTAATATGAATAAACAGAATCCCAAATTAAATTCGAATTGAAATCCAAGTGCAATGTGAAGAAATTACAGATCTATCATCTCTACTGCATCAAAAGTTGTGTCAAAATACCATAAAGAATAGAGAATTGGTAGTGCAAATTTTGAGTACCTAAAAGTTAGTTGAAATCTCCAAACTCATCATCCTGGCTCTCTGAAGGGCTTCTGATCAGCTCCAATATGTTAACTACTTCCGCCATGTCCGGCCTATTCGACGGCACCTGAGAAGTGCAAATCAGACCTAATTTCATAACTGGGATAGCCTCCTCAGCTGGAAACTTTCCTTGCAACCTCCCATCAACGCATTCCTCGACTTTGCCCTCTTCCAGTGCTCCTCTCACCATGTCCGACAGCACCACCACGTCATCCTCCATGTACTCCACCGGCCTCTTGCCCGTAACTATCTCCAGAACCAGTATGCCGAAGCCATACACATCACACTTCTCAGTTATCTTAACAGTTTTGCATGCAAATTCGGGCGCCATGTAACCAAGTGCGCTCTGAATCTTGCTACTCAGCACATATCGGTCTAGCATTGGCAGCAGCTTTGCTAGACCGTAATCTGCAACCTTAGCTTCTCCAGAGCTGTCAATCAGTACATTGCTTGATTTTAAGTTGTAGTGGATCACATTCATCTGGTGCAGATGAGCCAAGCCTTTAGCAGCCCCGAGAACGATGTTGAATCTATCGTTCCACGACAGGTAGTTCTCACCGGAACCTTCGTGGAGATGCTTGTACAGATTTCCACCAGAGACAAATTCATATATGATAAGCTGTAATGAGGGAGTCCAGTAATAACCATCAAGTGCGACGAGGTTGGCATGATGAACTTTTCCGAGCTTTTTGACTTCACGTTCAAATTCTACTTGTGACTTGACAAGACTAGAAACAGTAAGCTTCTTGATGGCAACAGAGCGTCCATCCTTGAGCATAGTCCGGTAGACAGCTCCAAATCCTCCGCGGCCAAGTTCACAATCTTTGTTCAGAAGAGCATGTGCACCAGTGATAAAATCGGGATCGCCTGAAAACATGACAAGCTTCCCAGAACTTCCATCTGAAGACGGTGACTTGCTGAAGTCATTGCCACCAGAGTAAGTAAGAGCCACCGCTGAGTTAGGCATGGAGGAACGTACACAGAGGTTAAGAACAGTGATAGTAATAACACCAATGACAATGGCAGCTGCTGCACCAATGGCTATTAGAGCAGAGATGCTGAGGATTTTCTTTCCCCGGCCAAATGTTGGAGCAATGGTAGTCGGTGTTGCATCAGTGGAGTTTGGGTTAAGTACAATAGGTTTGGGAAGGACCGCAGGGCAACTTCTATTGGCTGCTGCTCCACAGAGTGAGGGGTTGCCTGATACGGATGATGGAGCAATGGTGTTGAAGAAACTACCAGCTGGCAATTCACCTTGTAGCTGGTTGTGAGAAATGTTAAATAAATGAAGGTGTACAAGATTTTCCAGCTGCTTCGGTAGAGTTCCAGTAAGCTTGTTGAAAGAGAAGTCCACATTTTGCAGGTAAGAGAGCTTTGCAAGGGAAACGGGAACAGGACCAGTTATTTCATTATGGGCTAGATATCTGCAAAGTAACCAGCGCGTCAAGAACATCATTAGACTAGCAGAAGGTATATGAACTCAAAAAACCGCATCAATGCACCAAAATTTTATAACTAGTGGATTTACGAACCAAACTAGTTTTGCTAATGAATGATATTGTGAAGCACATACTTGTAACAGTGAATAATCTCAGGCATTTGTAATCTTGATGAAGACTAAGCACCATATGTGAATGCATTAATGGAAAAGCACAGTTAAGATGCATCATAAACTTAGACAACAATATTGCTTTTGGATGCAGTGAAACCAACCATAGTTTTCGTGCAAAATCATCTAGCAAATAAGAAAAGCGAAAGAGGCTCAACATTTAGCAAAATTGAAACTGAGAAAAATACACCAGCATAGTTAAAAGCATAGAGGCATGTTAGATCATGAAAACAACCAATACACTTACAAGGACTTGAGTGAACCGCAATCTCCAATTGACGAAGGAAGGCTCCCACCTAGTGAGTTCTTTTCGAGTCTTAGTTCATCAAGGGACGTGAGTCCTCCAATCTCGAAAGGAATGCTGCCATTTAACTCATTCTCACTCGCATCCAGAAACTTCAAAACTTTCAGCTGTCCAATACTTGATGGAATGCTGCCCACCAATGAGTTATTTGCCATACTTAAGAACTGCAAGCTGTCGAAATTCCCAAGAGCAGCTGGAATCGCACCCGATAGAACATTTTGGGATATATCCAAAATCACAAGCTTTTTCTGCGAATTCTCCGGTGAAGAAACAAAAGCATCATGAATGCTCCCACTTAATCTGTTGCCTGACATCAGAACTTGCTGCAAACCATGCTTAAACACCCATGAAGGAACATCGTTGGAGAAGGCATTATGACTAATGTCAAAAGCGAGAAGATTGGTACAGTTGCTCATGGAATCAGGCAATTTTCCAAAGAGGGAATTGTTGGATACATTGAAAATCTTCAATGACTGAAGCTTCCCTAAAGAAAGGGGAAGCTGACCAGTAAAATTGTTCTCAGAAAGATCAAGGGTCTCAAGGCTTCCCATTTCTCCAATCCATCCAGGAACCTCATATGTGAACCCATTTCCACCTAAAACTAGATTGTTGCACAAGGAAAGCTTCTGCATTGTGCTTGGAAGACCACCGGAAAACGAGTTTCGACTCAAATCCACTGACCTCAACAACAAACAATTCCCAAAACCAACAGGCACTTCACCAGAAAACCCATTACTCCTCAAACTTATGGCCCTCAAATTGTTCAAACCTCCAACCTCATTGGGGATTTCGCCCTCCAACATATTATCAGATAAATCAAGTGATCTGAGCCCCATCATTGACCACATTCCCAGTGGCAACCTCCCCGAGAACTGATTGTAGGAGAGGTTGAACGAAGCAAGAGACGAGCAGGAGCTCAAACTCTCAGGAACAAGCCCTGAAAACCTGTTCTTAGCCAATGAAATTGATCTGAGAGATCCACATTGGCTAAAGAAATCAGTTGGAATCTCCCCGGATAAACCATTGCCACTCAAATCCAGTACCCTCAGGTCAGACAGCTGAGCAAAACTGAGGCTCAAGCTCCCAGTAAAATTGTTGTTTGCGAGAGATAGCTTTCGTAGAAATTGCAACTGAAGAAGGCCTCTGCCTAACTTGCCCGAGAGGCCGAAGCCATCAAGAACAAGATCAGACACTCTGTTGGATCTGGGGTTGCATTTGACCCCAACCCAATCATTACATGGGCTGTCATCGTCTTCATTCCAAGAAATCAATTTTCCATCAGGATCTTGAATATCGGCTTTGAACACAATCAAACCCAGAACATCATCATTCAAAGAAGGGCTCAACGATTTTACTAACAACGGAGATAGGTAAGCGAAAACCAAAAGGATGATTGGAAGACCAACAAGAGTCCTCATTTTCAATAACATTGGTGAGTTGGGGATAAGCTAAGTTACGGGCATTGCTAGTTTGATAAGACCCAAAAACAACAGAGAAGAAAAAATGTAACCTAATAGGTAACAGATTGGATGAATTGAAGTGAAGCTGAAACCGCAACTGACTCTTACTTCCTTCAATTACCCTCAACAACCCAAACTTAGAGAGCAAAACCCACAAAAGCTTGCTGGAGGATTTGGCTAGAAGCTGGTATTTTATCCATGTGCTTCAACACTTTTGACTTTGAACGGTTAAATTCAAGACCAGGGAAAAGAAATAGCAGAAACTAGAAAACGTAAGCAACATACCCCATACCGATGATAAATCTAACCTAAGAGCGAACAGAGCAAAAGCGGCACCCAGAAAAGTCCCCCAAACAACACTAGGTATAACCCCTTTTCTAGAAGTTAAAATCGAGGCAAAGAAGATATATGCAAAGGTCAAAGTGCTTGGGGGAAAAACAGCGGGATTTTGGAGTCGAAGTAGGAGTAGTTTCGACTTGAGAGGAAAGGATAAAGCACAAATGTGCGAAAACACTTAGCCTGAGTGCGCTTCGCTAAAATGGAGAGGTTACAGAGCGAGAACTAAGGTACTTGACAGAAATGAGTAACCGGTGAGAGTTTCCGACGACCGACGAGTTCGTGTCACGACTCACAATGGAAGATGAGTATCTCTCTCTCTCACACACACACACACACACCACTTTACAGCAGATGAGAGAGAGAGAGACGCATTTATCAACGGGAAAAAAGTAGTGGGAAGAAAACGCAGAGCAGAGGGCGGGGGGAGCGCTTTAATTAGGTGGTAACGTGGTCTATTGGCATTGTGCCTACATGGAAAATACGTTGTTATGTGGGCCAGGCCTTAGGAAAAACTTAATGCTAGCAACGATTAATGTTCCTCAAATCCAAAATGCGTTCTCCATTAATTAATATTGTCGGAATATTTATTAATTTAAAGAACTATAACCAAATTGAATTTTAATTAGATAAATATAAAAAATTATAAATTTAGTTATAAATCATATTTAATGTCATTATACTGTTTACTATCTAAATAATAAATTATATGAAGTTGTTAAAAAATGAATTTATTCAATCAAAAACCAAATACAATGATATAGCTAGCATTCATTCACAACAAACATTAAAAAAACACTAGAGATAATACAATTCATTTCGAACCAGTTATGTGCAAGGAAACACTTATTGCGTCTAAAACTCTTCTTAATTTTATAATGCAGTTCAAGAAAATAACGCTGGAAATTTTTGATGCAATTAGAAAATTTAGAGATAAATTTTAAGAAAAAAGAGATAACTGTAGAATCATACACCTTTCATCCCATTATTCACGTCTACTTTGAAATGAGCACGGAAATTAAGATATTGAGTGTAAAGTAAAAGATGATGGATCCAGAAAGTTGAAAAGTATTGTAAAGTTAAAAAGTGGTGAGTCCAGAAAGTTGAAAAGTAGTGTAAAGTTAAAAAGTGGTGAGTTCAGAAAGTTGAAAAGTGTGTAATTTATTTTCGTTTTGGGTAGTTGACATAAATAATAGGACGGAGAGAGTATTTCATAAAAACATTTCTGGTGATTCTAAATGATTATTAATTTATAATATTGATGAGACCATATATTTACATTAGAGTTTTCTGAAAATTATTATCTTATTATCTTATCCAATTCACATTGGCCCAAGTTAGGACCGGAGAAAAATATTATCTTAGAGAGGTTATTAATTAACGAGTATTAAATTATAGAGGTTCTACTGTATTAACAATAATTCGTAATCTTTTCGTCTTTCCCAACTTATCTTGTTTCTTCTTTTTTTATCAGCACGAAAAATATAAGATGAATTGTTGTTGGTTGTGCGTAAATAAGTGTATCCCACCAAGAAAAATTTAAATTTATGTATTCTTTTTCATTTCGGAAAAACAAGACAAATTAAAGTAAACAGAGGAAATAGATTTAAAAATCTCAATTACGATAATAATAATTAACTATAAATATATGTAAATAATTATATAACTATCGCATAATATCCCTTACATTAAAGAAATTGGTCTTGAAAAAATTAATGTTAGGTTTGTCCCATATGATTAGTCATTTACTAACTCATATTTTTTTATATTTTATGGTTTATGAATTATGATTTATGATTTATTTTTATCGATTTATGTTTGTCATTCTTGGATCATGTTACTCTTCTTTTTATCGTTTCAATTTTACAAAATGGTTTAATCTTATCTAATATTAATGGTAACTATTTTTAGGTCAAGTCAATTGATTTTATATATATATATATATATTCTATGTAATTTAAAAATTATATATAACAGATGGGTTACAATTTTACTAGGAAAAAGCTTTAATCATCTCAATAAATATGTATTTACATTCATGTCAACTTTTGTACTTAATTATAGAATTAATAGATACTTCAATAAGTTTTTTAAGTAAAATACTTAAAACTCTACATTGAAAATATGTGTGATCCATCAAACTGGTTTAGGTCTTATACTACATCACATACTTTAGCTCTAGGTATTCACCGTTAGATCACATTTATTCTTTTAGTTTATGTTTGGACATGATTTTCTTTAAGCGTAATTTAATAAATACAATTTATTTATTTTTGTATTAAGAAAAACTCAATCACAGGATAGCAGCTTGATTATTTAATTATAATAGTTTACAACATGTAAAATATATTCGACCTAATAGGTGGAACTCTTGTTTAAAGAATGAAAATAGTAAGATTGTTTAGCCATCAAGATGAAGGAGCTTTTACCGAGTTGGTTGGCGGTGGTTATAATTTATAAAGCACCTGAAAATGACATGAGAGATGAAGGAAGTTAATGTAGGATTCTGAAATTATTAAGTACAATTAATAAAGCATATTCTTTACTTTCTATTTACTCTATACTTTCCTTTTACAGCTTATTCCATTATTTCTTTCTTTTTTTCCTCATTAATGAAGTGCAAAAATTAATACTTGAATATTGGTGAAGGATTAATCTTAGTTCACATTAAATAAATTATCCTTGTATATAATGGTCTACAAATTGAACAACCACATGCGAAGAAGCTGAGATATCTAAATTATACTTAAAAAATAAATGAAAAATAAATAGACAAAAGTTGGTGGAAGAAGGAGAAATGGTTAGTGGTGGCAATAAAGACGATTTGAAGTGTTGAGTTGGAGTGATGTGGACAGAGTTATGCAACAGCCTCGAATAGGGGTATAAATGGTTCCGCTCCAAATCGCAAAATCGATCGGATTAAATCGAACCAAATCGAAAAATATAGTTTGGTTCGGTTTCGTGGTTTGGTTCGGTTTATTTTTTTAAAAACCGTTTACATTCGGTTCGGTTCGCGGTTTCAAGAATTTTTGAACGGTTCGAACCGAACCGAACTAATGTCCTATTTTTAATTTTTTTTATTTAATATTTATCTTTCTTACATGAGAATATCGTTGAATTTAGATATTAGATATACGTTAAGATCAATTCTAATCTATACAAAGGAAGAAAAAATAGTAACAACTATATACTTATGAGTTCGAAATGAGTGACATCCTATAAACTACTCCCTCCGTTTCGTTATTGATGTCCACTTGGGAATGAGCACGGAGATTAAGAAATTTTATTTGAAGATATATTTAATGAGTTTTAATTGTATTAATAAATTGATACGATTTTCGATGAATGGTTGGTGGGAATGAATGTGAGTTTATCTAAATGTTATTAAGGCATAGTTTAAGCATTTGATTTAATTTTTTTTTATTTTTTTTTATGTTGTAATTAAAGAAATAATCTAAAGTTTTCAAAAAGTTAAAAATCAAAATTTTCTACGTTCGGAGCGGAGCGAAATCGTGTAAGAGAGAAACTTTTGAAGAGAGAAAGTGTATAAGAATATGAAGTGTGGGTAATGAATAATGAGGGGTCCACCTCATATGGGTGGATGGTGAGTAATTTGCAATTTTAGGAAAGTGGACATTAATAATGGAACAGCCCAAAATGGTATAGTGGGCATCAATAACGAAACGGAGAGAGTATTATTTTTGCATTATTTAGGATTTAAAAAATAAAAAAAATAAATGAAAAGATGAACCGATGAACCGAACCAAACCATTTATAAGCGGTTCGATTTGGTTCGATTTCGATATTTTGAAACACATCGAACCGAACCGAATCGAACTATTTCTATGTGTTCGGTTCAGTTCCTAAAATACATAAAAAATCGAACCAAACCGAATCGTTACACCCCTAGCCTCGGAGATGGAAGCTTTTTATTTTTTTTTCCTTTAAAGCTTTGGTCAGCTTTAAATTCTCATTGAAACTAATGAGGTCCACCACCACCTATCGACTGTCGTCCACATTTCTCGGTGTTCGGGTGGAGTTAGAATTTAGAATTTGAGGTAAACATGATTATTTTCAAATTGAATCCGGCTCAAATCGAGTTTCAAACTAGAATTGAAACCAATATAAATCAGAAACATCTAGAATCGTAACTCATTGGTTAGCAGTAAGGTTTATGTTTGTTCTTTTTTAAAAACCGTGAAACCGTCTCCAAACTTAGAGAAACCATCAATGTTACCTATTAAAAAGGTCAACGATCACATCTATGAATTGAATAGTTAATTTTAAATTAACAAATGTTCTTAAAGATTTAGTTCTTCTAATTTTCAGTTATATTTTCTAATAGAGCCATTACGTATATTTTATTTTTTATTTTTTCTTGTTATATGTTATACATTTTTATTCAATTCTTGACTTGATACGAATTAAAAAGGTACTTTTATTTTACAAGAAATTAAATTAGCTGAGTAAATAAAAAAAATTAAAAATTAAAAAAATAATGAAACCAACAATCGAATCGAAACCGGTGGTTTGAAAACATAACTGTTGTTGGGTTATGAGTCAGTAGAAGATACTCAGCATGTTATCGGGTAAAAGAATATTGGGGGAAATCGTAGTTTTCACTATGGAATTGAAGATCCCAAAACCCAGTTGATAATAGTAGTATAGTATCGACAGGAATAGCTGATGTATAGGCTAGACTATTTTTGATTTGTTTATCTTTGTGTCTATGTCCTGTACGGGGTAAAATGTTGGATTGACCTTCTGTCGAAGTTACTTTCCAGAACCCCACGTCATCAGTGTAAGAGCTTGCGTTCTTAAGTCATCACCGATCTTCGCCTCGGTAGAAGACATCTTATCGACCGACGTACATCGCCAGAAGAACCCTATGCAAGCTCAGTACCTTCGCAATCATCAGCTGACCATACTCAAGAGAATATCTCTTGTCAGCCGACTCAGACGAAGAAGAGAGAGACTGCTTCAAGTCTACTGTATCCGACAGGAAATGACCCAGTTGTTAATAATCTTTTCGAAAGTCAGCAAAAGACCATACGAGGATTAGGGAGAGTCAACTCCGATGTCTGACACAATCTCACCTACCACAAACCTCGACCAATGAGAAGCCGTCAACGCTATATCTGCTCTGACCAACTAAAGCTGCTCTCATGTACAGTATCAACAACTCTACTGCAATAATTCGAATTTATGTCCGTTTTCTTTGAAAGTTTGTGACACGTTGCATCGTCTTCTCCAACGGACATATGCCTATTTCACGACTATAAATAGAGAAGAAAATCCGAGCTCCACGCACGGGATATCAAGGGAAAACACTCAAGCTTTCAAACAACTCTAGCGCATTCAAGATCAATCCAGCGAAGAACTTGCCCAATAGAATATCATTAGTTCTTCTCTCTAGAGTTCTTTAGATCCCTCTTCTCTAGCTAAGCTCATTGCCATATCTATAGCTTAGAAATTCGAAGGAGTTCACCTTTAGTGATTGTACTTATTGTAAGAACTCCTTCCTAGTTGGAGATTATCCCCTCCCCTTCAAACCTCGGTTTGATTTGTAAAGTCGCTAAGGACTATAACTTAGAAGGGTCTGTCCAGTGCACAGATTCCTTGCTGAGGCTTGCTCAGATAAATCAATAAGACCTCCTATTCAGCAGGATCGTGGACGTAGGATCTTGCGTATCCGAACCACGTTAAAAATTGCTTTTGTTGTTTACTGTTTTATTGCATTGCATAGAAACTGTTACAAAATCATATCTTTGCATAAAACGTATTCTTAAAAGTGCACTAGCCAAAACTACTTGACTTGTGAAAATCACGTTTTCAAACTGAGACGAATCTCCGGACCCCACACTATTCCGCACTAAGGTTCTTCGACTGAGTTTCAATGACTGACAAAAGTCAGTAGGAGAGCTCAATAGTTAACTCACTCTCTGACCCGCGATCGAAGGTTCTTATTTGGCACTGTTCATCAGTCGCACCAAACAGCTCAGCTGTCCTTCGGTTTGAGAAAAAGAGCAGTACTCAGGTGTATTCACCCCCCTCTACACCTGACTCTCGTCTTCGGACCAACAACTGTAAACCATTTTATGAACATGTTGGATGATGGTTTAATTTATAATATTTGAATGGTCCCAAAATCCAAGATGATAATAGATCGTCAGGATTAGTTGACCTTACTTGTTAGGAAGCTCATTAGTCTAGTTAGTCATTTTCAGAATTGCTGCCGGGACTTAGTAGAAGTATGCGCAGGAGCATCTGAAGATGGACTTCTGAAGACTCAGTAAAGCCCCCTCAGTATTCAGTATTGGACATGTACTGAACGCAATGAAGTGGAGTCAGAAGCAACGGTCCTTTTGCTTGAAGTCAATGGAATGTCAGTACATAGTCAACTCAATAAAGGGTACGAGGTTACATCTAAGGAATCAACTCAATATCTGCTTCGAAGTCAGATCAAGCCTCAACTACCACATCAACCTCGACCTATCAGAAGTTGGTAACACTATACCTTCTTTTATATAAAGCTGCAATAAATCACTTAATCCCTGAAAAAGTTGGGAATCTCTAAAGTGAGATTAACTTATATTGTAGACGACCGTTTGCTAATAGTCTTCTAGCTACATGAGTATGCATTCTTTCAAAACACGGGGAATTCAAGTGATCAAGTATTCACAAGCTCTAACAAATTGTAAGCGATATACTTAGTGAAGAACTAATCTTTAAGAGATTTATCATCTTGTTCTACTATAGTGAAACTAATTCCCAGTCTATTTCCCTAGGCTACCCTTGTTATAGACTAAAGGAGTTCAACCCTGAACTGTTCGTATTGTAAGAATTCATTCTAGTTGGAGAAACCCATAGACAAACTCATACCCTCTGAATAAGTAGTCGTGCGTTTGCATTTGTAAAGTTACTTGCCGCATATAGATTGACTGAACTTGTTCAGTATAAAAAAAGTTAATCCTTATGAATACAGAAAGAGTGGATGTAGGATCTTGCGTATCCGAACCACTATAAATTGTTGTGTTATTTACTATTTTCAGTAAATAACCAAGTATCGATTTTCAGTAAAGAACTTTCAAAATCATCCAAGTATCGGTTTTCAGTAAAGCTCTAAAATACGCACAAACATATCTGAATAGGTTTAAGCAAACAATGTTTTTCAACGAGACTATAAAATTGTGCGTACACATTCTGCACTTATCTAAATTGTTTAAATTATGAATTGGCTATAAAGTCAGTAAGTGATACTCAGTAGGCGATATCACATTGCCATGTGATTAGAAAGTTTATTTAATGAATTGAGTTTGAGACTTAGTAAGTGTCTTCAGTAATATACTGACTTCTGCGTTCCAGCTGAAAAGTTGGATTCATGTGTGTTCACCGCCACACCTGAAGTCTCGTATCTGGACCAACAGAACTGTTCAATTTTGATTAAATTTTAATTTCAAGTTTTAACAAACCGTAACCGGTGATTTGAAACCAAAACCGTAACCGAAATCGAAAATTTACATATCTAATTTGAGGTGCGAAATCTATTTTGAATTATTGAATTTTCCAATTTAAACTGAGAAAGTCAAGATAGCAAAATTTTAAAAATGTATAAAAATTAATAAAGGAAACGTTCATAATTTAAGGTGCCGTAGCCCCAAGCAAACCCTTGGATCAGCATATGTTCGGGTGGGTTCATATGAAAATCAATATTAGCAATTGACAAATCTTATTACGGTGAAATAGTGAAAGTATTATATATCTTGATGCTATAGCATTCGTAATAATATTTTTATATAGTTTATAACGGCATTTTTTTAGTTTATGTGGGACTTAATTACAATTAATTGCACTTAGGGTATTGTAATGAATTATTTTATAAGTAGAGGACTATAATGTAAATACATTAAGTTTATTTGAAAACTTAATTAAAGTAGAGAGATAGATTAAAAGAATTAATTTGTACTTTTTTACCTGATGTATACGCTCTCTCTAGAATCTCTTAATCACAAAATTATTACGAGTAATGAACATACTGGTAGTGGTCACAGTTGATTCGAAGTTTGCTCGTCTTTAATTGCTTCCGTTGCAGACGTATGATGCATCTTATTGTTATTGATTTTCAATAAGTCTCATGCTCATCCAATATCCTTTAATCACAAATACCTTTAAATTAATGAAGGAGATTTATTTTTAGCTAAAACATTAGGATTATGAACATAAATAACATTAATTAATTCTAGTGATTACTCCTCTTTAATTGCTTCCACGTTAGAGGTAATAATTTTGCATCTTATTGTTAATGATTTTCGATAATTTAGTAATATGTACAAAAGAACAGTCTCCTTTTTATCCAAATTTAATCAGAAATACCTTTTAATCAAGAATGAGACTGGTTTTAGCTTACAGACTATAAACAGTAAAACCACTCTCAAGTCTGATCAACCATATAAAACTTTTTCTCGTGAAAATGAATTAGAAACACATATCCCAACCTTTTATTATGAATCATTCTTTATTTTTGTATTTATTTATTGATGGATTAAGAGTAAGAGTAGTTCAGCTTTAGCGGATGACCAATTTTATAAAATCCCTTATTTTTAAGCTACTCTCACATTCTACACATCAAACTTAAAAGATCATTGTTTAATTTTATCGACATAACTCATATAAAAGCCTAAAAGGTCATTTGATACAACGATGTAAAGATAAATAGTATATTATATATTAATCATGAATGAGATTGTATACACTGATCATCTCGAATCGGATAAAGAATCAATTTTGATCATGTGTCCAAAATCAATTTTGATCTTGTAATGATGTCTAAATCAATTTTGGTTTTGTACTCTAACGAAATCTTTATTTTTAGTCCTCTTACCGAAGAGTGAGATACACTTGCCGTTTCCATTGCCGGAGATATTTCTGGCCACTTACATGTAAATATCAAAATCTAAGAAATTCATTTTTGATCCGTTTGTGAATTAAGAATTACTTATATTAGATTTTTAAACCACTTCATTAAACTAAGAAAATACCAATAAATAAATAAGTTAACTTGTAAAGAAATGAGATCTTCTCAAGTATCCGATGAATCAAATCATCTAGGACATACTTTACAACCGATCATTTCGGACACTAATATAATAATGTTAGACATAATAACTCATTAGGATTTAGGACCAGACAAGACTAGCCTCACCTAGGAAAATATGTATAGTACCGCAACACTATTCTTGACAAAATTGTATGTCCAACTGTTGGAGATGAATATCACATTACTTTAAATTTTACGAATTTAGATGAAACCTCGGCAGACGAAGTCATAGAAATGTTTAATAAGGAATAGTTTGAAATTAATTTGAAGAAAAGTCGATGATGATTAAAAGAGTGTAGTTAGCTCCAACTCCAAATGCAGAAACCGATTGCATGAAAGCGTGTGGTAGGTCTAGGCTGTGCATTACATCCAAACAAAAAAGTGAATTAGGGTTATTAATAAGCCATAAATAAATGAGTAAAAATGAAAAGTGCAAATCCCAAAGTTTTGGGCAACATTCACAAGTTTTTGTTATACCCACCCACCTCCTGATTCTTGAAAATTAAGAACAACTCCTTTATTCCAGAGTTAATAAAAACTTTCTGAGCATATTAATAAAATTTATAAACACTTTTAAAGATGTTTCATGTCATGAATGAGACATTATAGGAAATACAACGTTAAAAGTGTATTACTTGACATATATTTTTAAAAAATATTTTGTATGTTTGCGATTAAAAGATTATCGAAGTTGAGAAAAATAGGTGCTAAAAGGGCCGGGCAGAGTAGCACAGTCCACAGCTAATAAATCCAGACAGCAAACGACGTAATGGTAAGAATGTGGCTTGGTAGGCTGGTATCAGTTGGCGCACCGTGCACCGTTTTATGATCACCCATTTGCTAAGTTTTTTGTTTTTATTTTTCTACGGGATAAAAATGATGGATAATAATAATAATAATAATAATACAAATAATAATAATAATATTATTATTATTATTTGTATTATTATTATTATTATTATTATTATTATTGTTTTTGTTGTTACATATTTTTATACACGAAACAAGCACATACTCAAGATCTTGAGCTAATAAAGCAATGAATGGGAAGTAGGTTTTTCGCGTTTATACTTTTCTAAGTTTTGCATTTGATTTCGAATAAAAAATAATCACCTATAATTAAAACAGATATATTTAAAAGAATATAAACATCTTTTGAAATAATAAACTATTACTAACAGTAAACCATATTAAATCATGTATAAAAAAATGCAATTCAAGAAATGCGAAGCGCTCAAATTGTAAAACCTAAAAAAATGTGAGAATTTATACAAACTTTAAAAAATTGCAGCTCTCCAAATAAGCAAATTATATCTGGAAACCCTAGTAGTATCCCAGTCTACGCGAATTCCCCCTCTGAATAATAATTTTTTGAATGGGAAAATTAGCAAGGCTCAAGAAATTTGTCTCTTCTTACAAACTTTATTGGCAAAAAGAATAAAAGATTCATCCTTGAAAGTTGAAAGTGAAATATCAACTGCAGCCTCGGCCTCCCTTGCACTTTGCCAGACCCTTATTCTTCTTCTTTTGCTTTTTCTTTGGTATTCCATGAGAATCATTTGCGAATTCCAAAATATTCCTATCCATATAATAGTTTTCAAACTATTTTTTTCCCAGAATATTTCTTAAATTAGAAGAATTTTCACATGCTAATTTATGTGGCAAAAGGGAAGGTGGATTAATGTCCGTTTGAGAAAATAACTTAAATAAGTGTTAATAACATAAGAGTTTATGCCATAAGTGCTTTTATTATAAGCACTTAAGGTAAATAAGTTATTGGGTCTGGATATTGTCGGGATATTATTTTAATAATAAAGTTTTGATTTAGATCCAAAAATCTAACTGGTGATGAACAAAGTCAGTAGTATGTATTCATGATTTAGTATTTAGTTGTGTCTAGTTGTTGCGACTTGTGTTTGTTGGGTTATGAGTCAGTGGTTTGTCTTAACAACCACTTAGAGGATACTTAGTATTATTTTATCAGTAGTTCTTGTAATAGGACTTATCTGTTTATCGGTAATGGGGAAATCATAATATTTCATTACTATGGAATTGAAGATCCCAAAACCGTCTTGTATCCTTTGTGTAGTGTCGATAGGACTAGATGATGTAATAGGCTAGACGGATTATATTGTCTCATTATCCTTTTGTCTAAGTCCTGTACGGGGTAAATGTTGGATTGATCTTCAGTAGGAATTTACTTTCCAGAACTCCACATCATCAGTGTAAGAGCTTGTGTTCTCAAGTCATCAGCTGACCTCGCTCAGTAGAAGACATCTTGTCAGCTGACATACATCAGTAGAAGAACACTATTCAAGCTCAATACCTTCAAGAGTCATCAGCTGATCCAGCTCAGTAGAAGTCTTGCTATCAGCAGACTCAGACGAAGAAGACATAGATCTTATCAGGTCTACTGTATCCGACAGAAAACGACCACAGTCTAACTTCATTCGAAAGTCAGCAGAAGATCATACGAGGATAAGTGAGAGTCAACTCCGATGAAGACCGATGTCTGACAAGTCTCACCTACCACCTATGAAGCACGGATACGTGCAGGAGCAAGGCGAATCTGTAGGCGTTTCCGATACGGATACGCCTGGGATACGGCTGGGATACGTATAAATACGTTTCCTAAACGTATCCCGTTTCTTTTTAATTTTTTTTTATATTAAAAACGTTCAAGATACGGACTTGAAACGGGAAAGAAGTATATGACCTAAAATAAGCATAATACCTTCTTCAATTCGCCTCTTTTCTCCAAATCGAAGCCAACGCTCGCTTACCCACCGCCGACGCCGCCGCTCGTCCACCTGCGCTCGCCCACCCACCGCCGTCGCCGCCGCTCGCCACACACCGCCGTTCGCCCACCCACCGGCGCTCGTCCAGCGTAATACCTTCTGATTTTTGTTGAATGATTTTTTCGCTCTGATTTTTCGCGCTCTGATTTTCGCTCTGATTTTTCGCTCTGATGTTTGCTTTGTTTGTTCTGATTTTTTCGCTATATATAATTTAATTACTGTGATTAGGTCGGTCTGATTTAATGCAGTTAGGAAATGCTCTGATTTAATGCGCTATATTCAATGAAAATATTCAATGCTCTGATTTAATGCAGTTAGAAAATGCTCTGATTTAATGCGCTATATATTTGCAGTTAGGATTAGGAATTTAAAATTGCTTTGGTCTATCCGAATGAAAATATTCAATGCTCTGATTTAATGCAGTTAGGAAATGCTCTGATTTAATGCTTTGATTTTCAATATATTTTTTGATTAGGAATATCCGAATATCCGATTAGTCTGATTAGGAATATCCGAAAATTGCTTTGGTCAGTTGGTCTGATTTGCAGTTAGGAATTTAAAATTGCTTTGGTCTGATTTGCTTTGATTTTAAATGGACTAATTTGAATTGAATTTGTATTAAGCTCATGAGTTGTGTTATTATGAATTTTAAATGCACTTGAATCTTGAACTAGTACTTAAAACTTTTGTATGAATTTTAGTACTTTTGAATTTTGAGGATTTAAGTTGTGTTATTATGAATTTGAACTTTTTTGCAGTATAAAATTGTATAATATATATATTAAAAATAAAAAATGAAAAACGTATTTCAAATGAATCCGTGTCCTGCTTTTTTTGAAAAATGGCGTATCCCCGTATCCGTATCTTAACGTATCCGTATCCCCGTATCCGTTTCCGTGCTTCATAGCCTACCACAGACCTCGACCAATGAGAAGTAGTCTAAGCTCTACCTACTCTGACCAACTAAAGTTGCTCTCATGCACAGTAATCAACAACTCTGCTGCAACATTTTGAACTTATGGTCGTTTTCCTTGGACGTTTGTGAATCGTGGCATCGTCCTCTCCAACGGACAAATGCCTGGGTCACAACTATAAATAGAGAAGCATTTCCGAGCTTCACAGACGGGATATCAAAGGTACTACACGCTCAAGCTTTCGAAACACTCTAGCGCCTTTCACGAAGATCCAGCGAAGAACTTGCCTTATTAGAATACTTTTAGTTCTTCTCTCTAGAGTTTTTCTTTAGGGCTCTTCTCTATCTAAGCTCCATTGTTATATCCATAGTTTAGAATCTTCGAAGGAGTTCACTTTTCGTGACTGTTCTTATTGTAAGAACTCCTTCATAGTTGGAGAAAATTCCCTCCCCTTCAAACTTCGGTTTGGATTGTAAAGTCGCTAAGGACTATAACACTGTTCACTATTTCGGTTGAAGCCAAACGAAAGGTGCAAATTTAATTCAAAATCGAACCGTTGCCTCAACCCTAACTCACATACTATAGTAGATCTCTCTCTAACGTATCTATTGAGAAGGGTGAAGATAAATATGAAGAGCATTAGATCAAATAAGGTTACAGAACTATTGCATATCTCAAGTCTTCAAGAATTCAAGCTCTCTTTGCATTCATTAGACCCTTGTTCAAAGTTGTGTCTTTCTTGAAGTAACAAGTTCACACAAAATTCTAAGCCAACGTCATATCATAGCTTAGATTTGAGAAGATCCAATCTCTTGTAAGGACCTCTCTTGTTAGAGAACCAAATCCAAACCCGAACCCAACCAAGATTGTGTTGAAGAGTTTGAAGTGTTTGATTGTACTCAATTAGAAGTAGAAATAGAAGTCGTCGTCGACGAAGAAGAAGTGTAATATAGCTCGAAGTAGTTGTGTTTAAGAGAAAACCCTGATTTTATCAGGAAGAATGGACGTAGGAGTAATCTCCGAACCACTATAAATCTCACGTGCTTACAATTTCCCCTATTAAGGTTATGCTTATTGAGGATTTGGTATCATCTGGAATAAAAAAAACTATTGATTCATTTAGATACACGACACAAGATGCAACACACGCATCCTTGGCCATACAAAGAAAGATGATCTCAGTTTTGTGAACCAATTGAAAATAGATGCAGTAGAAAGAGGTGATGAAGGATTGTAGACAAAATTCCAACAGGTGATGTTCAAACACTTATTAATAATATATCCCAACAAGGTACTGAAGATCAAGAGTTATTTTTTCGAGTGAAGTTGGATGATGATGACATATTATACAACATTTTTTGGAGAGACTCGATGATGAAAGATGAATATATGATATATGGAGATGTTGTTACCTTTGACACAACATATAGAACTAACAAGCATAATCTAAATTGTGCACCGTTTGTTGGGATAAACAATCATTGGAAATTGTTATGTTTGATTGTGCATTTATCTCAAATGAGAAGATTGGATCATTTGGATGGTTGTTTGAAGTCTTCAGGAAATCTATGGGCGGCGAAAGTCATGTAATAATGTTCACATACTAGGATCAAGAAATTGCAAATGGAATACAAAGGTTTTTCCCATTCGTTACTCAATTCTCTAGCAAGTAGCTCGTCACAGAATAGGCCAAGGATTGTCACATGAGAAGCTCCTACAACAAGATCAAGAATTACAAATTATGATAAGATTAAACTTGAACTTATATCAATAGATTAACATTTACCTAAATATTCAATTCCATCTTTCTTCTTTTCATTTTCCTTCTTGTTCTCAATGACAATCTCAACAATCCCACATTTAGCTGGGGTTGGGGTTAACAAACTGAATTTTGGAGTGTCATTTCCAACAACTATTTTCTGAATGTTTATCTGCTAAATGAATGAAGCAGTTAATTATAATTTACAAATAATATTGAAATAGCAATTATATCAATGAGTACCTAGTCGTTTGACGATTTTTTTTCTTTCAAATTTATGAATTGATCCACAAGATCATCGATGTGTTTGTGGAATTTTGGATTTTGGAGTACTTCGATGTCATCATCACCATCATCATCAACAACAGGTGGAGATGAAGATGGGAAAGAAGAAGATGTTGTTTGCTACTTTCCATCTAATTTTCAATAATTATTTTTTCTCTCCAAATGGATTTAAGTGATCACACTTAGATTCTTTTGTAATAACATAAAGACTCTTGTAGGACTTATAGTTTAGTGATCAGAATAATCTTGGTTCTTTAACAACCATATATACGTTGAACATATTGATTCAACATGTCATGACAGAGCTATATATAGCAATCTAGACGAACCAACAAAAGAGCATTTCAAAGTAGAATGTATTCAAGACAAATCATGAATGTTATTCACTGGATTGTTGATTTCATATAATATTGTCACAAGATTCTTACTAATCCTGTGAATTTGAAGTCATATTTATTTGTATAAAGTAGGTTGGTTCGAAGGAAGTGATACACGTTTTCTTCTTAAGTGAGATATACCTATTGACAGAAAGTGATACATTTACTAACAGTAAGTGATACATTTATTCATAGTATTCATGGGACACAGAAAGAAACTAAAGGAAAGATTTTAATAACACTTACATCTTTTGCTAGATTTCTTATTTCCTTATCAATCTTTTCACCGGTAGACAATTTGTAGGTTAGAGAGACAATTTGTGGGTTAGAAATTGCTTCCCTTTGCCATCACCAAATCCTTTTTGTGCACATCTCCAACAGGAACACCATCCCCACTATCATTCGCAGCTCTCAAATCTTCATCTGGAACATGGACAAGTATAATATTGTTCTGATTCCTACTTATGGGATATACATCCTCTACCCAATTACCATGCCCAAACTCCTCGGTTTCCAACTCATAAATTAACTTGGACTTTACTCTAGTACATGACCAATGCCTAATCAGAGGTAAGGTACAACTCTCTGCTATTCCCAACCTCATAAACATACTGAAGTACAGGAGGGGAGAGAACCAAGACACATTCGTTCATGTTTTTCTGGAAAGACAACTCATTCATTTGCTTAGCCTTTCCAAAACAAACTAATTAATGTCCTTGGTGGGTAATACCATACATACTCTTGAAGTCCTCTAGAGAAGTATTAGACGTACGATCATTTTTATCATTTAAGAGTACATCATTGTCCCCTTTTTGAGATATCAAGAATAAACTCCTAATGTCGTCGGGAGTTATTACTACTGATTTGTTATTCGAGAAGAACAAAACCATATACTTAAGGTTAAAGTTTTCAAAACCAAGTCATGCTGCTCCAAGGCATGTACCTCAAATCCCGCATAGTGAGCAGACCACCGAATCCTATTGCTTAGACAGTTGAGCTCTGTGCCTCATTCAAATCTTCAATGATTTAACAAAGGCCAACATGCCTGGACTTGACTATAAAGTCTCTGCAATGAGTTTTATTACGTGAAAATGTATTAGAAAGACTAAAAAACTATAACAAAAAATTAAGATCCGTAAAAGTAACAAAAATATCTTGGCTTGGGAATTTTATTCACCCTATCATTGCCCTCAGTGGCTTTATTCTTTCTTTCTTTTTTGCCCTTATGATTTGGGGTAACTTAAGGGAGAGTATAATCTCTAGAAGGAAAAGCGATTTCTTTTTCAATCTTTCTAGCACAATACTTTTTCCTCATTTTAACCTGCTACAAAGGGGAAAAAAAAAACCTCGTGTTAAAACAAAATCAATAATGAGACTGCAATATGCAGCATGAAATAGATATATTTTCTCAAATACGTTGACACAACTGTGTATAACAAGTGATAGTAAAATCACGTTAAAATAAATTCAAGTGATAATAACTTAAAATAACTTTATAATCATGATTTTTTTACAAATTCAAATGTGAATAACATGTAGAAGAAGTTTGTATCATTTGCAGAATGTATGCTAATAATGATCACTAAATTTAATCTTACACAGTAAACATAATCATATGATTTATATTGGTCCTGAGACTTGCTCAGTATAATCTATTAAAGACCTCCTGGTAATTCAGGACAGTGGACGAAGGATCTTGCGTATCCGAACCACTTTAAAAACTGCGTGTCTATTACTGTTTTATTGATTACTGTTCATCCTGCATAAAATCGCTATGAAAATTTTTTAAGTGGATTTTCAGTAAAACCTCCTAAAAACATGCACGAGCATAAAGTGAAACAATTTTTAGTAATAAACGTTTTTCATGAAGAGACGACTAAAACCGGGCCTATATTATTTCGCACAACCTTTTGTACTGAGTCGCTTGTGGACTGACTGAAATCAGTAAACAGTGTTTAGTATCTTGAACCACTCTGCCCACGCGATCAAAAAACTTAACTGACAAGCTGAATTATTTAGTAAGCAAACTCAGTATCAGACTGACTTTCGCGTTTGAGTTTGAACTTGAACTCAGGTGTATTTACCCCCACCTCCCACCCCCTCCATTCAACACTTGAAGACTCGTCTCTGGACCAACACACACAATAAAAGAGTTTCTAAATCTTCCGATTCAGGTCTATGGATTCGGAGAAGAAGTTTGATAAGGACCCACGAGGCAATCGATTAAATCCTTAATAAATTTGACAAGGGTGGGGACAAAAGAATCAGTGAGGTAGAATTTGTCCAATGATTCAAATAGTGGCGTCGTGAAGGCACACAATCAACTTCAATTACCGAAGGACTCATTAGTCGAGATACAGAGGAAATATAGAAGGGTAACTTTTCTTTTGTTTACTTTCAAGCCAACTGATTTACTACTTGAATAACTGATACCATTTTGGTTCTGGCTAACTCTTTAGGGAATCATACTCTAAGAAAGACGTATCAAAAAATATATTTGAATTATAACAACTCATAAGTTCCACGTTTCAAATGAAAGATGAGGATGTAGTTTCTACAGAATACGACAAGCTAAGCATTATTCAATCAGCTCATCATATCAAGAGTTTCTCGATTTCGTTCCTTATATTCCACATCATTACCTATAATTTGAACGAATAGCCTAAAATCGAGTTGGAACCATAACAAGCCAATATGCATTATTTTAATATTTAAAAGAGGTAAGATAAAGCCTCGAGAATTAATGAAGATTACTAGGAAAAGAAATCAATTCCAACAATTAAGACGTTTCGAAGGAAATACAAACACAAATCAGCAACAAAAGACGTTACCCTAATTATTAAAACGCGAATTAAGACGAATACAAACACGATTAAGACATTACCCTAAATTCAACAAAAAAATCAATCAATCAGTCAACACTAATACCATTATTCATGTACATATAGACATATTGACATGGAGGAAAATAACGAGAGAAATGGTATTACCGGTCTGCTCGATCAACTCTATAGTGAACATACATTAGAGAAGGCCACATTATAACCACAAATATCACAAGAAGATGTAACAAGGTCCGAAATAAACTCACTAGAGAATCTTTTCTGGAAGTGGTTTAGGAGGAATTGAGAGGGAGGAGAAACTTAGAATTCGAAGGTCACCGGATTTCATCGAGAACAAATGTCGGAAGTTGAGATATTTGAGTTTGAATTGTGGAGAATAGCAAGCCGAAGATTACTCACTGGAGAAGAGTCTCTGCCGAAAGGACTTCAAAGGTTGCCAGGTTCAAATAACCACCCAAGTAGTGGTTTTCTGGGGTAGTTTTCTAGATCGAAAGAAACGAGGGGAGGAGCGAGATTGAATATAGAGGGGAATGTCAAAAGTAAACATTTCAATATTTGAAAATGCAAAAATGTACAAACTTTTCCACAAATGCAATAATACACAAATTACCATATTTCACATCCAGTGTGTATGCAGTGTGTGTGCAGAGTGTGTGCAGGTGTGTGTTGGAATCTTTTGTACATTTGACTAACTATCCTCGTAATTAGCACACGTAAAGCTGGCGATTTTTTTTAAAAAAAAACCTGAAGATATTGAAAAAAACTAAAACTTCCCTCATGCATGCATACAAAACAGAAAGCTGAAGATATTAAAAAAACCTGAATTGGTCCAACAAATTCACGAAAATTTATCGAAATTAAAGGTAATATTTTCGTAAATTTAATTTGCTAAATTTCGTCAATTTAATATATGAATTTCGTTAATTTAATTTATGGAATGTTGTAAATTTAATTTAGGGAATTTTGTTAATTTAATTTAGCTAAATTTGTTAATTTTTATTTAGGGAATTTCTTTAATTTAGGCAATTTCGTTAATTGAATGTAGACAATTTTGATAATTTAATTTAGGCAATTTCATTAATTTAATTTAGACAATTTCGTTAATTTAATTTAGACAATTTCGATAATTTAATTTAGGCAATTTCATTAATTTAATTTAGGCAATTTCGTTAATTTAATTTAGACAATTTCGATAATTTAATTTAGGCAATTTCATTAATTTAATTTAGGCAATTTTGTTAATTAAATTTAGGCAATTTCATTAATTTAATTTAAGCAATTTCGTTAATTTAATTTAGACAATTTCGATAATTTAATTTAGGCAATTTCATTAATTTAATTTAGGCAATTTCGTTAATTTAATTTAGACAATTTTGATAATTTAGTTTAGGCAATTTCATTAATTTAATTTAGGCAATTTCGTTAATTAAATTTAGGCAATTTCATTAATTTAATTTAGGCAATTTCATTAATTTAATTTATGCAATTTCGTTAATTTAATTAGGCAATTTCGATAATTTAATTTAGGGAATTTCATTAATTTAATTTAGGCAATTTTGTTAATTTAATTTATGCAATTTTGATAATTTATTTAGGAAATTTCATTAATTTAATTTAGGCAATTTCGTTAATTTAATTTAGGAAATTTCATTAATTTAATTTATGCAATTTTGTTAATTTAATTAGGCAATTTTGATAATTTAATTTAGAAAATTTCATTAATTTAATTTAGGGAATTTCGTTAATTTAATTCAGAAAATTTTGATAATTTAATTTAAGCAATTTCATGTATTTAATTTAGGCAATTTCGTTAATTTAATTTAGGCAATTTCATTAATTTAATTTAGGCAAATTTCGTTAATTGATAGTTTGGCAATTTTGATAATTTAATTTAGGCAATTTCATTAATTTAATTTAGGCAATTTCGTTAATTTAATTTAGACAATTTCGATAATTTAATTTAGGCAATTTCATGTATTTAATTTTTGCAATTTCGTTAATTTAATTAGGCAATTTCGATAATTTAATTTAGACAATTTCATTAATTTAATTTAGGCTCAATTTATTTTAGGGAATTTCTCAAATTTCGTTAATTGATAGTTTAGGGAATTTCTTCAATTTATTTTAGGGAATTTCTCAAATTTCGTAAATTGATAGTTTAGGGAATTTAGGGAATTTCGTAAATTGATAGTTTAGGGAATTTATTCAATTTATTTTAGGGAATTTCTTGGGTTTAGGGAACAACCGGATCTTCTTCATAGTATGTTTCTTCAATTTAGGGTTTAGGCAATTTCATTAATTTAGGGTTTAGGCAATTTCATTAATTTAGGCAATTTCATCAATTTCTTTGGTTATTTCGTCAATTTCGACAATTTAGGGTTTATGGAACAACCGGACTCATTTCGTAGTATGTTTCGTCAATTTAGGGTTTAGGGAATTTGTCCACCGAATGTCGTCAATTTCTTTGAGAATTTCATGAATTTCGTCAATTTAGGGTTTAGGGAACAACCGGACCGAATTAGGGTTTCAGCAATTTAGGGTTTCAGCAATTTAATTTAGGGTTTCAGCAATTTAGGGTTTCAGTAATTTAATTTAGGGTTTCAACAATTTTATGAAATCTAACCAATAATTTAGTTTGTAAATAGTGTAACATTTTCAAGCCCTCTTAAAAGTAGTCAACAAATCTGAACCATTGGGAAAAAGCATGCTGAAAAGAATACATTAGAACTCGTTTTTGACTGAAGGTACATGTGAAGTGGCATGAATAACATAAAAAAGTTAACTCACGGTATAACTATGATTATATTATAGTTATTCCGTTTAGGTATAAAACGGAGTAATTTGGTTTATTTTAGTAGTGCTAAGATAATTGTAAAAACACGAATTCATATTATTAATCAACAAGTTCTTTACTGGAGAATAGTATGATTTAATTGTGTTATTCGTATTCATATTGGCTCTATTGGTGTTTATTTCAAAAAACTAGGTTATTCATATGACATTTGTAATACTAGCTTGTGTTTCATGAAAAATCACAACATGTAACTTCGAAAGTGTCCGATCAGAAATTTTCTAGTGTACTGAGACTAAATAGTACTTTTTTTGGGGTTAGACTAGGTTCTGAGTTTTTTCTTTCTTCGCATAATACGCCGCATATTAATGTAACGGTTTAGGGAGAAGTGTGAACATGTATTTATGTAGTGCGAACGCCAATTTAAAACTTAATTTGTCTATGTAATTAACTCTATACTACTACAAGGTAACTGGAGATGAGAATATCTTACTAATTTACTACTAAGTTAATGAACTGACCTTTGTTTGGGAATATCCTGACATGTATTTATTTAGGATCTGACCTTTGTTTAAGAATATCTTAGTAATTTAATACTTCAATTTTAGTGATTTTTTTATTTATTAGAGTTCTGAACTGGAGAAAATTAATCTTCTTACTTCGTTAATAAAACGTCATACTTCGTTAATCAAACTTCATACTTCAAATAATATATAGAAAATAAACTAGAAATAAGACACGGCAAATTTAATCTTGTGTCTCCCTCTCTGAACATGTCCTCCTTGTGTGGCCTCTTTCGTGACAAACACCACACTTTTTGCTACGATCAGTAGGTCGCCGCTCGAACCGTACACTCGCTTAAGATTCTGTAGAAACCACGCCCAAGAGTCATTGTTCTCAATTGGTCCAATGCCAATGGCGAGCGGTACAAGCTGTTCGTTGCAGTCTTTAGTAACTGTAGCAAAGAGAATGCCGGTATTCTTTCCCTTCAAGTGAGTTCCATCCACTACAATCACCATCCTCAAATGCCACATAAATGCTGGGATGCACTGGCCCCATGCAACAAACGCGTACTCGAACCTCCCATCGCCGTCGACACAAAGATTAGTAATTGTTCCGGGGTTTACCTGCTTCAACATGTGCAAATATCGAGGGAGCATCTTGTACGAGTCTTCGTGACTCCCATAAATCAATTGAATCACATTGTTTCTAGCACGCAGGGCCTTATAAATGTGGGGATGCACTGGCCCCATGCAACAAACGCGTACTCGAACCTCCCGTCGCCGTCGGCACAAAGATTAGTAACCGTTCTGGGGTTTACTTGCTTCAACATGTGCAAATATCGAGGGAGCATCTTGTACGAGTCTTCGTGACTCCCATAAATCAATTGAATCGCATTGTTTCTAGCACGCAGGGCCTTATAATACTCCACCTTCACACCAAATTTCAGACGCATCTCATTGATCATATCTCGAGGTCGCAACATCGTGCCCTCCATACGCATTCTTTGCCCAAAATAGGCTCCGATAGTCTTCGCAGTAACAGTGATCGGTCCGACATTATCAAAATCGTACTGACATCTGTGCTCCGGCACAAAATCATAAATTGTCCAATACATACCATTATGTCGTGCACGTCGCCCAACAGACATTCAAACCACTGATACTGAGGACTTGCCCTCTTCACTTTATAAGACCATTGATACTCTAAATGCCAGAGACCAACGGCTATTGTTAGGACGTCCTTCTTCCAAAAGATGTTGCCGTTTCCGAGAATGCCCTCTTCAATCTTCTCTATATCCGTACAACCAATGACTCCTGCTTGACCTGGCGGAATAATTGGCACTAGCCAATTTCTGACTTCGTCGACAACTTCATTATCTTCGTCTTGTAGGGCGACCGCTCTGTTCTGTGGCTGCTCTAGAAGTGTCATTAGCCGGTTTAAACCGCCTTCCCCACGAATCCACGATGCAAACTCATACATGGTTCCATAAAAGTTTTTAGCGACAACATGTTCGTCTTCCTCATCCTCTTCCTCAGCCGTATAATCCTCCTCATACGCATCATCATCATCATCGTTATTATCATCCGCACCGTGATCCTGTTGTTCTGCTTCTTCTTGCTCCTCTTGTTGCTCTTCTTCTTCTTGCTCAGGTTGTTCTTGCCTTCCAAACTCATATGCAGCTCCGCTTTGACCATATGCATCACCAAAAATCTCTGGGAAACTAAATTGGTAATCAAATGAAGGGACGTAATGTCCTTGTTGTGATGTTCCGGCACAATCAGCCGTCAAAACGACGCACACAGTTGGATCGGCCTCTAAGTTGATAAGTCGAACCAAGTCATCATCCGTCATCATTAATGACTTAATCAACTTTCCAGATTGAGCATGCTCCAACGAATAAAGCGCATAGGGGGTAAGCCGTGAGTTAATTTGTGTACGGGCTTCGATGCTTGCTCTTAAGGACGACAACGTTAATTGGTCGGTCCGAAGTGGGGCAAGCTGTTCATCCCCACCTTTGTAATCTGAACCCAAGAAACAACCTCCATACTTTACAATTACGCGTGTCCAGGTAGACATCTGGAAAGAATTAAAAAAGAAAAAAGTATCTTAGTACTCTGCAAAACCATGCTCAGTACTCCGTAAACAACACATAAGATAAGCTAACATGCGGAGAGCAAAGATTATACGTGAATTTAAAAAATATATTAAAAACTGTTGGTCCGGAGACGAAAAGTCAGGTGTAGAGGGGGGGGGGGTGAATACACCTGAGCTCTGTTTCTTTTTCTCAGTGAAGGTCAGTGAAGCCGATGTTTGCAGAATCGATGAACAGTGCCAAGTAAGCCTTCGATCACGGGGTCAAAGTGAGTCGGCTTCGAGCTCTTCTACCGATCGATGTCGGATACGAAACTCGGTCGGAGACCGTAGTGCGGATAAGTGTTAGGCCCGAGTCGTCTCTTTTGAAAACGCGTTTTTGCAAGTTAAATCTTTTGGTTCGTGCACTTTATAAAATACGTTTTATGCAAACTTATGATTTTCAAGTCAGTTGAATGCAATGCAATAAAACAAGGAAATGAACACAAGCGATTTAACGTGGTTCGGATACGCAAGATCCTACGTCCACGGCCCCGAACAAGGCGAGAGAACTTGTTGATTATTCTCGAGCAAGCCTCAGCAGGGATATCGCTGACCGGACAGTTCCCTCTAAGTTATAGTCCTTAGCGACTTTACAATCCAAACCTAAGTTTAGAAGGGAGGGAATATTCTCCAACTGAGAAGGAGTTCTTACAACAAGAACAATTCACTAAATGTGAACTCCTTCGGATCTAAGCTATGAATCTAGCAATGAGCTTAGTCTAGAGAAGATAGGGATCAAAGTGCTCTAGAGAGATGAACTACAAGAAGTGTTCTATGAAAACTAGTTCGTCTCTGGATAAGCTTGAAGGTTCTAGAGCGTTGTGAGCTTGAATGATATCCCTTGATTTCGCGTATATTCCTCTTGTCGAAATCTTCAAATCCTTCTCTATTTATAGTTGTGAGTTGTGACATATGTCCGTTGGAGACGACGATGCCACGTGTCACAAGCGTCCAAAGAAAACGGCCACTATTCAACTTTGTTGCAAAGCAGGCGATTAATGCACCGTTCATGAGAGCAAACTTTACTGTGTAGAGTAGGTAAGCGTTGTCGGCTTCTCATTGGTCGAGGTTTGTAGTTGGTGAGTGTCGAGTTGACCGTTCAAACTACCTCGTATGTCTTCTCGCCGAACATTTTGAAGGGACTTTTAGTCTTTGGGTCGCTTTCTATCGGATACGAAGACTCGAAAGTCTGTCTTCTTCGGCCGAGTCGTCGACCGATAAAGTGAGCTTCGATAGTCGGTTGGTCGATCGCGAAGGTATACTGCTTGACCGGGTTCTTCTACCGATGACCATCGCCTTGTAGAGAATGCTTACCGAGGTTCGATCGGTGATGCGGGATCTTCAACCGAGTCTCGATATCGGTCGCCGACGAAGAATGCAAGCGATTACACCGATGACGTGGGGTTCGAAAAGTATCTTCACCTGAAGATCGGTTCAACAGCCTACCCCGTACGTGACTTAGACAAAAATAATAAGCATTACATCAAGTCTAACCTATACATCGCCTAATCCTATCGACACACTAATCTACCGATATCAGCCTCGGTTTTGGGATCTTCAATTCCATAGTACTACTATGATTTCCCCCAATTTCTTTTAACCCCGGAACAATGAGTATCAATCTACTGACTCATATCCAACAATTTCCCCCTAATTGATGATGCCAAAACCTCTATACTCTAATATCTATTAAAGATACTGTCCTACTGACAAAATTTCCCCCTTAAAGCATCTGAGGAAAAACTGATAATAGTAAATGAACTTCAGCAGGCGAGAGCATGGCAAGATCAGAGAAACTGATGTGAGTGTGTGTCAGATCACTTAGTGATCAGTTGTGTAAACACAAAGTAAAAAGCTGAGAGACAATGAGTAATTGTCTAGCAAGCAGAGGAACTGATATATATATCAAGAATTACAGAGTTCCTATGCTATTACAAAAGATGAGGAGAGAAAAAATCACCGCTCGCCGCTTCTTGAACTTCGCGTTTTCTTCTTGAAGTCGGTGGATTTTTCCTCGGGAGGATCCGTGTAATAGTATTTATACACTCTAGCTCGAATCTCCCGGATCTCCAAGTTATCATCGCGCCTTTCCGGGAGCAAAGCTCGGGATCGTAGGCGGCTTCCTCCACTTCTCTTTCTATGTCCTTAGTGCTCAGCAGTCCATTAGCAAGTCTCGGCGGTGGAATACGTCGGAAAGCTGGGGCACGGAAGGTTACATTCTCGTGATTCCATGACTTGCTTCAGCCGTTCACGAATTCAACATTAAATCTCGTAATCAACTCCTCAAAGAGCTGATCGGCTAGGGCGATCAAGTGGGTAAATGCGCCATACGTAGTAGCCTTTGATAAAAGTTTCTTTCAATCTCTCCCAATGTTCATTCATATCAGCCGGCACCCACTTATCCACATTTGCCGAATCGGTTGTTGCTTGATGTGGGGGCCCCCGATGAACTTAGATCCTCTCGGGATCCGCCTTCTTGGATCGGCCGCCGGTTTATCGGATAGGCTTTTCATTCTTGCCGGGTCGCCCATCCTTTTCTTCTCACCGGAGAGCGGCCTGCTCTAGTGTCTCCCTCGTCCGAGACTCGGTCCTTGCAGCCGTCGCCTCCCGTGTCGTTTGATCTTACGCTATCCGCTCGGGTGTAAGAGTAGATATGGGAATACTCGAGCAAGTAGCTTTGATTTCGGTCGGAAGAGCCTTAGCAAATTCTTCTTGGGCTTTCTTCTTTTGCTCTTCGACCGTATTAATGACCTTTCTCTTTCCTTTGCCCCCGACGCCTTTGCCCTTAGGCTTTTTTTGCCTTCACGTGCCTCCTCTAGCCGACGCTCCCGGAACGGCTTGTCTTGCAGCTCTTGGGCTATTCTCGAGGTCGAATGCCTCTTGCTCCGCTTTTGATTTAAACTTCTTGATCCGGGAGGAAGGAGTAGTGGATTCGTAGCGATTTCCTTCCCCGACCTCTCGCGGCAGCTTTTGAGACTCTTCTTCTTCTTCACTGGCTCTTCAAGGAATTGAGCGATTTCGTCTATGTGCACAGCTGAAGAGGAGATGGGGGTGGCTTGTAGTGGGAAATCAAGGAGAAGGACCTCAGTAGATGTACCTTTCTGAGTAGTTGGTCCTGCCTCCGGAGCCTGTTCCCCCTGAATCTCTGCCGGCTGAGGGCTCTGCTGCTGAGGAGGGTCCCGCCTCCCGAGCCTCGTCCCTCAAGGATCTGGACGTCAGCTGTATCCGTATCAGGTTCATCTTTCACAATATCTTCCCCCTTTTTGGCATCAGCAATATTCGCCAGGGAGGTGCGGATAGCTTTTACGTCCTGCTCCAGATTGTGCACAGAATCTTTGATCTGGGTAACTGTGTCATCAAAATCACTGACCAAGTTACAGTAGTTTTCCCAGTCTTTCTCCTGATCAGCTCTAGATTTCTTCAATCGAGCGGCCGACTCGACGGAGTTTCAGCAGAGCTTGATCATTTGATTCTCGTCATTTCTTTCTGAATGGCTTTTAAGGCCTCAGCCTGTTGCTTGATGGCTGTTTGAAGAGAGGTGGTTGCTATCTTGTTTCTCTCATCAATGAAGCCTTGAATTGTTTTCATGGCTTGAGTCAGCTGCTCCGAGAAAGTTTTATGCTGAGTGGCAAGCAGCTGCTGACTCTGTGCTGTTAAATCGGCCTTTTGAGCACTTAGGGCCTGCTCAACTATCTCCTTGAAATCTGGCTGAGAAGCCTCTTTAGGGGTGGAGATGTCAGCGGCCAACTTACTTAGAGCTTCGTTCTGAGCCTTGGTGTACTTCTCCCATTTAAAATGAACATCTTTGGCTAGGAGTCAATTTTTCTCACCTTGGCGTTTGATAGCCCTGTTGACAGAACGTGAGGACACGGAACCGATGGGTTGTATCTGATAAGAGCTGGTTCCGAGCCTCTGCTCAGAGAACGAGATCAACTGCTCCCTACTGTACTTCGGAGCAGTTGTAGCCTCACCCGATGTGACTATAGGTGGTGTTGGGCTCTTCTCTTGGGGAGTTTGTCCCTCGGCAGATTCTCCCTGGTCTGCTTCCTTGGGTTTGCCATCCATCTCCTCATCTTGATCATCATTATCGCCTTTATCAGAAGGTGGAGATGGGGGCGGAGCTGTTTCAGTCGGAGCTCTCAAGCTCAGTAAATAGAGCATTGCAGCCCTCAAATCTTCGAAAGACGCCACATCAGCTGGCTCTCCGAATCCAATCTTGGCTTGGAGCTCTTGCTCCTCTCCGTCGCAGCTCATCCGGTGATCGGCTGGGATTTGACAAAGTCAATAAGAATGTCCCAAATGCGAAACCTTAAGAGCATCTCGAGCTCTTGTCCTTCATCGCTATTTCAACCGGATCTGCGTGCTCAGCAATTTTCGGTATCTCTAGCTGAATCTCGAGCCGCAAAGACGCAATCGAGTGGTGTCGGCTTGTTGTCCACTCAAGCAGTAGGTTCGGGTGACGGTTCCCTCTTGTCGGACTCTGTTCCCTCGTAGCCGATCACTTGGACTTTGTCCTTGATCGTCGCTCCCTCGATTCCGATTCGAATCGAGTAGTTGCTCCCTCTTGAGTAGGAGGAGTTGGCTCAATAATGGTAAGTGGCCGAGCCATGTGACCTCAGCAGGTCGACTCTTAGCCAACCTCCTCTTCTTTGACACTTGGACAGTTGGGGGCGGAAGCGAGATGCCGCTCTCTTCGGTTCAAGTGGCCCCTTGCCAATTGACTTTTCTCGCTCCAGCCTTTGTCATAAATTTGATAGACTTCTTGTCAAAGTACTTGGAGTCCTCAAAGGCTGAGTTCTCAACAGCTGAGTTCCTCCCGAACTATGCATTCTATCGAAACGGACATCTTTGTTCCGAATAGAAGTTTACCCACACCGGCTATCCTCCTCTCGCCAACTGGGTAATGTGGTGAACTTCGAGCTCGTGCCTTCATCTCGAGTAGTATAATACTCGGCCCGGTTCACTTCAACCCCATCGTCTATTGCCATCATCACCGAATCCTAGGTTTGGACAAGTTGATCATATGATCCAATTGAACTTGTCGGAATGTGCGATACCACGTAAGCTAGACCTCCGTACCGAGGTAGCAACATATTCCTCGGTAAAAAGTCGTTTTGAACGCCACATCCTTGCGTCCACGTAATTTCGCACATATGCATTGATCTCCTTCTCCTTGTATCCAATCGGAGAAATGCCGGAGTTGGGAAGATCGAAAGAGAGAGCTAGAGCATCTTGAATATCGAAGGTAAGAACAGTGACTCCCACTCATCTTGATCGACTTCCTTCGATAAGAGAAGGACGATTCCTCTCCTCCCGACGCTAGAGATTTCCAGGTTGAAATAAACTTGGCGACATTGCCGAGGGAGAAAAGCACGGGGTGCTTCGAAACCAAGATCTCCAACCCCGAACGCTCCAAAGCGTCAAACACGGGTTCAAGGAAAGAGATCTCCACTTGGCGGAAGGCCAAGGTAGGTTCAAACAGAATCCTGGAGGCTACAATATCCTCAATGTTGTCTGGAGTTTGAACGTTCGCCATTGAAATCTGCAAAACAACATATTAGCACTTGAAAATAGAGTAAGTTAGTAGTTGCTAGCAGACATCTGATACATTACCGTGAAATGGAGCTTGAAAAGAGATATAACAATGCAGTTAGAATGAGGATGTAAGGAAGGAAACTGAATCGCTAAGAAAAAGCTCTAAGATATGAGAATGGCGAAAAGTGAGGAGTTGATAGAAGATGAAAGATTTTGTATATTGAGTTTGATCTTCAGTTTGAATCGCACGGTTCAAATTTAATCTTTCAAAATCAAGGGGCGGCTAAGATTAAATGTTATAAAAGAATGATTACAATAGCCGCCAAAAATATAGATATACGTAATAAAGCTAATGGAGAAGACATGCATTAAATGCGCGACGAGAGCATTAATTACGCAGCGAGGAGTCCGCGCGACCTTTCCTCAAACCTTAAACATAATAAATGGTAAGGAATAAATGCTCCTAGGCAACCGAATGCAAGCGACCGATGCATTAAATGCGGCATGCTTCGAACAAATTAAGTAACGATACTACGCAAACCTCTTCACTGAACTTATCACCGGTTACCATCATTTATCGGGAGGATGGTTGTGCCGATGACCATGTTCTCCCTTGTTGTGTACAATGTGCATCTCCCAACCGAGTCATCGTACTAAGTTTTCTCGACTCGTCGTGCCGATTCCATACCGATACACATTGTTGTTAAGTATATTATTATCGTAGTCGGCTTCTTACCGACTTGTCTCGGTAGGATCTAGCAGACCTAGCTCAACCGATAGTTCTCTCGAACTCGTTCTCGCCTAGTGGTTTGGTCGAGTATATCTCGCCCTTTGCTTGTCGGTATGGGATTTTCTCCATCCCGATGTCCTTCTTTCGACATGGTCTCCGATGAAGTGGTGTCGAATGTCCACGTGCTTGCATCTCGGTATGTAGAACCGGGTTCTCGAGTTATAGCTATTGACCTTGGTGGAGTCACGGTAGATGGGCACTTCATCCCGAGTTATACCATAATCTCTCAATTGTTGTCGAAGCCAAAGGATCCGGGGCACAAGCAACTTCCTCGCAGCCATGTACTCGGCCTTCGGTAGTGGACGTAGCTACCGAGTGCTCGTTTCTTTGAAAACCACGATATCGCCTTGCCGCTTAGGAACCGACATGTTCCGGAAGTTGATTTTCGATCTATCCCGCATCCTGCGTAATCGGCATCGGAATAACCTCGTCGCATTAGATTATCATCGCAGGATACCATAACTTGACCTCGGGTGTTCCTCTTAGATATCGCAGAATCTTCTTCGCCGAGTCTAGATGACTTCGCTTGGGATTCGCCTCGAAATCTTGCGCATACACTTACAAAGATAAGTTATGTCGAGTCGGCTAGTGTTAAATAAAGTAAAGAACCAATAATAGCTCTATAATCGGTAGAGTTAACGAAGCTCCCTCTTTGTCTAGATCGATTTTAAAGTTCGTGTTCATGGGGATCCTGACCGGTTTCTTCGGAATCACGTACCGAATCTTTTGAGAAGATCTCGAGTGTATTTGGCTTGATTGATGAAGATTCCTTCATTGATTGTTTTACTTGAAATCCAAGGAAATAATTCATCTCTCCCATCATGGACATCTCGAATTTCTCTTTCATCATCTTCTCGAACTGCCGACATATAACTTCATTTCTCGGCCGAAAATGATGTCGTCCACGTAGATTTGCACCCGTAGAATGTCATCTTCGACTTTATGCTCGAATAGGGTGCGATCTACCGTCCCCTTTTGAAAACCTTTTCGAAGTAGAAAGTCTCGATAGGGTATCATACCAAGCCCCGGGTGCTTGTTTTAACCCATACGGAGCTTTCCTAAGTCTCGTACACCTGATGTCCCCGCTCGAAAGCCCGGCGGTTGTTCCACGTAGACTTCTTCCTTCAGCACGCCGTTCGTAAAAGCCGACTTCACATCCATCTCGATATACCTTAAATCTACGATGTGTTGCATAAGCTAGGAAAAGATGAATGGCTTCCAATCCGGCGACCGGAGCAAATGTTTCATCAAAGTCAATTCCCTCTCGCCCGATCGTATCCTTTAGCAACTAGTCGAGCTTTATTTCGACAATGACGTTGTTTTCATCTCGCTTGTTCTTGAAGACCCACTTAGTTCCAATCACGTGCCGATGTCTAGGTCCGTCGACAAGCTTCCAAACTTCATTTTCGACGAACCGGTTCAGCTCTTCTTGCATAGCAATGACCCGGGCCAAGATCTTTAAGTGCGTCCTCTATCGATCGAGGTTCTTCAGTAGACGAGAAAACAAGAGTAAAGTGAGCTTTCTCCTTGATTTAATCTTGATCTCGTCCTTATAGTTGCCGATGGATCTCCAATGATAAGATCGAAGAATGAGCATCGAGCCACGAATGCCCGAGTCGGGCTTCTTCTTCGATACCACTTCGCACGATCGTAGGTGTATTAGGCATTTCAGTAGTACTTGTTTTGTGACCGTAGTAATTCAAGAAGAAGGTTAGGATCTACCGAGTTTCCGGTGTTCGGGGGCATTCAAGCTTTTAGGAACATTAATCGTTCCCCCCCGAGTTTATATTCTCGTAGAGGTCTCGGTTACCACAGGGGCTTCCTCATCGACCGAAGTTACCCGTTGTTGATTCTCGTTCGATAGAATCAACTAGGTTAGCTACATTGCTTGTTGGTCGAGTCCGAATTTCTTCATCTTCTCGACTCATCATCCCAACAATGCTTGGATCTTTTCGACTTTGTCATTTAGTTCGAGATCCCGTAGCTTGCTGGCCGACATCCTCAATGCTTGACTTTGTATCTTTCCCGTTCTCGGTAACAAATTCATCAAAAACAACATGAGGGCTTTCCTCCACGCAAAGAGTTCGATAGTTAAAAACTCGAAGGCTTTATCGACTCCTGGGAGTATCCTAAGAATACTCCTTGATCAGATTTGCTATCAAAGACCTTCAACTGATCTTTCCCATTGTTGTGGATAAAGCAAGGACAGCCGAAAACATGAAAATGAGAAATAGAAGGAATTCTCCCTTTCCATAGTTCGTATGGGCGTCTTCATGTGTTGCTTGTGTCGTAGTGATCGATTCCGAGTGTAACGGGCGGTGTCGGTAGCATCGCCTAAAACTTTGAGGGTAGTCCGGAATCTACGAGGAGCGTTCTTGCCGCTTCTTTGAGAGTTCTCGTTCTTACGTTCAAGCAAGTCCGTTCTGGCGAGGGGTGCGCGCGCTGATGTCTCGTGGCCGAATTCCCTCTTTATCGCAAAGATGTCTTAACTACCGAGTTTAGAAACTCTGTTCCTCCGTCGAGCGTATCTTCTTAATCTTGATGTTCTTTTCCACACTAAGTTTCTTCAAGAGATTAGGTAACTCGGTCCCAAACATCGATTTGTTGGCGATGAAGATGACCCAAGTATATCTCGAGAAGTCGTCTATGACGACGAGGGCATACTTCTTGCCTCTTATAGTCACTGGAGAGACGGCCCGAATAAGTCCATGTGAAGGGTACCGAAGGATTCCATCGGTGGAAGGTGACGGAATAGGTGGATTGCTACTCTTTGTTTGCTTTCCCTTCGTGCACGCTTCACAATTTCGTCTTTGATAAACGATTCGTTGGGCAGTCCTCGACTTTAGAGTTCTTGACGAGCTTGTTCATGGTCTTGAAGTTCGGGTGGCCGAGTCTCTTGTGCCAAAGCCACCCGACTTGTTACCTCGATTTAGTACGTGCGAGCAAGCAAGCCTCGTGTTCTGCGGTATTCCGGTTTGCAACATAGATGTTCTTCCTCCGCGAACCTCGATAACACCGTTTTCCCCGTAGATTTGTCAACAATATCACGTAAAACCGGCGTCAAAGATTACTCGTTAAGATTATCACGGAATTGATCGATCGAAAGGAGATTATGTTGAAGTCCTTCAACATATGTTACTCTTGGAACCGTGGCGAGCCCCAATGTTCAGCGTTCCGTATCCCCTTGTGTAGCCTTTGGAATTGTCACCGAATTCACCTGGGACCATCTTCTTGTACGTAGTTGGTCGCTGAGGCTCTTCCGGTAGGTCATGTGTCTCGAGCAGGCCGCCGTCCACTATCCACGGGTCCTTATGCACCTGCAAAAACAGAGGCATTTTTAGGTACCCTTTGCTTCGATTGGGTCCTTACGGGTTAGTGGGTGATTTCGGAACCCGGGATCTGTCTCGGGACCTTAGAAGTTCCAGAACTTCTTCTTCGAACCTTATCGCCTTTCTTCTCCACGAGACTTGGAGATACCGACTTTCTCGCTGATAATTTTGGGTTCATGCGCTTTCTTCTTCTCGAGTCTTAGCGCTTCTCCCGACCCTCGGGCTCATAGTAGTACGAGCCGCATCGAGCCGGGTGCTCATACAGTGGCTCCTTGTATCGTTACGCCCATCCGACCTTCTTGATTCCCCCCGAATTTGATCGCGGTGTCCCGGGCTGGAACCTTTGGTCACTGCTTGTTGCTACTCGGTTGAGGTGTAATTATTTTCTCGTTTGTTTTTCGCCCGAGGTGTGGTGTCGCAGCTTGCACCTTTCCTCCGACGAACCTATCGCCCAGGGGTTGCCGAGCTTTTGGAGGTAGAAGCTTCGTGGGTATAGCCTAGACCTTCTTTCACGTAAGTTGACCGTTGTGCTCTAAGCATGCTTTCAAGCTTCTCCTTAGCTCCCGTGTATTGTTCGGTCATCAATCCTCTCCGGCACTTCGTCACTCCTTCCGAGTAAGTCATAGTCATTCCGAACGTCGTGAGCTTCGATCGAGCTTGGCTATTTCAGTCTCTTTCTCGGAATTGTCCTTGGTCGGAACCGAGATCTCGAGTCTCTTGAAGCCGAGACTTAGTCATGAGAGATTCAATCTCTTCCTTGAGTCTCGCAACTAGATCCACCGACTCGGTAGAGACCCGACAATCGAAGAAAGTCTCCGATTCTCGGCCTTTACCCGTTCAAGTTCCCCGGATGGTTCTGCTCGAACTCTCCGCTCACCGAACTGTTCCTCTAGCGAGATCATCGTAGGCTTGTACCACATCTAGAGGATCATCTCGTGACCGAGCACGTGTCTTGTGTGCTATGTGAAGAAGAGGTAATAATGCGTTTAGAATTTACCTCGGCCTCTTCTCCGGCCATCGACAAGCATTCGGCCGACTCATCGTAGAACCGTCTCTGCGACCTCAACCGCGACGAACGCGGCTTCATCTTCGGAAGAATACATGAATGTATCCTCCTCAATTGAGTTGTCGGATATCTCTCCGGCTATATAGGCCTCGCCGTCTCTCGGCGAATTTCTTTCTCCCGGCTCGCCGTTCTCGCTCTTTGAGCAGCCGAGAGTTCGGGACAATCGTATCGATAGTGTCCCTCCTTCTTGAAGTTGTAGCAGGTAGATGTTCTGCCGCTCTTACCACGTGAGTCTTTAGATGGATCGGCAAGCAGACTCCGATTTCCCGCATTCGTAGAAGGATTAGATTCTTCTTTCTTATGATAGTCTTTCTTACCCGAGGAAGAATCTCGGTTGTATTTCCTCGGCTTTCCGACTCTCTCCTTTTCCCTCTCGATATTTGAGAGCCATCGGTGCTAGCCGATCGGGGCCCGAGGTCTCGGAAGACTTTGCTACTGCGATGTGGCCACGCGCTTTGCTTGAGGAAATAGGCTTGGCTCCGGTATTGCCGATCGTCGCCTTGAAGGCGTGGTCGAACCGTGTGTCGACTGGAGCGCTTAAGCACTTTTGGGGTAGGCTATGCTCGAATTCCTCCGATTTTAATTTCCGAAAATATAACATCGGGAGTTAGAGCATTTAGATCGGGAGCGACGTAAATAAGTAGCAAATGGAAGCCACTTCGTCGGGGCAACGCTCTCAAGATCTTGGTGTTCATCTCCTTGTTGCCGAACGACCTCCCCAACCCATTGATAACATTGACTTGATTGGTGAATCGACACTCGGCTCGTCAATGGTTTCAGTAGGCTCCATTGCAAAGGCGTCGAACTTCTGAAGCTCTAGCTCGAGCTTGTTCTCTTTGATCCGAGGGGTTCCATGGCTCAGTACAGCCAAGGCGTCCCATAGCTCTTTCGCCGTTTTGCAATCTTGTACCCTTCCGAGATGTGAGTCACCGAGCGTAGTCGGTATGGCATTACGTGCAACTCGGTCAAGGTTGTGCAACTTCTTTTCTTCGAGCGTGAATGCAGATTTGTCTTTGGGAACCTTAGCACCCGCTTGTGCTCCCACGCCTCCTCCAGCAGCAAATACTACGCTGTCGATCATGGGAATGATCGGTCCTGACTCTAGGACATCTGACATGCTGTCGTGGAGTGACGTTAGGTGTGCCTCCATACGTACGCGCCATACCGTGTAGTTCTCTATTGAGAACATCGGCACCATCCTAATACCCGACATATCGACATTGTAAGAGTAAGAGTATAAGGATGCCGAGAAGATGCTTATGCGGTGAAAGCGGTTTTCGGGATCGGTTCGAGAGGACCAAGATTTCGAACCGGCGATCGGTTGAACACCGAAAGCTCGATACCAATTGTTGGTCCGGAGACAAAAAGTCGGTGTAGAGGGGGGGGGTGAATACACCGAGCTCGTTTCTTTTTCTCGGTGAAGGTCAATGAAGCCGATGTTTGCAATCGATGAACGATGCGCCAAGTAAGCCTTCGATCACGGGGTCAAAGTGAGTCGGCTTCGAGCTCTTCTACCGACTAATGTCAGTATTACGAAACTCCGGCCGGAGACCGTAGTGCGGATAAGTGTTAGGCCCGGAGTCGTCTCTTTTGAAAACGCGTTTTTTGCAAGTTAAATCTTTTGGTCGTGCACTTTATAAAATACGTTTTATGCAAACTTATGATTTTCAAGTCGGTTGAATGCAATGCAATAAAACAAGTAAATGAACACAAGCGATTTAACGTGGTTCGGATACGCAAGATCCTACGTCCACGGTCCCGAACAAGGCGAGAGAACTTGTTGATTATTCCGAGCAAGCCTCGGCGGGGATACCTTGCGACCGGACGGTTCCCTCTAAGTTATAGTCCTTAGCGACTTTACAATCCAAACCTAAGTTTAGAAGGGAGGGAATATTCTCCAACTGAGAAGGAGTTCTTACAACAAGAACAATTCACTAAATGTGAACTCCTTCGGATCTAAGCTATGAATCTAGCAATGAGCTTAGTCTAGAGAAGATAGGGATCAAAGTGCTCTAGAGAGATGAACTACAAGAAGTGTTCTATGAAAACTAGTTCGTCTCTCGGATAAGCTTGAAGGTTCTAGAGCGTTGTGAGCTTGAATGATATCCCTTGATTTCGCGTATATTCCTCTTGTCGAAATCTTCAAATCCTTCTCTATTTATAGTTGTGAGTTGTGACATATGTCCGTTGGAGACGACGATGCCACGTGTCACAAGCGTCCAAAGAAAACGGCCACTATTCAACTTTGTTGCAACGGGCGCTTAATGCACCGTTCATGAGAGCAGCCTTTACTCGTGTAGAGTAGGTAAGCGTTGTCGGCTTCTCATTGGTCGAGGTTTGTAGTTGGTGAGTGTCGAGTTGACCGTTCAAACTACCTCGTATGTCTTCTCGCCGAACATTTTGAAGGGACTTTTAGTCTTTGGGTCGCTTTCTATCGGATACAAGACCTCGAAAGTCTGTCTTCTTCGGCTGAGTCGTCTGACTGATAAAGTGAGCTTCTGATAGTCAGTTGGTCGACTGCGAAGGTATACTGCTTGCACTGGTTCTTCTACTGATGACCATCAGCTTGTAGAGAATGCTTACTGCGAGGTTCGGGCCACTGATGCGGGATCTTCAATCGAGTCCGATATCACTGGCCGACGAAGAATGCAAGCGATTACACCGATGACGTGGGGTTCTGAAAAGTATCTTCAGCTGAAGATCAGTTCAACAGCTACCCCGTACAGGACTTAGACAAAAATAATAAGCATTACATCAAGTCCTATCGACACACTAATCTACTGATATCAGCTCGGTTTTGGGATCTTCAATTCCATAGTACTACTATGATTTCCCCCAATTTCTTTTAACCCTAGAACAGCTGAGTATCAATCTACTGACTCATATCCAACAATTTCCCCCTAATTGATGATGCCAAAACCTCTATACTCTAATATCTATTAAAGATACTGTCCTACTGACAAAATTTCCCCCTTAAAGCATCTGAGGAAAAACCGATAATAGTAAATGAACTTCAAGCAGGGCGAGAGCATGGCAAGATCAGAGAAACTGATGTGAGTGTGTGTCAGATCACTTAGTGATCAGTTGTGTAAACACAAAGTAAAAAGCTGAGAGACAATGAGTAATTGTCTAGCAAGCAGAGGAACTGATATATATATCAAGAATTACAGAGTTCCTATGCTATTACAAAAGATGAGGAGAGAAAAAATCACTGCTGCTGCTTCTTGAACTTCTGCGTTTTCTTCTTGAAGTCAGTGGATTTTTCCTCGGGAGGATCCGTGTAATAGTATTTATACACTCTAGCTCGAATCTCCCGGATCTCCAAGTTATCATCCGGCCTTTCGGGAGCAAAGCTCGGATCGTAGGCGGCTTCCTCCACTTCTCTTTCTATGTCCTTAGTGCTCAGCAGTCCATTAGCAAGTCTCGGCGGTGGAATACGTCGGAAAGCTGGGGCACGGAAGGTTACATTCTGTGATTCCATGACTTGCTTCAGCCGTTCACAGAATTCAACATTAAATCTCGTAATCAACTCCTCAAAGAGCTGATCGGCTGGGCAGTCAAGTGGGTAAATGCGCCATACGTAGTAGCCTTTGATAAAAGTTTCTTTCAATCTCTCCCAATGTTCATTCATATCAGCCGGCACCCACTTATCCACATGCCGAATCGGTTGTTGCTTGATGTGGGGGCCCTCGATGAACTTAGATCCTCTCGGGATCCGCCTTCTTGGATCGGCCGCCGGTTTATCGAGATAGGCTTTTCATTCTTGCCGTGTCGCCCATCCTTTTCTTCTCACGGAGAGCGGCCGCTCTAGTGTCTCCTCGTCCGAGACTCGATCCTTGCAGCGTCGCCTCCCGTGTCGTTTGATCTTCCCGCTATCCGCTCGGGTGTAAGAGTAGATATGGGAATACTGAGCAAGTAGCTTTGATTTCGATCGGAAGAGCCTTAGCAAATTCTTCTTGGGCTTTCTTCTTTTGCTCTTCGACCGTATTAATGACCTTTCTCTTTCCTTTGCCCCCTCGATGCCTTGCCCCTTAGGCTTTTTCGCTTTCTCACCGCCTCCTCTAGCCGACGCTCCCGGGAACGACTTGTCTTGCAGCTCTTGGGCTATTCTCGAGGTCGAATGCCTCTTGCTCCGCTTTTGATTTAAACTTCTTGATCCGGGAGGAAGGAGTAGTGGATTCAATAGCGATTTCCTTCCCCAGACCTCTGCGGCAGCCTTTTGAGACTCTTCTTCTTCTTCTTACTGGCTCTTCAAGGAATTGAGCGATTTCGTCTATGTGCACAATGAAGAGGAGATGGGGGTGGCTTGTAGTGGGAAATCAAGGAGAAGGACCTCGTAGATGTACCTTTATGAGTAGTTGGTCCCGCCTCCGAGCCTCGTTCCCCCGAATCTCGCGGGCCGAGGGCTCGCTGCCGAGGAGGGTCCTCGCCTCCCGAGCCTGTCCCTCAAGGATCCGGACGTCGCCTGTATCCGTATCAGGTTCATCTTTCACAATATCTTCCCCCCTTTTTGGCATCGCAATATTCGCCGGGGAGGTGCGGATAGCTTTTACGTCCCGCTCCAGTTGTGCAATGAATCTTTGATCCGGGTAACCGTGTCATCAAAATCACCGACCAAGTTACGGTGAGTTTTTCCGGTCTTTCTCCCGATCGCCTCTAGATTTCTTCAATCGAGCGGCCGACTCTCGACGGAGTTTCAAAGCAGAGCTTGATCATTTGATTTCGTCATTTCTTTCGAATGGCTTTTAAGGCCTCAACTCGTTGCTTGATGGCCGTTTGAAGAGAGGTGGTTGCTATCTTGTTTCTCTCATCAATGAAGCCTTGAATTGTTTTCATGGCTTGAGTCACCGCTCCGAGAAAGTTTTATGCTTCGAGTGGCAAGCGACCGCCGACTCGTGCCGTTAAATCGGCCTTTTGAGCACTTAGGGCTCGCTCAACTATCTCCTTGAAATCGGGCCGAGAAGCCTCTTTAGGGGGTGGAGATGTCGGCGCCAACTTACTTAGAGCTTCGTTCGAGCCTTGGTGTACTTCTCCCATTTAAAATGAACATCTTTGGCTAGGAGTCAATTTTTCTCACCTTGGCGTTTGATAGCCCCTGTTGACGTAACGTGAGGACACGGAACCGATGGGTTGTATCTCGATAAGAGCCGGTTCCGAGCCTCGCTCGAGAACGAGATCAACTCGCTCCCTACTATACTTCGGAGCGGTTGTAGCCTCACCCGATGTGACTATAGGTGGTGTTGGGCTCTTCTCTTGGGGAGTTTGTCCCTCGGCGATTCTCCCTGGTCCGCTTCCTTGGGTTTGCCATCCATCTCCTCATCTTGATCATCATTATCGCCTTTATCGGAAGGTGGAGATGGGGGCGGAGCTGCTTTCGCTCGGAGCTCTCAAGCTCGGTAAATAGAGCATTGCGGCCCTCAAATCTTCGAAAGACGCCACATCGCCGGCTCTCCGAATCCAATCTTGGCTTGGAGCTCTTGCTCCTCGTCGCAGCTCATCCGGTGATCGCTGGGATTTGACAAAGTCAATAAGAATGTCCCAAGGCAGTAAAACCTTAAGAGCATCTCGAGCTCTTGTCCTTCTTGCTATTTCAACCGGATCTGCGTGCTCGGCAATTTCGGTATCTCTAGCTGAATCTCATTTGCAGCACGCAATGATCGAGTGGTGTCGGTTGTTGTCCACTCAGCCAGTAGGTTCGGGTGACGGTTCCCTCTTGTCGGACTCGTTCCCTCGTAGCTGATCACTTGGACTTTGTCCTTGATCGTCGCTCCCTCGATTCCAAGATCGAATCGAGTAGTTGCTCCTCTTGAGTAGGAGGAGTTGGCTCAATAATGGTAAGTGGCCGAGCCATCGTGACCTCAAGCAGTCGACTCTTAGCCAACCTCCTCTTCTTTGACACTTGGACAAGTTGGGGGCGGAGCAGATGCCGCTCTCTTCGGTTCAAGTGGCCCCTTACCGACTTTTTCGCTCCCGCCCTTTGTCATAAATTTGATAGACTTCTTGTCAAAGTACTTGGAGTCCTCAAAGGCCGAGTTCTCAACAACTGAGTTCCTCCGAACTATGCATTCTATCGAAACAGTACATCTTTGTTCCGAATAGAAGTTTACCCACACCTGGCTATCCTCCTCTCGCCAGTGGGTAATGTGGTGAACTCTCGAGCCCGTGCCTTCATCTCGAGTAGTATAATACTCGGCCCAGTTCACTTCAACCCCATCGTCTATTGCCATCATCACCTGAATCCTAGGTTTGGACAAGTTGATCATATGATCCATTGAACTTGTCGAATGTGCGATACCACGTAAGCTAGACCCTGCATCGAGGTAGCAACATATTCCTCGGTAAAGCCTGTTTTGAACGCCACATCCTTGCGTCCACGTAATTTCTCGCACATATGCATTGATCTCCTTCTCCTTGTATCCAATCGGAGAAATGCCGGAGTTGGGAAGATCGAAAGAGAGAGCTAGAGCATCTTGAATATCGAAGGTAAGAACAATGACTCCCACTCATCTTGATCGACTTCCTTCGATAAGAGAAGGACGATTCCTCTCCTCCCGACGCTAGAGATTTCCGGTTGAAATAAACTTCGGCGAATTGTCGAGGGAGAAAAGCACGGGGTGCTTCGAAACCAAGCATCTCCAACCCCGAACGCTCCAAAGCGTCAAACACGGGTTCAAGGAAAGAGATCTCCACTTGGCGGAAGGCCAAGGTAGGTTCAAACAGAATCCTGGAGGCTACAATATCCTCAATGTTGTCCGGAGTTTGAACGTTCGCCATTGAAATCCGCAAAACAACATATTAGCACTTGAAAATAGAGTAAGTTAGTAGTTGCTAGCGGACATCTCGATACATTACCGTGAAATGGAGCTTGAAAAGAGATATAACAATGCAGTTAGAATGAGGATGTAAGGAAGGAAACTCGAATCGCTAAGAAAAAGCTCTAAGATATGAGAATGGCGAAAAGTGAGGAGTTGATAGAAGATGAAAGATTTTGTATATTGAGTTTGATCTTCGGTTTGAATCGCACGGTTCAAATTTAATCTTTCAAAATCAAGGGGCGGCTAAGATTAAATGTTATAAAAGAATGATTACAATAGCCGCCAAAAATATAGATATACGTAATAAAGCTAATGGAGAAGACATGCATTAAATGCGCGACGAGAGAGCATTAATTACGCAGCGAGGAGTCCCGCCGACCTTTCCTCAAACCTTAAACATAATAAATGGTAAGGAATAAATGCTCCTAGGCAACCGAATGCAAGCGACCGATGCATTAAATGCGGCATGCTTCGAACAAATTAAGTAACGATACTACGCAAACCTCTTCTTCGAACTTATCAACTGGTTACCATCATTTATCGGGAGGATGGTTGTGCCGATGACCATGTTCTCCCTTGTTGTGTACAATGTGCATCTCCCAACCGAGTCACTGTACTAAGTTTTCTCGACTGTCGTGCTGATTCCATACCGATACACATTGTTGTTAAGTATATTATTATCGTAGTCGGCTTCTACCGACTTGTCTCGTAGGATCTAGCAGTACCTAGCTCAACTGATAGTTCTCTCGAACCTGTTCTCGCCTAGTGGTTTGGTCAGTATATCGCCCTTTGCTTGTCGGGCATGGATTTTCTCCATCCCGATGTCCTTCTTTTCGACATGGTCTCTCGATGAAGTGGTGTCGAATGTCCACGTGCTTGCATCCGGTATGTAGAACTCGGGTTCCGAGTTATAGCTATCTGACCGGTGGAGTCACGTAGATGGGCACTTCATCCCGAGTTATACCATAATCTCTCAATTGTTGTCGAAGCCAAAGGATCCGGGCACAAAGAACTTCCTCGCAGCCATGTACTCGGCTTCGGTGAGTGGACGTAGCTACCGAGTGCTCGTTTCTTTGAAAACCACGATATCGCCTTTGCCGCCTAGGAACCGACATGTTCCGGAAGTTGATTTTCGATCTATCCCGCATCCTGCGTAATCGGCATCGGAATAACTCCGTCGCATTAGATTATCATCGGCAGGATACCATAACCCACCTCGTGTGTTCCTCTTAGATATCGCAGAATCTTCTTCGCCGAGTCTAGATGACTTCGCTTGGGATTCGCCCGAAATCTTGCGCATACACTTACAAAGATAAGTTATGTCGAGTCGGCTAGTGTTAAATAAAGTAAAGAACCAATAATAGCTCTATAATCGGTAGAGTTAACGTAAGCTCCCTCTTTGTCTAGATCGATTTTAAAGTTCGTGTTCATGGGGATCCCGACCGGTTTGCCTTGGAATCACGTCGAATCTTTTGAGAAGATCTCGAGTGTATTTGGCTTGATTGATGAAGATTCCTTCACTGATTGTTTTACTTGAAATCCAAGGAAATAATTCATCTCTCCCATCATGGACATCTCGAATTTCTCTTTCATCATCTTCTCGAACCGCCGACATATAACTTCGTTTCGCAGCCGAAAATGATGTCGTCCACGTAGATTTGCACCAGTAGAATGTCATCTTCTCGACTTTATGCTGAATAGGGTGCGATCTATCGTCCCCTTTGAAAACCTTTTCGAAGTAGAAAGTCTCGATAGTGGTATCATACCAAGCCCCGGGTGCTTGTTTTAACCCATACTGAGCTTTCCTAAGTCTCGTACACCCGATGTCCCCGCCGAAAGCCCGGCGGTTGTTCCACGTAGACTTCTTCCTTCAAGACGCCGTTCGTAAAAGCCGACTTCACATCCATCTCGATATACCTTAAATCTCGATGTGTTTCATAAGCTAGGAAAAGATGAATGGCTTCCAATCTGGCGATCGGAGCAAATGTTTCATCAAAGTCAATTCCCTCTCGCCCGATCGTATCCTTTAGCAACTAGTCGAGCTTTATTTCGACAATGACGTTGTTTTCATCTCGCTTGTTCTTGAAGACCCACTTAGTTCCAATCACGTGCCGATGTCTAGGTCTGTCGACAAGCTTCCAAACTTCATTTCGACGAACCGGTTCAGCTTCTTCTTGCATAGCAATGACCCGGGCCAAGATCTTTAAGTGCGTCCTCTATCGATCGAGGTTCTTCGTAGACGAGAAAACAAGAGTAAAGTGAGCTTTCTCCTTGATTTAATCTTGATCTCGTCCTTATAGTTGCCGATGGATCTCCAATGATAAGATCTCGAAGAATGAGCATCGAGCCACGAATGCCCGAGTCGGGCTTCTTCTTCTCGATACCACTTCGCACGGCCGGTAGGTGTATTAGGCATTTCAAGAGTAATCTTGTTTTGTGACCGTAGTAATTCAAGAAGAAGGTTAGGATCTACCGAGTTTCCGTGTTCGGGGGCATTCGGCTTAGGAACATTAATCGTTCCCCCCCGAGTTTATATTCTCGTAGAGGTCTCGGTTACCACGGGGGCTTCCTCATCGACCGAAGTTACCCGTTCTTGATTCTCGTTCGATAGAATCAACTAGGTTAGCTACATTGCTTGTTGGCCGAGTCCGAATTTCTTCATCTTCGACTCATCATCCCAACAATGCCGGATCTTTTCGAGCTTTGTCATTTAGTTCGAGATCCCGTAGCTTGTCGCCGACATCCTCAATGCTTGACTTTGTATCTTTCCCCGTTCTCGCAACAAATTCATCAAAAACAACATGAGGGCTTTCCTCCACGCAAAGAGTTCGATAGTTAAAAACTCGAAGGCTTTACTCGACTCGGGAGTATCCTAAGAATACTCCTTGATCGATTTGCTATCAAAGACCTTCAACCTGATCTTTCCCATTGTTGTGGATAAAGCAAGGACACCGAAAACATGAAAATGAGAAATAGAAGGAATTCTCCCTTTCCATAGTTCGTATGGCGTCTTCATGTGTTGCCGTGTCGTGAGTGATCGATTCTCGAGTGTAACAAAGCGGTGTCGTAGCATCGGCCTAAAACTTTGAGGGTAGTCCGGAATCTACGAGGAGCGTTCTTCTTTGCCGCTTCTTTGAGAGTTCTCGTTCTTACGTTCGGCAAGTCCGTTCGCTGAGGGGTGCGCGCGTACCGATGTCTCGTGCCGAATTCCCTCTTTATCGCAAAGATGTCTTAACTAACCGAGTTTAGAAACTCTGTTCCTCCGCCCGAGCGTATCTTCTTAATCTTGATGTTCTTTTCCACACTAAGTTTCTTCAAGAGATTAGGTAACTCTCGCCCTAAACATCGATTTGTTGGCGATGAAGATGACCCAAGTATATCTCGAGAAGTCGTCTATGACGACGAGGGCATACTTCTTGCCTCTTATAGTCACTGGAGAGACCGGCCCGAATAAGTCCATGTGAAGCGGTGAAGGATTCCATCGGTGGAAGGTGACGGAATAGGTGGATTGCTACTCTTTGTTTGCTTTCCCTTCGTGCACGCTTCACAATTTCTCGTCTTTGATAAACGATTCGTTGGGCGAGTCCTCCGACTTTAGAGTTCTTGACGAGCTTGTTCATGGTCTTGAAGTTCGAGTGGCTGAGTCTCTTGTGCCAAAGCCGCCTGACTTGTTACCCGATTTAGTCCGTGCGAGCAAGCAAGCCTCGTGTTCTCGCGGTATTCCGGCTTGCAACATAGATGTTCTTCCTCCGCGAACCCGATAACACCGTTTTCCCCGTAGATTTGTCAACAATATCACGTAAAACCGGCGTCAAAGATTACTCGTTAAGATTATCACGAATTGATCGATCGAAAGGAGATTATGTTGAAGTCCTTCAACATATGTTACTCTTGGAACCGTGGCAGCCCCAATGTTCGGCGTTCCGTATCCCCTTGTGTAGCCTTTGGAATTGTCACCGAATTCACCTGGGACCATCTTCTTGTACGTAGTTGGTCGGCCAGGCTCTTCCGGTAGGTCATGTGTCTCGAGCACGCCGTGTCCACTATCCACGGGTCCTTATGCACCCGCAAAACGGAGGCATTTTTAGGTACCCTTTGCTTCATTGGGTCCTTACAAGGTTAGTGGGTGATTTCGGAACCCGGATCTGTCTCGGGACCTTAGAAGTTCCGGGACTTCTTCTTCGAACCTTATCGCCTTTCTTCTCCACGAGACTTGGAGATACCGACTTTCTGCTGATAATTTTGGGTTCATGCGCTTTCTTCTTCTGAGTCTTAGCGCTTCTCCTGACCCTGGGCTCATAGTAGTACGAGCCGTACTGAGCCGGGTGCTCATACAGTGGCTCCTTATACTGTTCTGCCCATCTGACCTTCTTGATTCCCCCTGAATTTGATCGCGGTGTCCTGGGGCTGGAACCTTTGGTCAGCTGCTTGTTGCTACTCGGTTGAGGTGTAATTATTTTCTGTTTGTTTTTCGCCTGAGGTGTGGTGTCAGCAGCTTGCACCTTTCCTCTGACGAACCTATCGGCCCGGGTGGTTGCCGAGCTTTTGGAGGTAGAAGCTTCGTGGGTATAGCCTAGACCTTCTTTCACGTAAGTTGACCGTTGTGCTCTAAGCATGCTTTCAAGCTTCTCCTTAGCTCCCGTGTATTGTTCGGTCATCAATCCTCTCCGGCACTTCGTCACTCCTTCCGAGTAAGTCATAGTCATTACGAACGTCCGTGAGCTTCTGACTGAGCTTGGCTATTTCAGTCTCTTTCTCAGAATTGTCCTTGGTCAGAACTGAGATCTGAGTCTCTTGAAGCTGAGACTTAGTCATGAGAGATTCAATCTCTTCCTTGAGTCTCGCAACTAGATCCACTGACTCAGTAGAGACCTGACAATCAGAAGAAAGTCTCTTGATTCTCAGCCTTTACCTGTTCAAGTTCCTGGATGGTTCTGCTTGAACTCTCGCTCACCGACTGCTCCTCTAGCAGATCATCGTAGGCTTGTACCACATCTAGAGGATCATCTGTGACCGAGCACGTGTCTTGTGTGCTATGTGAAGAAGAGGTAATAATGCGTTTAGAATTTACCTCAGCCTCTTCTCCGGCCATCGACGCATTCGGCCGACTCATCGAGAACCGTCTCTCGCGACCTCAATCTGCGACGAACGCGGCTTCATCTTCGAAGAATACATGAATGTATCCTCCTCAATTGAGTTGTCGGATATCTCTCCGGCTATATAGGCCCGCCGTCTCTCGGCGAATTTCTTTCTCCCTGGCTCGCCGTTCGCTCTTTGAGCAGCTGAGAGTTCGGGACAATCGTACTGATAGTGTCCCTCCTTCTTGAAGTTGTAGCAGGTAGATGTTCTGCTGCTCTTACCAGCTGAGTCTTTAGATGGACTGGCAGCAGACTCCGATTTCCTGCATTCAGTAGAAGGATTAGATTCTTCTTTCTTATGATAGTCTTTCTTACCTGAGGAAGAATCTCGGTTGTATTTCCTCGACTTTCGACTCTCTCCTTTTCCCTCCGATATTTGAGAGCCATCGGTTGCTAGCCGATCGTGGCCCGAGGTCTCGGAAGACTTTGCTACTGATGTGGCCACAGCTTTGCTTGAGGAAATAGGCTTGGCTCCGGTATTGCTGACTGTTGCCTTGAAGGCGTGGTCGAACTGTGTGTCAGCTGGAGCGCTTAAGCACTTTTGGGGTAGGCTATGCTCGAATTCCTCCGATTTTAATTCGAAAATATAACATCGGGAGTTAGAGCATTTAGATCGAGCGACGTAAATAAGTAGCAAATGGAAGCCACTTACGTCGGGGCAACGCTCTCAAGATCTTGGTGTTCATCTCCTTGTTGCTCGAACGACCTCCCCAACCCATTGATAACATTGACTTGATTGGTGAATCCGACACTCGACTCGTCAATGGTTTCGGAAGAGCTCCATTGCAAAGGCGTCGAACTTCTCAAGCTCTAGCTCGAGCTTGTTCTCTTTGATCCGAGGGGTTCCATGGCTCAACATGCCAAGGCGTCCCATAGCTCTTTCGCCGTTTTGCAATCTTGTACCCTTCCGAGATGTGAGTCACCGAGCGTAGTCCGTATGGCATTACGTGCAACCTCGGTCAAGGTTGTGCAACTTCTTTTCTTCGGGCGTGAATGCAGATTTGTCTTTGGGAACCTTAGCACCGGCTTGTGCTCCCACGCCTCCTCCAAGAAGCAAATACTACGCCGTCGATCATGGGAATGATCGGTCCCGACTCTAGGACATCGACATGCCGTCGTGGAGTGACGTTAGGTGTGCCTCCATACGTACGCGCCATACCGTGTAGTTCTCTATTGAGAACATCGGCACCATCCTAATACCCGACATATCGACATTGTAAGAGTAAGAGTATAAGGATGCCGAGAAGATGCTTATGCAAAGTGAAAGCGGTTTTCGTGGATCGGTTCGAGAGGACCAAGATTTCGTAACCGGCGATCGGTTGAACACCGAAAGCTCGATACCAATTGTTGGTCCGGAGACGAAAAGTCGAGTGTAGAGGGGGGGGGGTGAATACACCGAGCTCGTTTCTTTTTCTCGGTGAAGGTCACCGAAGCCGATGTTTGCAATCGATGAACAAGTGCCAAGTAAGCCTTCGATCACTGGGGTCAAAGTGAGTCGCCTTCGAGCTCTTCTACCGACTAATGTCGGCATTACGAAACTCGGTCGGAGACCGTAGTGCGGATAAGTGTTAGGCCCGGAGTCGTCTCTTTTGAAAACGCGTTTTTGCAAGTTAAATCTTTTGGTCCGTGCACTTTATAAAATACGTTTTATGCAAACTTATGATTTTCAAGTCGGTTGAATGCAATGCAATAAAACAAGAAATGAACACAAGCGATTTAACGTGGTTCGGATACGCAAGATCCTACGTCCACGGTCCCGAACAAGGCAGAGAACTTGTTGATTATTCCCGAGCAAGCCTCGGCGAGGGATACCGTGCACCTTGGACAGTTCCCTCTAAGTTATAGTCCTTAGCGACTTTACAATCCAAACCTAAGTTTAGAAGGGAGGGAATATTCTCCAACTGAGAAGGAGTTCTTACAACAAGAACAATTCACTAAATGTGAACTCCTTCGGATCTAAGCTATGAATCTAGCAATGAGCTTAGTCTAGAGAAGATAGGGATCAAAGTGCTCTAGAGAGATGAACTACAAGAAGTGTTCTATGAAAACTAGTTCGTCTCTCTGGATAAGCTTGAAGGTTCTAGAGCGTTGTGAGCTTGAATGATATCCCTTGATTTCGCGTATATTCCTCTTGTCGAAATCTTCAAATCCTTCTCTATTTATAGTTGTGAGTTGTGACATATGTCCGTTGGAGACGACGATGCCACGTGTCACAAGCGTCCAAAGAAAACGGCCACTATTCAACTTTGTTGCAAGCAGGCGCTTAATGCGACCGTTCATGAGAGCAAGCTTTTTACCGTGTAGAGTAGGTAAGCGTTGTCGGCTTCTCATTGGTCGAGGTTTGTAGTTGGTGAGTGTCGAGTTGACCGTTCAAACTACCTCGTATGTCTTCTGCCGAACATTTTGAAGGGACTTTTAGTGCTTTGGGTCGCTTTCTATCGGATACGATGCATCGAAAGTCTGTCTTCTTCGGCCGAGTCGTCCGACCGATAAAGTGAGCTTCGATAGTCGGTTGGTCGATCGCGAAGGTATACCGCTTGCACCTTGGTTCTTCTACCGATGACCATCGGCCTTGTAGAGAATGCTTCTACCGAGGTTCGGGCCACTGATGCGGGATCTTCAACCGAGTCCGATATCGGCCGCCGACGAAGAATGCAAGCGATTACACCGATGACGTGGGGTTACGAAAAGTATCTTCAGCTGAAGATCGGTTCAACAACTACCCCGCATGGGACTTAGACAAAAATAATAAGCATTACATCAAGTCTAACCTATACATCGCCTAATCCTATCGACACACTAATCTACCGATATCGGCCCGGTTTTGGGATCTTCAATTCCATAGTACTACTATGATTTCCCCCAATTTCTTTTAACCCTAGAACAGCTGAGTATCAATCTACTGACTCATATCCAACAAAAACTAATTATAATAATTTATTCATGACTGTGTGCGTAATCAAGCATAAATATTTACTCCTCAAATCAAGCAAAATCAAGCATAGATATTTTATAACTAATAATACGTAGATATTTACTCCTCAAATCAAGCAAAATCAAGCAAAAAATATTCGCTCAAATCAAGCATAGATATTTACCCCTCAAATAAAGCAAAAATCATACGTATATATTTACCTAAAATCATACGTATATATTTACCTAAAATCAAGCAAAATCATTTCTAGATATTTATCCCTCAAATCAAGCAAAATCGTAACAGTCAAGGGTTTTGTGAATACGTAGATATTTACCCCTCAAATTAAGGAAAATCATACGCCCTCAAAATCATACGCCCTCAAAATAATACGTAGATATTTACCTAAAATGAAGCAAAAAATATAACAAATTATGGAATAGGGTTACATTTAAAATTGTTTCGCTATAGACAAACGCCCTCAAACCCTCGCTCTCTCGCTCCCTCTCGTTCTCTCCCGCGTTGTCTCGCACCCTCACTCCCTCCCTCTCGTTCTCTTTCGTGTTGTCTTGCTCTCTCGCTCCCTCTCGTTCTCTCTATCTCTCTCGCTGTCTTGCTCTCTTTAAGAAGTGAGCTTGTTATAGAGTTCAGTTTTTTTGCATGTGAAAATAATCATGGAAGACTATAACTGTGTTGCATGTGAAGAGGAAAAGAATCAGATTCCTCCTACTGTGTATAGAGTTCAGTTTTTTAGTTTTTCTATGTGTTGCATGTGACTATCCCAACGTTTCTATATTCTCAGGCTATTGCAGAGGAAATGAATATCTTTCCAGTTTTTTTCATTAGAGTTCAGTTTTTATCTGAAAAGTTCATGTACAGTATGATTTTTTTCATAAGTGATTTTTTTTCGCTCTCTCGCTATATTACATACCAGATTTTTTTTTCTCTCTAGATAGTTCATGTACAGTATGATTCTTGATTAAAAATAAATAAATTAAAGCTGCTGGATGAAATTTTCTGCATGCATGAGGAGGAAATTTTCATGCATGCATGAGGACGAAATTTTCTGCATGCATGAGGACGAAATTTTCTGCGCATGAGGACGAAATTTTCACAAGCTCAACACGTGATAGATTAAAGTTGGAGGAGAGATAATGTTAAATCAAGTACAATGATAAGACTTTTGCTGCAAAAGTAGGAGGAGAGAGAAGAAATCTATTAACCTATGTACTTTTATAGGTTTTAAAAGTATAAATGTACATTTTTGCAATTATGGAATATCAGGTACATTTTTGCATTTTCACATGTTTGATTTGTACATTTTTGCATATCCCCTTGAATATATATATATATATTTTGTGGATGTGGGTGCAAGACCGACCCATCCTTATTCCTTAGGTGGGATGTCCCCACACCAGCTTTTGTATTAAGTAGTAAAATTGAGTAGCATAACTTATATTTGGTTCATTTGGTGCTTAAACTTTACAAAGAATTATATTGTTGATTATGGTTGTCAAAGTCATTCAACTCACCCCAATGGATCAATCGTATTTTTCGGATCAAATTGGATTGATCTATAAATATGTGTTGTGTTATTGAAAACTTAGCCCAACCTAATATTTAATAGCCCATCGGACTAAACCATCACATATACTAAACTTTCTATATTATTATTCGCTTTTCTGATTTTAGAAATTTCACATATATATGTAGGGGTGAAAACGGATCGGATATTATCCGCCCGATCCGGAGCCGTATTCGATCGGAATCTAATTCGGGGAGCAATTCTAGTATCCGATTGGATACGGATTTGAATCCGGATATCTTGAATCGGATACGGATTCGAATTCGGATTTCACATTATCCGCCCGTCTCCGATTTTTCCCGTATTTAATCGGATATTTCCCGAATTATGAAATCGGATATTCGAAATATTTAATAATTAATTTTATAATATAATAATAAATTAATATTAAGAAATATATTAAAAAAACTTAAACCTACTCTCCCTCTACTCACATTATCCCCCGACCCCCAACCCCAACTCTCCCCCTCGAACTCGGACCTCATCCCCTCAAAACTCACCGCCGTCCCACCTATCGCCGGCGTCCCACACCTATCGCCGGCGTCCCACCTCTCGCCGCCGCGACGTGCCGATGCCACTACCACCTCTCCCCCGCCGTGGCACTACCACCGGAGGCTTGTATACCGTCTCTGCAGGTGAAATCTTCTGGTAAATTATAATTGAGGGTGAAGGCGGCGGAGACGTCCGGTAGGGGTGTCGGTTCTCTTTCCAAATTTCGTAACCTGAAATAAACATCACATGATTCAAGAAAAAAAAAAACACATCTAGGGATTGAAAGTAGAAAGTTCCACTTTTTTCGAGCAAGAGCATAATCTTGGGAAATATAATTAAAGAAGCAAGAATGAACCCCGCTGGAGGCTTGTATACCGTCTTTGCTGGTGAAATCTTCTGGTAAATTATTGAGGTCTAATGAATTCCCTTCTGATATGCTGAAAAACATAAGGACAAAGATTAATGAGGAAAAGGGGGGAGCTGGGTTTGGTCAAAGAAAAAGCGAAGTAGTTAATTAAATGAAGATGGAGGAGACAAAGGGGGTTGTGGTGGGGTGAGGTCTACATACATGGGAACCGACAGAGAAAGAAAAGAAAAAAGAAAAAAATTGTGCAATTAATAATTATCTAGTACCTCATTTAATTATTAATTTTATTTATTAATTATCAAGTTATTTTAGATATATTAAATTTGTATCCAATGTTTTAACATGATTTCTGAAATGCTTAACATGATTTCTTTCTGATATATTAAATTTGTATCCAATTTTAGATATATTAAATTAAGTAATGGTGCTTAATTGCTTTCTGAAATGCTTAACATGATTTCTGAAATGCTTAAATTAAGTAAATTAAGTAATGGTGCTTAATTGCTTCTATTAAATATTGGTTTACGTAATTTTTTCATGTATTGGAATCACAAATAGATGATTATTTATGAATCATATTATCCGATTATTGTTATTCGAATTCAATCCGAATCCGTCATATATCCGCCCTGTATTCGTATCCCGAATATTCCGAATCCGTATTCGTATCCGGCCTTCCCGTATTCGAATCCGAATCCGTGAAAAAAATATGGGATCAAATATGGGAAGAACACTATCCGTCTGTATTCGATCCATTTTCACCCCTATATATATGATCATGTGAGAACCCACATTTAATATAAAAACTAAGAATCATACATAATCCTTTTATTTTTTATGCAAAAACTTATAATTTTACATTATATATAAACCTTATATGTTTTATGTAGAAGAGAAAATTATAAAATTATAGATTTTTTTGCATAAAATATATAAGGATTATGCATAAAATATATAAGGATAAATGTGAGTTTTCACAAGATTCACAGCCGCTAATAAAATATATTATCAAAAGTCTTGATATACTAGAATTAACTCATATTTCTTTAAAGAGGTCTTCTATCGAGTTCGTTGAACTATATTTAACATCTACATATTGAAGTAGGGCTGTCAATGTGGTCGGTTAACCGACCTAATTGAACCGAACCAAATATTTTTTAGCCAAATCGAATCGAACCAAAAATATTTGGTCGGTATTAGGTTTGATTATCTAATTATCGAACGAAACCAAACCGAAAATATATTAATATTATTTGAAAATATTTTATATGCATTTTTTTAAATCAAATTAGTTTCATATCTCATTTAACTAAAATAACCTTACAAAAATTATGTCTTGGATATAAATTTAGGTAGAGAGAAAAATATGTATATAAATTCTATTAATAACATCAGTATTAAGGGGGTGTTTGCTAATGCTTATTATAAGCACTTCTTACTTGCTTTTGCTTAAAGTTGGAAAAAATTAATTCTAAGCAGAAACATGTAGTTTTTGGTATTAAGTTTAAAAAGCAATTTACAGCAACATGATTATTTTTTTATTGTTTGGTTAAAAAACGATAAAAGTACATGTTTAAAATAAAAAAATCTCAAATTTAATGATCATAAAAATTAAATAGAAAAATATTAATTAATGTATATCCGGAATTTTAACAACTTTAAGCAACAAAAAACACATATTTTGATGTTTTTAACTTAACATGGTTTTACTGCTTAAAACTGCTTAATTTTAACTAACTAACTAACAACATAATTTTATTTTGCAAACACATTAAAAGTACTTAAACAGTTAAAAAAGTTAATAAACACTTAAAAAAATCCCTTACAAACATCTTTAAGCATGTATTTATAATCAGTTTTGTCAATTTTTTTTAATCTCCTTTAAGTTTTGATTAATGCTGAAACCGAACCGAACCAAATTGATTTTTTTTGTTTGTTATTTTATTTAGCAAAATGAAAAACCGAATTTTCGGTTCGCTTTAATTCGGTTTAACTGAATTGACAACTCTATATAAAAGTCTATCAAACATGTAAGCCTTAAACCCGATTGACCCATTGGGCCACTGAAACGAGTAAATTAGGCTTGATTCTTTTTTACTTCTAAAATTTGAGCCCAGTCCAGCCTTAATTACAAATGGGCTGGATCAGCCCATCGACCAAACGATTTCTGACCAATTTTGGTGGCTCCAACGTTGATCAATATGTTTGATACTAAGATTATTAGGATGTCATAGCGGTGAAGGTGGGTGGCCCGGGATCGATAGGTCATGGGTTCAATTCCCACTAGACACGCTATGTGAGAGCATGTCACCCTGACATTAAGGGTGGTTCGTCAAAAATAAAAAAAAATAAAAAAATAAAAAATATTATTAGGACAACATAATTCGGTCGATCTCAACTCCATTGAACTCATAAAATACGTGACAGAGAAAGCTAATTAAGGTGGGCTGCATAGGCCCAGATCCGGTAAGCCCATTCAAATAATAAATTCCAAAAACCCTTGCAACGAAAAATTGAATTTGTAGAGCACCTACCAGTTGAAACCCTTGAAATTTCAATTTTTGCAATCAGTGGAATCGCTAGTAATGGCTTCAATATCGAAAAATGTGATTGATATGCTCAATAAACACATCTCAGCGAATTCTGTAAGCATTTATGCTATTTTTATGTTTATATTTCCTTTTTTTCAGAATCGAAGTCTGGGAAAGAAATTTTGCAGTCATTGATATCTAGTTGTGAATGCCACTGATTCGTGCAGAGTTCTGGCGGAAGTGTTTGCGATAGCCTGAGCGCTAGCCTTTCGAAGTTGTCACTAAATGGGGAAGAACATCTAAACAATACTGAGGTGTTTTGAGTATTTACGGTTACGTTTGTGTGCTTGAGTGCATGATTTTAATCTCTTAAGAGCCTCTCGTTATTGAAATATGCAAATTCTGGTGGCAGCAATTAAGATGGGAGGAATTTGCTGAGAGTTTCTTAGAGAATTCAGATGCGCGGCTTAAGGCGCTGACGGACTTGAATGAAGAGTTGATTACGAAGTCCGTTATGTTGGGCAATGGACTCAAACCATCTGCATCAGATGTTATTGTTTTTGCGGCTGTGCATTCATCTGTGGTATGTCTTTTTCATTTGATAGTGTGCCACTATGTAGAAATATGTAGGTGAGATTAATGCATGAAGAATTTAGGATGTTTAAACGACAGGTTTAACTATTTTATGGAATAACTGCTTAATAATTCAGATGACCGAGTTATATGATTAAGGTGATTTGTTAGTTATTGTTCTTTTACCTAATTTTTGGATGATGATTTTATTATTTTTTGTTCTAGAGTGGTCTTTCAAGTTCAGGTAGAGCAAAGTTGCCACATTTGTTGAGATGGGTTGATTACATCCAGGTAAGAAATTCTTATGTTCTTATAAGTTAATCTCTTCTTATCGTCAACACCAACTCGTGAAGAAACTGATAGTCATATCATCATCTATGATTTTATTTGTGCAATGCTATAAGTTTTGATCATGTTTTTCCTTTAGTGATAACAAGTCAGCTACATACTGCAAACATTTCAATACATTTATTTTATGTTCTACACTGATTTTTCATAAATTTTCGATTCTTTTCCTTGTTTTCATTTTGTTCTTTCTTTCTAGCATACAGTTCTTTAATGGTGGTAGTTGCTTAAATTAAGTTGTGATTTTAGTTTGAGACCACTGTAAATTCTATAGATAGCTCAGCACCACTGACATGCATTTTCACTCATGGACTTTTCTTCTTGAAAGTGCAGAATAAGGAAGATGTACAACCATTTGGAAAGATTATCATAGAGAAGACTGAGTTTGTGCCCCCCGTGAGTCATTCTCAGTCACTAATTGTTATCTTATCCTTCTCAATTTTCATGAGCTTCATTGTCAAAATCGTTTAATTCTTCCTTTTGTCTTTTGGAGTTGGCAAAATATTGCTAGTTGAGAGGTTTGAAAATAATCAGGTACAGAGTGATATTAACATGTTATTGCGTGTTGATGTGTTCCCCAGTTGCATATGAAGTACCTATTTGTTGTACGATGTAGCTCTTGAGTAAAATTTGGCTAAATGTATGCAAATTTGGATTTGTTTTTCTTCACTTTGGGTGGGATGAGGCGGAGGAATGGGTGGGTGGGGTGAAAGGAGTAAGTTGGCATCATTAGTTAACAAACTAAGCTATTTTATTCAGTGTATATTTCGTTCACTTTTTAGGATAAGTAGCTTTTAGCGAGAGTATGTTTCCTACAGGATTTATACAACATATAGACAAAGATAAATTTAAAGTTGATCCAATATTCTCTCCAGAAACTTGATGTTCTCATCAGAAAACCTCTAATTATGAAATTAATTAGTAAAATATTATGTGGAAAGCCTCAATGGAACTATTAAGGAGCAATAAAAAACCTGCAGTTCTGTTGCTATTAACCAATGTAATTAACTCCATTAATTACTTTCAAGTTTAAGCTGTAGTTGCATTAATATAGTGAACTCAAAAGTACAAATGGAGGGAAAGGCAACTGGATCAGGTTAATTTGGTTGTTAAATTTAGGTATCTTTCAAACACTTTTGCAGATTGGTGGCTCTGTTTTCCAATTCTATAAAAGCCTATAAATTCAGAGGGGGCTTATTAAAATATAATAACGGTGTGCCATTAAAATTATAGCATTGCATGCAAGATGGATTCATTCTCTGGTTTGCTCATTGGTCTGTCCATTCAGGCTGTTATATGTTAACTAAATGTGTTACATCAGCTTATAGTTTCTTCCCTGCCATGTGCTGATTAAATTTGTTTCTGTTACTTGTTCGTAGTTCCATGTTAGGAGTACTTCTGTACTTCTTATACCATCTTTTGAAGGCATGTGTTGAATAATGTCCTGCGAACAATATCAGCGTAAAGTCGATATTTTGATTTCTGACAAGAACAACCTTCTCCAGGTATCAAAAACGTTAAAGAAGGCTGAAGATCCCACTCCTAAAAAAACTGTAGAAGAGCCAAAAGAGGCTGGAAAGTCAGATACTGTTTCTAAAGCAAAGAAGAGTGCTGATAATGTAAGATTTTTCTTTCATATAAATTTTCGTACTTTATATATGTCGAATATCTAATGCGGAGATTATATCGTGCGAGTCTAGAGCAACTTATCTCTTTATAAATTAAGGCCATTGGTGTACAAATATATATTCTGCTGCTGACAAGGCTTTTGCTGCTTAACCTCCAAAAAGCATTTTGCTTAAGATTCTTATTTGGAACACTACTGGAATTTTATCGCATATGTACCAGTGGTTAACATTGATTATTCATTTTGTTATATCCCTAAAAAGCAAAAGAAAAAAGTTGAAGAGAGTCCAGCTAACCAAGAGAAGAAGAAACCTCTCCAAAATGATGCAGAAAAAAAAAGATGACGAGCTTAGTGTTAGTTTGCTGAAGATTCAGGTTGGCCTCATTCGTAAAGCATGGAAACATCCATCAGCTGACAGGTAATACAACTATATGTCTTACGAATTAGGGAATTACTTTTGCTTTTTTGTAGGGTATTCTGGATCAGTTCCATTAATTTGTATAGTATATTTATTTTGTGTAGCCAGTCTTGCAAGCATGAAATATAGGATTATTATCTAAACAGACATTGAGTGCAGTTATGATTATCTTCTCAGTTCTTGTTCTGAGAATTATTTTGCGATACTTTTTTTTTTTTTTTTTTTTTATGGAAATATTTTACCTAAACAGTCTTTTTTATTGAAAATTTTTTCCCACTTGTTTTGTGATTCCTTTCCCCTCAGTTTTGATTTATGTAACTAGACAACAACCAAGCTAAATTGTTTCTTCTGACATTTGTGTGATGCAGTTTGTTGGTTGAGGAGATAGATGTTGGAGAGGCAAAACCCCGGCAGGTGGTTAGTGGCCTCGCAAAGTTTTGCACTCCTGAAGAGTTGACGGTAAGCAACTGTAAATAACATTGAATCCTTTGCAATGTAATATAAGCTCCTCTTTGATGTGTAATGTAGTTCCCAATGACTTTTCTGCTGCATTGTTGCAGAATCGGCGGGTGGTACTTATAGCGAATGTAAAACCTGGGAAATTACGAGATGTGATGTCTGAGGGACTGGTAATATTTATCCACTATCTTTTTGCTTAGCATTTTTTTCCTTGTCTTTTATAGCGAATGTAAAACCTGGGAAATTATGAGACGTGTGCCATTTTCGCTCACAATGATGGTATCTGCATCTGATATATTTCCCATATGCTCTAAATTCATTTTGTTTATATTGTTATAGCTTCACTTTTATGCACGTGCTCAGTTTATAGTAACCAAGAATTCTTGGTAGAGCAAAAAAACTTTGAGATTGACATGTTGGGCCTCTGTAGGCTGCAGTTTATCAAGTCTCTTTGTGTTCAACCTACAGGTCTTATGTGCTTCAAGTAAGGACCATACAGTTGTAGAGCCTCTAATTGCTCCAGATGGTGCTAAAGTTGGGGAATGTATTACATTTTCTGGGTAATGCCTTTCATATTATACTTATGGCTTTATGCGTTCCACCATTTTCTTAACTTGATTCTTGTTTGTATTGAATTTTCAAACAAATTTGTGGGTCATTTGAGTTTTATGGTTACTGGTATAATTAAGACAGTCTTGTATTGTATCCAGATATGATGGGAAGCCAGAAGAGGTGTTAAACCCGAAAAAGAAGCAGTTGGATAAGATAACTCCGGTATGTAATAATGGTGAATGATTTATTTAGAAGTAGTTGGTAAGTCAATTAATTAGAGTGGCTCCTTCATTTGTGGTTGCAGAATCTTTTCACCGATGAGAAGGGTATCGCAACATTCAAAGGCAGCCCTTTTATGACTTGTTCTGGACCCTGCACTTCATCCATTCCCAGTGCAAGCATCAAGTGATGACAACTTCCACTTCATACTGCCTTGTACCAATATAACTGGAGGCTCCATATTACCCAAACTTGGTGGTGTGAGTTTTTCTATAATTTGCTTTTGACAATATGAACGGAAAGTTTTGCTTGAATGAGTGGTACGGTATTAGGACCTTTTTGAGTCGTCAAAATTGGGTAATGCGGTATTAGTTAGAACTTAAGGCATCATTGCAAGTTTACAACTGAGCTAAATACATTATAATTTATGATTGACTAGCTGACAAACATTTTATTACTTCGTATACAAAATCTTCTATATATTTGAACTACGACATAATTAAAGTTGTTTAATTGGAAAATCTTGTATAGAGGTTAGTTTCAGATAGATTCTTTGTGTAAGTGTTTACTTTAGTCTCGTTAAATATGATTCAAAAAACTTTTCAGCATTTGAATTAAGAAAGTAATATTTTGTAAAATATATTATTTGATTTTCTGGTAGTTAAATTTTATCTCATAATTTTTGCCCTTTTTAGAATGAGCCACTTTTAGTAAGATGACTCAGAGTAAAACGAGCCACTTATAATGGGGATAGTACTAAAACTAAAAAAGAAACCATCTACTTTGCCTCTTCATTGAAGCCACCTAATCACTACAATAATAGTTCATCAAAGAAAAAGAAATTACTTCCAGTTACATATATGAGATAGCAATGCAAAATGAGTGACCTATTGTGTAACAAAATAAGAAAAATCAATTTTTCGTAGGTGATATAAAGAAAATCCAGTTGCATGATTAAACGAGAAAAAATATATTTATAGGTGATAAAGAGAAAGTAAAAGAAGTTAAAGAACTACCTACATGCACTTTGTGCAGTTGAATGCTGCTATAATCAAAGTTTCAATATGCAACATCAAAATATAAATATAAATAAATCATACATTTTTTTTATATTATATGTATTACAATCACTTATAAATAAATATATATAAGTGCATATATATATATATATATATATACCTATTTTATTTTTCTAAAAATATATATAACATTATAAGTGCATTATAAATAGTAAATAAACATTATAGAAATATTTTTGTTTATATAATTTTGGTAGACTTCTTTGTACACAACATTCACATATGATCATTTTTTTGGGGTAAAATATCGATTCTCTCTTTGTAAATTGTAATCTTAATAAAATATATCACATAATTGTGAGAGTAAAAATACACAAATAAGTAAATAATAAGATAAATAGATGCAATTTAGTTTTACAAATTTTGAAACATTATTAATATACAACATTTATAGTAGTATATTATCTACATAATCATTTTTACAAATTGAAATATATCATCCACTCGAATTTAGCACCATCTGAAAGTTATCGATATAATTAAAAATATATACTCCATCCGTCCGAAAATTTGTGACTCAATTGCTTTTGGCAAAGAAATTTAGAAAATGGTGTTATATGGTGTAGATTATTTGACTTTTTAATAGTTAATTTTAATCTATACAATCATTGTTGTATCAAATTTATTATAACAATCTCTATCAATTAAAAATAAAACATTATAGCAAAAATCTCGAATATCCTAGTGGTTTAATAATGCTTCAATCTTATGAAGTATAAAATCGAATTACTTTTTAACTAAAATATAACTCCAAATCTAATTATTTTTGGCAAATTGGATTTTTTAAACCCCAAACTTTTTGGCCAATTTGGTATCCAAAGAATTTTGGATAAATTGGTCATTCCGTTAGATTCTTGGTTACTCAACCGTTAGTGTTGGACGATGATTCAGTATTAGATAAGATTTGAAAATCCTAAAACTCCTAGCTGAATGATGAACCATATAATGTAATAGCTTAGTTGAGTTCAACATGTTAGTAACCCAGTAGGATAGTTAGAGTTAAGTAACTAATAGACTCAGTAGCATATATTTTCTCAGTTGGATGGACTCAGTTTTGATGACTCATTAGGATTGCTCAAAACCTACTGAATGTGTGTTGAACATCAGTACAGAGGAATCGACATGAAAGCTAAATAATTCAGAAGAATGTCAGTAGAGAACAACTCTTTTAAAGTGTCCGAGGTATCAGAGAAAGTCAATTCACCATCAGCCTTGGAGTTTGAACAAGCCTCACCTATCATTCAACCTCGACCTATGAGGAGTTGCCAGCGCTGTACTTGCACTGATATAAAGCTGCCCTCAAGATTGAAAAAGAGAGAATCTCTACAGTAACGTTCAAATTTGAGATGACCACTACAAGATTTTTGCCGTTTACCGACGAAAAATTCCGTCGATAAACTATTATTTTCCCTCGGTGAAATGATTACCGACGGCATACAGATGGAATTTACGAGTCGGATCACGCATTGTTGGTAAAACTTACCGACGGAATACGCCCGTCGGCAAGTACTGCTGACGGATTACTGATGAAATTATCGGCCGGATAAATATTGTCGGTCGTTACGTAGGCGAGATGATAACGACATTTCGCCGACATAATTATTTCGTTGGAAATTTACTTAAATATAATCAATTTCATGACGCTTATCCGTCGATAATTTTTTTTTCCGTATCCAATTCTCGACAACCTGTATCAATATCAACAATTTCATACCAAAACCATAATTTCTGAATACGAAAGGGTCGCATCTTAAACGTCAATTCACACTTTATTTATTGGTTTCTTCTTCATTTTGATTGTGTATTCTGGTTTTTCCAAATTTAAAGACACTTTTCGATGCTCTGGGATCTAAAACCGATGGATTTATTTTTGGGGATTGTATTTTCTGGTTTTTGGTTGTTTGGTTATGAAACTGTTCTTGATACACTTTTTCTTCATTTTATGATACACTCTCCTTGTTTTTCGATACACTCATATAGTTCTATTCATGATACACTTAATAAGTCTGTTTTTATATATTTTACATAGTTAATTGATGCATTCACATTTTGGAAAAAACACACACTAATATTCTTCGGTTCATGATATACTTAATAAACCTGTTTTGATACACTTTATGCAGTTAATTGATACCTCACATTCTGAAAAAACCGCACAGTTGAGTTTGAGAAGATGTCGAACAAAAAAACAAGCCCATAGAAATATAAAAACTTCAGTTAGTGTTGGGTTATGAGTCAGTCGATGATACTTAACATTTTATTGGGTAAAATATTATTGGGGGAAATAATAGTGTTCATACTATGGAATTGAAGATCCCAAAACCCAGCTGATATCAGTAGTGTAGTGTCGATAGAACTAGATGATGTAATAGGATAGACTATTTTCGATTTCTTTATCTTTCGTGTCTATGTCTTGTACGGGGTAAATTGTTGGATTGATCTTCAGTAGGAAGCGTACTTTCCAGAACCCCATGTCATCAGTGTAAGAGCTTGTGTTCTTAAGTCATCAGCTGATCTTCGCTCAGTAGAAGACACTTTATCAGCTGACAGACATCAGTAGAAGAACCCTATGTACAAAGCTCAGTACCTTCGCAGTCATCAGTTGACTACACTCAGTAGAACAGCTCTATCAACCGACTCAGACGAAGAAGACAGAGACTGCGTTAAGTCTACTATATCCGACAGAAAACGACCCAGCTTTCAACATCATTTCTAAAGTCAGCAGAAGATCATACGAGGATAAGTAAGAGTCAACTTCGATGAAGACCAATGTCTGACACACCTCACTACCACAAACCTCGACCAATGAGAAGCCGTCAACGCACTACCTGCTCTGACCAACTAAAGCTGCTCTCATGAACAGTTATCAACAACTCTGCTGCAACAATTCGAATATATGACCGTTTTCCTTAGAAGCTTGTGACACGTGGCATCGTTCTATCCAATGGGAAAATGCCTAGGTCACGACTATAAATAGAGAAGCAAATCCGAGCTCCAAGCACGGGATATCAAGAGATAAAACGCTTAAGCTTTCGAAACAACTCTAGCACATTCAAGATAAATCCAGCGAAGAACTTGCTCAATAGAATACCTTTAGTTATTCTCTCTAGAGTTCTTTAGATCCCTCTTCTCTAGCTAAGCTCAAAGTTCATATCTATAGCTTAGATTCTCGAAGGAGTTCACTTTTAGTGATTGTTCTTATTGTAAGAACTCCTTCCTAGTTGGAGAAAATTCCCTCCCCTTCAAACTTAGGTTTGATTTGTAAAAGTCGCTAAGGACTATAACGTAGAAGGGTCTGTCCAGTGCACAGATACCTTGCTGAGGCTTGCTCAGATTAATCAACAAGACCTCTGTTCAGCAGGACCGTGGACGTAGGATCTTGCGTATCCGAACCACGTTAAAAATTGCTTGTGTTGTTTACTGTTTTATTGCATTGCATACAAACATCTTACAAAATCATATCTTGCATAAAACGTATTCATAAAGTGCACTAGCCAAAACTATTTAATTTGTGAAAATCACGTTTTCAACTGAGACGAATCTCCGGGCCCCACACTCTTATCCGCACCAAGTCTTCGACTGAGAATCAACCACTGACTAAAGTCAGTAGGAGAGACTCAGTAGTTGGCACACTCTGATCCGCGATCGAAGGTTACTATTTGACACTGTTCATCAGTTGCACCCAACAGCTCAGTTGTCCTTCGCGTTTGAGAAAAAGAAACAGTACTCAGGTGTATTCACCCCCCTACACCTGACTCTCGTCTCCGGATCAATAGTTAGCAAGACGAATTTCGTGCTGCTCCTAGATTTCAATTCGTCATCCATGTATAACTTCAGAGAAATGAGAGGAGAGAGAAGTAAAAAATGAAAAGGAAATGTTTGAAGTGTTAAAATTGCAATAGAATTAGAAAATGACAAATGATGACGTCAATGAAAAAAGAAAATGAAAAACAAAATTTAAAAAGCCTTCAATCCTAGCAATGCATCTCAATATAAGGATCCACATTTATTCCTACTTCCTACTATAATATATATACATATCATATTGACCATATAAGAGAGTAGGATGGTATGTATATAATCAAAAACATGGTATATCAATAAATAAATAAATATATTTTAATAATTTAATAGGAAGGGATACATTAGGAATTTCACATAAAAAATTAAAGAGATGACACTTGTCATGACTTAACTTGCATTCATCTTTGCCAAAGCATATTTAATCCACGCCATCCAATAGTAAATAAAAGGTGCGGATTACTTCTAATTTTCTATCTAATCCTTTTTATATGATTCGTCCCCTATACACACATGCATGCCATTTGTACAATTTTTTTTTCAAACAGGTATCTCATATATCTTTTGTATTAATTCATGTTTTAAAATATGAACCAACATACTTTCAAGTGTAGTGTGTATTAGTTATTGTCTAAAATTAAAATTTTAATAGGTATACAAACCTCTAACTAAAAGTAACTTGACTATAATAATATTTATGTATGAAAGTATTATTGCATAAAGATTTTACTATAATGTGTATGCAACAATTACGAACTTTATATTAATGTGTGGAATGTACAATCATTATATGTATTTCCCAAAATAACCAAATTTCACATTTATACATGTGGTTTGTAGGGTCTAATAATTATTATAATCAGATTCACTCAGTCTCGATTTTGGAGAGAAATTTTCCACGTGAAGGGTATTAGCATATGTAATATTCAACTCCACTTCCAATGTATGTCCCTTGCAACAGACAAATCTCATGATACGATCATCGAATGTCATCCACACACATACGTAGCCTAGCTGCTTAGGGTGTACATGTATGTAAATAACTTGCAATATGGACCAATACGGATTGGCTAATATCATTTTTGGTCCCATAAAATAGGGTAAACTGATTTTAGTCTAATAATTTTAGAAGTACCACAAGTCAATTTATTCAAAATTAAAATGGTATTATAAGAATGTTCGAATCCCGTAAATACTTTCATAATTCAAGTTTGGCACATAGTTAATCTAATCTAATTTATTTTATTCTTTTTGTTGTTTATAAATTTTTATACAGGAGAAGATTTCTCCAATATGCACCTCAAGGTGACTACGGATTTCTCGCAACTCATAAAAATATTGTATTTTATCCTAAGTTAAATTGTCGAGAAAGATAAAATATAAATGGTGACAAATGGCAATTATCCATTTTATACTATATATATTTGTATGTGTTTTTGACTTTATGTGGTGTATGTTTCATATGAAACATAAAGTGAATAATATGATAAATGAAAATGTAACTATAGTGGTTGCGGATTAAATCTTTGTACAATAAAATGCATTTTTTTTACTTTTTAATTAAGTATTAATTAATGTAACAAGTGAATTCCTCATTTTATTTCTTTTGAAATAAAAAAAGTGTGCCCACGGGCACGAATATGTGGACTGTATATTTTTGCGTGTGGATATAAAGATTACATAATATTTATTTATGATCTAACTAGAAATATTGTTCATATGTCAAAACAATTTAAGATAATGATATCCCAAAAAAATAAATAAGATAATGATACAGGATGTAGGGGGGGCATTTTCCCCGGGACTTGCATGTGCTCCTAACATGGTAGGACCTTGTTTATCTAAATCTTCAATTTTCTTCATCCCAACTTTCTTTACTTCTTCCACATATAAAATATAATAATCTAATTATTATTACATGTGTCTCAATCAGTTAATCACTTGGATATTTTATGTACCTAAACTTAAATTAGCCGACTAATTACTAGCAAATTTGGATATTTTTGAATTATTACCTAAACTTAAATAAGCCGATCAACAAAGGACAGATTATGATAGGTCCCCTTCGGATAGATCAGTGGTTGCGGCGAGGTTCAACATTAAGTCCGGATTTCATTAATACATACATTTAGGCTGTTTTATATTTTCTCTATGGTTTGGAAACTATTATATAGAAAAAAAGGTTTACTTAGTATTTATATTGAATAGCATTTTTTGAATTTTCTTAATTATTAAAAAAAAGATAAAAGCCTCATTCGAATTTCGCTAATATCATATATATATATATATATATATCTAATTAATTATTATAACAAGAATATTTATTTAAGTTGGTTTTTCAAACGAGCCAATAACTCAGTTTTTCTCTTTAAGTTTTCAGACATGTATTGTCAAATTTTAAAAGCTTATGTATTTTGTCATGTGAAGATATCCGACAGCAGCTTTTAAGTCTCTGTCGCTAAATAAAAATTATGTGCCTCAATTTTCGTAAGTTCACATTAGACTGTGAATATTAAATAACTTGGTTTATGATATCTAAACATTTAATTTGATGATAACAAAATACTCCTCTTGTTAAAAAAATCATTATAAGACCGCTTAAGACAACTAAGAACTACTATGTATGCATATTTAATTAATTTAGTATACAAGAATATAAACTAAATTCAGCCCACTACATGCTATATACATCACATAAGTAGACGACGATGGAACTCATAGTCAAGATAATAAAACTAAATATAAATTGTAGTAAATGCTTTATTCAATTTGATACCATATAAATTTTAGGAATAAGATTCAAACAACTGAAGGAAATTATACTTTTCTCTATTAAATTAAATAAAATTGCCATCAACTGGCAAAGAAGAATAGAGGATGTGAGTGTTTGCCTAACCTCGTATGTGTAACCGACTATTATAATCCCCTACAACAGTTTATATAGTTCAAGATGGGGTTTACACATTTCATAGCTCAAAGTATGAATTGCATGATTCTAGTTTAGGGCTTTAAAACTTTTATCCTTACATTTTTCAACTAAATTTATTTCTCTGTCGAGTAAATCCGGTCATTTATTTATAGAATACAATTACTTCACAATTTAAGTATTTAAATAAATAATCTAAACATCTCAAGATCTGCGCAATTTGACCTTTGCCATCTCAATTTGTTAACTGAAAGTCTGAAATTGCTTAGAGTCGAATACTGCCACATACCAAGGAGGCGCAATTTCAGGGAAATTACTTAAGAAATGACAACAAAATTCAGTGCATAATGAAAACAACATACCAAAAATAACAAAATCAATTAATAAAAAATAAAATAAAATAATAAGTTAGAGAAATGCATGTGGTGGTAGGGTAGTTCAAGTTGGAACAAATGCATGTGCTTCTTGGTTTTTGTTACGTAACCTAAGTTTGCATATATTTCATTTGATTCACTCATCCTAACTTGTCATTGTCAACCTTATTATGTATTTCTGAAATTCATAGCCCACAATCTCGTCAATATAAGAAGGAACCCCCCTCTCACTCCACATCTTGCACTAATTAACCACTCTCTCATCCTTTTCTCTGCCTCTCAACTCGCAACTACATTTCTCACATGGATACCCAACGCTCTCTTGGTTCCCTTTCTCTACTAGTCTGGTCGATCGTCGGTGTCTGCTTACGCGGTGTCGACGGCGATTACGGTGGGTGGGATAGTGCCCACGCCACTTTCTACGGCGGTGGTGATGCTTCTGGCACCATGGGTAAGTTATATACAGGAGTTTTACCAGTTTTGCCGTATAAATATGAGGGCATGTCAATATTCCATTATTTGACAATGTAACAGTGAAAGAATTTAGTGCAACATTATTAAAAATACAAGGATTTAATGCGATAAAAGGAAATACAATGGCATAGTGAATTGTGTTTGAGATTTTATCATTTCCCCAATATATACATATTTGTCCCCTCTTGATTTTACTATAAAAGAATGTGATCATGACACATTTTATTTTTTGGTTTGGTAATACAGGAGGTGCTTGTGGGTATGGTAATTTGTATAGCCAGGGGTACGGTACAAACACTGCTGCACTGAGTACTGCTCTTTTCAACAATGGACTGAGCTGCGGGGCATGCTACGAGCTAAGCTGCTCCGGCGACCGCAAATCGTGTCTGCCCGGCACCATCACCGTTACCGCCACCAACTTCTGCCCGCCCAACCCATCTCTGCCCAATGACGACGGCGGCTGGTGCAACCCTCCCCGCCAGCATTTCGATCTCGCTGAGCCGGCTTACTTGCAGATTGGTCAGTACCGAGCTGGAATCGTCCCTGTTTCTTTCAGAAGGTACCAAATTTATGTCATTTAGTATCAATTCATATAATTAATAGTTTCCATATTTAATAATATATATATATATATGCGTTTGTTGGTTATTACAGAGTTCCGTGTCACAAGAAAGGAGGAATAAGGTTTACGATCAACGGGCACTCGTTCTTCAACCTAGTCCTTGTCACCAACGTGGGCGGGGCAGGGGACATCCACTCTGTCTCGATCAAGGGATCCAACACGGGCTGGCAAGCCATGTCCAGAAATTGGGGCCAGAACTGGCAAAGCAACTCCAACCTCAACGGCCAAGCCCTCTCTTTCCAAGTCGTCGCAAGCGACGGCAGGACCCTCACTAGCTACAACGCGGCGCCCGCTGGTTGGCAGTTCGGACAAACATATGAAGGAGGCCAGTTTTAATTATTTATACTCCGTCCGACAAATTCAAATCATACCAAGTATTTTAGATAGGATTTCTTTTTTTATTTATAAGTACTAGACAAGATTGAAAAGGGTTTGAAATGAATTTACTGTATATCGGCACGAAGGGTGAGAGATATGGGAGCTGTGGTGGTAGGTTTGCACCCGCTTAGGCTGAACGGATTATACAAGAATCTTGTTTACTCAATCTGCAATTCGGGATTTTCTTCTGTCACATAAAAAATATATGTATACAAAACCTTGTTGTATCTTTTTCTTTTTAATGTTTGCTATTTCATTTGAAATGATATGTAGATGGTGGCGACAATTGGTTGCTTCCATCATGGGTATCATATATATGTATAAGCTTGTAGATTTTATACCTGGTTCAGTAAAAGCATACTGAAATCTGGGTTTCTTTAATGAGATTTGTATGTCTACTTAAGAGCCATTGAATTTGATTGGCCTTTTGCTTTTATTGCATTGAAGAGTGTACAAACCTTTTTAAAAAATTGACTGCAAAATCTTGTTCTTGACAATTTGTTTCATTAGTTGTTTTTTAAATCGTCAAATCAAAAGTTATTACTTGATAATGAGTACTGATAAACTCTGCTACAATATAATAAAGTGCAAACATCGCCAGAATATATAATTCCAATATGTGATTTTTAGCCACAAAATAATCACTTAAACCACCAAGTTATATTCCTGTAGATTGTTTTCTTCTTTGCTTTCTCATTTGTTTCCTAATAATAGAAACAACTACCTATGCGATGTAAACAAGAAACTCAATGCATTATTATTTTAAAATTATATTATTAATATGGACACTAAAACATGCTAATATAATACCCGTGTCTTGAACGGTGAAACACGAAATTATTATTAGTTTCTCAAACGAATACTTCTCCAAATTTTAACTTCCAAACTAATACATTTTCCCCACATGAAATCTATTTTTTTTTAAAACATAATTCTTATAAATATGTTCTATTTAGATGCACACGTGAACTGACAATAGAAAATATACATACGTGAAATGAAATTTATCAAATAACAGGATTACGAAAAGGATTCGTGAAATATGAATTTCAACAAGTATATTCTCCATTCGTCCCACCAAACAAATCTCATTCTTCACTTCGGACTTCCCATTATTTATGTCTGGTTCCGAAAATAGAAATAAATTAAGAATCTTTTTTTTTTGATACGTAGAACCCGCAGTCGCTACCTTCGGTGCGCACTGGGTAAATTCTGCTCCTTGTGCAGTAGCCTGCAAACCACACATGAAAGTTCAACCACCCTAGGCTAACCATAGGTGACAGACTCAGGCTAACCATAGGTGACAGGCTCCACAAAATTGCTTCCAGTGAGATTTGAACCCAGGACCTATCGGTCCCGGACCAACCCACCTTACCAACTTTGCCATCCCAAGGAGACTAAGAATCTTAATTAAGGGTAAGGGTGGTTTAGTCAAACACAAATCTGTTACTACTTCAAATCCTAATTGTAAATGGGCTAAAATCATTTTTGTCTTCTCTCTCTTCAACCACCTTCTCTCTGCGCCGCTCCCTCCTCTCTTGCGAAACCCTAACTCCTAGAGATCCCCCCCCCAATAAAGAAATCTGACGATGTATCCGGCCAAAATAGCCCGGCGACCACCGCCTCCTACTAGATCGATCGATCGATCGATCTACCGAACAAATGCTATGGCTGAGGCGAATGGGCTAAACCGAGTCAGAGCGAAGGGGTTGTTTCCCATCCCGAAAATGGCGAAATTTGGGAGTCGGTCTCCACACCGTCGTTTTCCGAGTCTTACTGGCCTTTCTCAACTCCGGAATCGCTGCCTTGGGGCACCTACGACGAGGAGCTCGAGGTGGTCCATGAAGAGATTAGAGTTCTTGAAGAAATAAATAGCTAATTAAGGCGTCGGGTCAAAGAAAAAGAACTCCAGTAGTTGCTCTACAATATAGCAGATTGAATCCTGATTTATGCTCTGAATAGCTCTGAACCACCCTAGATCATTCACATTTGTATTCGATAAATTTGCTGGTTGATAAACTATTCTTATGTTAAACCCATCCGCAGTAGTTGCTGCCATAAATTCTGAATCTGTATCCTTAATGTAAGGTTTTGCATTGTCTTGTTAAATAAAAATCAATTTGTTTGCATATGGATGTCACCTTGATTTAATTGCTGGAATAATCTGATACAAATAAAATCAATAAGCATAATTAACTATACATGTAAAGTATGCTAAGCATGTTCTGCATTGATAAGAGTTCAACCTTGAACATAATTGAACACAATAATACTAATTGAGATAGTACAGATGTTGGTCTAAGTCTAATATGTACTGAATTATTGTCATTCTTGCAAATCTCGCAAGAATCATTAATTTTACTCACCTTTGAGATCAAGCATTTCTTGATCACGTCTTCAGTGATTGAGGGGATATGTTTAGTTTCTAATGTGCCAGCTGACCTGTTCTTTGACTTCCTTATAGCTGGAACTTGCTGAAAGAATGGGAAAATGCCAATTTAACTCACATAAACATGACCTTGGTTATGTTGTTCCTGCATGTTCTATGTGGTTTAGCTTCCTCTAGGGTTAAATAAAATATTTTATTAGCTCTATAGATATAGAACCATTTCACATTAATGTTTACTGTATTATGCATGCTCTTGAACCATAGAATATTTAGGATCCGATTGAATTCTAGAGCTTCTAGGGAAAACTTTAACCTCAACATCTTGTTTGGTGCTGTGAGATTTGGCTTGATTGTGGACGAGTGAGCTTTGATCACACTTGCTTTAATCCATCTTCACATAGTGCTTTTACTACAATTAATTCCTATTGTTAGCCTTCGTATTGTTAATCTTTTACTAAGCTCCAAACTTAGAATTAATTGAACATCTGACTGGACTCTCTTGCTTCTTGATTTGTCGACTGTTGTGCTCTGTACATGTCATCACTTTGTTGTTGTTTCTTCGCTACAACCTAAACTCGACTAATAGTTTTTCAGCAGCAGAACCATAGAACCAGGGGCAGAGGGAGCAGTTAGCTCAACTAGGCTCAAGCCCTGTGCTCTCATAATCCATTTATTCTTAGGCCAAAATATAATATAGCCCACTTACTTTCACTTCAGTCCACCCCAACCAAAATTATTATGTAAGCTACAAGCCCAAATGTTGGTCCCGAGATAAACGTTCAGGTGTCGGGGGGGAGGTGAATACACCTGAAAACTTTCTCAACTCGAAACGCGAACAGTCCTTTTCGGGGAAGATGCCGCATCGAACAAGTTCGATGAGACCGGATAAAGTTGTTTAGAATTGCATGGCAGAGTGACTGACTTCACTGAGGCCTGCTAGATGACTTAGGTCAGAATTCAGTACCGTTTAGCTGAAGTTCAGTAGAGTGCGGAAATGTGTAGGCCCAATTCAGTTGAGTTAGAAAACGTTTTTAAGAAAATTGTTTCAGTATATTAGTGCAATATTTTAAGCTTTGCTGAAACACAGTTGAATGATTTGAAAGATATTTTCAGTATGAACAATAATCAATGCAACAGTAAAGAAAATAGAGCACACAGAACACAAGCGATTTTAAAGTGGTTCGGATCCAACAATCCTACGTCCATTGTCCCGAAAAGATCAGGAGGCTATTTTATTATACTGAGTTAGTCTCAGTCGGTTTGTGCACTAGACAAACACTGGTCTTGAGATTTATACTGAGCAAGTCTCAGTTTACAAGGTATCAAACTTAAGTGTTTGACAAACTCTCCAACTATGAAGGAGTTCTTTACAATAAAGAACAGTTCAGGGATGAACTCCTTCGATCTAAGCTATAGATATGGTCTGCTGAGCTTAGATTAGAGGGAAGGGAACGAGAAAGTGGCTTCTAGAGCAACGAACCGTTAAGTATAGACTCTGAGTTCGTATTCAGTCGCTTGGATACTAGAGGCTTATGATCTGATTTAGCTCGGTTCCCTTTGAGCAACTATGTCGCCTTTCGCTTGGAATAACTCTTTGAAGTTCTTGCGGAAAGCTTTAAGTCGATTCTGAGTTGCTCGTAAATGCTCGTGTGTTCTTGTATGTGTCGTGAGCTTCGATTTGAAATCTTCCCTCTATTTATAGATGAGAGACATGGAAAGATCCGTTGGAGACGACGATCCATGCGTCTCTCTCTTTTGGGTAGCTAACGGCTCTTTCAAAGTATGGTGACAGAGTCCTTTCTCTCCATTTTCGGAAAGATGTTGACTTGCAGCTTTAATCAGAAAGTAGACAGTTGGCTGCTTGTCATTGGTCGAGGCTGAAGAAAGTAGGTGAGACAAACAGACTTCAAGACAGATATGAAGCTGACTTCTCTATACCTCGTATGACTCTGCTGATTTGACTTATAAGATCTCTGACAGTCAAGAGACGTGCTCGGTTCGTTTGAGTCGATCTATGTTCGCAGCATACTCCTGCCGAGTTCGCCTCTCGAAGATCAACTCTGAGTTCAGTGAACTACTCCTGTTGAGTTCAGTTCCACTTACTCCTTTCAGTATACTGCAACTGCAGAGTCCAGTACTACTGAATCTTCTTCTCATGGTACTGAGGCTGATAGTCTACTGAAGAATCACCAGACATAACTGAACGCTTGAACCATGTAGGAAGGATGTCTACTGAGTCTGAAACTCTCAGAGACAAGACAAAACAGATACAACTGAATGGTTCATCAATAAAAGTAGGGTTTTGGGATCATTCAAATCTACTGAGCACTAGGCTACTGAATATCTCCCAACACCAACTTTAATCAAAATCCAATAATTACTTAGCAAACTTAGTTACTAAAGGAGCCCAACTAGTATTTTTCTCGCTAGTTACTAAAGGTAGCTCGGAACTGTTATCAATTTCATTCAACACCAATGGAGCAAAGTCCCTTTTTTCACATGGACAATCAGATAAACGTGTTGAGCCTGATCTAGGGAAAAGGTGATGGAATTGGAGGGAAGAATCAGTTACCTTCCTCCACATATGTTGTTGTAACTTTGATTGTTGCTCGTGTTTCAGACCTTCTGATCTGTATCCCGACTCTTTTCTTCCTCCGCGTGGTCAGAGAACTGAATAAAAATAAATAATCTCTCTCTCTCACTCGCGTATATCGTCTGTGAGAATATGAATATGTATTCTGATTATGAACATAATAGTAATATATAAAGGCTTCAAAAGCTAATATTATATAATATGTGTAACCCATTAATTTAATTATACTTGTAATGGGCTTCCACATAATAAACTCATAATATAATAAATTAATCTATTGGTCTACATCTATTTTTCAATTAATTGGCCTAGCCAATTAATTCATGATAAATAACAATATTAAATAATGCAAAATACATTAATCTATTAATAATAATTTCTGAGAGACAACAAATAACTAGGCAACTAATTGAGATAGATCAATGATCTAATATAAGAAATAAAGCCGGACCTCAAATTAATTAATTATCTATGCTCATCCCAGAGCAAAATTAATTAATAAACGCAGATTCATTCCACTAGAGAATCCGTGCTGACTTACCCCTTTATCCCAACTTGAGCATGAACTTGTATTTTAGACTTAATCGATCCCCGTATTTAAGATAGAAATATCCGTTAATTAATAAAGCCTACTGACAACTTAATTTAATTAACATATTATTATATTCCTGAGTAGTACCACTCGACCTTATTAACACACATGAACTTAATCAACCGGCCGAGTTTAGTGTGCTAATCCTTACGAGTTCCTCAAGGGATATTATCAACCCATTTGACAGGGATATGGATGCAAGATACAGACACTAGCCTGAGCCACAAATAACTACTAACACCCAAGATACGTAGATCCGGTCATTATGACGTTCACCATAGTAGGTCAAAGTGATAGTTAGCTAAATGCACTCAACTCAAGTCTTACCAAGCTTAAGATCGACTAAGTCAGCAAAATCTTGGTTCTCCAGAAAGGTCAGTCAGTCAGGAGAACACATCTCACTGTGATCCATCAATACACCACCTTCAGTGTACCAGTATAGACAAGCATCCAAGACAAAACAACATCTAATCTAAACTGCAGCTTAAACCGACAACTTATCCTTAAGTTGTCTCAGCAGTGATAACTGCTTATACCTTGTCAGTTCAACCAATCGTGTAGTCTTCTGTGATACCCGACAAACTACACCAATCTCACTTTTATACAAGATAAAAGATTACATGTGCAAATATATATTTATCAGATAGGAGAATAAATAGTGGTAAGGACAAAAACACATTGAATACAAGCATAAAAATTGCTTCCAGTATACAAAATGCCAACAATTCTCCCCCTTATACTAAAGCAAACTTTTAGTATACAATATGTTAGGTCTGGTACTAACTAGTACAAACAAACACGCTCAACTATCTATCCTATCTATCACTGCATTTTCTCCCACTTATACAAAAGTTTCTGCATCCTAAGTGGGGGACATCTTTACCACTACTAAGCCATAAACATGCCTCTCGTAAGACAGAATTGGTAAGCTCTTCGTGATTGGATCAACTAGGTTGTCTTCAGTTCCAATCTTCTCAATGACCACGTCTCCTCGATTTACGAATTCTTGTATAATGTTGTACTTTTCTATCTATGTGTTTAGACGCCTTGTGGGATCTGGGTTCCTTTGAATTTGGCACTGCACCCGAGTTATCACAATAAATTGTGATAGTCTTAGGCAAATTCAGAACAATATCAAGATCCAGGAGGAAATTCTTGAGTCAAACTGCCTCTTTCGAAGCTTTTGAAGCAACCACATACTCTGCTTCCATGGTTGAGTCCGCAATGCATTTCTACTTTGCACTCCTCTATGATATGGCTCCACCTCCCAAGGTAAACACATAACCCGAGGTAGACTTCTTCTCGTTTATGTCAGCTTGGAAATCCGAGTCTGTATAACCCAAAGGCACTAGACTATCTGACTGGAAAAACAATTCTATAATCTCTGGTCCGTTTAAGGTACTTGACAATATTTTTGACCGCAGTCTAGTGCACTTGTCCAGAATTAGACTGATATCTTGAGACCATGCCTACAACATATGAGATATCTGGTCTAGTACTAAGGATTGCATACATGAGGCTACCGACAACGAAAGCATATGGTACTAGCCTCATACTTTCTATCTCTTCAGGTATTTTAGGGCATTGATTATTGGATAGAAAAATGCCATGTCTGAAAGGTACTGACCCTTTCTTGGAATTTTGCATGCTAAAATGAGCAATACCAATGTCAATGTAGGAGGCTTGTGACAAGCTCAACATCCTTTTACGGCGATCTCGGATAACCTTGATCCCAAAGATGTAAGCAGTTTCACCTAAGTCCTTCATTTGAAACTGCTCGAATAACCACGTCTTTACGTCTGATAATATTTCAACATTGTTGCTAATAAGAAGGATGTCATCTACGTAAAGTGCAAGAAACACCACTGATCCGTTACCACAGATATGGTACACGCACACCTTGTTAGGACAATATACAAAACCATAGGATTTGACTACCTCGTCAAAATGCTGGTGCCATAATTGGGAAGCTTGCTTAAGTCCATAAATAGACTTCTTAAGCTTCCAAACTAGATGCTCTTTGCCCTCTTTCACATACCCTTCTGGCTGTTTCATGTATATGTCTCTACCTTCTTCAAGGTGATTGTTTAAGAAAGCGGTTTTGACATCCGTCTACCAGATCTCTAGGTTCATGTGAGCTGCTATGGCAAGGACAATCCGAATGGACTTGATCATTGCTGCAGGCGATAAGGTCTCCTCATAATCAATACCCTCTTTCTGAGTAAACCCTTTCACCACTAGCCTGGCCTTAAATGCCATGATCTCTATATTCGGTCCTCTCTTTCTCTTGTATACCCACTTACTACCAATAACCTTGCAGTCCTCAGGTAATTCTGTGACCTCATATACACCCATATCAGTTATGGACTCAAATTCTGAGTCCATGGTGACTCGCCATGAATCTGCATCTATATATCCCACTGCTTCGTTGTAGGTCCAGGGATCCACGGTATCTTGATCGTCTGCCAGGAGATGATCAGACGTCTCCCCAGTGAACATATACCGATCAGGTGTAAATAGCGCCCTGTCACTACATCTAAGAGTGTCAGGCGCTGTGTTAACAGATTGTGCAGTTGCTCGTGGAGCTCTATCTTGCACAACTGGCTCTCTGAGTGAATCTCGATCACATTATAATTCCTCAAGGATGATCTCGACTCGAGACTTATGATAACTAATACAATCCTCTTATAAGAACCGAGCGTTGGTGCTAACAACGATATTCTGTTTCTTAGGATCATAAGAGTAACCACCCTTCGTTTCCTTCGGATACCCTATGAACAACCTCACTTTTGAACATGATTCCAACTTGTCAGCCTGCCTCTTTAGCACCTAAGCAGGACAACCCCAAATCCTTAAGTGGTGCAAACTAGGATTTTTCTCGTTCCACAACTCGAAAGGGGTCTGTTTAACCGACTTGGAAGGCACATGGTTCATCAAGTATGCTGCAGTCTCTAGGGCATATCTCCAAAATGAAACTGACAAAGTTGCATAACTCATCATCGATCGAACCATCTCTAAGAGAGTTCGGTTCCTTCTCTTTAACACACCATTCTGCTAAGGCGTGCCTGATTATGTCAGCTGGGATGTAATCGCGCATTCTGTCAAGTAATCCTTTAACTCATTGGGCAGGTATTCCCCACCATGATCAGATCGCAATGTTTTGATTTCTTTATCTAATTCCTTCTCCACTTCTGCTTTGAATTTCTTAAAGGTTTCGAAGCAATCCGACTTGTGGTGAAGAATGTAAACATATCTATACCTCGAGTAATTGTCAGTAAATGTGACGAAGTACTCATACCCTCCACGAGCTTGTGTGGACATAGGTCCACACAAGTCAGAATGAATCAAACTTAATGCTTATGTGGCTCTATAACCCTAAAAGGCCTAGTCACAATCTTTCCTTCCAAGCAGGATTCGCAAGTTCGAAATGATTCGACTTGGAGAGACTCCAATTATCCATATTTCACCAACCTTTGGATCCTATTCAGATTGATGTGACCTAGTCGTAGATATCATAGATAAGTTTGATTTACCTTAGAAGATTCTTTCCTCTTCTTAGGATTTGAAGATAAGGAAGCAACATTAACTGAATTACGCGGTTTGCAAGTAATAGTATATAAAGATCCGCTTAATGGCCCTCCACAGATAAAATCACCGTCTTTTATGATAGAAACATCACTATCAAAACTTGATTTATAACCATCCATGGTGTAGAGTTTTGAAACAGAAATTATGTTTTGCCTAAACTCAGACACATATAAAATATCTTGAAGTACTAAAACATAACTATCTAAAGATAGATGTAAATCTCCAATGCCAATTGTATGAACTCCCAATCCATTGTCCATTGAGACTACCACCTCACCATCACTCAATTCCCTTTTCTGCAAGAAATCTTGCAAGGTGTAACAAACACGAATCAGTTGCCCCAAATCCACTACCCATTCGTGGGTAGAAGAGGAAACCAAAACAGTTTTAGTTACAAGAGTGACTCGCGTCTCTTTCTATTTTGCCTTGACATCTGGATAACAATTCTTCCTGTGTCCTTTCTTACCATAATTGAAGAACCTTCCTTTCTCATTTGGCATTCACATGCCGTCGGTAAGAACCGTCTTCTTATTCCCACTGCTCTTCTTGAATTGACCACCATTTCTGCTCTTTTTTTGGTTTCTGCCTTTTGGAGGATTCCTTAAGCTACTAGTGATGTTCAAGACTTGAGCACCCTTACCTTTTCCTATAACCTCTTTGACCGCTACAAAAGAATTTACTAACTTACTTAGAGTAATCTCTATCTTAGACATAGCGGTTCTAAAACATAAGTTCTTATAGGACATTGTCAGGACATTTCTTGGGAAGGTAAGACATCTCTTCCACTTTATGAAATTATTTAAACCTGTTAGAGTTTGGTTGGTGAGACTGTTTAGGAACTCATGAAATTTCTGAACAGATATATCTGAAAAATATAATTAAAATTCATGTAAGAAACCTATATTCACACATAATTTGTAATTAACCATCATTGTAACCTTTTGAAAAAACCAATAATGTTAAATATTCGAATAACTCTAGAGATCACACTCGTAAGCCACTCAGGTGGATGTTCACTTGTGTACCCCTAGACGAAGCTATATACCTAGCTCTGTAATTCCAGTCCACGCTTAGGTTCTTAAGACGAATGAAATTAATAATCCGATTATTCTGGACCATGTCACTATTGTGGAATTAAAACGCGCGAAGGGACTTTTCAGGAAGTTGTACCGCGATGACATCTAAGCTATGACCATTAATTTGATCGAATTAATATCAAATTCTCAAAATTGGCATACTTACTAGAACCATACCACATTCAATTTGACTTAATTAGCCATCTTATTTAATTATTATCTGCTAGAGTACTCGTGTTTACTAGGCAGATAAGCCACTCAGGTGGACGTTTACGGCTTCGCTCCCACTACTTAATAATAATTAAATATTTTATTAGAAAACTCATCTCACAAAACTCGTAGTTCAAAAATACAAGCAAACCACTCAGGTGGACGTTTACTTATATAATTATCCTATGTTCGCGTAGTGTCCAATTAATAGAGGTCCGAATTAATGCTTAATATCCAATTTGATTGGAGTCTAATTAAAAATTAATTATTTTATTGTTTTCTTAGACTTTTTCTTCAAAAGATTTGTTTAGAATCATGATAAGCCACATAAATCCTAAAGTATGCATTTTTTAAGCGCATATAATAAAACGTGCACGCGAAAAATAAAACATACTTTAATACGACGTAAATCCTATTTTCATGCTTTTCTAAGCACAATTAATCACATAATTGCATGCTAAAGCATAAGAATAAATAAATGCCAAAATAGGAAATTAAAACGTCGTTATCGGCCTAAAAAAAATAGATAAAAAAATAAATTCTCTCTATTACATAGCCCGATCAAAATACAGCACTTCGAAATCACGAACTGCATCCAATTCTGCCTTGAAAACTGCTTTCGAAGAAACTTCCACGTCTGCATAATATGTATCGCCATGTCAGCGCTGCGTGGCACCACGTCATCTAGGGCTGACGACTTCAGCGTGCCACGTCAGTGCGTCTTCTTCCTCACGAAACAGCAGTGCCGCCCAACGCAGTTGCCGCCACAGGCGGCCTCCTACCGCAATCCCTCGTCGCACCAGCCCCGCCCCGCACCGCCGCCTGCAGAGTCGCCGCGAGTGCGAAACGACGGAGCATCTATGTGTGAATGAAAACACAACGAGCAGTCACCGCCACGCACTTTCCGCCTTCGCTCCGACCGTCCTCAAGCTCCTCTCGGCAGTCCCGACGTCGCCCAGATGTATGCTGTGAAGAACGGCGGTCGCCATCCTTGCAGACACGAAGAACATGAGCTGTCCGTCGCCGCCATCTCCGCCGCCAAAATTCTCTCTTTTCAAGCCGCGATTCGATCAATTGAAAGAGGGGAAACATAATTGGAATAGGCCCTATTAAACGTCTCGGTTAGAAAGCCGATTTTATACTGAGTTCGATGAAATACAGTTTTAATGCAATATGATCAATATAAGAAAGCAGTAAATCAACACAACAGATTTTTAAAGTGGTTCAGACACACTGGGTCATACGTCCACTGTCCTGACCAAAGCAGGATATTTATTATATTCTTACTGAGCAAGTCTCAGTGATCTGTTCTTAAGACAGATACAACTTGAAGCTTATACTGAGCAAGTTCTCAGTGATCTGTTCGCAGGACAGATTCTCTACTTATAGTCGTAGTGACTTTTACAAAGGTTTCAAACTTAAAGAGTTTGAGTGTTCTCCAACTAAGAGGAAGTTCTTACAATAAGAACAGTTTCACGAGGATGTGAACTTCCTCGAGGTTTCTAAGCTAAAGATATTACAATAAGGCTTGCTTAGATAAGAGAAGGGGAACAAATATAACTCTAAGTGATGAACTAAAGGGTTCTTCTATGAATGCTAGTTCTTCACTGGATTCTTCGATTGAGAGTGTTAAGAGTTTTGTGCGTAGATAGCTTGGGTTCCCGAAGGTGTCTCTGCATGAAGACTTCTCTTATATAGTCATCGATGGTGAATAGATTCGTTGGAGGGAGGTCTAGCCACGTGTCAAAACGACAAGGAAAACGGCTCTTTAATTTTGAACGTTGGTGAGTAGGTGCACTATAGAGATTCGCCTCTTTTTCAGTCTGGGAGCAGTTTTGTCAGAAAAGATAAGTCGTTGTCGGCTCCTTATTGGTCGAGGTAGATTGGTAGGTAAGACTTGTCAAACATCAATGTTGACTTCCTCTGAATCCTCGGACCTTCAACTGAAGTGACTTCCTACTGATGTTCTTCTGAGTATAAGTGCATGGGCACAAATTACTGTGCAGATTCAGTTCTTCAATCCTGAGTCCACCAGCTGAGTGCAAGGTCTTCTACTGCACTTTACAGCTACTGAACTCTAGCCTATTGAGTTCCTAATAACTGAATTCGAACTAGGCTATTATAAAACGAAGGTACAACATTTAGTTAGGGGTTTTGGGATCTTCAAATCTATCAACTCATCTACTAAATCCTTATCCCAACAGATGTCAAAAATTGTTGTCTAAGCATTTATTTTTAATTTACAAGTATTAATAAACTACTTTTTTTTTCGATAGTTGGTTATTTATTTATTTAATAAGGAACCTGATTATGTTTTAATGTCATACTCAATGAGTTAGTTCAGACCGGTTGAAAATTATATTATTTTTGGAGATTTATTGTCTTTAATTAAGTATAGGAATTAATGTTCACACCATGCTCCCCTTAGTTTTTTTTTCATTAGCACCAGTTGATTTGAGTATTCATATAGTGTAATAATTGCATTATCAACTTCAGTCAATCTTTAATTTTTAAATTTGGTCATTACATTAAGGTATTTTTCTTTAAATGTTTTACTAGTAAATGCTTTACAAGATGTATTCTTTCATTATCTTTTAACAGATCATTGTTTCATAATTTCATATTGACTGATCAGAGAAAACCACATACTTAGAGAGGAGGTTAGCACGACAATTTTGTATTATAATTTTTTAAAGAATTATTTCAGTATATGTATGTTCGGATATTTTTAAATTTGTGGTAATGGGCACATGTATAAAGAACCTTATGTTATTACTTTGTATTATTAAGTTATTATTATTGACCCCTATATAGTATGTTTTATAAACAGGTTAAATATCTTCATTAACCGTATTAATCACGCTAATTAAGACTTATAATACATATTATATTATCGGAAATATGTAGTGTAGTTGATATTCCTACTTCTGCGTAAGTGGTTGGTCTATAGTTGATCTAATGTTCAATCTCTTACATGATCGATTTAAAAATTAATAATAATAGTACATATTACTCCCTCTGTTCCACAATTGTTGCTCCACTTTCCCACAATTGTCGTTCCATTTCCAAAAATAGTAAATTATTACAAACATTTTATTTGAAGGTCCCACATCTTTACACACAACGTCATATCTTTACACAACCAATAACTCTCCTTAAAAATCGTGCTGGAAAGTTTTAAAGCAAGAATTGTGGGACGGAGGAAATATATTATTAGACCTATTAATTTCATTGTGTACACAAGCTTTTTTCATTCATAAAGCTTTGTTAGCGAAGAATTTCAATTTATATATATATATTTATATAAAACGTTTGCAAATTTGCTCTTATTAATCTAGTGTTCAATCCATGCTAGGGTCGATTTAAAAATTAATAATAATAATACCTATTGTATTATCAGACCTATTAATTTTGTTGCGTGCACAAGCTTTTTCATTCATAAAGCTTTGTTGGTGAAATTTTTTCAATTTCTATATGTATATATATGAGTAAAACGTTTGCGAATTTACTCTTTTGTATTACATTATTTGTATGTTTTCTATCTGATCCTGGTAATGATTTCTTCTGGATTCAAATCCTTAATTTTATCAAGGTACTGTATATGAAATTATAATCTGACTTTATTTCTTATGATTTCTTCTGGATTCAAATCCTTAATTTTATCAAGGTACTGTATATGTAATAATAATCTGACTTTATTTCTTTTTGCATGAATAATTGGTTTCTCTTTACTGATGCGAACTATTGTTTCCTAAATTCTGTTTTCCAGAAACAATACACTCAAGTATCTATTTTGTAATTCGTTGGGAATTTAATTTTTATCTTTTCAATGAGGTTTTAGATTTTGATGTAAATTTTCTATTATTAGCACAAAGTTTTCTATTGCGTAATATATTTATGGAAATGTAGTTCAACAATGTGTTTCTATTAGATTCTAACATTATTTTGCTACACAATGTGTTAGCTTTTAGAAATAGGTTTATCTTATGTTACCGTATTATTCATGTCAAATAAGACAAATAATATATATATCATTTATAATATATTATGCTACTGAATTAGCTTTTTCATTGTTAATCTTTGTTTACTAAATTATCTTGAATCCCTATATATTTGTTTTAAATGTTTGGAATTTTTTTCCTTTTGCATTCTATTAAATACTTGTTTTCTATCTGATTATGATAATTAACTTTCCGCCTGAATTCAGATCAGGAAATTTATGAGGGTAGATTGATTCTGATCTAGCAATAGTTGTTTCAGCATTATTTATTTATGCCTCCATTATTGATGCAATCTATTATGCAAAGTGTTGAAAAATTAATTTTTATCTTGTCGATCAAGTTTTAGATTTTCATGTTGTTTCTCTATTATTATTAACACCAAAGCTGACAATTAGGTAATATGTACTCTCTCCGTCCCACTAAATATAGGAAGTGAGTGGAAAGAGGTTGAATTAATGTCGCCCATATAATTAACATCTTTCTTACTCATTTTATATTCTTAATCAAGTTAGACAATTTTTGGCTTTTTCGTTTATAAAATTAGTGTGACCCACGTTATATAAGTTGATTTTCGGAGATAAAACACTTTGGCCAAAAACAAGTGTGGCTCTTGCTAATGAAATGGCTAATGAAAATTGGAAGCATATTTTGGAGGCAAAAACTTAGAAGTGGCGGCAATTGAAGAACAACATTAAAATCAAACAAGGTTTAAATTACTTCACCAACAAATTTGGTCACATCAATACATATTCAAAATTTTCCCTAGCCAAAATTCTCAGCAGCTTCAAACAAACAAAAATTCACACACACAAATATGGAGCGGATAAAAGATCTAACTACTGCCGAGCGAAACCCCATAGTGCAGGTCCTTCTTCTTCATTCAAAAGATGGCAAGCGAGAGTTCAGAAAAATCAATGGAGCAACAATTCTATGCATGGTTGAGCCAGAAATTCATATTGGGGTGTGTTGGATCGTAACACTTCCACTTACTAAATTTAATATATATAGGAGGAGGTTCAAATTTGAACAACCTGTTATCGTGTGAACGTGTGAACACTGCACTTTAAAGACAAATATACTGCACTTTAAAGGCAAAGATACTGCATTTTAAAGTGCAATTCTTAAAGTGCAGTACATTTGTCTTTAAGTGCAGTACGTAAAGTGCAGTATTAAAGTGCAATATATTTACCTTGAAAGTGCGATACGTTCGTCTTTAAAGTGCAGTGTTCACACGTTCACACAATAAGGGCTGTTCACACGGGAATCACTCCATATATATATATATATATATATATATATATATATATATATATAGGAAATGGATATTATGAGAACCAAGTTTCATATGAGATACGAGAACCGATCTCGGGCCTCCATTTCGGCAATCTAAGGCTCTCATTTTTTCTCCAAAACGATTTAAAATTAAAGGAAAAAAGGAATAAATCCCCTCATTAAGGGTAAAATAGTAAAATTGCCTCTTCTTTTACCCACACCACTTCTTTCTTCCTTCCCCACAATCCAGCGGCTGGTTATTTGGGAAAAAACGAGCAAACCAATTTTTTGTTACTCCAACATAATTCTTGGAAGTTGATTATTGAAGGTGGGTATCGATTTTTTATGTTTCTTAAGTCATCAATGTTCGTTTTCCTTCTCTATTTCTCCCGATTAATTCCGATTTTGGAAGATTGTTTTCTGTACTTTTTTGATTTTTTACATTATATGCAGAACTTGAAGTAATAGTAATAATTTTCCTTGGGCATTGTTTTACATAATATGCTTTTATTTAAGGAAGTTTATATTTACTACTTTATTGGGTTAAAAATCGAGATACCTGGTTTGTGTTTTTGAAGAATGAGATGTATGTATATTTGAAGTATTGAATTTTTATCTTGTAGATTAACTATTATATTTCGTGCATACGTTCGTAAAATGTTCATGCATATCTATTTGTTAGTTTATGCTGATACAGTGACATATTTATGCATTCAGTTTCTGGAATGGTTGAACCGTTACGTTGGTGTTTTCAACGTTACGTTGAATGTCGTTGATTTTAGGGTTTCTTGCACATGTAGGAAGATGGAGATGCACGGCCTGTTGTGCAGGCACATTTTGAAGGTGTTCAAGAATTCCAACATCAGTTGTGTTCCAGATTCCTGTGTCGTATCTCGTTGGGGTAGAAATGTGTCTTTCAAGCGTTTTGATAAGTCGTTTGAAGTTGGGAATGTCGGTCATTCTACTGCAGATGCCACAAAGAAGTTGTTGGATGTAGTATTCAAATGTGCTTCATTTGTTGCTGCCAACCCTGTACGAATGAACGAACTACTTTCTGATTTTGATGATTTGGTCAATAAATATCAAATTGATGATGAAGGCGGTTCAAGTAGTAAGGTTAATCAAAACACGTTTGAAAGTTTTTATGGATCACATATCCCTCAAGATGTCGAAGTTATGCCACCATATCAAGTCAAAACGAAGGGATCGGGCAGTAGGCTACAGTCCAGGGAGGAGGCAGCATTGCGTGCTAAGTTGAAGCCTCAGAGGATGTGTCGGAAATGCAACCAGATGGGACATCATGATTCAAGAAACTGCCCTAATGTTAAGGATGTAGAAGATTCCTCATAAGTTTTTATGCTGAACTTACTAGTAAACTGTGTAGTGAACCATTTGCGTTATTTTCGTCTAATTTCTATTTACTTTATCGGTTTATTTCATGTTATGTTTTTTTCATGCACACACCGGTTATTTGTTATGCTTATGGTTAATTAATTTTATGCATATCAACTTCAATTTTCAAGTTCATGCTCAAGTTTTTATATATCATGCTACTGGTTATGTTCAAGTTTTTATATATCATGCATACCCAATTGATGTTTCATGCTTATGATATGTTTTGTTTTATGACTTCAAGCTTATCAATATATGTTAGGTTATATATTTCATGCATATCGAATTGTTATTTCATGCTGATGTTATATATTGTTTATGCATATACGTTTGCCATACGATCCAATTATGACTCCCTAAATTAGAATACATTTAATATTTCAAAAGACGTTTTTCATTACATTGCTTCCAAAACATAATTCTTAAAAAACTTAACACCATCAGAATTACTAAGTTTATCCAACCAAATTATCCAGACGAAACTTTCGCACAAACCAAAACTCTAACTATCTAGCAATTCTTTGACACATTCTTTTGAATCAACTTCATTCTCATCTGCATGCCCCACCGCCTCTAGTTCAACCGTCTCCTTCATTTTGTTTTCATCAAAATTAACTAAGCTCAAACAATACCGCATCCTCAAAAGCTTTATCTGTTTGACACCTTTCTTTAGAAATCCCGTGTCCCAGTTCGTTAAATCACCCTTGAAGGTCTCCATGTGTCTCATCAGATAAACTCCTACAAGAAATAAATCTTCTTTATTAAGTAGTACTTTTGCAAATATATTTATGCTTACCATTCTACTATTTATGCATACAGTCTTCTTATTTTATGCTACTGTGATTAAGTACAATTTTGTCATATTTATTTATGCTTACCATTCTTCTATTTTATGCACACAGTCTGATTATTTTATGCTACTTTGATTAGGTATTATTGTTGCATATATATTTATGCTTACCATTCGACTATTTTATGCACATAGTCTCTTAATTTTATGCTTATTAAATAATACCTGAATCGAAAACTTTCGTTCGGTTCCCCCACACCGGAATGATCATTTCGCACTCGCATTTCTCTACAAGCTTTGCATGGCTTGTGCATTTAGTCTCCTGCAGGTATTGAGACAACATATATGTCTAACAACGAAAAACAATATAGGCCAATTTAACTATTAGGTCATATAATGTTCAATTTCTTGATGAAGAAAAAATAATTCTATATAACTCAAGATTTTGCTAGGGAACGAGGATGTGGCTTCTAGAACGATGAACAGCTGAGTGTAAGCTTTGGGTTCGTGTAATGTCGTTTGGATACTAGAGGCTGTATTAATCGATTCAGCTTGGTTCCCTAAGAGCAGAAGTGTAGTCTTTCACCAGAGATTGTTTCTTCGAACTTCTTGCGGAAGACTTAGGCTTTTTCGAATTTGCTCGTTTGAATGCTCTGTGTGTTCTCTCGTGTATGCGAAGGTTCGGTTAGCTTCAAATTTGATTCATCCCTCTATTTATAGAGAAGAGATTAGGATAGATCCGTTGAAGACGACGATCCTTTGTCTCTCTCTTTTGGGTAGCTAACGGCTCTTTTGAAGTATGGTGGCAGTGTCCTTTCCCTCCATTTCTGGAAAGTTGTTGACTTGCAGCTTTAATAGATATAGGATACGTGGCCGCTTGTCATTGGTTGAGGTTCAGAAAGTGGTTGAGACAGAAAAGACTTCAAGGAGATCTGAAGCTGACTTCTCTCTTCCTCGTATTGACTCTGCTGATTTGACTTTTAAAGATCCTGACAGTCAAGAGACTGTCTGGCCGTTCTCGAGTCCGATTTCTTATTCGATAGCATGCTCCCGCCGAGTCGGCTCTATCGTAGATCAGCTCGAGTTCGATGAACTACTCCCGCCGAGTTCGGTTCTATCGACTCCTTTCGCATATCTTGCTCCCTGCTGAGTCCAGATATCGAGTCTTCTACTTTTAGTGCTGAGGCAGATAATCCACTGAGTGCCCGAACCAGAGCAGAGTGTCTGCTGAGTTTGAAACTTCAGAGATAAAAATAGATTACACTAAGCAGTCTATCAGAATCTAGCTAAGCAACAACTGACAGTAAATAACAACAATGAGTGTGTGAGTCAGTAATCACTTCAGTGATTCTGAGTGTTAAGCATAAACAAACACGGCTATCCAGACAATAAGGAATTGTCAAAGCCAAACAGAGTTGTTATATATATATATGAGAAACTTAGTACAGATACATCTCTGCTAGACTAAAAGAAATAAAGAAAGATACAAGGAGAATGCAGAAGCAAGAATCATTTGAAATGCTTTATCATGTCTTTGAAATCTTGTGATTAAGTTTCAGGAAGAGGCACTCCATACATGCGGTATGTGATCTTTCTCAGCTTCAGTATCTCAGCAAAGTCCGCTGGGTCTTCTTCATCTAGGAATTTGGCCTCAGCAGCGTCCTTCACTTCTTTCTCTATCACTCCATAGTGGATAGATCCGTCTAGTCTTTGTGGGGGTGGCAGGATTCTGGGATCAGGAACTCTGACCTCAACATTTTCCTTGACAACTTTTTGAAGTCTGGCATACATTTCGAGATCAGCTCTCATTAACCATTCAGTATAAGCCACTGTCTTGTGTTTCTCAGACCAGAATCTCAGAAGTAGTTTCTCTTTATAAATTCGACTTTCAGCGTCTCCTACCTCTGAGTAACTTCCCACGGAATCCATTCATCCACTCTAGGCCATCTATGAGTCTTCAGATCGGTAGGCTTCCTGAATTTCCTGTATTTGTAGGGAATGTCAGCCTTTGCAGGGATCATTTGACTCGCTTGTTTTTGAGTCCTCAGCCTGAGAGCTTCAAGATCAACCATTCTTATCCTCTCTCTGGCTGCCTCTAATTGTCTGGCCTCTTCACTTCTATATAGATATCTATCCAACTGAGCCCAGATCTCTTCCATTTCTTGTTCCTGTGCCTTCGAGGCAGTATAGGAGGGCTTATGATACATCTCTTCTTCTGAGTCAGCAGGTGTAGATGATTTCTCTTTAGAAGTTCCCTGCTGCCCAGTTGATTGCTGCTGCTGCTCCTTTTCTTTTTCCTTGTCAGCATCGTCACTGAGCTTAAGTGTTCTAGGAGGCAGCCTAGTTCCTATCTTCTTGCCTCCAGCTGGAGCCTTAGTTTTGCCGTTAGCAGACTTTTTCTTGGGTTTATTCACGGCTTCAGCTTCAGCTATCTCCCTAGCCAGCTTTTCATCGGCTGCTATCTGAGCCTCCTCCTCCGGAGTTATGAACCTCCCGGGTCCTCTCTTCTTGGAGGGAGGGGTTGGGAGTTTCAGTACCTTTTTGCCTTTGTCGGCAACTGGAGGAGGAAGAGGAGCTTCTTCCTCTTCTGACTCCTCGTCAGCATACTCAGCAACTTCTTTTATAATGTCTGAAGGAGTTTGTGTTGCGTGAGTTGCAACCTCTTTGGCTCCTGAGCCACTTGGGCCGATCGCGGCGCAATCTGCTGCCGGCTCTGGCCGAGACACCCTGGGCCTTGCCAGTATGTGAAGGTCCAGTGGGGGCAGATGACTGAGTCTGAGATGCCCCTGCCACTGTCCTTGCTCTCTTCGGAGCTTTCAGTATCAGCTCCTTAGTTCCGTTTTCAATAAATCCTTCCCCCTTTTTGGCATCAGCAAATTGGGTAGGGGGCGGAGCAGATACTTTGCTGTTCAGGCTCTTGTATGAGTCGGATAGATCATCCAGAGTATTGTGGAGCTTTGTCAGCTTCTCATGCAGCTCGTTTCTCTCGTTAGTGAGCTGAGTGTTGTACTTCTTATGTGAGAGATCAGCTGCAGCCTGAAATTCTTTCAGCTGCTTCTCCACCTTCTCTTCAATAGCCTTCTAAATATTTTCCAATCTGAGGTCAGTGGCTTGAGAGATGGCGGTGACGGATTCAGTGTGAGCAGTTTGGGTAGCCTTGTAATCATTTAGCAATTTGACTTGGCCTTCCTGAATCGTCTTGAGTTGTTCTTCGAATTCAGCTCGTTGTGCAGCTAGGGCATTCGTCAGAATACTGGAGAAGTCAGGGACTGGAGATGTTGAGATAGCGGTTCTGAGTCCCTGCAACTCTGCACTCTGAGCCTCAGTGGTTTGCCGCCATGTTTTGTGGACGGTTCGGGCGAGTGGGCGATTCTGAGTGCCTTGGTTCCTCAGTGCCCTGGCCATTGATTTCGAACGTTGGCTTTTCGGGCTGGGCGCTACATTGAAAGTAGATTCGAGAAGGAGCTGAGAAGGATCAGCTGGCTTCGAAGTACCAGCCGCTGACTGCCCGGGTCCAAGGATGCTGAGAGGAGGTTCAGCAATAGATGTAGGAACATCCTTGGCCGGTTGAGTTCCCTCATCAGGCTTCTTAGGGCCTGAGTCACGGGGTGGGTCCTGACCATCGGGGTCAGACCCATCTGAGGGCACAGGTGCTGAGATAGGTTGTCTGTCATTCAACATTGCGAGCATGGCCGCCCTCAAGTCTTCGAGCGTGCCGAGGTCAGATGGCTCAGAATAGCCAATCTTTCCTCTGATCAGTAGCTCTTCCTCATGAAGCTGTTCGCAGGAGTGGTGGATAATGAGTCTCTTCAGGTTGTGCCACTCCTGGAACTTTATCAGCATGTGGAGCCTCGCCTTCCTTGCAAGTAAGACAAGGTCGCTGTGGCTGGCGATCTCCGGAATAAATTCAGCAATCTCTCGGGAGGCTCTGGATTTTAGAGCTGTGGCCTCCATCCCGATAGACTCTGACTCTGAGGCTGTCTCTGAGTCCTCAACTTCAATGGGAGACGACTGTTTCTCAGCAGATGGGATGCTACTGAGTGGTGGGACGTCCAAGGGGCTTTCTAAGGTCTGAATTTCTTCAGCCTGAATATCTTCAGCTTGGACCCCTTGGTCCACGGTTTCACCATGCTCAGTGGAGACGGCCTTCTCCACTGACTGTGTCTTCTCAGAAGACTCTGGCTCATCCCTCAGCTATAGAGGCGGCTCAGCAATCACGGCCTCTGGCTCCGCCTCAGTCTCAGTAGGCACAACCTCGCTGACTTTCTTCAGCCTTTTGGTTAGTACCTTAGGTGTTGATTTGGGAGGGGACCTCTTCTTCGTTGGCGTGGAGGTCAGCTGAGTCCCGACCTTTGGTACCGCGGTCCCTGAGCCAATCTGCTGAAGGGCCGCTGCCCTGTTCTGAAATCTGACCTTCTTCACATTAAAGTATTGCTTGTCGATGAAGGTGATGTTGTCAGACTCGCAGAAGTCTTCGATCATGACGGATAGCTTCAGTCCGTATATGAGCTTCCCTTTGACGCTCAGCCTCTTGGATGTATTGTCGAATTTGGCTGATTGCATCATGAATTCTCTTAGGAAGAACTCAGTCCAGTTTATCTTGGCCCGGTCATAAATGGCCATCATCAGTTGTAGCTTGGGCCTGGACACTTGGTCGAATGAGCCTGCTTGACTTGTCAGAAGCTGAGTCACTATATACACCAATGCTCTGTATTGAGGGAGCATTGTGTTCATGGGGAAAGCGGCTCTGAAGACTGTTGGCTTCCCGCAGAACTCAGTGAGGTACTCATCCATCAGGTCGTCTTTGTATGCGACGGTTGTCTGACCTTCATTCGGCAGGTTGAAGCTTTTCTGAAGAGCTTCACAGATTGACATCTGCTTTATGTCGATAGATGTGCGTGAGGGATCGCCTACTGAGTGAATGACGAATCGGCCTCTGATGTCTCCGTCTACTGAATCGGAGTTCAGATAGATTTCTGCAACTTGACGAGGGAGGAAGAAGGTGGCTTCCTTGTCAGGAATCCTTCCAGTCTGGTCTCGCGGAGGGCGTAGAAGATCTCCTCCATAAAGTTGAGATCACACTCGTTGAACTCCGTGACTGGCTCGCACCAGACACGATCCTTTTCCTGGATTTCTTGCATATCGGCAGGAGCATCTACATGTGTTCCTGTCATTTTAATAATCTGCAAACACAGAGCTAGTCAGTATTCGGAAAGATATAAGAGAAATGATTGAAAGATCATACGATACTAAAAAGATCATTGAAAAATTACCAAAAGATTTTCTGAGGAGTTTTAATGGATAGAATATATGTAACGAAACAAGAGATAGTCTCATAAAATCTAGGGCGCTTAAGATATTTCCAAAGAAGAAATGGCGGTTTCAAACATTTGAACGCATATATATATATCTTAGAGAAGCTAAATAGTTAAAAATCAAGGGTTCAGTTTGAACACGCTTTTTAAGATGGACGACTAGGATTAAGTTTTATAAAATAAGCAATGATCATATTAGCCCCCTAAGTCAAAATCCAGTTGTATATAGCCTAAGTAGTAACTTGATACGGCATGCATTTAATGCGTTGCAGAGTTCAGCATGCTTTTAAATAGAATGTCGTGTATTAAATGTAGTCAGTTAAAAATTAAATGACATTTTCTAAGGCATTGAATACGATGCTGAATCTGATTCATAAATGCACAGAATTGTTCTATAAGGCTACCGAGTAGAGATACGCAAACCCGTCGCTGAACATCGTAGTCACCGATACCTCGTGTAGATGGTTGCTTTGAGTCTCTATGTACCGATTTTACTCGATCGAGAGTGAACATTCCCCCTTCTTGAATGCTCCTCTCCCGAATCCTCTTACCGACCGGAGTCGGTAGGGTCCAAGCAGATCTAGCTCTACCGAAAGTTCTCTCGAATCGGCTTCGGCTAGAGGCTTGGTCGATATATCGCCCTTTGATGGTCGGTATGGATGTTTTCCATCCCGATATCCTTCTTTTCGACATGGTCACGAATGAAGTGGTGTCGATGTCCACGTGCTTGCATCTCGTATGAAGTACGGGATTTCGAGTGATTGCAATGGCACCTGGTACTATCGCAGGAAGATCGACACTTCATTACGAATGACGTCATAGTCGGGTAGCTGCTGTCTCAGCCAAAGGATTTGGGTGCAGCAACTTCCGGCAGCCATGTATTCAGCTTCAGTAGTTGACATCGCTACCGAGTGCTTGTTTCTTTGAGAACCATGAGATCGCTGCTTACGCCGAGGAACCGACACGTTCGGAAGTTGACTTTCGGTCAATTCTACATCCTGCATAGTCGGCATTAGAATAACCCGATCGGTTCAATATTATCATCGTTGGATACCATAAACCCATGTCGGTGTTCCTCCGAGATAGCGAGAGAATCTTCTTTGCTTGAGTCCATGTGACTCGCTTCGATTCGCCCCGAAATCGAGCGCAGACACCTACAGCATAAGTTATGTCAGGACAAGTAGCTGTTAAATATAATAAAGAGCCAATTATAGCACGAAATTCAGTTTGGTCTACTGCTACTCCCTCTTTATCAAGATCAATTTTCATATTCGTGTTCATCGGGATCTTGATTGGTTTGCCGGATGTGCAACCGAATCTCTTGATGAGGTCTCGAGTGTATCTGCCTTGATTGATGAACGTTCCCTTCTCAGATTGTTTGACTTGGAAGCCTAGGAAATAGTTCATCTCTCCCATCATTGACATCTTAAACTTGTCCTTCATTATTTTCTCAAACTACTGACACATGATGACATTCTTCGAGCCGAAGATGATGTCATCTACGTAGATCTGCACAAGTAATAAGTCGTCTTCCAGTCGAATGCTAAATAATGTGCGATCTACTGTACCCTTATGAAAACCTTTATGAAGAAGAAACTCAGATAGGGTATCGTACCAAGCCCTGGGTGCTTGTTTCAACCCATACAGAGCCTTTCTGAGTCTATAAACTTGATGTCCCTGCTGAAAGCCGGGAGGCTGTTCCACATAGACTTCTTCTTTCAGTACGCCGTTCAGGAAAGCAGACTTCACATCCATTTGATATACTCTTAATCTTTGATGTGTTGCGTAGGCTAGGAATAGTCTAATTGCCTCTAATCTTGCAACTGGAGCGAACGTTTCATCGAAATCTATCCCTTCAGCTTGACAGTAGCCTTTTGTCATTAGTCTTGCTTTATTCCTTACTATGACATTGTTTTCATCTCGCTTGTTCTTGAAGACCCATTTTGTTCCGATCACATGTTGATGACGGGGTCTGTCAACAAGCTCCCAAACTTCGTTTCTCGTGAACTGATTCAACTCCTCCTACATGGCTATGATCCAGTCAGCATCTTTCAGTGCGTCCTCAACTGATTGAGGTTCTTCAGTAGACAAGAAGCAGGAATATAAGGTGCTTTCTCCCTGACAGAATCTGGATCTTGTCTTTACGCTTGCTGAAGGATCTCCAATAATTAAATCAGAAGCGTGAGCATCCAGCCACGATCTACGATGTTTCAACTCTTCATCTGAAATTTGTTCAACACAGATAGTAGGTGAGTTAGGTATTTCAGTTGTACTATTCTGAGATTGAAGCAATTCAGTTATAAGAGTGTGATCTACTGAGTCACCAGGTTCAAGGTCATTTAGCTCAGGAACATCATTAGTTCCCCCTGAATTATTATTCTCAGTAGAGGTCTCAGTTACCACTGGGGTTTCTTCATCGACCTGAGTTACCTGGGATTGACTCTGTTCAGGAGAGTCAATCTGTTGAGCTACTTCTGCTGTTGGCTGAGATTCAGTAAACTTGACTTCTGTTTCCTCATCTGAATCATCATCCCAACATAGCTGGATCTTTTCAATTTTATCTTTTAAGCTCAGATCCTGTAGCTTCTTACTGATGTCCACAGATTCAGGTTTAGAGTTTCTGCTCCTGTCTTCACTAGAAAACTCATTAAAAACAACATGAAGGCTTTCCTCCACGCAATGGGTTCGATAGTTAAAGACTCTGAAAGCTTTGCTGACCCAGGAGTATCCTAAGAACACTCCCTGATCTGACTTGCTATCAAAAGTCTTCAGCTGATCTTTCCCATTATTGTGAATAAAGCACGAATACCCAAAAATTTGGAAATAAGATAAAGAAGGCTTCATGCTGTTCCATAGTTCATATGGTGTCTTCTTATGCTGCTTTATTAGTAGAGATCGGTTCTGAGTATAACATGCAGTATCAGTAGCTTCTGCCCAGAATTTGGTTGGGAGTCCTGAGTCTGCGAGCAGGGTTCTTGCTGCTTCTTTGAGTGTTCGATTCTTCCTCTCAGCAACCCCATTTTGTTGAGGCGTGCGCGCGGTAGACGTCTCATGCTCTATACCTTCTGTTTTGCAGAACTCCTCCACCATAAAATTCAGGAACTCTTTTCCTCTATCTGAACGTATCTTGACGATCTTCGTGTTCTTCTCGATATTGAGCCGTTTCAGAAGCCTTGGTAACTCTGTTTTGACGTCCGACTTGTTTGCAATAAATATGACCTATGTGTAGCACGAGTAGTCATCAATGACCACTAATGCATACTTCTTGCCTCTGATCGTCACTGGAGAGACTGGACCAAACAAATCCATCTGTAGCAGCTGAAGGATTCCATCAGTGGAAGGAGATGGAACATGCGGATTTTGATTCCTTGTTTGCTTTCCCTTCAGGCATGCTTCACACTGAGTGTCTTTGCTGAATACTTCATTCGGCAGTCCTCTTGCTAGAGTGTTTCTAGCCAATTTGTATAGCGTTTTGAAGTTGAGATGGTTAAGTCTCCTGTGCCAGAGCCACCCCGTTCTGTTGTCATTCTCTGCCAACAAACAAGCTTCAGGTTCAGCTGAGTTCCAGTCAACTACATAGATATTCTTCTTGCGCGAACCTGATAACATTGTTTTCCCTATAGATTTATCAATAACATCACAGAAACCAGCGTAAAAAATCACTCTATTCGAGTTATCACAAAATTGACTAACAGAGAGAAGATTATGCTGAAGTGCTTCAACATATGATACTCTAGGAACTGTTGCTGTTCCAATGCTGAGTATTCCATAGCCTCTTGTATAGCCTTTTGCGTGGTCTCCAAACTCGATTCGGGGTCCTTCTTCAGTAGTACAATTCTTCAGCAAGTCCTTTTGGTACGTCATATGTCTTGAGCATCCGCTGTCCACATACCAAGGGTCCTTGTGCACCTGCAAAACATAATTATATTCAGGTACCCTTTATTTTTGATTTTGGGTCCTTAGATGTTAGTTTTGGTAACCCATATCTGTCTTACGACCCTGGTGGTCTCAGACAGTTCCTTTCCACTTTTGTCAACATATTTGACCACTTGACTGGTCGATGCTGATTTCTAAGGCTTTTCAGGTTCAGGAGTCATGATCTTCTGTGTGGGTGGACTGCTGACCTTTGCCTTCTGCACGGCTTTCTTCTTCTTCTTCTTCTGACTTTTGGATCCTCTCCTGACTATAGAATCATAATAATATGACCCATACCGAATCTGGATGTGTCATTGTGGAGGTCCATCTTGATCGACCCATTTTGCTTTCTTTGGTTCCCCCCTTGACTGAACTGGGATAATCTGGTGCTGATCTTCTTGTCAGAGTGCTGATAACTAGGATGAGGTGCCTTCATCTTCTGTTTGTTCTTGGCTAGGGGGTTCAGTATGTCTGCATTGATGGTCTCCCCTTGAACAAACCTATCAGCTTGCCGGTTTTCTGAGCGTACGGGGGCAGATGAGGAGGCTCCCTGGTGATCGTTGTATTGCACCAAATAATCCTGCAAAAATAGAGAATTATATCAGTATAGTTTACAGGGTATCGAACACAGGGAACAGAGGACTAGACATATTATTTTCCTACTTATCTTGGGTTTGGTTAGCAACCACGCAAGTTTTGGGTTTTTAACTAAACTAAGAACTTATTAAAACTGAAATAAATTGCAAAAAAACTGAAACTAAAATAAAACTGTTTTAACTAGGCAGATAAGAGATGGGTCCAGCAGAATATTCACACACACGTAATTCCAATCCTTGGCACATAAAATGAATTAATCTCATGGATCAACTAGTTATAGATTACCGTAACTTAAACTGCATAATCCTCACTCCCACTTACTAAGTCGGTAATCGCCATGTTGGGAATAGAAACGACTACTTCCCTAATTTAGCTACAACCTACGTTGTTGGGCAATCAATAGATTTAATAGCTAAACAGCTTTATCAAACTAAGGGAGCCTAGTATAGGAGCCTACTCGTATGTTGGGCATCTAATAGTCTCCTACCGGTTTAATCCAACTACTCTTTCGAATAATTTTGCTACTTACCTAGCCTTGTTCCACGAGAAACGATGGAAGTACTAAGTTAGCTACAGACAGGGCAACCTAGGGTGATCAAGCCTAAATTACTAGCCAGATTAAATAAATCAGAATTAACCCGAAACCCTTTGATTAATTATCAGCACCTAAGCCTCATGTACTGTTCACGTGTGCGTTTTACATTCTGCCGGACCACTAAAAGTTTAGCTACTCATGAAAGCGTCATGCCCCGACCGACGATAAGACACCCTGCGAAATAGAACATGCATCATTTGTAACCCTAACCCTAGCATGCACGAAAACTAAATTAAAGTAAATTTAACTAACTAAAAACTTAAAACGAACACGAACCAATTTTAAACTAAACACAAACTGAATTTAAACACAACTTGAAACTAGATTAAGAGTCCCGATAGTCCTCGGTCTCTCGAAACAAACGAAAAGCAAGAAACGAAATTAACTAATGTTCGAACATAAGAAAAACTGAAATAGAAGTATTTGTTTCATCATCTTAAACTACTGCTGCATGAAGTGGATCGGTAAGTTTGATTGTTGAGTTCTTCTCGTCGATGGTGCGGTGGTTTGGCTTCGGCGGCGGTGATTTGTCTTCGGCAATGGCTCGGCGGCGGCGGTAACTTGTCGGAATGAAAAGGATGAGTCTTCGAGGTTGAGGAAAGGTAGGCACGGTGTGTAGATTTGTCCAAAAGTCCTTTAAATTTCGTGCTTCCTCTTCTTTATATAACCCTCTAGATCATATCTAGGGTTTCTTGTAGGATAAGGAAATGATCTTGATAGATATGGAAATATCTAATCCTTCCTTATCCTTCTTCTTTCCTTCCTCTCTCTTTCCTTTCTTTCCTTCTTCTTTTCTCCTTCCTTTCTCGGCCAAAAACCGCTCAAAATATCGCCATTCCAGCTGTAATTCGCATCGCCACCTCATCTCCAAGTGTCACACCAAATCAACCTATTTTCTGCATAACTACCAACAAATATGTCTCGCGTGCACAGTTAAGAGACCCTTTCGGACAGAAATAATTAGGTACGAAATCGACTCATCAAATCTCCTTACACTTGAGCTATACTCGCCCTCGAGTATAAGAAGAACAAAAAATAAGTACCTAATTATTTTTGGTCTTCCCCAAGACCCAAGACACAAAAGAAAAGACTCAAGACTCGAACAAGACAAAAACAAGACTCGACATGAACGGAAGAAAATGACAACGGACTCACAAAACGAAGACAAGAAGCCATACCAATCAATTCGAAAGTCTCCGCACCAATTTACTAGCCAAGCAATGTCAAACCCATGCAATCATAATCTCATCCAACAAGTAGACAATGCAAATTTTGAAACTAAGCACACATATATCAACTTGGTCAAAATCTAAACAATGTGGATCTCCTCAAGTTTCACTCAACACTAAACTAATCTAGGTCCGGTTTAAGCCACTCAAAGAAAAACAATCCACGCAATCACGATAAGAGATCATCACAATAGCAATATCAAGGAGGTCTTTCTCATTCGGTTGTAATGGGGCTTAAGACTTAGACAAATTGATGTTGGTAAGGGTCCTAGGGGTACTAAGCTCCATTAAAATTCAGATTCAATGTTATGCATATAATACTCTCTCACCTGTGCAGTCAAGTCAGTAAAACTCCCGCCACTTAGAAAATTTATTTCAATGCTGCAACTACGTACCCATGCTCTTTCTTTTCTACCACTTCTCAAATTCAGATTTTTTTTTTTTTTTTTTGAGAATATTTTCGTGGCATATACTTTTTTTTTTTAGCAGCTGGGCGCAAACTGTCTTAACTGTACAGATAGGACACTATGAATTCTGCTTATGTAGAGCATTTTTTGTACTTAGTCTTTTTATCCAATCGGTTTTTTCTCGAGTCTATCTACGGGGGTAGAAGACATATGTAATACACTTCAGATTTTAACTATCATGCACAAGGAGTTCGTAAAACATGCAATAACATGGGTCAAGAGAAAGTTTAAAAAGGCCTTGGCTAAAATTTTTACTAACTCAAATCAAAGAAACGGTCAAGGCTCAAATTAGTTCACTAAGGGATAATGTAGGGTCGGAAATATTTTTGTCGCGACCGTGTGACTAAAAATCACTAGTGCCTCCTATCACTTATCACAAGTGACTCAAACATATTGCGATTTTGTGGATAAACACTCTCAAAGGAATAGTAGGAAGTGTCATACTTTAAGGCTCAAATCTTATTTAAGTGAGTGGTTATATAATTTCGATCCAACAATGTTTATTTTTCGTCATCCCAAATTACATGCATACACGTGCCTAGATCTACTCTTCACAAAGTCCACAAGCAAGCCTATTGAAAATAAAAGCACAAATAAGACAAGCTTGATCATAGAAAAACGGCGCTTCAAAAATAAAAAATTTTGGCATGCTTCGACACAAAATACCCCCCTCCTTACACTTAAAACTTGCTCGCTCTCGAGCAAGAGAGAAAAGACAAAACAAGGAAGAAGGCATGACAAAATAAACACACTAACACCCTCCTTACACTTGGTCCCTACCAAGTGTAAGAAACAACGAAAACTAAAGACAAAAGACAAAATAAACAAGAAATCAAGTGTAAGAACATGAAAAATACATAAAAACAGACTCAAAACACAGAACAAAAAGACACAAAACGAAAAACTAAAATGGGGAAGAAAAGTCACCGGTCGCCTCGCCTGGGCAGGCGAGGCAGTCTGTTCATAACTGTACGGCGGAGGCGGTCTACTCGGCGTCCAAGGGAATCCAGATCCGTCCTTAGCGTCGCACCTCGTATCTGTCTGCGGAAGTAAAGGCACTCGAGACACGAGGTCCCGGTGGATAAAACTGGATCTCCCGGTTAGGCAATTGGTACAGTAGGCGAGTGTGCCTCAACAAATTCCAATCAAACAAAGATGGTGGATCTACCCTAGTCAAATAACCTGCATCATATACGACAAAGTTGCGTTCAATGAACGTAGCAAGAATATGGCAAAGAGTCATATGACGCACGGTGTGACTAGCAATTATGAACATGTTATGAGCAATCCACCAACCTAAGTTAATGAGGCGCCTAGTAGCCATGCACCATAGAAAATACAATTCATTGGCACTTACCTTTTCAAAAGAAGTACTTTTTCCAGTCAAGTTGTGGACTAAGTATTAGTGGCAAATGCGAAGGGCGGGATCCTCTATAAAACTTACATGGGAACCGGAAGTGACAAACTCATCCGGGTCGCTTGGGGCGAGAAGCCTCCATGCGGCCCTTGAACCAATATAGCTAGGATCCTTACTCGGTATACCATGAAATCCTATCTCAAAATTCCCTAACATATAGTCATCAAACGAACAAATCCCTAATCGAGCATTTCACTCGGCCACAGACAAATGATAAGTACCCCCAAACAATCTAAACTCAATACAAGGTGTCACCAAATCTTTATCACCCTCAAAATGAAAAGTATTGAAAAACTCACTTGCAACCTCTTTGTAGCATGGATAATGATGTGACTCAAGCAACCAAGACCAACCAACATTTCAAAAATATTGAAAGAAGGGTCCGATTATACCTGCCGCGCGAAGGAACGTGCGGTCGAGGAGGCGGCCACTGTGGAAATCTTTGCCCTCGCGTTCTTGTAGACGCATATTCATGTACTCGATCTCAAATTGAGAGAGAGCATGGACGGCTGCTGGAGAATCGATACGGACAACCACCCGTAGAGATCTTTAGGAGATTGAGGCGGTGGATTGGAGGAAGAGGCACCGTCTGTACGGCCTGCCTTCGGCTTTCGAGCTCTCGAACGACGCGGTGTAGATGGTGGAGGTGTTGGCTCGGGAGTCGGTTGAGGCGTTGGTTCGGGAGTCGGTTCACGCGACGGTTTCTGTGAGGTAGCCGCGCCCGTGTGCCTTCATAACCGTCGGCGAGGCGGTTTTGGCGGTGAAGTCGACTCCATTGCATAATTGGATCCGGCTTCAACTGCCATGGTTGGCGGATTTGGTTCCTCATACGCGAATTCCTCCGGTGGTTGCGGTTCAATTTCAAGTTGCGGAACTTCCGGAGTTGGCGCGGCCTCCCGGTGGGCAGCGGCGGCATCGCGGCGTCTTTGAGTCTCGGGATCGGGGGCCGGGCGGCCAACCGGCGGGCAAAGAATGGACAAGCCAGACTTCTTCTTCTTTGGAGGCATGGCTGTTATCTCTCGACTGTGCAGGGAGGAGGAGTCTTGGAGAAGAAGGTAGTTGTAGAGAGAGAAGTAGTGGGCGGCGGATTTTTGGGAGGGAAGGGATTTGAATAGTAATAAGTGGTAGGGTTCGGTCCCTTTCCCTCCTTTTATACATATGAATTTTGCAATTGGGTCCTCTCAGTTATACAGTTAAGAGATCTGATCCCTCTTGCTTTTCAATTTCGCCCCCAACTTCTTCTCAACTTCAATTGACTCCAAATGTTCGTCCTTTATGCAATTGAGTCCCTGAAATTCGTTCCCCTACTACAATATGGGTCCTTTGATATTTCTAAAAATAGCGATTAAGACCCCAAAGTCTTCTTCTCTTCATCTTTGCTCCTCCAACTCCTTCTTCTTATACTTAAGACCCCAATTCCATACTTAGCTAAAATCTAAAAAATAAAAGAAACAACACCAAGCATAAAATCAAACTAAAAATACGAAATCAAAGAAAAAAAACGGAAAAGATATACGGGTTGCCTCCCGGAAGCGCCTCTCTTTAGAGTCTTCGGCTAGACCTGCTCTTCAAAGAGTCAAATATAGGACGGAATGGACAAGCTCTGCTCGTCCACATCTTCTATCATTGCGGCAACATGATAAACCTTCAGGCGATGACCGTTGACAGTGAAAGTCTCGTCTGAGTCCATTTTTTGTATCACCACTGCCCCACCTGGCCAGACAGAACACACCCGGAATGGACCTATCCATCTTGAGCGGAGCTTTCCGAGCATAATGCGTAGGCATGATTGGTAGAGCAATACAAGCTGGCCCACTTCAAAAGTTTTCATACGGATCATTTTATCATACAACGCCTTTGTGTGGTCTTTGTATCTCATAGCTGCATCATAGGATTCTAATCGGATTTCTTCAAGCTCTTGAAGCTGATATTTCCTCTTCTTCGCACTTTCGGTCAGATCCAAATTAACTTTCTGTACCGCCTACCAGGCTTTGTGTTCCAACTGTACAGACAAGTGACATAATTTCCCAAAAATTAATCTATATGGAGATATACCTAGTGGAGTTTTATAGGCTGTTCGATAAGCCCATAAGGCATCATCCAGCCTCATACTCCAATCTTTCCTTGACGGATTGATTGTCTTCTCCAAAATAGACTTCACTTCCCGATTTGACACTTCAGCTTGCCCATTCGTTTGTGGATGGTAAGCGGTAGAAACTCGATGGGCTACTCCATATTTCTTCATCAATGACTCGATGGTACGGTTGCAGAAATTTGTTCCTCGATCACTTATGATGGCCTTTGGTACGCCAAATCTGCAAAAGATGTTAGTTCGAAGAAACCCTGCAACCACTTTAGAGTCATTAGTTTTTGTAGCCTTTGCCTCAACCCATTTAGAAACATAATCAACGGCAAGTAAAATGTACACGTTACCCCTTGAACTAGGAAACGGACCCATGAAGTCCATACCCCATGCGTCATATATCTCACAAAATCTCAAAGGCTTTTGGGGCATTTCATCCTTCATAGATATATTCCCGGTCATTTGGCAACGTGCACATGACTTACAGTACTTATATGCGTCAAGGTGTAGGCTCGGCCAAAAGAAACCCGCATCTAACACTTTCCTTGCAGTTCATTTTGGTCCGAAGTGTCCTCCATAAGCGGACGAGTGACAATGGAATAGGATGTCGCCTTGCTCTTCTTCCGGAATGCATCTTCGGATCACTTGATCAACTCCCATTTTCCAAAGGATTGGAGAGTCCCAGAAATACTGCTTACACTCGCTCTTCAATTTCGCTTTTTGGGCATGAGTGAACCATGGGTGGAAGCTGCTCAGAGGTCAAGAAATTCACAATATTAGCATACCAAGGTAATTTAGAACTGTTACCTACGGTTTTCACCAGTTCTGCTTCAGAGTTGTCTTGACTGGGCAGCTGAGACACCTTGTGGACTCCAATTGTAAAACACTGAGCGGGCAGGAGCTTGGCAAGACTGGAAACCGTCTCAGGTATAGCATTTAAATGCCTTCGGGAAAAGTCTCCTTAATTAGCTTTCCATCATCGTTTTGAATCAATCGGCTCAAGGGATCTGCCACATGATTTTTAGCTCCTTTCTTGTCCTTAACTTCCCAATCAAATTCTTGTAAGAGAAGAATCCATCGGATAAGTCTCGGCTTTGATTCCTTCTTGTCAAGGAGATGCTTGATGGTGGCATGATCGGTATACACAATGATCTTCGAGCCAAGTAAATATGATCGAAACTTGTCGAAGGCAAAGACAATAGCTAACAGCTCCTTCTTTGTGGTGGAATAGTTGCATTGTGCTGGATTTAATGTCTTGGACGAATAATAAACCACATGGCTTTCTTTTCCAGATTTCTATCCCAGCACTGCCCCGACTGCACAGTCAGAAGCGTCGCACATAATCTCGAATGGCTTGTTCCAGTCCGGGGCTTGCATCACAGGAGCTGTTGTAAGCTTTTCTTTAAGGATAGTGAAGGCCTCCTTACATTTAGTGTCGAAATCAAACTCGACATCTTTGTGAAGTAGATTTGTTAGGGGCTGAGCGATTTTTGCAAAATCCTTTATGAAAGGCCGATAGAAGCCGGCGTGTCCTAAGAAACCACGAACTTCCTTTGGACTAGTCGGATATGGCAACTTCGCGATGGCCTCCACTTTTGCCTTGTCGACTTCTATTCCTCTTTTAGAAACAACGTGACCGAGTACTATTGGTTCGGTCACCATGAAATGGCATTTCTCATAGTTCAATACCAAATTCTTCTCAACGCATCGAGTTAGGACTTTGTCGAGGTTCTTCAAGCACGAAGTGTAAGAGTCACCATAGACGGTGAAGTCGTCCATGAAGACCTCTATGCACATCTCGATGAGGTCCGAGAATATGCTCATCATACACCTTTGAAAGGTGCCCGGCGCATTGCATAATCCAAATGACATTCTTCGGTAAGCAAACGTTCCATAGGGACATGTAAACGTCGTCTTATCTTGATCTTCCTCTCGCACTTGGATTTGAAAATAGCCGCTATAGCCGTCCAAGAAGCTAAAATAGACTTGCCCCGCAAGTCTCTCGAGCATCTGATCGATAAATGGAAGCGGGAAATGGTCCTTTCGAGTTGCCGCATTGAGCTTCCTATAATCGATACACATGCGACATCCCGTCACTAAGCGTACCGGAACCAATTCGTTCTTTTCATTCTCGACAACGTGGAATCCGGACTTCTTGGGCACAACGTGTACGGGACTTACCCATTTGCTATCCGATATGGGATAGATAATCCCCATGGATAAGAGCTTCAATACTTCCTTCAGCACGACCTCCCTCATGTTTGGATTTAGTTTTCTTTGATGGTCTCGGAAAGGTTTGCTATCCGGCTCCATGAGGATAGAGTGCTGGCAAATGTTTGGACTTATGCCGGTGATGTCGGCTAGAGTCCATCCTATTACTTTGTTGGTCCCGAGTGTACGGTCAGGTGTAGAGGGGGGGGGGGTGAATACACTTGACTCCAATTTTCTCAACTTCGAACACGAAACAGTCTGTTCGGGGAAAGTGCCGTCTTGAAATAATTCGACCAGACCAAATAGCCGTTTACGAATCGTGTGTGGCAAAGAATCTGACTTTACTGAGATCTGCTAGCTGACTGAGTCAGAATTCAGTATCAAATAGGTAGAGTTCAGCGGTACGAAAAAGTGTAGGCCCAAATCAGTTGAGTGGAAAAACCGTTTTAGCAAGTCTCAGTTCAGTAAATAGACAGTTCGGTATCTTTGAGACGGTTGTATGATTTTAAAGTAGGTTTTCGGTATGAACAAGTAAAATCAATGCAACAAGTAATCAGAAAGCAATAACAGGACACAGATTTTTAAAGTGGTTCGGATATCAATCGATCCTACGTCCACTATCCCGAAAAGTTCAGGAGGCTATTTATTATACTGAGTTAGTCTCAGTCAGCTTGTGCACAGGACAAAGCCATGGCTTGGGGATTATACTGAGCAAGTCCCAGTTTACAAAGGCATCAAACTAAAGTGTTTGACAAACTTCTCCAACTATGGAGTCCTTTTACAATAAGGATTGGGTTCAAATATAAACTCCTTCGTCTAAGCTATAAGTATATTCTGTTGAGCTTAGGGTTAGAGGGATAGGGAATGAGAGAGTGGCTTCTAGATCGACGAACAGCTGAAATAAGCTTTAAGTTCGTGTATCGTCGATTTGGATACTAGAGGCTCTTCTAACAGTTTAGCTTGGTTCCCTATGAGCTGAGAAGGTAGTCTTTCGCCGGAGATAGATCTTCAAGTTCTTCCGGAAGACTTAGGGTTTTCTAGTTCTAGCTCGTTTGAATGCTTGTGTTTGTTTTCGTCGTTAAGCTTATGCGCACTCTCTCTCTTCTTTTTCTCTTGAAATGTCCCTCTGTTTATAGAGCAGAGATTGGAAAAGATCCGTTGGAGACGATCTTCCTTTCTCTCTCTCTTTTGGTAGCTAACGGCTCTTTTTGAAGGATGTAACAATGTCCTTTCCCTCATTTTCTGGATATATGTTGACTTGCAGCTTTAGTAGGTAGAGACACGTGTATACTTGTCATTTGTCGAGGATTATGGAGTGGTTGACATAGAACAAACTTCGAGGCATACTGAAGCTGACTTCTCTTTTCCTCGTACTTGACAATACTGATTGTATATTCAAAAAGTGTCGGCAGTTCGGTAAGCCATGCTGCCGTTCTTGAGTCCGATCTTCATTCGGTAGAGACAGTGAGGGTACTCTCTCGATGGTCGGCTCGACTTCGATGAACTACTCCTGCCGAGTTCGGTTCTACCGACTCCTTCGATATCTTTGCTCCTGCTGAGTCCAGTAAATACTGAGTCTTCTACTTCTGGTGCTGAGGCTGATAAGCTACTGACCGCCTTAACCAGAGCAGAGTGTCTACTGAGTCTGAAACCTCAGAGACAAAATAATTACACGAGAATGGTTCATCAATCAAGATAGGGTTTTGGGATCTTCAAATCTTCAGATAGGTACAGAGCACGGGGCTCCTGAGCTTACGGTCAGTGCTGAAGACAGAATCATTTCCCACTAAGTATAACAGTGCTGAGGATAAAATCATCACCCAACATGCTTTCTTGTGCTTCTTCAGAATCTCCAACAATGCCTTCTCTTGATTTTCATCAAGTTCTTTATTAATGATGATGGGCAGCGTCTCATTGATTCCGAGATAGGCATACTTTAAGTTTGTTGGAAGTGGCTTAAGTTCCAGCTTTGGTGCCTTGATGATCGACGGCAGCAGCTTTTCAGAAGCGTCCTGGCTGGGCAGCTGAGACATGCTGCCGACAATTTGTAATTCTGGAGTTGCATATAAAGCCGAGATGCTCTCTCTGATCTCTTCGTCCCTCATACCTTCGAGGTCTGATTCGGTCAGTCCTTGAGTCAAGGTGACTTCCATTTTGTCTTCGGTCAGTCCTTGAGTCAAGGTGACTTCCATTTTGTCCTGCACCACATACGTCTCAAGATATTCTTGGACAATTGCATCAATGGAGTCAGTAGAAAAAGCATTCTCATTTTCATGATCGTAGGGCTTCTTAACTGCTTCAAATATCCTATGAACATAAGTTTCATTATGGTATGCTACACTTATCGAACCCTCATCCACATTAATTATTGCCTTTACAGTCTTTAAAAACGGCCTACCTAATAACACTCCCGCAGTTCCTGCAACTTGCCTATCATTTGTGTCAATTACATAGAAATCAGCCGGATAGACATAGTTGTTTATTCTGACCAAAATGTTTTCAAGTAAACCAATTGGAGCAATGCATGACCTATCCGCTAATTGAATAATCACCTTAGTGGATATTAACTCAGCTCCTACCAATTGATTATATACAGATAAAGGCATAACATTTATAGATGCACCTAGATCACACATGGATTGCTTAATCATAACATCACCCATCAGACAGGGAAGTGTGAACATACCTGGGTCGGCACATTTAGCAAGAAGCATTTTCTGTATAATTGCCGATACTGTGTGATCGAATAAAACCTTACCAGACTTGGGAACTTTTCCAGTGATGAAATCCTTCACAAATTTGCCGAACTTTGGGATCTTTACGGCTTCAAGGAAAGGGATATTAATCTCCAACTTCTCGAACAACTTCATGTAATCCATACTTTCCTTGTTTGGCGTTCTCTTCCTTTCCAAAGCTTCGGGAAAGGGTGGCAGAATCAAATTTTCATGCTCTGACTGGCCAGTCTCGACGTCCTCCTCATCTCTTTCTTGTTCTGGATCTTCAGCATACTGCTCCTTCGAACTTTCTGATGGTAGAGGCTGTTCTGCATCCTTCTTCTTCTCTGTTGACTTTTTCGCCGACTTCTCACGGTTGTCTCACCATGTACGGTTGGGCCAGGTAGTTCCTTCCCTCCATGCAGCGTAATCTGATTGCAGTTATGGGCATTCGGGTTTTGCTGAGTTTGAGCTGGAAGTTGTCCTTGAGAAGTCTTTATTTCTTGAATGGCAGAATTTAGCTTATTCATCTGCTTAGTCAAATTCTCCATTGAAGCTTGCTGATCCTTCTTTGTCTGGTTGATCTCCCGCTGCATTTGTTGTTGAAATGCGGTGGTGTCCTTCTGCGAAGAAACCATTTGGGCTAAAAGTTTTTCTAAAGGGCTCTGCTGCTCCGACTGGGCAGGTGGGACATTCTGCTGCTGAAACTGCCTTTGATGCGGGGGGTCTGTACGTCTGCTGATAATTATTCTAATTAGGAGGTTGATACGACTGCTAATATCCTTGTTGCTGCTGGTATGGTTGCTGAAATTGGGTTTGAGGCGGATTTCTCGGTTGAAAATGCTCTTCTGGTTGCTTCCAAAGGAGGTTCGGATGAACCCCTTATTGCCCGCTCCAATTTCCAGTGGCGTGTACTTCTTCTCCCGGACATTGCAGCGACGTATGCCCTTTCTCTCCGCATGCTCCGCATGCATGATCGGCATTTGACCGACTTGGGGCAGGAGCGTTCTGCTTGAGTATCAGGTCGAGCTTCTCTTGCAACAGGCTGAATTTTGCCTCCACTTTATTATCGATCTCATCCATGTAGTCGAAATGAGACCAATTTACAGCTCTCCTTGTTGGTCTTGGCCCTTTATATTGTGAGGTAGACTCCGCAAGCCCTTCGATTATATTTCTTGCATCTTCGTAGAGGCTTGTGTGGAAATTTCCTCTCAGACCGATATCAACCATGGCTTTTGCTTCGTCTGTCATCCCTTGATAGAAAATCTGTAGAAGCTCCACATCCGAATAGCCATGGTTCGGACAACTATCGACAAGTCGTCCGAATCTTTCCCAGTATGCGCCGAAAGTTTCGTCGACTTCTTGAGCGATCCCGGAAATCTGCTTCTTTAATGCATTTGTCTTTGATTGCGGGAAATACTTCTTCAGGAAAACTGTACGCATCTGGGCCCACGTTGTTATTGTGTTCGGCTTTAGACTTGAGAACCATGCTTGTGCTCCATCTTGAAGAGTGAATGGAAAAGCCTTGAGCTTGAAAGCATCCAGATTGCCTTGCCTGTGCAGATTGCAGACTTGGTTGAATGAGGCCAAGAAGGAATTTGGGTTCTCGTTCGTTCTCCCATAGAACTTTGGCATGGCAGCGACCATGTTCAGCTTGACATCGATTTGTTCAGTAGTTGTGATTTGGATTGGACCGGGAAGGTCCGCTCCCATGTCAAGCGATCTGGTATTCATTCTCAAGGGTTGTGGATTGTGCACTTCATCCTCCATCTCTTCCTCCTCTGATTCTGAGCTAGTTACTGGAGTATTGTGCAGTGTTTTGTCGAACCTAACAGTTTCTGGTTCAGAGTCGCTGGTCTGATAACCGACGTCTGTTCTGTCTCCTATCTGGGCAGTTAAGACGTTTTCTGCCTCGGACAGAAAATGTTGCTTTTGCAGCTTTGTCCTCTTCCTATTCATCTTTGCTGTTTTCTCGACCTCTGGATCAAATATGAGGTTAGGCTTGGAAGACCTGCTCATGCAACGCTTAAAAGATCAAAAAGATTAGTAGAAAACAATAAAACTAGATAACACCGTTCCCCGGCAACGGCGCCAATTTTGCGATCGCTGTATTGCACCAAATAATCCTGCAAAAATAGAGAATTATATCAGTATAGTTTACAGGGTATCGAACATAGGGAACGGAGGACTAGATATATTACTTTCCTACTTATATTGGGTTTGGTTAGCAACCACGCAAGTTTTGGGTTTTTAACTAAACTAAGAACTTATTAAAACTGAAATAAATTGCAAAAAAACTGAAACTGAAATAAAACTATTTTAACTAGGCATATAAGAGATGGGTCCAGCAGAATATTCACACACACGTAATTCCAATCCTTGGCACATAAAATGAATTAATCTCATGGATCAACTAGTTATAGATTACCGTAACTTAAACTGCGTAATCCTCACTCCCACTTACTAAGTCGGTAACCGCCATGTTGGGCATAGAAACGGCTACTTCCCTAATTTAGCTACAACCTACGTTGTTGGGCAATCAATAGATTTAATAGCTAAAATGCTTTATCAAACTAAGGGAGCCTAGTATAAGAGCCTACTCGTATGTTGAGCATCTAATAGTCTCCTACCGGTTTAATCCAACTACTCTTTCGAATAATTTTGCTACTTACCTAGCCTTGTTCCACGAGAAACGATGGAAGTACTAAGTTAGCTACAGACTGGGCAACCTAGGGTGATCAAGCCTAAATTACTATCCAGATTACTATCCAGACTGGGCAACCTAGGGTGTGCGTTTTACATTCTGCCGGACCACTAAAAGTTTAGCTACTCATGAAACTGCCCTGACTGCATAGATAAGACACCCTGCGAAACAGAACATGCATCATTTGTAACCCTAACCCTAGCATGCTCGAAAACTAAATTAAAGTAAATTTAACTAACTAAAAACTGAAAACGAACACGAACCAATTTTAAACTAAACACAAACTGAATTTAAACATAACTTGAAACTAGATTAAGAGTCCCGATAGTCCTCGGTCTCTCGAAACAAACGAAAAGCAAGAAACGAAATTAACTAATGTTCGAACATAAGAAAAACTGAAATAGAAGTGTTTGTTTCATCATCTTAAACTACTGCTGCATGAAGTGGATCGGTAAGTTTGATTGTTGAGTTCTTCTCGTCGATGGTGCGGTGGAAATATCTTGATAGATATGGAAATATCTAATCCTTCCTTATCCTTCTTCTTTCCTTCCTCTCTCTTTCCTTTCTTTTCCTTCTTCTTTCCTCCTTCCTTTCTCGGCCGAAAACCGCTCAAAATATCGCCATTCCAGCTGTAATTCGCATCGCCACCTCATCTCCAAGTGTCACGCCAAATCAGCCCATTTCCTGCATAACTGCCAACAGATATGTCTCGCCTGCACAGTTAAGAGACCCTTTCGGACAGAAATAATTAGGTACGAAATCGACTCATCACTCCCTGGCTGAATCCAAGTCCCTCATTGCAATGCTTGGGCTTGTTGCTTGCTAGCATAACCTCTAGCTTCTTTTCAGCGCCCATGTAACGCTCTGTCATCAGGTTCCTCCAGACATCATCACTCTTTTTCAGCATTTCATGCTCAATCTGAAGTCCTGACAATTCATGCTTCAGTAGACTCAGTTCAGTATCTTTCTGAGTCAAGTCTTTGGTCAAAACTGAGATCTGAGCTTCTTGATGCTGAGACTTGGCCATAAGAAAGTTTATCTCCTCCTTGAGTCTCAACACAAGTCCTTCTGACTCAGTAGCAACCTGACTCTCCTGAGAAAGTCTTTGATTCTCCACTTTCAGGGTATCCAATTCCTGAAGAGTCTTACTGAGCTGCAGACTCATCTAAATTTGCTCGTCGAGTAGTTCTTCATAAGCGATTCCGACTTCTAGATTCTCGTCTGCACCTAAAAGAGTGTCGTTTGTGCAGTGTGAAGAGGAATTAAATGGTGCATGTGAGTTTACCTCATCCTCTTCTCTTGCCATGAGACACTTTTCAACATCTTCTTCAGCTTCAAGCTCTAAGGCCATGAAAGCTGCTTCATCGTTAGATGAATCCATGAAGGAATCGACTTCATCTGAGTCGTCTGAGAGTTCACCGGCAATGTATGCTTGTCTCTTCTTGATGAACTTCTCCCTTCTTGCTTTGCGTGCTACTCTTTCAGCAGTGCTTAGCTCAGGACAATCATACTGATAATGTCCTGGCTTTTTGCAATTATAGCAGGTTGTGACTCTTTCTTCTTTGCTCTCACTGTCTTTCGACTGAGCTGAGTCCTCTTATTTCCTGCATTCAAAAGTATGCGAGTCAGGAGTGCACTTAGGCGTATATTCAGACTTACCCTTGGATTCTCTGAGGGCTTTAGTCACTTTTCTGCGCCTCTCCTTTTCCTTTTGATACTTCACGGCAAGCAGTGCGTACTTCTTGGCTAGATTTCCTTCTTGTATGTCACTGAGTGAAGGTTCAGCCTTGCTAGACGCTGGAGCTGCTGTGCTGACTGATGCTTTAAGGGCATGGTCGACTTGGGTGTCAGCTTCAGCTCGCTGCTTCCTTTGAGGTAAGACAAACTCGAACTCCTCTGCTTTAAGTTCTGAAAAGATATGGTCAGGAGTAACAATATCTAAATCAGAATGACGTAATAAAGTAGCAAAGGGTGTCCAGTTTCCGTCTGGTAGTGCCCTCAAAATCTTGAGATTCATCTCTCGGTTGGAGAATGTCTTTCCCAGCCCGTTGATAGAGTTCATCAGATTCGTAAATCTGACGTTGAGATCTTCAATGGTGTCACCAGGCATGAGGGACAATCTCTCCAGCTTCTGAAGTTCCAGCGCAAGTTTATTTGCTTTGATCTTCTAAGTCCCCCGACTCAGTAGTGCTAGAGCATCCCTGAGTTCTTTCGCGGACTTGCAGTCCTGAACTCTTCCGAGATAGGAATCACTCAGGGTGGTTAGTATGGCGTTTCTGGCGACGCGGTCTAAGTTGTGAAGCTTCTTCTCCTCAGGGGTGAAGAGACTTCTGTCCTTGGGGATCTTCTTCCCGGTCACCATTCCTCCTCCATCTGCTGGATCCTGAGTTACGATGCTATCGATCATAGGAATGATAGGTCCGTCCTCTAGAACCTCTGTCATGCTATCGTGGAGAGAGGTCAGATGTGCCTCCATTCTGACCCGCCATACGCCATAGTTCTCTACTGAGAACATGGGTACCATCCTGATCCCTAACATAATCCCTCCGTCCCATTATTAATGTCCCACTTGCCTTTTTTGATTGTCCCATTATTTATGTCCCATACTAAATAAGGAAATAAATGAGTGGACCACAATCAATCTAATTAAGTGGACCCCACCCCTTTATACTTTTACACCACAACTCTACACCTTTACCTCCACTATCTTAATTACCGTGCCCAGTCCCAATGGGACATAAATAATGGGATGAAGGGAGTATCAGACATGATAGATAGTGATATGAATGAAGAATTATATGCAGTGAAAACGTTTTCCGGATCCGTTCAAGTAGACCAGTTTCAGAATAACAAGAGTCTTATAGAACTCCTTCTCTGATACCAATTGTTGGTCCCGAGAGTACGTTTAGGTGTAGAGGGGGGGGGGGGTGAATACACCTGAAAATCGATTTCTCAACTTAAACACGAACAATCCTTTTCAGGATAGTGTCGTACTGAACAAGTTCAGCAGACCAGATAAGCTGTTCTGAATCGTGTGGCAGAGTGACTGATTCTACTGAGACCTGCTAGCTGACTTGGAGTCAGAATTCAGTATCTTTCAGATAGAGTTCAGTAGTGCGGAATAGTGTATGCCCAAATTCAGTTGAGTTAGGAAAACGTTTTTATCAAAACAGTTTCAGTAGATTAGTGCAGTCTGTTAAGTTTGCTGAAACTCAGTTGAATGATTTGAAAGATATTTTCAGTATGAACAGTAAATCAATGCAACAGTAAAAACAGAACACAGAACACATAGATTTTTAAAGTGGTTCGGATCCAACAATCCTATGTCCATTGTCCCGAAAGATCAAGAAGCTATGTATTATACTGAGATAGTCTCAGTTGGTTTGTACGCTGGACAAACACTGGTCTTGAGATATATACTGAGCAAATCTCTGTTTACAAGGTTATCAAACGAAGTGTTTGAAAAACTCTCCAACAGTGAAGGAGTCCTTTACAATAAGGATCATTTTAGAAGTGAACTCCTTCGTCTAAGCTATGGATTTAGTCTATTGAGCTTAGGTTAGAGGGATAGGGAACAAGGATGTGGCTTCTAAAACGACGAACAGCTGAGTGTAAGGTTTGGGTTCGTGTAACGTCGTTTGGATACTAGAGGCTGTATTAATCGATTCAGCTTGGTTCCCTAAGAGCAGAAGTGTAGTCTTTCGTCGGAGATTATTTCTTTGAACTTCTTGCGGAAGACTTAGGCTTTTTTGAATTTGCTCGTTTGAATGCTCTGTGTGTTCTCTCGTGTATGCGAAGGTTCGGTTAGCTTCAAATTTGATTCATCCCTCTATTTATAGAGAAGAGATTAGGATAGATCTGTTGGAGACGACGATCCTTTGTCTCTCTCTTTTTGGTAGCTAACGACTCTTTTGAAGTATGGTGGCAGTGTCCTTTCCCTCCATTTCTGGGAAATTGTTGACTTGCAGCTTTAATAGATATAGGATACGTGGCTGCTTGTCATTGGTCGAGGTTCAGGAAGTGGTTGAGATAGAACAGACTTCAAGGAGATCTGAAGCTGACTTCTCTCTTCCTCGTATTGACTCTGCTTATTTAACTTTTAAAGATCCTGATAGTCAAGAGACTGTCTGGCCGTTGCTGAGTATGATCTCTGATTCAGTAGCATGCTCCTGCTGAGTCGGCTCTACTGTAGATCAGCTCTGAGTTCAGTATGTTGGGATTTTGTATACTGGAAGCAAATTTTATGCTTGTATACAATGTGTTTTGTCCCTACTGCTATTTTATTATCCTATCTGATAAATATATATATTTGCACTTGTTATCCTTTATCTTGTATAAAAGTTAGATTTGTGTGGTGTGTCGGGTATCACAGAAGACAACACAAATTGGTTGAACTGACAAGATATAAACAGTTATCACAGCTGAGACAACTTAAGGATAAGTTGTTGGTTTAAGCTATAGTTTAGATAAGAAGTGGCTTGTCTTAGCTGCTTGTCTTTACTTGTACACTTAAGGTGGTGTATTGATGGATCACAGTGAGATGTGTTCTCCTAACTGACCTTAGTAGAGAACCAAGATCTCGGTGACTTAGCTGGTCTTAAGCTTGGTTAGACTTCAGCTGAGCGCATTTGGCTATCTATCACTTTGACCTACTATGGTGAACGTCATCGCGGCCGGATCTTCGTATCTTGGGTGTGAGTAGTTATTTGTGGCTCAGGCTGGTTGTCTGTATCTTGCAGTCGTATCCTAGTAAAATGGGTTGATAATATCCCCTGAGGAACTCCAAAGGATTAGCATACTAAACCCGGCCGGTTGATTAAGTTCAGATGTGTTAATAAGGTCGAGTGGTACTACTCAGGAATATAAGATGTTAATTAATTTAAGCTGTCAGTGAGCTTAATTAATTAACGGATATTTCTATCTTAAATACGGAGATCGATTAAGTCTAAAATACAAGCCCTTGCTCAATTTGGGATAAAGAGGTAAGTCAGCACGGATTCTCTAGTGGAATGAATCTGTGTTTATTATTTAATTTTGCTCTGGGCTGAGCATAGATAATTAATTAATTTGAGGCCCATCTTTATTTCTTGTATTAGATCCTTGATCTGGCCCAATTAGTTGCCTAGTGATTTATTGTCTCTCAGAAATCATTATTAATAGATTAATGTATTTTTACATTATTTAATAATGTTATTTATCTGGAATTAATTGACTGGGCCAATTAATTGATAAATATTAGTAGCCCAGTGGATTAATTAATTATATTATGGGCTAATTATGTGGAAGCCCATTAGAAATATAATTAAATTAATGGGCTACATATATATTAATATTTATATTAGTTTTTGAAGCCTATATATATTAGTATTCTGTTCAGAAACAGAACACACACATAAACATATTCTTAAACGTACGTGCGTGTGAATGAGAGAGATGATAATCTTATTTTCTCCAATTTTCTGACCACCCAGAGGGAGAAAAAGGCCGGGACAGAGATCAGAAGATCTGACATAGGAGCAACAATCAAAGCCGCGACAACATACGAAGGAGGAAGGTAGCGTTTCTAACCCTCAATTATCCTTCACAGTGAACTACTCCTGCTGAGTTCAGTTCTACTGACTCCTTTCAGTATACTGCTCATGCTGAGTCCAGTATTACTGAGTCTTCTACTTCTGGTGCTGAGGCAGATAATCCACTGAGTGCCCGAACCAGAGCAGAGTGTCTGCTGAGTCTGAAACTTCAGAGACAAAAATAGATTACAACGAAAAGGTTCACCAATCAATATATGGTTTTGGGATCTCCAAATCTTCAGTAAACGTTCAGAGCACAAGGCTACTGAGTTAACTTACCAGCTGAGAAGACTGAATCATTTCCCAACATTTTCAACATTGCTGGGGACAAAATCATCACCCAACACCAGCCCAATCCAAATGCTATGGCTAATGTAAGTCAAATTATCATGTACGGTAAAAAGGAAAATGAGTTCAAGAAGGAAATTGATGGAGAGCAAGGTGCCCGAACACACAAGCACATGGAATTTCCACAAAGTCGAGTACAACAACTCATCCACCGCTATGATAATTTATATCGGTTACCTATCCTCGGTATAGGGCAACCTTACCGAGCTTCGCATCAAATGACCATCAAGTTGAAAATGCCAATCGTGCCTCCGCCTGGCCAAACCGACCAGGGATCCTCTTCGTTTGAAGAATTGATGGGCAAGATGATTGCTTCTCAAAACGATGTCATTGCATATCAGAAGCAGATGCAGAAGGAAATAACTTCAAATCATGATGAGATCCAAGCAATGAAGAGAGAAATGCAACAATCGAAGTGGGAGCAACAAAATATCTGGAAAATAGCTCCAAGAAATTGTCCAAGTTAAATGCCTCATTTCTTGAGATGAAGAATAGTCAAGGGAAATCACATTCACAAACCCAACCTAATCTGAAGTCCGACAATTGCAGCCACATCATGTTAAGGAGTGGAAAGGAGTTGCCCGAACCAACACCGAAGGCAAGCCCTCAAAAGAATCAATCTGAAGCATAACAGACTGACGGGTTGGCCAAGCCGAGCACTCTGATAGGATCTGTAGCAAGGTAGAATGCTGAAGTAGAAGAGCAGACTGACAAGGAGGGTCGAACTACCGAGACAAAGCCTGAAATTGTGCTTCCACCGTCATTTCCTGAGGCGTTAGAGAGGAAACGGACACCGAACAAGGAGTACATGGATTACTTGAAGCTTTTTGAGAAGTTGGAAATCAATATATCTTTCCTCGAAGCCGTGAAGATTTCCCAATTTGGGAAATTTGTCAAAGACTTCATAGCGGGTAAAATCCAACAGTCCGGGAAGGTGTTAATGGATACTTCGGTATCGGCTATCATCCAGAAGATGTTGCCCGCCAAGTGCGTATATATTGCTGGAATAATGACTCTATTTTACTAAATTGAAAGAATAATAGACCAATGCGGTGGTGGTTGTTTTCTTTGCTTCTATACTTTTTGTTTGTTTGTTTAAAATCTTGTACATTTTTCGATGATCTTACAATTACTTTTGTATGCTAATTTGTCGCCTCTTACAGGATTGTGCTTGAGCATATGTATGTATGTATATTATATTAGAAGGTAAGCAATTTCTCCTACTCTCGAACGGGGAAAATATGTATGTATATTTTATTATGCTACTAATTTGTACTTGATTCACTTGAAGTAATTCATGCAAGAAAGGAATGTTTAAGTCATTAAATACCAAAATACTTCAAGTATTAGACAATAACCAGTAATTCAAGCAAATGGTAATTCTTTGACAATCATTTCACAAGCATGATCTAGATTGCATAACCACGTCCACAAGAGAAGGAGATAGATATTCATATTCTATAATGCTTTAGACAGAAACAAAACATCAAAAGAACTTGATTCAAATCATGGCAAAAACATAATGATAATCTATACATAGAGAGAGAGAGAGAGAGAGAGAGAGAGAGAGAGAGAGAGAGAGAGCAACTGACCTTGTTTACGGCAGCAAGGGGGAGGGCCGAGGAACTTCAATTACTGCACCGAGAAGGGAGAGGGGGAGGGCCGACGGGCTGCATGCGGCGGCGGTGCGAGCGGCGGCGGTGCAGGCGGCGGCAGCAGTGCAGGTGAAGGCAGCAGCGGTGCAGCCGACAGCGGTGTACCGGAGGGATCTCGAGAGGGTGCTTAATCGGCAGCGTTGGCGTAGGGGGAAGGTGGCGGAGGAGCGAACGGCACGCTGTGCAGATTTCGGAACGAAATAGCTTCTTATGGTTAAAAGCTAGAAATTTTGTAGTGGTGGACCCAGGTATGTTTACTTTACCTTGACTTATGGGTAATGTGATGGTTAAGCAAGCTATGTGTGATTTGGGTGCATATATTAATGTTATGCCACTTTATGTGTGTAATCAATTAACTGGAGTGGAGTTAGTGGCTACTAGGGTGATTATACAACTTGCTGATAGGTCATGCATTGCTCCAATAGGTTTACTAGACAACATCCTAGTCAGAATCAACAATTTTATCCATCCTGTTGATTTCTATGTTATAGATACCAATGATAGGCAAGTTGAGGGTGCTGTGGGTGTTCTGTTAGGTAGGCCATTTTTGAAAACTATTAGGGCAGTGATTGATGTTCATGAAGTTTCCATAAGTGTTAAATATCATAATGAGATTTATGTTCATCATATTACGAATGTACTTAGGAAGCCTTGTGATCACGAGAATGAAGATGTCTTTTCTACTGACGTTATTGAGAGCTTTGTCCAAGAATATCTTGAGACACATTTGTTGTAGGATAAGATGGAACTCACTCTCACATGTGGATTTGCTGATTTGGATGCCAAAGACACGAGGGATGAAGAGGTTAAGGAGAACATCATCGCACTCTATGCCTCACCCGAAATTGACAGCAGTATTGCCCACTTACCCAAGCAGGCTGATTCTGACAGAATTTTACTATCTAAAGGGACACCACCAGATAAAGCTTGTTATTTTGCATCTGTACAGAATGTGCTTCAACTGCCCAGGCAGAGCGTTTACATCAGACTGTTATCTTCTAATGATTAGCCATGCATTTTAAAACTGAAACCCCAACCTCATAGGGGAAAGAACGGGCGAAAAAAGAACAGGACTACCATTGTTTGGTAAGTGGATATGCGGTCAACCAAGTGTGGGAAATAGTTTTGGAGAGAGGCTTATGATGATTCCATGTGGTATAAAGACCGTGGGAAGAGATTGAAACAGGTGATCAAAGTAGTGGATGAGACTCCACTATGTACACCATCACAAAGTTGATCTGGGAAGATAGTCTAGCCAAAGACTATAAAGAGAGGCGCTACTGAGAGGCAACCCGAGTTTACTTTCGTTTATTTCCTTTGATTTTATCATTTTTTGGTCTGTTTTTGTATTGTTTTTCCAGATCTTGGCTAAGAAGGATGTTGTGGACTTAAGTGTAAGGAGGAAGTTTCGTCGCCGGTTGATGAGCTAGAGCAGACTATCTTGCCCCGTCTGCCCAGGCGGGGCGATAGGTGATGTCGTTTCCCCATTATTTTTATTTTTGTGTCATTGTGTCTGTGTTTTATTTTCATATTTTATGTGTTTTTTTTCTTGTTTGTTTAGTCTTCACTTGATCTTTGGTAAAGATAAGTGTAAGGGGGGTTGTTGTAATTCTTCGTTTCGTACTTTTGTCATGTTTCTCCTTCTTTGTTTTTGTTTTTTCTTGCTTGAGGGCACACAGGGTTCTAAGTGTAAGGAGGGAAGTCTTTACGGTGTTTCACTTTGTGTCGTCCTTTCTTTTGTGTCGTCGAAGCATGCCAAAATTTGAAGTCTTTGATGCACTCTTGTTCTTTGTTTAAGCATGTTTGATTTGTGCTTTATGTTTTTGCAACCATGTTAGTTGTTGTGAAGGGTAGGACTTGGTGCACATTTATATGTAATTTGGGATGACAAATAATAAGTAAATTGTGGATCGAAATTTTACACACACTCCGTATATTAGACTTGAACCTTTAAAGTAGGATACTTCCTACTAATTTCATTGAGTGTGTTTGTCCACGAAGCTGGAATAAAGGTGAGTCACTTGCGATACATGATATGAGGCACTAGGGATTAAACCATTTAGCCGCGACAATACTTTACTACCCTAAATTATCCCTAGTGAGCCCAATTGAGCCTTGACCGATTCTTTGATTAGTTATAAAATATTAGTCGATGCCTTTTTAGCTTTCTCTTGTCCCATGTCATTGCATGTTTTACACGCTTTCTTGAGATTGATCTTATTATATATGTGAGGATAGCAGATTTAGTCCTCTGTCTGCCCAGTTGATGCATGCTACAGAATGGTATTTGGCCAGAATCATTGAAAAACTGCATTTTAAATAGCAGAAAATGAGGTCTGCCTGACCAGATAGACGAGTATGTACCCAGTTTGTTTCAGAAAAAAAAAAGTTTATACCACGAAATTGAAAACGTGGTAAATTTAGATTATAAGAAGGGTACTTGTGTTTAAATTGGTAGCATTTGATGTGTAATTCTTTAGTGGTGGGTGATGTTTATCTCTTCTTGATTATCTCATGTTAAACAAGTATGACATGCATTGCATCGTTTTATGTTTGATGGAGCTTAGAACCCCTAGGACCCTTACCAACAAACATTTGTTTATATCCTAAGCCCCATTACAACCAAAAGAGAAATATCTCCTTGATGTTGCAGTTGTGATAATTTTTTATCGTAATAGAGTGGACTATGTTCTTTGAGTGGCTTGACCGGACTTAGATTAGAGAGTATTGAGTGAACCGTGAAGATGATCCACTTTTACTTAGGTTCTTAACCAAGTTGATATGTGTGTGCCTTGTCCAAATTTTGCAATTCTACTTGTTTGCTGAGATTCATATTCGCATGATTTTTACATGCTTGGTTAGTTCTTTGAGTGTAGAGATTACGAATATGATTGGTATTGCTTCTTGTCCTTGTTTCTTGTCTTTGTCTTTTCTTGTCTTATTCGCGTCTTGTGTCTTTTTATTTTAGAGTCTCGAGTCTTGGGGATTGACTGAATTTGAATAGTATGTATTCTTTTGTTTTCCTTGTACTTGAGGGAAAGTATAGTTCAAGTGTAAGGAGATTTGATGACTCTAGTTCGTACTATGTAAATTCTGTCTGTTTTGGCGCCCACCTAGGCAGTTGGACCATATTTTCTGAGTTGTCTTGTAGATTTTCGTTCTCTTTGGCGAATGACAATGTGCTGAGGTGGCAGACGCGTTTTGAAGGCTTAAAGAGTGATTTTGGACGAAAATATCAAGGAAGGAAGGTTTGGGAGGAGAGAGAAGAAGATATGGAAAGGTTTAGATATTTTCATCTAAATCAAATCTTTCCATAATTAAGTAACAAACCCTACTTCTACAAGGAAAATGGCGCAGCCATATATAAGGGAGGAGAGAGACGAAAATCATAACTTTTATTCCCCATTCTAACGGAGAGAACAAACAAAAGAGAGAAGAGCAGCCGAGAAGAGGATTTCGTTCATCATAGTTAGGAGATTGGACGAAAGAAACACTTTATCTTTTCGTTTATTTATAATTCGCTTTTGGAGACTAGACGTTTATTGCTTTCGAACCAAGGATCAGTTTTAACCATTCAGTACTTTTAATATTTCAGTTTAGCTTTCATTTGTCGTCGTGTTTTAGTTTCATTTCTGTTCGTCGGTTTAATTTCATGCATGGTGTTTTTGAGTTTAAGCATGTTTTGCATTTTGCCTAGTTTAGTTGTCCGCCTGCCTAGTCGGACCAGCATGCGTAGCTAAATTTTTAGGGGTCGGCGCGATGTGAAGCACACACTTTAATATTTCGTGAGTCTTAGGGCTTGATAATTAATCATTAAAATTCCGAATTAATATAGGTTAATTAATCAGGTTAGTTAATCTAGGCTTGATCACCCTAGGTTAGTTTAATTCGTAGCTAATTTAGTACTTCCATCGTTTCTCGTGGAATTAGGATAAATAAGTAGCACAATTGTTCTTAGAACAATAGGATTAATTTGGTAGAAGATTATTAGATGCCCACCATACGAGTAGGCTCCCAAATTGGGTTCCCTTAGTTCTTAAAGCTGATTAGGTGTTAAATCTATTGATTGCCCACCAACGTAGGTTGCATCTAATTTAGAGAAGTAGTCGTTTCAATGCCCACCATGGCAGCTACCGAATAATTAAGGGGGAATAGGGGACGTGTCAGTTTAATTACGGCGGCCTACAACTAATTGATTTCTAGGGATTAATTCACTTTTAGTGTCGACAATCAAACGTGTGTGTGTGAATCATCTTGCTGGACCCATTTCTTTGCCTCAGAGAGTGAGAGAGAGAGAGAGAGAGAGAGAGAGAGAGAGAGAGAGAGAGAGAGAGAGAGAGAGATGAGATGAGGGAGATGAAAGAGAAATAGAGAAAGAGTATACGTTTATTCCGTATTTATTTTCTGCTATTTACTATCTTGTTTTAGGTTTAGAAACTCTCAAAATTGCGTGGTCGCTAACCAACCCCTTAGATTGATAGGATTTTATGTTTGAAATCTCTATTCCTTATGTTCGATACCTGTTTGCTATACGAATTTGAGTTCTAGCATTCTTCCAGGATTTATTTGGAGAAAACAACGATTACCACCTTGGTGAAGAAGTTATGATATTAATAACATTATCCAAGTGTGAAATAAATTCCCAAACAATAGTGATATCCTTAACTGCTGAAACTAATGCAAGCTGCAGACGATGCGCAAAACAATGAACATAATAGGCATAAGGGCAATCTTTTAGAAATAATACCTGAAGTCCATTCCATGAACCACTCATATTACAAGCACCATCATACCCTTGACCTCTGATTTTCTCAACCTGGAGATCATTATGAGAAAGAACACCACATATCTCTTTTTTCAAGTTTAGTGAAGTGGTATCACTAACACTTTTTATTGCAAAAAGAACATTTCAATCGAAATTCCATTTTCATCTACAAACCTTAAGATAATGGTCATTTGTTCTTGCTTGGAGATATCTTGTGCTTCATCAACAAGAATATTAAAATGCCCATCTCTATCTTCTTTATGAATCATTCGACATACTATTGGCCATAATATTCAGAATTTCCTTTTGAATATCTAGAGAAGTGTATTGGGCATTTTTTTGGATCATTTCCAAGAACAACTTCATCAATATCAGGATCCATGTTTCAATGATATTTCCACGATTTGATGAAGACTAGGACTCATCATGACCTCTATAAGCACAACCTTGAAGTGCAAGCCACTTGAGGCTTATTATTAAGGTTTTTATGCGCAAACGATTTCTCTTCTTCTCAATGTTTGTCTGAGCATATATAACTTTATCCATATGCCCAACTAGATTCTTCAAGTCTTCTGCACGTCTTACACACATAGAGTGTGGTGATGTAGTTGCAGAGCCAACATGAGTTAGAAATGCACAATTTTTTCCTTGTCTTATCAGTTTCCAATTGTTAAATCCTTCCTTCACTAATGCAGAAGAGCTCGGCACAACATCACCCGAAAAAGTGGTTTAAGCTGACAAGATATAAACAATTACCACAGCTGAGATAACTTAAGGATAAGTTGTCAGTTTAAGCTGCAGTTTAGATAAGAAGTGGTTTGTCTTTGCAGCTTGTCTATACTGGTACACTGAAGGTGACGTATTTATGGATCACAGTGAGATGAGTTCTCCTGACTGACCTTTGTAGAGAACCAAGATCTCGCTGACTTAGTTGATCTTAAGCTTGGTAAGACTTCAGTTGATTGCATTTAGCTAACTATCACTTTGTCTACTATGGTGAACGTCATCGCGACCTGATCTACGTATCTTGGGTGTTAGTAGTTATTTGTGGCTCAGGCTAGTTGTCTGTATCTTGCATCCATATCCCTGTCAAATGGGTTGATAATATCCCTTGAGGAACTCGTAAGGATTAACATACTAAACCCGGCCGGTTGATTAAGTTCAGGTGTGTTAATAAGGTCGAGTGGTATAATAAGATGTTAATTAATTTAAGTTGTCAGTAGGCTTTATTAATTAAAGGATATTTCTATCTTAAATACGGGGATCGATTAAGTCTAAAATACAAGCTCATGCTCGAGTTGGGATAAATGGGTAAGTCAACAAGGATTCTCTAGTGGAATGAATCTGTGTTTATTAATTAATTTTGCTCTGGGCTGAGCATAGATAATTAATTAATTAATTTAAGGTCCGGCTTTATTTCTTGTATTAGATCTTTAATATGGCCCAATTAGTTGCCTAGTTATTGATTGTCTCTCAGAAATCATTATTAATATATCAATGTATTTTACATTATTTAATACTGTTATTTATCAGAAATTAATTGGCTGGGCCAATTAATTAAAAATAGATGTAGAACATATTAATTTATTATATTATGGGTTTATTATGTGGAAGCTCATTAGAAGTATAATTAAATTAATGGGCTATAAATATTATATAATATTAGCTTTTGAAGCCTATATATATATTAGTATTATATTCATAATCAAAATACATATTTATATTCTCACAGACGATCTACGCGAGTGAGATAGAGAGAGAGAGATTATTCATTTTTCTTCAGTTCTCTGACTACGCGGAGAAAGAAAAGGGTCGGGATACAGATCAGAAGGTCTGAAACACGAGCAACAATCAAAGTTGCAATAACATATGTGGAGGAAGGTAATTGATTCTTCCCTCAAATTCCATGAATTGGTATTAGAGCGAGGTTTTAGGCTCTGATTGTAGCTTTCGGAGTATGTTTATGGTTTTATTCCATCGTTATCGGGTTATTTTCGTGCTTGGGGCGGCCTGCGTGTCACTGTTTTAACCCCTTTGTAACGTTTTTCTCATGAAAATATCCACGAGTAGTTGATAGGACCATGTATACTTGTATTTTTTGTTTTGTACTGTTATTTTAGTCCGAGAGGTACAAAAATCGAGACAGAGAAAAAAATCCCAAATTGGCTTAAAACCCTAATTTTCTAGGGTTCTAACGCATCTTGCATCGGCGATTCCCGGCCCATCCGACATCTGATTGATGATCGGCTAGAATCGTTGGATTCATCGTCTCGCGAGCTTCGCGTTAATAGGTCGTATGGGATCATCTGATCCCGGATGTAATCGGAATTGATGTCTAAAATTTGCTACTCACCATGAATTCTTTCCGGTGAATCGTTTGAAATTCGGGAAATTGATGAACTAATCTCGGCCGGAATCCATTACACGGTGGTCGTGAGTATACTTACGTACACAACTCTAATACTGAACGACTGTTCGACTGACTCAAGTCAGTAGAGCTGAACTCAGTAGAAGAATTTCTTGCACACGCGATCTGAAAGTATATTTGGCTGTCTGACTCAGTTCAGTAGCAAACTCAGCTAGAGTTGACTTTCGCGTTTGAGAACAAATTTGTATTTAGGTGTATTCACTCCCCCCCCCCCCTCTACACCTAAACCACGTCTCAGGACCAACAACATCGATGTAAAAGTATACAACAATCATATCCTATCTCTTCATTGTTGTGTGCAGATGGTAACTAGTAAAGAGGGGTTTGCGTGTAGTTTCTTTGAATCCTTATCTACATATATATATATAAATACAAATAATATTTACATATATTTCACTACATTACTTAAGTGCATGGTAAGCTGAATGAACAACACTCCGACACAAATGAAAAATGACAAACGGGTATCCACTTGCCTTGATTGTTCATTCGAATAAAAGTCTAAGATGTGTAAACTGGACATATTGCAGGCTACATTATAGTCAATGTCTCGATTACAAGTAGAAGGTCTAAAGACAACACTGATTGGAACTGAAAAGTCATGGGTCATGGACAACAGATGTTTATTACACATGACATCAGAAAATTATTTTTTACTTATGGACTACAAGAGAATGTAAGGACCTCTAATCATCTTTGGTGACAACTCGAAAAGGGTACACTGACATTTGGAACTTAATATACTTCAAATGTGTCATATGTTGAGAGTCTTAAACATAATCTATTATCTCTTAGTCAATTTTGCAATAGTAATAATGCATCATATTTGACATTAACTACTGTGATATAATAGATAAATCTATAGGAAAATAATATTATTAGGAACTCGAACGAGGAACATTCACATGACCAATTGGAGTTCTAGAAAACCTGAAACCTGCTTTACAGCAAAGAGCAACACTGACATGAGCTAGATATGGCGCAAACGGCTCAGTCACCTGAATTTCAAGACAATTAACAAGCTTGCAAGGAGCTCATTGGTGAGAGGCCTTCCAAATGAATCCTTCAACATGGAAGGAATTAACAGAGCCTGCCAAGAAGGAAAGCAAGTGATAAACACTATGAAAGGTAAGACAACCTTCTCTACTGACAAACTACTGCAGTTAGTGCACATGGATCTTTTTGGTCCTATCACTCTATGTTCGATCAACGAAAAGAAATATGGACTCGTTGTGATCGAAGACTTTTCTCAATACACTTGGGTATATATATATATATATATATATATATATATATATATATATATATATATATATATATATATAAGTAGAAAGAAAGAGGTGAAGGACAAGCTTCCAGCTCTACTGACTCAAGTGAGTACAGAGAAGAATTGCAAGGTCGTCAGGATTCGATTTGGAAAGGGAACAAAGTTTCTAAACTCATTCATTGAGGCCTACTGCAAGGAAAGGGAAATTCTTCGTGAGACCTCAGCAGCGAGGACTCCACAACAAAATGGGATTGTTGAGAAGACAAATAGAACCCTAAAGGGAGCCTCCAAATCCATGATAGACGAGTCAGGATTTCCAAAGAAATTTTAGGTTGAATCCATCAAGGCAGTAACATATACTCAAAATCGCTTTCTGCTAACCAGACACCAAGAGAAAACCCCTCACGAGCTGTGGAAATGGAGAATTCCAATAATCTCTTATTTTCCTGTATTTGGTTGCTCATGTTTCATCCACAATAGTGGAACCAACTTAAGACCTTTATAGCATGTCTGATTCAGAATTGTTCTTAGGATACTCTAATCAATAAAGTTTTTAGAATTTTTAACTATCGGACACTTTACAAGGAAGAAACACCACATAATGTATTTAATGAATTTACTGATGAATGCAAAGAGAAACTAGAAGCAGAGCAACATACTGCCATAGTTCAACCATCAGTAACTGAAGTCTCAACAAAGAAGTCAACAGTTAGTCCCTTGGACACTTGAGATGACTCCACTGATAGTGACGAAGAAACAAGCGTTGAGGCTCTCTAATAGACCCAACATCTAGTAACAACAGTTAGTGACAAAAACCTTCGGTGTAATTGAAACCGCTTCTAAGGCTACCTACTCAAGGAAATTGGCAATCCTATCATAATCTATAATACCCTCGAGTCAGTAAACCTCCCTCTAGCTATTGATCATGTTCATAATTTTAATGATACTAATATTGATCGAGCAACTGATGAGGAAAACATGAAACGCATATCTTGGAAAGGCGCACATCCATCAGTTAACTTCAAATCTAGAAGCTATCACTATGCGAATGAGATGTTCTCCTGATATCTATCCACCGAAGAACTTGAGAACATTGAGGATGCCCTCAGTAGTTTAGAATGGATATGAGCAATCCAGGAAGAGCTTAATCAATTCCAATGCAGCGATGTTTGGGAGCTTGTGGACAGACCAACTCATCCCAATGTCATTAGGACAAAATGGGTGTTTAAGCACAAGCGAGATGAGAAGAACAACATCGTCGACAACAAAGCCAGAGTAGTAGCCATGGTTACTGTCAGTAAGAAGGAAATGAGTATGACAAAACATATGCACTCGTTGCTCACTTAGAAGCAGTTAGACTCTTCCTTGCATATGCAACACACCAGAGATTCAAAGTTTATGAAATGAATGTGAAGTATGCTTTCATGAATGAAGAGCTGAAGGAGGAAGTATATGTGGAATAACCGCCGTGTTTTTCTCAAGATGATAAGGTTTATTGTCTCAAGAAGGTACTCTGTGGATTAAAGCAAGCTCCTCGAGTATGAGACTCTCTCAGAATTCCTACAAGAAAATAAGTTTGTTAAGGACAGAGTGGATCGTACCCATTTCAGATTTACTAAAGGAGAAGACATCGTGATAGTGCGATTTACGTGGATGTTATTATATTTAGTACCAAAAAAAATTGCTTTACATGAAAGTTGAGTCATATATGACCACCACATCTGAAATGTTGATGATGGGAGAGATGAATTATTTCTTAGGTTGGCAAGTTAAACAATCTCCCAAAGGCATCTTCGGCAATCACTTTGGATTGATCGACAATAAACATGTCAAGATTCCTATGAATTCGAACTATAAGATGGAACCTATTATTGGGAGATGATGAGTCATTTTTGTACCTAGTTATTTCAGGCCAAAAAGTCATCTGATATGAGCCCAAGGTTAATTATGCCCTTTGACGCTACTAATCTAGAGTTTTATATGCCAAGGAAACTAAAAACAAGGAAACCAAAAACATGGAAGCTATCATATATTTTAGCAGCGGCTTAACACGAGTAAGGACAAAGAATCGGTATTCTTGGTCATTAAGTTCTTTGATTAGTTTAGTATTATTTTTGGTTATTTTTGGCGATTTCTTAGCTTTGTTCCGCAAGTTTAGTATTTAATAGTTTGTTTTATTTGTTTAGTAGTCTAAGTTTTGGGCCTTGGGTCTGTCCTTGTACCTATAAATAGTTGTTCTGTTCGTGAAATGAAATCATCAATTTTCACTCCAAAGAACTAAGTATCGATGTCGTGTTTCCTCTGTAAAGCACAAAAGGTTCACTTCACTTTACCTACAATCACGATAGGGAAAGGGAAGGGACAATTCGTTCCTTGTAAGCGCATAACTCGATCATAGACTAGGGACCTTAACATATTGGTATCAGAGACAAAAGTTATGGTAGAGCAAATTCCATGTCCAGTCAGTTCACTGAATTTCTCAATTTGTGCGGTAACAAACAAACAGCCATGCAAGAGAGATTCGACGGATGCCGATCAGAAATTAGCGACAATGATGCGTCCTCTGGCCAGGACCGCCGATCCAACAACAATCAAACCATGGGTGTTCTGCGATATACAAAGTTTGATTTTCCGAAGTTTGATGGTACTACAGATCCCGTAATCAGGTTAAGCTACTGCGAGAATTTCTTTCTTCACCAACGAACTCCTGAAACGCGTCATGCTTGCCTATTTTCATTTAAAAGGGGATGGTCAACTCTATTTCTTTAAACTCCAAAAAGATCTACCCGCGGTTGATTAGAACCAGTTCAAAGATCATTGCATCTCATGATTTGGAGAAGTCGAGGGCGCTGAAAAATTTAGGGATCTAATCAAACTCCGCCAAACCAACACGGTGGAGGAGAATCAGTGCCAGTTCGAGCTGCTTTCTATTCAAGCAGAAAACCTCACACCAGAGCAGGAAAAGAAATCTTAATGAGTGGTCTCCGTACGATCTAGCTTTAGAGGTGCGCCTGCAGAAACCCGCCGACGCACACACGACAATGGGGTTAGCCTGACTTTTGAAAAATGCGACTCCACTAATCGTAGCACACCTCCGACCAGCAAGAAATCTACGTCGCTTGGGTTCAGTCCTTCCACACCTTCTAGTGTGCCCTCCACAAACCCCTACGTCAAATGCCTCACACGCGCTAAAATGGAAAATCGTTGGTCTCAAGGATTATGTTATAACTACGATGAAAAGTACGAGCGCGGTCATAGATGCAAAAAGCTTTTCTGGATGGAGGCCTTACAGGAGGAAGAGGAGGAATCTACGCTACCTGAGATCTCCTTCCATACCATATTCGGACTTCACAATAGTCAAACCATGCAGGTTCGCGGCTGACCCACTTCTCATACTAATTGACCGGCTCCTCCCACAGTTTCGTTAGTTCTGCTCTCATCCAGCAACTATAGATTCCAACCAATAATGCCACCAACTTATGTGTCCTTGTCGCTAATGGGGAACCAGTTGACTGCCTTGGCATTTACCGGAAACTACCCCTCCTATTGGGTATCACCCTGTTCCACTTCGACGTCTACTTATTACCTTTAAGATGATTCGATGTCGTGTTAGGAGTCAACTGGTTACGGATGTTGGGACCAATTTATGGGATTTTCATCGTATGACCATGAAATTAAATTGGCAATGCACATGTGTCAACTTGGTGGGACGAGCAAACCATGACTCGTTACCATCTCTTTCCTCCATGAATCTTAGAATTGAACAAGAGGAACAATTGCGGGCCATACACGATCACTACCGTATGGTCTTCAGTGAGCCAACTAGCCTTCCACCTCGATGCAATTGCGATCACCATATCCAATTAGAAGTAGGCGCCAAACCCGTTGTCGTTAGACCCTATCGCTATGCCCACCTTCAGAAAGACGAGATCGAACGATAATGTTCCGAAATGTTATAGCAATGGGTAATAAGCCCTAGTATGTCGCCCTACTCTTCCCTAGTACTCCTACATAAGAAACATGATGGTTCTTGAAAGTTTTGTGTGGACTATCATGCGCTCAATGAAGTTACCATCAAGGATAAATTTTCGATACCCGTTATCGAAGAGCTACTAGAAGAACTCCACGGTGCCAAGTAATTTTCAAAACTCGATCTTTGCTCCGGGTACCACCACGTATGGATGCATTCTGCTGATATCGAGAATACCATTTTTAGAACATACCACGGGCATTTTAAATTCCTCGGTATGCCCTTTAGGCTCACAAATGCCCCCTCCACGTTCCCGACCTTGATGAATGACATGATTCAACAGTTCTTACGATGATTTTTCTTGATCTTTTTTGATGATATCCTGATATACAGTCTATCGTGGGAATCTCGTATAGAGCATTTGTGAATCATTTTAGAGGAGTTACACTATAACCGTTTGTATCTCAAGCTCAAAAAGTGCGATTTTGGAAAGGAAAGTGTGGCATACCTGGGGCACATTTTCAATGTTGTCGGCGTCAGTACGAACAATGCCAAGGTTAAATATATGTTAGATTGGCCCCAACCCATGAAAATATGTGCCTTGCTGGGGTTTTGGGGTCTTACAGGTTACTACCGAAAATTTGTAAAGAGTTAAGGCATCATCGCAGCACCACTCACCCGCATGCTGCAAAAGAACTTCTTCACGTGGTTCCACGAGGCGTTGGCTGCCTTTGAGCATTTGAAACTCGCTATGACCACAACACCAATTCTAGCCCTATCAAATTTTTTAGAAGAATTTCTTATTGAATGTGATGCCTCAGATACCGGCATGGGTGCAGTTCTTTAACCTAATGATCGGTCGATTGTATATTTAAGTCGCTCGTTCGCACCCCGCCACCATAAATTGTCGGTGTATGAGAAGGAGTTGATCACACTCACGAATGCAGTTCGGCATTGCCGGCCGTACGTATGGTGTCGCCACTTCATCATCTGCACTGACCATTACAGTCTTAAGTACATAATCGAACAACCCATATCTACGTCTCTGCACCAACGCTGGTTCAGTAAATTCCTCGGGTTCGACTTACGTATCGAATATAAACCTAGTACTTCTCGTGACTTGTACTGGAAAGGCATGAAGAGTGACATCCGGCACTTTATCAAGCATTATCTTGTTTGTCAAGCTAATAAGGCTGATGTCCAAAAGGTCCCATCTCGCTCTTTCCTTTCTTCGGTGCTACCTTTTTTTTCCAAGGGATGGGGTTAGGGTGTATAATAACCTTTTTTTTAGAAATCCCGGGAACAACTCCTAGGTCAATGTTGGCGGCTTCTATGAGGAAGGCGGGGCAAAGGAGGCTCGAGGGTTTGTTAAGGAAGGTGGCAAGGGCCGACGAAGGGGGGAAACGAAAGGTCTTTTCTAGCCTCCTACAGCCCCTACCAGTTTTCAACTCACGTATGGGAAGATATTTCCATGGACTTTATTGATGCTCTTCCCTCTCACAGGGTAAGTCTGTAATTCTCACCGGGGTCGATAGATTTTCCAAATACGCCCATTTCATTACCTTAAGTCACCCCTGCTCAGCCCTTTCCGTTGCTCGTGCCTTTTGTGACAACATTGTTAGACTCCACGGTATCCCTGAATCCATAATGAGCGATCGTGATGTGATATTTACTAGTAACTTTTGGACAAAATTGTTCAAACTTAGTGGGTCCAGGCTAATGGCCAATTTGAGGTGGTAAACCGCATTTTCAAAGCCTACCTACGATGCTTCACCAGCGACAAACCCTCTAAATGGTTGTCATGGTTAGCTTGGAGCGAATATTGTTATAATACAAGCCTCCACTCGGCCCTTCAAGCAACGCCTTTTGAAGTAGTTTACGACTGCCCGCCACTGCATCTCCGCCAGTTCTTTCATGAGGATTCTGGGGTGGAGGCTGTTGCACAGGAATTGAGCTCTCACGAGGAAATGTTGTTGGCACTCCGTGATAATTTACTTCACGCCCAACAGGTAATGAAGGCATCAGTAGACAAGCACCATCGCGAGGTACACTTTGCGGTGGTCGATTGGGTGTGGTTGAAACTATAACCTTACCGGCAAATCTCTTCAGCCAGTCGCCGACACCGTAAACTCGCTCCCCAGTTCTATGGTCCATACCCTATATTAGAGAAAATTGGCACTGTGGTTTACCAGCTTGGGCTTCCGGACTCTGTGAAAATCCACTATGTGTTCCATGTCATCCACCTTAAGAAGTTTGTTGGTGACACATCTGGAGCGCCACCTATGAAGCCCCGCATCCACGAGGGGCACATCTTGCCCGTTCCTAAAGCGGTCCTGGATTCCAATCATGAGGGTGCTAGTGATTTTATTCTGGGTCATTGGGAAGGCCTTTCCCTTGCAGATGCCTCATGGGAGGAGGTGACCGGGTTCTTCCACCGGTACCCCGATTTTTCGATTGAGTTTAATTGAATTCTTTAAGGGCGGAGTGATGATACGAGCCCAAGGTTAATAATGCCCTTTGACGCTATTACTCTAGAACCTTCCCAGCCAAGGAAACAGAAAACAAGGAAACCAAAAACATGGAAGCTATCAGATATTTTAGCAGCCGCTTAGCACGAGAGTAAGAACCAAGTTTACTTGGAGTAGCAACAAAGTTTACTTGAAGTAAGGACCAAGAATCGGTATTCCTGGTCATCAAGTTCTTCGATTAGTTTAGTATTATATTTTGTTATTTTTGGTAATTTCTAAGCCTTGTTCCGCAAGTTTAGTATTTAATAATTTGTTTAGTTGTTTAGTAGTCTAAGTCTTGGGCCTTCGATCTGTCCTTATGCCTACAAATAGTTGTTCAGTTCATGAAATGAAATCATCAATTTCACTGCAAAAAACTTAGTATCAAGGTCGTGCTTCCTCTGTAAAGCCCAAAGGGTTCACTTCCTTTACCTTCAACCACGATAGGGAAAGGGAAGGGAAAATTAGTTCCTCGTAAACCCATAACTCGATCACAGACTAGGGACCTTAACATCATCTAATTGGGTAATCAGAGCAGTTGTAGAGGCGAATTTGCAGGTTTTATACGCTGATGAAGTCATCTTTAGCTGAGTTTGCTACTGAACTGAGTCAGACAGCCAAATATACTTCAGATCGCATGGGCAAGAAAATCTTCTACTGAGTTCAACTCTACTGACTTGAGTCAGTCGAACAGCCGTTCAGTATCAGAGTGTGTGCGGAAGTGTAGGCCCTATCAAACGTCTCGATTAGAAAACCGATTTTATGTTGAGTTTGATGAAATACAGTTTTAATACAATATGGACATTTAGAGAAAACGGTAAATGAACACGGCATATTTTTAAAGTGGTTCGGACACACTGGGTCCTACATCTACTGTCCTGACCAAAGAAGGATACTTGTTATATTTATATTGAGCAATTCTCAGTGATCTGTTCTCAAGACAGATACAACTTGAAGCTTATACTGAGCAAGTTCTCAGTGATCTGTGCGCTGGACAGATTCTCTACTTATAGTCGTAGTGACTTTTACAAGGGTTTGAAACTTTAAGAGTTTGAGTCTTCTCCAACTAAGAGGAAGTTCTTACAATAAGAATTGTTTCACAAGGATGTGAACTTCCTCGAGGTTTCTAAGCTAAGGGTATTACAATGAGGCTTTCTTAGATAAGAGAAAGGAAACAAATATAACTCTAAGTGAAGAACTAAAGGGTTCTTCTAAGAATGTTAGTTCTTCACTGAATTCTTCGTTGAGAGTGTTAAGAGTTTTGTGCGTAGATAGCTTGGGTTCCCGGTGATGTCTCTGCATGAAGACTTCTCTTATATAGTCGTCGATGGTGAATAGCCACGTGTCGAAACGACAAGGAAAACGGCTCCTTAATTTTGAACGTTGGTGAGTAGGTGCACTGTAGAGATTCTCCTCTTTTTCAGTCTAGGAGCAACTTATGTCAGAAAAGATAGGTCGTTGTCCGCTCCTTATTGGTTGAGGTAGATTGGTAGGTGAGACTTGTCAAACATCAAGGTTGACTTTCTCTGAATCCTCAGACCTTCAACTGAAGTGACTTCCTACTGACGTTCTTCTGAGCATTCAGTACATGGGCACAAATTCCTGTGTAGATTCAGTGGTGGTTGGCTGACCAACTGAGTTCTTCGATCCTGAGTCCAACAGCTGAGTGTAAGAACTTCTACTGAACTATGCAGCTACTGAACTCTAGCCCACTGAGTTCCTAACAACTGAACTCGACTAAGCTATTACAGATACGAAGGTACAATATTCAGCTAGGGTTTTGGGATCTATCAAATCTATCAATTCATCTACTGAATTCTTATCCCAACAATTTCCCCTTATTTGATGATGCCAAAACCTATTACATCTTCTATCAGGAAAAAAATGCTAAGGTTGAGAGCTATAGCTATTGAATAAATGATCTATTACATTGGAATGCTCCAGTCAACATATCAAAGCTGACTAAGATAATGAAAAGAAAGAATCAGAGCAATCACAAGTAAATGATTATCAGATCTGACTTTAAGTAATGTATTAGAGCAGTGTTAATAATCACAACAGTTATGGAATGCTGAATGTATCAGAACTTATGAAGTTAATGCAATTAACATAGTCATAGCATGCTGAGGTTATCAGGGATTCTACTGACAAGATCAAAGGTAAATTCAGCAGTTATCAATCATGTCCCTATAATGCAGGTTTCCCCCTAAGAAACAATTTCCCTCTATATCATATAAGTACTAACAAAGTATCAGAGAAGAATAAAGCAAACACAAGCAATCAGTAGGAAATAATTCGAAGGCAGATAATCACATAAGTCACTAGGGTCAGTTAGATAAATATCTGATCACTTAGGTGATCAGTTGTGCTGAAAAGTAAATAAAGCCGTAAGGACAATGAGTAATTGTCGAGGCCAAAAAGTGATATGTCATATAAGAATGAGAAATTACAATACATGACTTTCTATCACTATGAAGATAGACTAAGGAGAGAGGAGAGAGTCAGTTGAGCTTCTTCTTAAGCTTCTGCATGCGGGCTCGGAAGTCAGCAGACTTCTTCTCTGGAAGCTCAAGGTCGTATCCTGCATAGACTCTGCTTCTCAGGGCCTTGATCTCCACCAAGTCTTCTTCATCGTCTTTCTTCAGAGCTCTGCTGATAATGGCATTCTTAATCTCTTCTTCGATCTCCTTCTTACATAAGTTCGGAAAGGAGGTGCCTTCAGCGTTTGACCAGTTTGGTCTAGCAGAGTCTGAATCTCAGCTAGGAGAGATGGATTTGCTGTAGTTAGAAAGTCCTTGAAGTATGCATCACCATTAGTAGAGTCTTCGTTGCCAACTTTCCATATGTAGAATCTTTTAATAAAATCCACCTTAAACTTCTCCCATTGCTGATTGAGCTTGAGAGGGACCCAGTCGTCAGTTCTTTTGTATACAACTCTCTTCACATCACTGAGTGGCTCTCTGCTCCTGAAGAATCGGGAAGAGGTGGGAATGGTTCTATCTTTTACTGTCACCCTCTCCCTTGCTTCTTTCTCAGTTCTCAGCCTGAGGGCTTCTAAGTCAGCTAGGCGGATCCTCTCTCTCGCCTCTCTGATCTGCCTTGCCTCAGCTGATCGATCCAGTGCCCTTTCACACGCGTCCCATATTTCCTTGATCTCTTGCTCTTGTTCCTTAGAAGGGACTGTGGAAGGCACATGTTGTTCTTCTAAGTCAGCATGCGGTTCTGATTTAGACTTAGAACCTGACGCGCCCTGCTTCTCAGACTTGAACTATTGAGCTCTAACTGCTGCTGCTGCTGATCTTGATTACCTGGGGATCGTCCGTGTGCGTGAAGGCGCAGGAGAACAGATCTGTACCCCTTTCTTAGCAGCTGGCTTTTTCTTAGCGTCTTGCTCAACCAATTCTTTCGCGAGCTTCTCATCATAGGCTATCTACTCCTCGCGAGATTTGAATTTGAGCTTCTTCTCTTTGGGTGGGCTAGGGTCAGCTGGAGCCTTGCCCTTACCCTTATCAGCTTTCTTGGGAGCTGGAGGTGGCGAATCCTTAACGGGAAAATTCTCCAAGTATGTTGCCACCTCAACTACAGCTGAATCAGTTGTTGCTCCTTCAGCTGGCACTTCCCCCTGTGCTGCTCTTGAGCTAGGCTCGCCCTGCTGGTCTTCAGCCTTGAGGAGGGATCGGAGTTGAGTTGATCTAGATCCTTCCCCCTTTTTGGCATCATCAATAAGGGTTGCTAGGGCAGTTACCTTCTTCGTCAGTGCATTCACTGAGTCCTTAACCGTAGTCATCTCAGGGGCAATGTCAGTCGCTGCGTCAGTATAAGACTCCCACCGTTGCTCATGCTCTATGTTAATAGCTTTGAGTAGAGCCTCTTTGGATTTGTCGAACCGGGTGAGGTAGTCTTCAACAGCTACTGATGCACTTTTCTCAATCTCTTGGCAGAATTTATGCTGCTGAGTCAATGCCTTGGAAACACTGTTAGCCATGAACGCATATCTCTCTTCCACTGCCTTTTTGACTTGACCTGTTACAGTCGCCACTTCTTCTGAGAAAGTTTTGGCCTGCGACTATAATATGCTCTGGAACTAAGCAGTGAGGTCAGTCTTTTGAGCTGCGAGTGCCTTGGCGAGGATCTCTTCAGCATTAAGAGAACTGGGCGTGTTGATCCTCTGCACTTCAGTCGTAAGGCAGTTCAGCGTCTTAGTCTGCGCCTCAGTGAACTTGCTCCATTTCGTGTTCACATCATCGGCAAGGTTGCGATTCTTATGTGCTTGACGCTTAATCACCTTGTTGATGGACTCCGTAGAGAATTCCTTGATCTCAGCAGCCTGGTATCAACGTTTCGGCTTGGGCTAAGTCGAGGAGGGAGTCTGAATGATCTGGCCTAATGTCGGAGGTGGGGGTGGCTGATCATTCTTGGGAGTTATGCCTTCAGCAGATCCTCCCTGGTCTGCATCCTTAGGCGATCCATCGCGAGGAGGAGATGGAGGGGGGAGAAGGAGGAGGCTGAGTGGAAGAAGGCTCAGCTCCTTGCATTCTGTCACTGAGCAGCATAAGCATCACTGCCCTAAGATCCTCCATTGAGGCTATGTCTGACGGCTCCTTATAGCCGATCTCCTCTTTGAGCTTCTGCTCTTCTTCAAGCAGCGTGGACAGAGACCTGAGTATGATGGTCTCTTCTAGCAAATCCCACTCCAGAAATCGGAGACGCATCTAGACGCGAGCGCGGATTGCTAAGTCTATGAGATTAGCATGCGAACTGATCTCTATTAGATTTCAGCTGCGACTTCATCAGTCGCATTCAGCTGTGCATTAAGCACTGAAATCGGAACGGAGGAAATCTCAACTGCCTGAGTTTCAGCGGGGATCTCCGGCTGAGTTTCTTCAGATAGTACTCTCTTCACCTTCTCTCTCAGGGTCACATCATACTGTCCTGGCCTTGAGTCCTCTACTGAAATGGGTGAAGGAGGAGGGACGACTGAAGTAGGCTTCTTCAGCGTCTTATGTTTCTTTGCCTGAGTGGGGAGGGGATGCTTAGTGATCTCTAGTGGGCGCTTAGCCGGCGGTCCCCTCCCAATAGATTTATCGACTGAGGCTGAGTTTACGAACTTCGTCATCTTTGAATCGAAGTAAGAGGCATCAGCAAGTGAAACCTTGTCTGGGAGGTCGTCTTCTATCATGATCGACACCTTTGTCCCATATAAAAGTTTTCCCTTAGGAATGAACTTCTTCCCTTCTTCAGCGTCGACAAACTTTTGCGACTGAGCCTTGAACTCGGCTCTGAAGAATGTATTCCATTTGATGGAGCTGCATCTACGATGGCCATCATGATTTGAATGCGTATGCGAGACAGCTGATCATATGATCCCGCGGAGCTTGTCAGAATATGGTTGACAACATATGCCAAGCCCTTGTATTCAGGCAGCAGCTGAGTCTTGGGAAAAGCTGCCTTGAATACGCAGTCCTGCTGACCGCTGAATCGACACAAGTACTTGTCTATCTCAGACTCTTTGTACTTGGCGATCGGTGCCCCTTCATCTTCCAAACCGAAGTTGACATGGAGATGATTGGAGACGTCCATCTGCATGGCCATGTCCTTCTACTGACTGGGACGGACCTCATGCCTCGAGATGACATTAGTTATGTTATTCGAATCATCATCCTGGCGGAAGTTCAGGAAGAACTCCGCGACTTGACGCGGAAGAAGATGACACAAAGAACGGGAGAGGATCGGTAGGAGGCCCGATCTCTCGAGAGTATCAAACACCGGCGTCATGCATTCTACTCCGCACGTCCTGACGGACAAAACGGGCTCAAACATCACCCGCTTCCCAGAAATGATCTCCTCCATATCCTCTGGGATGGTCATGTCGCTAATCAGAACGAAATGTGCCATTGTGAATAACTGAAATCTGCAAAATAAAGTTAGGACTCGAAAGTAGATTAAATTAGTATTAGATTTTAGTAAAAGAAATTCTTACCGAAGAAATTGTGCAAAAGATGCAGTAGATGTCCGATGCAATTGGAAAGAAAATGCAGTGCACAATTCTTCGTTAATGGCGGATAAAAATGAGGCGGTTTAGAGATAACATCGTATATATATTCAGATTTGAATATGAGGCAGTTTTTAAGCATGCGGTTGAGATCAATTAGGTTTTTATAAGTGAGCGGCTTAGATTCAATGTTATAATAGGTTATGATTCGCCTATATTCTCACCTACTTATCTTTATCGCCTAAATGGTAAGCTGAAATGACACGCATTTAATGCGCCGCAGTCAGTTTTATGGAATGTCGTGAGTTAATGAAAATGACATACTCAATGCAATACGATGAACATTAAAGGCGGAAAATAAATGCTATGACATGCTGAATCACCAAAAGCTGAATTTAATACTCATAACCTGTGAGCTGAACATCGTAGTCAGCTGATACCACGTTTGATGAATCTGAGTATTCAGCTGTACTGAATGTAAATTCCCCCTTACTCAGTACTTCCCGGATCATTTACTGAATCGTATCAATAGGATCCAAAAGACCTAGTTCTACTGAGAGATCATTGAATCTGGTCTCAGCTAGAGGTTTGGTCAGGATATCAGCTCTTTGGTTATCAGTGTGGATCTTCTCCATTCTGATATCCTTTTTCTCGACATGATCTCTGATGAAGTGATGTCGGATGTCCACGTGCTTGCACCTTGTATGTAGAACTGGGTTTTGAGTGATTGCACTAGTACTAGTACTGTCGCAGTAGATCGACACTTCATCTTGATGGATGTCGTAGTCTCTCAGCTGTTGTCGAAGCCATAATATTTGTGCGCAACAGCTTTCGGCAGCCATATATTCAGCTTCAGTAGTGGACGTTGCTACTGAATGTTGTTTCTTTGAGAACCACGATATGAGCTTGCTACCGAGGAACTGACAAGTTCCTGAGGTTGACTTTCTGTTAATTCGGCAACCTGCATAGTCAGCATCAGAATAACCGATTAGTTCAAGGTTATCATCAGCTGGATACCATAATCCAACATCAGGTGTTCCCTTCAGGTAACGAAGAATTCTCTTTGATGAATCGATATGACTTTTCTTGGGATTCGCCTGAATTATCGCGCATACACCTACAACATAAGTTATATCAGGTCTGCTCGCTGTAAGATATAATAAAGAACCAATAATAGCACGATAGTCAATTGAGTTAACAGATACTCCCTCTTTGTCAAGATCAATCTTGAGATTGGTGTTCATGGGTATCTTTAATGACTTACTGGATTCGCAGCGAACTTTTTAATGAGATCTCTTGTATATTTCACTTGATTAATGAATATTCCATTCTTTGATTGTTTGACTTGAAGTCTAAGGAAATAGTTCATCTCTCCCATCATTGACATTTCAAACTTTTCTTTCATCATCTGCTCGAATTTTTGACACATAGTCAGATTCCTTGATCCAAAGATGATGTTGTCCACGTAGATCTGCACCAGTAAGATATCTTCGCCTGACTTGATACTGAAGAGGGTGCGATCCACTGTTCCTTTCTGAAAACCTTTCTGAAGAAGAAAGTCTGAGAGGGTATCGTACCAAGCCCTGGGTTCTTGTTTTAACCCGTACAAAGCTTTCTTAAGTCTGTAAACCTGATGTCCCTGCTGAAAGTTGGGCGGTTGTTCAACGTAGACTTCTTCCTTCAGTATGCCGTTCAGGAAAGCTGACTTCACATCCATTTGATAGATTGTGAACTGCTGATGTGTTGCATAAGCTAGGAATAGACGAATAGCTTCTAATCTTGCGACTGGGGCGAATGTTTCGTTAAAATCTATTCCCTCCGATTGACAATATCCTTTGGCAACGAGTCGAGCTTTGTTCCTGATAATGACGTTGTTTTCATCACGCTTGTTCTTGAAGACCCACTTCGTTCCTATCACATGTTGATGTCTAGGCCTGTCAACAAGCTCCCAAACGTCGTTTCGCGTGAACTGATTCAGCACTTCTTGCATGGTGGTGATCCAGTTAGCATCATTCAGTGCATCCTTAATTGTCTGAGGTTCTTCAGTCGACAAGAAGCATGAATATAAGGAACTTTCTCCTTGACAGAATTTGGATCTTGTCTTGACACTGGCTAAAGGATCTCCAATAATAAGATCTAAAGAGTGAGCTATCCACAAGCGACGACGTCTTGTTACTTCATATGGAATTTTTTCAACACAAACAATAGGAGTGTTAGGAACTTCAGTAGTACTGTTCTGTGTCTGAAGTAATTCAGTAATAAGGGTTGGGTCTATTGAGTCACCAGGTTCAGAGGCATTTAGCTCAGGAACATTAATAGTTCCCCCTGGGTTATTATTCTCAGTAGAGGTCTCAGTTACCGTATCGGTTTCCTCATCGACCAAAATTACCTGGGATTGATTATGTTTGGTATAATCAATCTCCTCAGCTACATCGCTAGTTGTTGGATGCTGAATATCATCATCATCTGAATCATTATCCCAACAATGCTGGAGTTTTTCAGTGTTGTCTTTTAAGCTTAGATCTTGTAGCTTGCTCCTGACCTCTTCAGCTTCCGACTGAGAGTTTGACTTCCTGAACTCGGAAATAAATTCATCAAATACAACATGGGGGCTTTCTTCCACGCAAAGGGTCCGGTAGTTAAAGACCCTGAAAGCTTTGTTGACCCTGGAGTATCCTAAGAAGACTCTTTGGTCTGACTTACTTTCAAAGACCTTTAACTGGTCCTTTCCATTATTATGGAAAAAGCACGGACAACCAAAGATATGGAAATGAGAAATAGAAGGAATTCTCCCATTCCATAGTTCATAAGGCGTCTTCATGTGCATCTAAGTCGGTAGAGACCAGTTCTTAGTGTAGCAGGCAGTGTCAGTAGCTTCTGCCCAGAACTTCAATGGAAGACCTGAATCTGCAAGCAACGTCCTTGCTGCTTCTTTAAGCGTTCTGTTCTTTCTTTCAGCAAGTCTGTTCTGCTGAGGCGTACGTGCCGCTGAGGTTTCGTGTTCAATGCCTTTAGCCGCACAGAAGTCTCTTACCATCGAGTTCAAAAACTCAGTTCCACGATCTGAGCGTATCCTCTGAATCTTGGTATCTTTCTCGACGCTCAGCCGCTTCAGTAGTTTCGGCAGCTCAATTTTGACGTCAGATTTGTTGGCGATGAATATCACCCAAGTATATCTTGAATAGTCATCAACGACTACAAGAGCATTTTTCTTTCCTCTGATCGTCACTGGATTGACTGGCCCAAATAAATCCATGTGCAGCAGTTGAAGGATTCTATCAGTGGAAGGTGACGGAATGGGCGGATTGCTTGACTTTCTTTGCTTTCCCTTCAGACATGCTTCACAATTTTTATGTCTCTTGAATACTTCGTTGGTCAGTCCTTTGAGTTTAGCATTACGTGCTAGCAGGCATGCTTCAGGTTCGGCGGTATTCCATTTAGCATAATATATGTTCCTTCGCCGCGACCTTCCTGTAGATTTATCAAGAATATCACAAAAACCTGCGTCAAAAATCACTTTATTGGAGTTATCACAGAATTGACTGATAGAAATGAGATTATGTTGAAGTCCTTCAACATAAGATACCCTAGGAACTATTGCAGTTCATATTTTCAGTGTGTCGTATCCCCTTGTGTAGCCTTTGGAGTTGTCACCGAACTCAATTTTGGCTCCATCTTGTTGAACGTAGTCGGTCAGTAGGCTCTTCTGATGTGTCATGTGTCTTGAGCATCCACTGTCGACAATCGAAGGGTCCTGTAGTACCTGCAAAACAAAAATATATTCAGGTACCCTTTAGGGTTCAGCTTGGGTCCTTAATGGTTTGATTTTAGGATCCAAACTTGTCTGACAGCTCTGATGGCTTCAAACTTCTTCTTTCCCTTGTTGTCAGTAGTTTGCTCCACTGAACTTAGCGTAGCTGACTTCTTAGACTTTTGTGGTTCAGCTTTCTTCTTCTTCTGAACCTTAGGGCTTTTGACTCTTAGCTCAAAGTAGTACGATCCGTACTGAGCTGGATGAGTTAGTAGTTGGTAGTCATACTGTTCAGCCCACCTAACCTTCTTGGTTCCCCCTGAGTTTGCTCTTGGTGTCTTGGGGCTAGAACCATGGGTCACTTTCCTGTTGCTAGACTGAGGTGCTTGAATCTTCTACTTATTCTTTATCTGAGGGGATGTAAATTCTGCATGTTGAGTTACCCCCTGGACAAACCTATCATTCATCTTGTTGGAGCTCTTCTGTTCTGAAGTGGAGGCTTCACATGTGTAACCGAGTCCTTCTTTGGTGGCATGTGGTCTCTGCGCTCGTAGTAGCTTCTCTAACTTCTCTTTTGCTCCAATGTATTGCTCTGTCATCAAGGTTCCCCATACCTCATCACTCTTCCTTAGAGCTTCATACTCAGTTTTGGCATGTGCGAGAGTTTCCTTGAGATTAGCAATTTCAGTCTCTTTCTCAGATATGTCTTTGGAGAGCACTGAGATCTGTACTTCTTGATCATGAGACTTAGTCATCAGAGAGTTAATCTCTTCCTTCAGTCTCAGAACAAGTCCTTCAGACTCAGTAAAGTCCTGACTTCTCTTTGAAAATCTCTGATTCTCTGCTTTCAGGATTTCCATCTCCTGAATCGTCTTGCTCAACTGCTGGCTCATCTGGATTTGCTCTTCAAGCAGATCTTCGTATGCAAGAACCACATCCAGTGGTTCTCCTGCAGCGGAGCTTGTGTCGTGTGTGCAAGGTGAAGAGGGGTATATAATGGGTTCAGAATTTACCTCAGCCTCTTCTCCAGCCATTAGACACGGTTCAACATCTTTAGTCTCGATTGCTATAAATGCGCCATCATCGTCAGACGATTCCATAAACAGTTCTTCATCGCTTGAGCAATCGGACAACTCTCCAACTATGTAGGCTTTCCTCTTCTTCACGAACTTGTTGCGTCGGGCTTGCCTTTCAGCTGCTGAGAGTTTATGACATTCGTATTAGTAGTGTCCTGGCTTTTTGCAGTTGTAGCATATTGAGGTTCTGCCATCCCTCCTAGATGTTTCCTTTTGTTCCACGAGGGCAGCTTCAGTACTCCTGCAATCAGGTAGAGATTTAGATTCACTTTTCGTGCGATGATTATCTCTCTCACCTTGGTATTATTGGGAAGCCTTTTTCATCTTCTGTCTGAACATTTCCTTCTCCTTCTGGTATTTCACAGCGAGGAGAGCATACTTCTCAGCCAAGTTATCAGCAGTAGGTATGGTCACTGAGCTTCCAGCTAACTGGCTTGTTGCTGAGGGACTTGCTCCGAGAGTGCTAGCTGATGCCTTATAAGCATGATCCATTGACACTTCAGCTTCAGCACCGGGGGTGTGTAGGAGGTTGAATTCGAACTCCTCTGCTTTAAGTTCTGAAAATACATAATCAGGAGTAAAAGAATTCAGGTCAGATCTCCTGATACATGTAGCAAAAGAATACCACTTCGGCCTGCTGAGAGCCCTTAGAATTTTGGTGTTGGTCTCCTTGTTGCTGAACGTTTTCCCCAATCCGTTGATGATGTTGATCTGATTTGTGAATCGAGCACTGAAATCATCTATGGACTCCCCAGGAAGCATAGCGAATGCCTCGAGTTTTTGCAGCTCTAACTCCAGTTTGTTTACTTTGATCTATGGAGTTCCTTAGCTCAGCACCGTGAGAGCATCCCATAGCTCCTCTGCAGTCTTGCAGTCATGTACTCTTCCGAGATAAGAGTCATTGAGTGTCATCAGTATAGCGTTACGAGCAACTCGGTCGAGGTTGTGCAGTTTCTTCTCTTCAGGAGTGAAGAGGCTTTTGTCCTTCGCGACTTTCGGACCGGTTCGGGCACCTTCTGCTCCATCCAATCCAAGTACAACTGAGTCGACCATCGAAACAATAGGACCTTTCTCTAGAACAACGGTCATGCTGTCGTGCAGCGAGGTCAAATGTGCCTCCATCCTTACGCGCCATACCGCATAGTTTTCTATTGAGAACATGGGCACGGTCCTAATCCCTAAAATATCAGCTATTGAAAGATAGGATATAGGATGCAATGAAGAGATGCAAGATGCAGTGAAAACAGGTTTTCTAGGATCTTTGTTCGAGATAGACCAGTTTCATAGAAGAATGATCATTTAAGAACATTGTGCTCTGATAACAATTGTTGTTCCTAAGACGTGGTTCAGGTGTAAGGGGGGGGGGAATACACCTGAATACAAATTTAGTTCTCAAACGCGAAGTCAGCTCTAGCTGAGTTTGCTACTGAACTGAGTTAGACAACCAAATATACTTCAGATCGTGTGGGCAAGAAAATCTTCTACTGAGTTCAGCTCTACTAACTTGAGTCAGTCGAACAGTCGTTCAGTATCAGAGTGTGTGCGGAAGTGTATGCCCTATCAAACGTCTCGATTAGAAACCGGTTTTATGCTGAGTTTGATGAAATACAGTTTTAATGCAATATTGACAGTTAGAGAAAATGGTAAATCAACACAGCAGATTTTTAAAGTGGTTCGGACACACTGGGTCCTACATCCACTAGCCTGACCAAAGCATGATACTTGTTATATTTATACTAAGCAAGTCTCAGTGATCTGTTTTCAAGACAGATGCAACTTGAAGCTTATACTGAGCAAGTTCTCAGTGATCTGTGCGCTGGACAGATTCTCTACTTATAGTCGTAGTGACTTTTACAAGGGTTTCAAACTTTAAGAGTTTGAGTCTTCTCCAACTAAGAGGATGTTCTTACAATATGAATTGTTTCACAAGTATGTGAACTTCCTCGAGGTTTCTAAGCTAAGGATATTACAATGATGCTTGCTTAGATAAGAGAAGGGGAACAAATATAACTCTAAGTGATGAACTAAAGGGTTCTTCTATGAATGCTAGTTCTTCACTGGATTCTTCGTTGAGAGTGTTAAGAGTTTTGTGCGTAGATAGCTTGGGTTCTCGGTGATGTCTCTGCGTGAAGACTTCTCTTATATAGTCGTTAGTGGTGAATAGATCCGTTGGAGGGAGGTCTAGCCACGTGTCGAAACGACAAGGAAAACGGCTCCTTAATTTTGAACGTTGGTGAGTAGGTGCACTGTAGAGATTCTCCTCTTTTTCAGTCTGGGAACAGCTTTTGTCAGAAAAGATAGGTCGTTATCAGCTCCTTATTGGTCGAGGTAGATTGGTAGGTGAGACTTGTCAAACATCAAGGTTGACTTCCTATGAATCCTCGGACCTTCAACTGAAGTGACTTCCAACTGACGTTCTTATGAGCATTCAGTGCATGGACACGAATTCCTATGCAAATTCAGTTGGTGGTTGGCTGACCAACTGACTTCTTCGATTCTGAGTCCAACAGCTGAGTGCAAGATCTTCTACTGAACTATGCAGCTACTGAACTCTAGCCTACTGAGTTCCTAACAACTGAACTCGACTAAGCTTTTACATATACGAAGGTACAATATTCAGCTAGGGTTTTGGAATCTATCAAATCTATCAATTTATCTACTGAATCCGTATCCCAACACAAATCTATCCATATCTTATATCCTTATCTTGTGGATTTGATCTAGATTGAGAGATCAAGATTTGCAGCCCTATATAAAGGGATGAGAGGCGTAGGAAATTCATTCTCTAAATCCGTTCATTCACGCACACACATCTACTCATATTTATACGCTATCATTCCGTTCCATTTTTTTGTTCATCATTTCAGCGTCGTAGCTAGGGTTTCCCCCGAAGAAGATCATTTCCAAGTTTCATTTCTGTTCGTTGATGCGGTTCGTACTTAGAGGAAGGAGAAGAAACACTTTATTTTTTCAGTTTTTAAGTTTCGAAGTTGGAGAACAATGTTTGAATTTTTTTTTTGTTTACTTTCGTGAACGTAGGAGAGATCGAGACTTAAGATCGGTGCTCTTGTTTAATTTCAGTTCAAGTACTTTCGTTTCGAGTTAAATTCAATTTTATATCTCATATTTAATGTTCGATACCTTTATTTCGAACATGTTAGTTTTAGGGTTACGCATGTTTTCGTTTCTGTTCTGCGAAGTATCTTGCATACACAGTCAATACGTCTGCTTGAGTAGCTAAGTTTTTAGGATCCGATGGGATGTGAAACACACCCGAGATTAGTACATGAGGCTTAGGTGCTTATAATTAATCAAAGGTTTTCGATTTAGTTCTGGATAATTTAATCTGACTAGTAATTTAGGCTTGATCACCGTAGGTTGCCTAGTCTGTAGCTAACTTAGTACTTCCATTGTTTCTCGTGGAATAAGGCTAGGAAAGTAGCAAGGTTATTCATAAGAGTAATTGAATTAAACCGATAGGAGACTATTAGATGCCCAACATACGAGTAGACTTCTAAACTAGGTTCCCTTATATCGATGAAGTTTTCTAGTTATTAAATCTATTGATTGGTGTAATTCAGCGATCACCAGGGATGATCAATGAATCAAACTGAGTACTGCGCAATCATCGGCTTACTCCTCTACCTAAGGATCAGTCGACCTGACATATCATTCGTCCTAGGAGTTTGTGCATGACATCAGGCTGATCCTAAGTTCACTCACTTAGAAGCAACAAAGAAGATATTAAGATATCTTTCAGGAATATCTAATGTAGGATTATGGTATCTTGCTGATGATAATCTTGAACTGATTAGCTATTCTGACGCTGATTATGCAGGTTGTAAGATCGACATGAAGTCTATGTCAGGAATGTGTTAGTTTTGGGGAAGCAAGCTCATTTCTTGGTTCTCTAAGAAACATAACTTGGTAGCTACCTCCACAACGGAAGCTAAATATATGGCCTCAAGAAGCTGTTATCCTAGATATTATGGTCGAAGCAGCAACTTAGGGATTATCAAATCCAGGCGACTGAGGTTCCCGTCAATTGCGACAACACAAACGCAGAGACACTCTCTTAGAATCTCATTTTACACACCAGATGTAAACATGTGGACATACGTCATCACTTTATCGGAGATCATGTTGAGCACAGAGACATAAAGATGGAGATGATTGATATACTATGGGCTTGGATTTAGTGATGGTGGTCCATATCCATGGATTTGGATCCATTTTTTAGGATTTGGGTCTTAACCTTAAATTTCGAATTTGGAATTAACATTTGCTTTTTGAGATATGGATCCGGTTCAAATTTGTAAGATGTGTATAAATACCGTAAGGCTTATATGTTGGATTGACCCATTTGTCTAGTACAAGCCATATGACACATTTAATAAAATAAAATAAAAATGAAGAATTAGACAAAAGAAGTGATATGGGTCCAAGATCCATGGACCCTGTGAATCCAATGGGTTTGAGTTTCAATCTCAGTTTACCGGACTAATGAATCTAAATCGGATCTGAACTCACCCAAAAAAATTAAAAGGACCTACTCAGATTTTATTAAGATGCGATTCATTTATCATCCTTACTCGGGTTGCCTAAGCTTGGATTCACACGTACTTGATAATTGTTGGGCCAAGAAAAGAAGAATATTTGGGCCAACATCTCAACAGTTTGAAATTTCACTTCGTTGAATAAATGCTAAAATCGAATATCATCTGGGAAAAATATCTTTGGAGACGATTTCCTCCGGCAATTTATCCAACGGAATTTATATAAAATATAATTAATTAATTGAGAGCAAGCGGTGTTACCCTATAACCGTTGAAGCGTGGAGATTTGGAGTTGGAGTAGCTGACATCAAAATAGCCGCTGCCTGGAATCATCTACATTTCTCTACGATTGCGATGGCTCTCCGTACCCTAATCACCAGAAAATTCCTAAGCCCGGCGGCTCCTCTTGCCTCCCGCGGCCTCCACACTTTCTCGCTGCCCGATCTGCCATATGATTACGGCGAATTGGAGCCCGCCATTAGCGCCGACATCATGCAGATCCACCACCAGAAGCACCACCAGGCTTACATCACCAATTACAACAAGGCTCTTGAGCAGCTCGATGCCGCCACAGCTAAGGGCGACGCCTCAACCGTCGTCAAGTTGCAAAGCGCTATCAAGTTCAATGGAGGAGGTATGGGGTTCAATTTCTCCGATTTCTTTTCCATTTTTTTAGTTGATCCTTTTTCCTAATACTCAATTTGGTAGGAGAAAAGTTAGAATTGAATTGAGGGTTATAAATTTTCTCTGTTAACAAATCCAAAAGCTGAAAGAATAAAGATTAGTATAATTATTGAAATTAGGCTGGATCAGTTCTATTAATGTCAGTGTTGAGAAAGTTCTCACGAAAACAATGACGAGTGTCTCCATGGAAGATGCAGTGAAAGGGTTGAGAACTTGTAAATATTTTTCCGTGCTCAACAAATTGGGCAATTGGAGTAAGGATTGGAGCTAGTTTATGCTTGCTATATCGGTATTTCTAATAGTAGTATAACATGGAATGCTTCATTTAAGTTTTAAGGTGAGTTTGTCATTCAATATCTTATTAGAAAATCCTTGTGCAGAGCACCTAATGATTTAAGTTCTCAGATGAGGTTATTATTTAATATGTAGTTAATATGTGCCAAATTTGAGATATCATGGGTGCATCCGGTTGTTACCCACTTATGAAAATGAGTTACACGTGTCATGGAAAATATCTTTGCTTGCATACCACTCTAGTTTATCTATTTCATTTATTAGATGTGGTAATTTTTTTTTTCTGCTGAAGGATAAATTTATATTGTTAGCTTAAGCAAATACTTACATTCGACAATTAAAACTTGATTTTCCAGTTAGTGAGAGTTTACTTCCCACAGATTAGTATAGTTCTTAGGAGAGATTTAAGGAACTAACAGTTTAACTGTAATTCAGTTCTTGCTCTTGGAAAGGATTGGAATACAAAATTTATGAATTTCAATTCCCAGTTCCATTCTCCCACCCAAAATCTCGCACAAAGCTTACACTTTCATATCTATTTCATTTACACAAATGCTTCTTTTTGCTCAGTTTGTACAGCAAATTAATGCCTTATACTTACTAGATGAGACCTGATCTAGCTGAACTTAGCAATACATTTTTTCCTTGCTCTAAAATTGTTTTTTGACAGGTCATGTTAATCACTCAATTTTCTGGAAGAATCTTGCTCCTGTCCGTGTATGTACTCCAACAAATGTTTTCTAGTAGCGTTGCTATTTATTGTTGAAAAATAGGGAAATCTTTTTTACAAGGTCATCTCTCTTTCAGGTAGGCGGCGGTGAGCCTCCACAGGGTTCTTTAGGTTCGGCTATTGACAGTAGCTTTGGATCTTTGGAAGGTCTAATACAGAAGATGAATGCTGAAGGTGCTGCTGTACAAGGATCCGGATGGGTGGTAATAAATTTTATCTTTTCTATAATCATCTTGTTTTGACTTATGGATATTTGCAGATAATGCTCTTCAACGGTGTAATCTTCTACTAATTTTCTTAATCTTGAACTACTTAATTGGTATTTCTAGTGGCTTGGTTTGGACAAAGAACTCAAGCGTCTGGTAGTTGAGACCACTGCAAATCAGGTAAGTGATGTGACTTATGTTATGGAGAAACTATAAGTATGGTCTTTTTTTCCCAGTTTTTCTGTTAAAGCATGCTGTCCGTTTGTGTTTGATTTTACCCCCCAATGCTTTCAGTCCCATTCAGTTATTTCTCTTAAGACTGCTGCTGGCTTCTGTATTGAAGCTACCATAATTGAAGATTTGTTCCCATTATTTCTTGGTATTACAATTGTTGTGAGTTCCTGTTTCGTGGAAATATTGTTATGTTTGTGTAATTTACTTCTATCATTATTGGAATAATAAGATTTTGGAAAATCCATCTGTTTAGCATCTTGAGTTGGTATATTTTCTGTTGTGAAGTTGATACAATTATTGGAGATTTTAGATTTTTGATCATATTCTAAAATTAGTTATGAGATGTAAGATGTCCGAGTGAAAACTAGTTAGTAAAATCTCGAAGCAACCTATAAATTACTGTGTTTTGACTTCTGACGTAGTGAAACTTGCCGTTCCCTCTTTGCCATTTGTCACAGGATCCACTGGTTACCAAAGGAGCTAGTTTGGTTCCTCTGCTTGGTATTGATGTCTGGGAACATGCATATTATCTACAGGTGCTTCTTGCTCCTCTCATTTTTCAATTATTATTTTGTTGCCGCCTGTATTCTATAGCTCACATGCTGAGTAGCACGAAGAATTAATAATTCCTCTCCCCTGAGGGATACACAATTTCCTTAGTCATATGTTGAGTTCAGTGTGTGTGACTTTTGTGTTTTAATGTTTTGATATTTGCAGTACAAGAATGTGAGGCCAGACTACTTGAAGAATGTATGGAAAGTTATAAACTGGAAATATGCGAGTGAAGTTTTTGATAAAGAGAGCTCGTGATTGGTGAGAGCCGTGGTAGTGTTAAAAGCTGTGTTTGAGATGAATAAACTTGGTGTGGCTGCGGACATGATCTTTTTGTATGTGTGTGATGTTCACTTGTTTCACCACACATTTACATGTATTTACCTTTCAGCAATAATACTACTGTATCTACTCTCCCCATTTCTGTTACTTTATATTATTGTTTGTTTCACTCATTTCTCAAATGACCGAATGAAGCATGCTATGCATTTCTGTTTACGTTCAAGATTTATAAATTTATTTGTAAGTTTAGGATAGGAAGCAAGTGAAAATTGAGACTTATAACTTCATATGAGGAATTATTTTATTTTTCTCAAAACGTCTTTTATAATAAATGATTATTAACTAGATTCTCTCTTTCAGCATGAGGAATGATTTATATTGATTTATTTTTTTTCTTTTTGGGGTTGTCCTAGTTGACAACGGTTTGCTATGGCGTGTTTGGCGCTTTCGTACAGTCTACATAAACCTTTTGTGAATGAGTTATTGGCAAATTGTGTTATAATCCAATAACACCATCCGCTGCAAGCGACAAATGCGCCGCCATCGTCTCCGCCGTGATACACTAGTTATCACACCGCAATAGTTGAGAGACAACCGTCGCGCCTTCAAACAGTGTTGGTATTTCTTTTTCCAATACTTTTTCGTTCGCCGCTCACCACGCTGAATCTGCAAAGAAGGTTTCTTGTAATCAATACTTGTTTCTATTTATTTGTTTCTAATTGTGCCATTATTTGTTTCTGCCTTTCTGGTGAGAGAGGTTCGCATTGTTCTGTACATGTCAATCGCACTACCTTTTTTTAATTTTTTTATAATTAAGTTGGAATTCATTTTGCGAGTACATGAAGGCGTGTATTGCATCGCAAAAGAGGAGTCTGGTTTTCTTTTATTAATTGTGTGAAATTGTGTTATCAGGCGATTGTACATGAAATGAGGCAGAAAGTTTCAGTAAACGCCTGCATTGTTGTTATTTGATTTCAAGTCACACTTCTATCTTCATCCTTGGGATAATCCGGATCAAGTCTTTGTGAGAGACATTCTACGCGTTGATAATTATTTTGAATGGGTTAGCCAAATGAGGAGGTTCCTTATCGCCAAAAATAAGTTCGGTTTCAACTTCCTGAGGAAAACCATCCCGATTTCATCCATTGGAATCGACGAAATGGTCCACAGTGCTATGAGCAAAGACATGTGGCTCACCGTTAAAGACGCTAATATTCACTGGAGAGAAAGCTAGGTGACATGCAACACATAGTGGTTCCAGTGGGATTTGAACCCAGAACCTCCACCTTCACCTTCACCACTACGCCATCCCAAGGGACACTAATTTTTTTTTTACCTTTGATGTGTAATGTGGTGGTGTAAGCTCAGTTTGGTTGTCCGGTTGAGCACGTTCACACTTATGATTCCATGCCAAACACGTTGTTTGAGATCAACCAGCGACATTTCTTGTGTCTTCAATCTGATTTAGCCATACTTTTAGGGTAAGTGTGGTTTGACGGCCACACACAAAATTATACCCCTTGTGATATATTCTATCTCAAGCAGCCTCACTGACGATGATAAAATGCGTTAATTTGCTTGCCTAGCTTGTGCTCGTCAAAAAAATACTATTCAATTCTACATTATCATCTTTTCTAGCCTAACAATGAGAACAAAGAAAAAAGAGGGCAAAAACTAAAATTGTTAGAAGTAGGATTATTTACCTTCTACAATGCAGAGGAGCAATACTTTACTACTATATTAAGCCTCTCATTTATGCGTTTTACACGAAACAAAACAATATATAAGGATTTAAGGCTTTAATCTTTAAGACAACTACTCAATAGGGCCTTGCTCTTGACCTGGGGCCTAAAGCGGTGGCTTCACCGGCTTTACCCTTAGAACCCCTTAGAGCCGGCCCTGCTGCTTGATTTAGGATTTAAAGTTGAATCTGCTCTACTTTTTTGAATTCATGGCAATAAATGTGAGAGTACATAAGTACAGGGATCGGTGTCTCTCTCTATGAACTCATAACAAAATTATAATACAAATTAGATATATGCTCTATTGGCTGTCTAAGCGAATTCAGGTCCGCTGAACAGACCTTCTTGAAAGCCCCTTAGCTTGGGCGTATAGTTGATATCATAACTGCCAGTCCGGTGCATAGTTCCGTTTAATCAGTAGCGTCGGCTGGTAATACAGTCTTGAGCCCTTTTCAGCTGAACCAACACACAATTTCTTCACATTCTGGGACCCCAAAAAACACAATTTCCAGGTATATTTGTTGTTGCTATGCTTCAATGATCCTATGTAACTTTTCATCAGCAGTCACTGGACACGGTTGGAGCTCCTTTGCAAGCCTAACACAATCAGCCATAAGGCAGTTTGTCTTGATTGCATTTTGTGCAATATGCGATCTGCTGGCAGCATATCCTTCCTATAGCCATCCAAATCAAATTTGTGAGGATGAAAAAACTCGATGGAAATTGTGAAAACTATATAACTTCCTATTTTGAATCACTCATCTATCTCAAATTTGGATATCTATGATATGTTTCTGCAAGATAACACACACATATATATATACACATCTGGAGGGAAAACCAGAATATGTATTCAGGAACTGAGAGAGTTGCAAGTCATGTACCTTGTGCAGGGCCTGCAACAAGGAGTTCAAAGGAGGGGAGTTAATCTTTGCTCTGCTTGATATCTGTTGCAATTGAAGTCAACAGAAGAGTGTGTAAGAACCATCTAAGCCGCATAGCACATAATTCTTGTGTAATCATCAGTTACCTCATTTACTTTGATGTAACCAAAAGGCAATATGGGATCACTTTCATCAATCATAACCTTTAACATAGTTTCCATATGCTTTCCTGTTCCATTACCTATCCAGCCCCATTCTTCAGCTAAGTTTAGCATTTCAGTCAGATGACAAGAGTTGTGAAGAGGTCCAGTCCAGAGGGGCCCTGAAACAACAATTGATCCAGGAACCTGAAAAAGTGGGAGGGATTCAAATATTTCTTCCAAACAAGGTTCACAAAGACTACATTCTAAATTGCTAAATATCAACATGAAGGCGAATGCTTAAGGTTCTCTTATTTACTAACATAATTGAAAAGGTTAAAATAAAGACAAAACAAGGCAAGCCCAAGAAGAGATTCCATAAATATACTTAAAGACCAAATTAGAGGAGGATTATAACCATATACATTATTGCAAGGGCATCTCATCTGACCAAGTTCATCCCATGAGAATGACTGAGAGTTTCCGCATTTGATGCAGTAGCTGATGAAACCGTAATGCCTGTGAAAATAATTGGAGGTAACATATCATATTCAAACAAGAGGAACTAGTCAACAACAAAGATCTAAACAACTCAAGACCTCTTAATGGGAAACTTGCCACGCTTAAGTTGGAGCATCGCTCGAAATACAGGGCCATGGTATGAGTAGCTGGAGAAAAGAGGCACTACATGATAACCCAACACGGAAGCCTCCCGCAGAGCCCCACCTATAAGCATTCTTAACCCAATCTCGTTTGAGTACGGCATAGGCTTCACATAAGCTCCATATGCAGCCAAAGTTCTGTAAACAAGATTTATGATTCAGCTGATAAAAATTCATTCGACACTAAAAACCTAAAATAACCCCACATTAAAGCTAAACAGTTCAAGCAGCTATCGAGAAGAAGTCAACTTACTGCTGAGGGCGATGACCGCCGGAGGAGTAGCCATCCGTAGAAGTTAAATACAAGAGCCCATCCAACTTCGCACAACACATGGCAGACCTCACGTAGCTCGACTCGCTTCCGAAGGAATCCACATCAATCAGGTCAAAATAATCTCTATCCAAATAACACTCCGTCAGCAGCCGGTTCGCCTCTAAATGCTTCACCGCCCACCTCTCCTCGCTGACACCGGCCTTCTTCAAATTACCCAAAATAATTTCTCCGTATTCAGGGTTCGCATCGTTGGCCAGCACGAAGTCGGCGTCGGCTTCCGACAGGTAGCGCAGAGAACGAATTCCGCAGCCGCACATTGCGTCGAGCACCCGGAGGTCGTTGTTGGTTTTCTTGTAAATGGCGGCGGAAAGCACGCCGAGGTCGCGGGCTGCGGCGCTCTCGTGTCGGAAGAAGGTGTCGCCGGTGTCGAAGGAGTGGGCCCTTTCGGTTTGAAGTTGAGATTTGAAGCATTTGATTTTTTGGTGATGGAAATTGAGTGGGTGTGAGGTGAAAGAAATTGGGGGTTTAAGCGGGAGGGATAACATGGCGGGATTTGGGCAGGATTTCATGGCTGTTGCCTCAAAAGCCCATCCGATGTGTAATTTTGTGTTCTACACTCTCTCTAGTCACTATGTAGTTATTAGGGAAGAGAAAAAACTGTTTTTAACCGATAAATGCGGCCACTTTTTGTTTTTTTTCCCATATGATGGTTTCTTCCCTTTTTCATTCATAACTTGGTAAAAGTATCGATTTTGGTCCCGCCATTTTCTTTTCGGTCTTCCCCATCTTCTCCTCCAAACGGCGCCAAGCAGGGGCGGATCCAGGATTTTCGGTTAGGGGGGACAAAACTTATCGGGGCTTGAGTTATCTTTGTACGGGGGTTCGGGGGCGGAGTCCCAAACAAAAAAAAAAAAAAAAAATTAAGCACATTTTTCTACTTAAATCTAATTATAGTTACTTTTTATGGCTTATTTAAGGATTATATTCTTCTTTCATGAATAACTCATATATTTTTTATATTTATTCGAAAAACTTATTACACAATCCTATTTTGACATCACTCTAAATTTAGTTAGAGGAAATTATAAAGAATAACAATATCTAACTAAGGCAAAATAATATATATAAGTCTTATAAAATTGCTCACGAAACACTGATGAATTATTGTCTCCGGAAAATAAAAGATTTTAATTTGTTACTCTCATAAATACTAGATTTGGAGAAGTTTTACAACAAAATAAATAATTTTGTGATACTTAAAATACAAAAAAAAAATCTATCAAATTTTGAGGTGAGGCAATTGCCTCTCCTTGCCTCTATGTGCATCCGCCACTGGCGCCAAGTACATCCCTCTTCCCTCCTCCACTTGCCCCTCTTCGCCATCGTATCAAAATAGCTTAACATACATAGTATGCAATAAAGTAAGTCTTTGTTTTTTACCCTCAACTCTTCAACTCTTGTTTTTTAATCTAAGATATATCATTTATGAGAGCAGATTATTATTATGGCAAGCGCGTTAGAGAGTACGTGATAATATTCACTTTTTACTATGTGATTTATGTTTTGGTAATTTAATATTGTTTATGTGATTACTATTCAATGATGAAACCAAAATAGTTGTTAGTAATTATTGGGAGATGATTCAGTAGCCTAGTGCTTAGTAGATTTGAATGATCCCAAAACCCTACTTTGATTGATGAACCATTCAGTTGTCGTTGTTTGTTCTGTCTCTGAGAGTTTCAGACTCAGTAGACATCCTTCCTTCATGGTTCGAGCGTTCGATTCGTCCGCCGGTTCTTCGGCCAGACTATCGCCCCGCACCATGAGAAGAAGACTCAGTAGTACTGGACTCAACGAGGAGCAAGATATCCGAAGGAGTCGATGGGACCGAACTCGGCAGAGTAGTTCACCGAACTCGAGTTGATCTTCGCAGAGCCGAACTCCGGCAGGAGTATGCTCTCGAACATAGATCGACTCATCAACGGCCAGACAGCCTTCTGACTGTTAGAGATCTCATAAGTCAAAACAACAGAGTCATATGAGGTATAGAGAAGTCAGCTTCAGATCTACCTTGAAGTCTGTTTGTCTCACCTACTTTCTTCAGCCTCGACCAATGACAAGCAGCAAGCTGTCTACTTTCTGATTAAAGCTGCAAGTCAACATCTTTCCGAAAATGGAGGGAAAGGACTCTGTCACCATACTTTGAAAGAGCCGTTAGCTACCCAAAAGAGAGAGACGCATGGATCGTCGTCTCCAACGGATCTTTCCATGTCTCTCATCTATAAATAGAGGGAAGATTTCAAATCGAAGCTCACGACACATACAAGAACACACGAGCATTTACGAGCAACTCAGAATCGACTTAAAGCTTTCCGCAAGAACTTCAAAGAGTTATTCCAAGCGAAAGGCGACATAGTTGCTCAAAGGGAACCGAGCTGAATCAGATCATAAGCCTCTAGTATCCAAGCGACTGAATACGAACTCAGAGTCTATACTTAACGGTTCGTTGCTTTAGAAGCCACTTTCTCGTTCCCTTCCCTCTAATCTAAGCTCAGCAGACCATATCTATAGCTTAGATCGAAGGAGTTCATCCCTGAACTGTTCTTTATTGTAAAGAACTCCTTCATAGTTGGAGAGTTTGTCAAACAATTAAGTTTGATACCTTGTAAACTGAGACTTGCTCAGTATAAATCTCAAGACCAGTGTTTGTCTAGTGCACAAACCGACTGAGACTAACTCAGTATAATAAAATAGTCTCCTGATCTTTTCGGGACAATGGACGTAGGATTGTTGGATCCGAACCACTTTAAAAATCTATGTGTTCTGTGTGCTTTGTTTTTACTGTTGCATTGATTACTGCTCATATTGAAAATATCTTTCAAATCATTCAACTGTGTTTCAGCAAAGCTTAAGAGATTGCACTAATATACTAAAACAGTTTTCCTAAAAACGTTTTCTAACTCAGCTGAATTTGAGCCTACACATTTTCGCACTCTACTGAAGTTCAACTGAACGCAGTGTACCGAATTCGACCTAAGTCGCCTAGCGTGCCTCGGTGAAGTCGGCCACTCGCCACGCGATTCGAAACCGCCTTATCCGGCCCATCGAACCTGTTCAGTACGACATCTTCTTGAAAGAAACTGTTCGCGTTTTAAGTTGAGAAAGTTTTCAGGTGTATTAACCACCCCCCCCCTACACCTGAACTTTTATCTCGGGACCAACAGTAATATAGTGGTTTTTATCTTATTACTTAGTCAACGTTCATGGATAAAAATTCTCAACCAGAGTCTCAAATCAAAAATTAAAATGTGTCACAACCTCAACATCATTTCAATGGGCTTGGATTACAACCTTTATATTAACTGAGAGGAAATTGAGATTGATGTTGAGAATTTGGAGAGAGGAGAAGTTGACAACGAAAGTTTTGAGTATTATGATAGCAGATATGAGTTTGAGAATGATGATAACAATCCAGTGGCTAGTAAAAGTGGCAGTGATGAAGACGATCAAAGAGCTAGTAGTGATCAAAGTAGGGATGACTTTTATCCCTCTGATAAGGATTGTAGTGATGCAACGGTAAGGAATAGTGATGCATAATTTAGTAGTGAGAATTCAGATGTAGATGTAGAAAATTCCAAATTAAAATTAAGAAATTTAAATGAGGTTGATACATTTGCGCCCAAATTTGAGGCGGGGATGAGATTTCATGATAATAAATTATTGAAGGAAGTTGTCAATCACACGCTGAAAAAAGAAAGAAAATGAATCTGTGTATTGAAGGAGAGACAAAATGTAATTCCCCAAAATCTTCAATATAAAATGCATTGCATATATATTCTTGAATGTTATCTTATGCTTAAGTTATGTAAGTCGTGCATTAGAAATTAAAATGAACATTAAAACATCTATCGTATTTTTCATTAAATCATTTTTGATATGTAAATTTATTTTGGATTTTTAATGTGTTTATTTATATCATATTATGATTATATTGTTTATTGTTAGAATTATAAGGCAATAATAATATTTATTTATTTCGGATTTTCTAAACATACTAGGATTCATGAAATGATATATACTTTATATTTATATAAGTTATTAGGAGATAATTTTAGATTATGTTTTATGATTGAAATAGATATTGTATTTGTGATATATATATTTTAGGATCAAATCTAATTGTGTTTATTCATATCCTAATGTATCTATGATTCAATCTCTTATATGGTAAGTGATAGACTGAATTATATCTAAATGATATAAGTACGAAAATAATTATGGATAAAATATACCTTTTATGATTAGGGATCTTTATATAATTTAATCTAGGCATATAAATACCCTTAGTTGCTCATAATATAGTACCACATAAAATTTTCGAAAATCTACTAGCATACTAGGAATTGTTACAAAAATTATTTACACATCTTTCTATGATCATATCATAATTGTCCTCGATATGTCTAACATACTCTATTATTTTTGTAGAATTTTACAAGTATGATAAGTATTTGTTAAAAATTGATATTCGTAACCTGCCAGTTTTTGGACAGCATGTCCATGAGCTTGATAGGAAAATTGTTTTTTATGTTTTCTTTATGTTGTTTTCGACCATGCTGAATTTTATTGGGATATAATATATGTTAGGTCATTCATGTTAAAAATATCGAAGTTTTAGGATACGTTTACTATTTAGTTGTTAATTTATTTCTTGATGTGCTAGATTTTTTGTCCACATGCATGTAGATTGAAAAAAAAAATTGCATGTTACTATTAAATGAATTCTTGATCATGATAAGTTTTATTGTGATGGAATAGGTAATATATTGTTAATGTTGGAGATCTATAATTTTTAGGACAAAACTTTTATGATTTCATTAATTTATTTCATGAATTGTCAAATTACTCAATGCATGAATGAATTATCAATAGAAGTAAGATTATGTTTAATATACTTAATTTTATTACTATGTGAAACAGTTAAAATTTCATGCTAATAAGTAGATTATGTATAGTATGCACTATTTGATTATTCTGATCTATGTCTATTTTTAAATTATTGAAAGTGTTGATGCATACATGCCATTCCATGTACGAATCACTAAGACAAACTTCCATGTTTAGGACATGCCCGCAGGACTTAGACATTTATATCCATTATTTTCCTTCAAGTCAAAGTTAAGGTGGAGAATTTTTATGTTTATCCTTATTATACTCTTTACTTGAGTTTTTTCATGTGACTATAGTACATGATCAGTGAAGCTATGAACGAGGGATACAAGGTCGACGGGTCTATATCAGCGAGGGACCTTCGGGTCAAGCCTACGGGCTGCTATCTATGGGTCTTCGGACCAACCATGCTATGTTATCATGTCTAAGTTATCATGTTTAAATTCGGTATCGTTTATAATTTTGATAAATGCATTTTCCCATTGAGTACTCATACCCATCCCTATCATTATAACATTTTTCAGAAAATGACACGGCCGATGCGTAGAGGTGTTGGTGGTGATGGTCACACGAGGAAGGATTTATGAAATTCATAATTGCATTAAATTAGTTTGATCATGAATTATGTATATCTGTTACATTTTATTTTCGAGAACTATTAGTCGCATTAGTAATTATCTTAAGACTTCCGCTGTTTATGAGATTTCATAATGAACTTTTGCTTTTATGAAAAGATCTATATAGTTTATTTTTTAAATTAAGTGTTGAGATATAGTTAAGCACGAAGTAACGTCCCCTTGTAAAGTTATGAAAATTAAGAGATTTAAAGGTGTTAAAAAATGACAAGGTTCGGATGTATAAAGTGTGTAGGACATGAAAGAAGAAAGAAAGTGAATCCGTGTAAGTGGAAGATTCATGCTCGCAAGGTGAATAGGGAAGAAACCTTTACGATTGTCGAGTACAACAGTAATTATACTTGTGTTAGAACTTCAAACCCAAAAATGGTTAAGTCCAGTTAGGTGGCAAAGAAGTTCATCAACTATTTCAAAGATCAACCTAGCATGGATTTGATGGGTTTTAGGAGTACAATTAAAAGAAGAATGGAGGTTTACATAGGTGATCAACAAGCAACTAAGACTAGGCAAACTGCTTTGAAATTTTTACATAGGGACCTATCGTAACAAGCATTTACATCTCGGGGATTTAATTGGTGAAGTGAAGATGACTAATCCCAGCTCAACTTGCTTGTTGGGGTTGGATTTAAATGGGAAATGCATATTTGATAGAATGTATATGTGCTTAGATGCCATAAACAAGGGATTCAAGGCAGGTTGTAGAGGAATAATTGGGATAGATAGTTGTCATTTGAAGGGGCCATATGGGGGTATTTTATTAACTGCAGTTGGTATTAACCCTAACAATAACCTCTTTCCTCTAGCTTGGGTAGTCGTTCTTAAAGAGTGTAATAAGAGAAGGGAATGTTTTTTGCATATTCTAGTGCAATTACTTTTCACAAGGGAGTATAATTTGTAAAATTATGAGTACGTATATGTTGGGATGTGATTCAACAGTAGACTTGTTAATGAGTTAGAAGATTTGACTGATCCCAAAATCCTAATTTGATTGGTGAACCATTGAGTTGAAATAGTTATGCATCTGTCTCTGAGAGTTTCAGACTCAGTAGACATTCCTTCAGTATGGTTCAGGCTCAGAGTTATGCTGCTGACCCTTCAGTATACTATTCGCCTCAGTACCATGGAGTGAAGACTCAATAGTGCTGGACTCAACAGGAGCAGCATACTGAGAAGTGTTCGTACTCAATAGTGCTGGACTCAGCAGGAGCAGCATACTGAGAAGTGTTCGTACTCAATAGTGCTGAACTCAGCAGGAGCAGCATACTGAAAGGAGTTAGTAGAACTGGACTCAGCAGGAGCAGTTCACTGAACTCAGAGTAGACCTAAAGTAGAGTTTCACTTAGCAGGAGTATACTATCGAACCCGTGTCGACTTCAAGAACGGCCCGACGATCTTCTTGATTGTCGATAATCTTATATGTTAAATCAGTAGAGTCATACGAGGTAATCAGAGAAGTCAGCTTCAGTATAGGTAATTAGAGAAGTCAGCTTCAGTATCTGCCTAGAAGTCTGTTTGTCTCAACTACTTTCTACACCTCGACCAATGACGAGCAGACAGCTGTCAAAGTTCTGATTAAAGCTGCAAGTCAACCTATTTCCAGAAATGGAGGAAAAGACTTTGAAAGATTCTTTGAAAGAGCCGTTAGCTACCCAAAGAGAGTGACACGTGGATCGTTCGTCTCCAACGGATTTATCCATAGCTCACCTCTATAAATAGAGGGAAAATCAAATCGCATCGATACCAACACTAGACCAAGAACACATACGAGCGATTACGAGCAAATACTTACAGAACTTAAGCTTTCCGCAAGAACTTCAGAGAAATACTTCAAGCGAAAGGCGACATCCTTGCTCAAGGGAACCAAGCTGATTTAGAATCAATAGCCTCTAGTATCCAAGTGATTGAACACGAACCCAGAGAGCTTATTCCTCACTGTTCGTCACTCTAGAAGCCACCTTCTTGTTCCCTTCCCTCTAACCTAAGCTCACTGAATATATACATTGCTTAGAATTGAAGGAGTTCATCCTTGAACTGTTCTTATTGTTAAGAACTCCTTCACTATTGGAGAGTTTGTCAAACACTTTAGTTTGATACTTGTAAACTGAGACTTGCTCAGTATAATCCTCAAGACAAGTGTTTGTCTAATGCACAAACCGACTGAGACTAACTCAGTATAATAAAATAGCCTCCTGATCTTTTCGGGACAGTGGACGTAGGATTGCTTGATATCCGAACCACTTTAAAATCGTTGTGTTCTGTTTTTACTGTTGCATTGATTACTGTTCATAGTGAAAACCGTTTTACAAATCATTCAACAGAGTTTCAGCAAAGCTTAACAGATTGCACTAACATACTCAAACAGTTTTAATAAAAACGTTTCAAACTCAACTAAATTGGGCCTACACATTTCCGCACTCTACTGAACTCTTACTAAACGGTATCGAATTCGACATCGGCCGCCTAGCGTGCCTCAGCATACTCTACCACTCGTCCACACGACTCGTAACGTATTGCTTGGTCTATCGAACTTGTTCAAGAAGGCACTCTCCTAAATAGGATTGTTCGCGTTTTAAGTTGAGAAAGTTTTTAGGTGTATTCACCCCCCCCCCCTCTACACCTGAACGTTTATCTCGGGTCCAACAATTGGTATCTGAGCAGGAGTTCTCTAAGACTCTTGATATCTAAAATTGGTCTACTTGAACGGATCCTGAAAACGTTTTCACTGCATATCACTCTTCGTTCATATCATTATTTAAAATGTCTGATATGTCAGGAATCAGGATGGTACCTATGTTCTCAGTAGAGAACTACGGGGTATGGCGAGTCAGAATGGAAGCTCATCTGACTTCCCTCCATGACAGCATGGCAGAGGTCTTGGAACACGGACCTATCGTACCCATGATCGATACTATCGAAGTCCAGGATCCAGCACAAGGAGGAGGCATGGTGACCGGGAAGAAGATTCCCAAGGATACTGTCTCTCATGCCTGGCGACACGATTGAAGATCTCAACGTCATATTTACGGATCTGATGAACACTATCAACGGGCTGGGAAAGACGTTCTCCAACCGAGAGATGAATCTCAAAATCTTGAGAACACTGCCAGATGGACATTGGATTCGATTTGCTACTTTGCTTAGACATTCTGATCTTGACATTGTTTCTCCTGATCATATATTTTCAGAATTAAAAGCTGAGGAGTTCGAGTTTGGTCTACCACAAAGGAACCAGCGAGCTGAAGCTGACACTCAGATTGACCATGCCTTTAAAACATCAGTACAACAGCTCCCGCATCTTGCAAAGCTGAGCCTTCAACCAGCGATCTACAAGAAGCAAGCTTAGCTCAGAGATATGCACTGCTTGCCATCAAGTATCAGAAAGAGGAGGAGCGGCGCAGAAAGCTTTCTAGAGTCGTCAGAGACTCGAAGAGTAAGTCTGAATATACACCTAAGCGCACTCCTGAACCGCATACTTCTGATTGTAGGAAATAGGAGGATTTTGCACAGTCGAAAGACAGTGAAAGCAAAGAAGGCAGAATCACCTTCTGCTACAACTGCAAGAAGCCATGACACTACCAATACGACTGTCCGGAGCTTAGTATAGCTAAAAGAGCAGCACAAAAATCTCAAAGGGAGAAGTTCATCAAGAAACGTCAAGCATACATTACCAGTGAACTCTCAGACAACTCAGATGAAGTCGATTCCTTCATGGATTCATTAGATGTTGAAAAGTGTCTCATGGCAGGAGAAGAGGATGAGGTAAACTCTCACGCACCATTTAACTCTACTTCACACTGCACACACGACACTATTTCGGATGAGCCTGCAGCTCAGTAAGACTCTACTCTCGATCGCCTACGAAGAATTACTAGAGGAGCAGATTCAGATTAGCCTGCAGCTCAGTAAGACTCTTCAGGAGTTGGATACCCTGAAAGTGGAGAATCAGAGATTTTCTCAGGAAAGCCAGGTTGCTATTGTGTCGGAAGGACTTGTGTTGACTCAAGGAGGAGATTAACTCTCTGATGGCCAAGTCTCAGCATCAAGAAGATCTAATCTCAGTATTGACCAATGACTTGACTCAGAAGGATACTAAACTGAGTCTACTGAAGCAGAAGTTCTCTGGACTTTAGACCGAGCATGAAACTCTGAAGAAGAGTGACGATGTCTTGAGGAACCTGATGACAGAGCGATACATGTGAGCTAAGAAAAATCTTGAGGCGGTGCTAGCAAAAAACAAGCCCAAACACTGCAAGGAGGGACTCGGGTTCAGCCATGGAGCCTCTAAACACTGCCCCCATACGCTCAGAGAATCGACTGACTGATAGGTTTGTTCAAGGGGAAACAATCAATGCTGAAATTCAAAACCCCTTAGCAAAGAACAAACAGAAGATGAAGTCACCTCATCCTAGCTATCAGAAATCTGACAAGAAGATTAGCTCAAGATCACCCCGGCCTACCAAGGGGGGAACCAAAGAAAGTCAAATGGGCCGATCAAGATGGACCTCCGCAGCTGACACATTCAGCCTAGTATGGGTCATATTATTATGATTCTATAGTCAGAAGAGGATCCAAGAGTCAGAAGAAGATGAAGAAAGCCGTTCAGAATGCTAAGGTCAAAAGTCCACCACATCAGAAGATCATGACTCCTGAACCATTAAAGCCTCAGAAGTCAACATCAACCAGTCCAGTGGTTAAGTATGTTGATCAGAGTGGGAAGAAACTGTCTAAGACCACCAGGGTCGTGAGACAGATTTGGGTTTCCAAAACTAACATCCAAGGACCCAAAATAAAAAATAATGGGTACCTGAATATAATTCTATTTTGCAGGTGTACAAGGACCCATGGTACGTAGACAGCGGATGCTCAAGACATATGACATACCAGAGGAACCTACTGAAGAATTATACTACTGAAGAAGGACCCAGAATCGAGTTCGGAGATAATGCAAAAGGCTATACCAGAGGCTATGGAACACTCAGCATTGGAACCGCCACAATTCCAAGAGTATCATATGTTGAAGGACTTCAACATAATCTTCTCTCTGTTAGTCAATTTTGTGATATGTCGAATAGAGTGATTTTTTACGCTAGTTTCTGTGATGTCATTGATAAATCTACAAGGAAAACAGTGTTATTAGGTTCGCGCAGAAAGAATATATACGTAGCTGACTGGAAATCAGCTGAACCTGAAAGCATGCTTGCTGGCGAAGAACGACAACAGAACGGGGTGGCTCTGGCACAGAAGACTCAGCCATCTCAACTTCAAGATGCTCAACAAGCTAGCTAGAAATGCTCTAGTGAGAGGACTGCCGAATGAAGTGTTCAACAAAGACACTCAGTGCAAAGCATGTCTGAAGGGAAAGCAAACAAAGAAGCAAAATCCACGAGTTCCATCACCTTCCACGGATGGAATCCTTCAACTGCTGCACATGGATTTGTTTGGTCCAGTCTCTCCTGTGATGATCAGAGGCAAGAAGTATGCTTTAGTGGTCATTGATGACTACTCGCGCTACACATGGGTCATATTTATTGCCAACAAGTCTGACGTCAAAACAGAGTTTCCTGCGCTTCTGAAAAGGCTTAGTGTCGGGAAGAACACCGAAATTAGAAAGATTTGTTCAGACAGAGGAATTGAGTTCCTGAATTCAATGGTGGAAGAGTTATGCAAAGCTGAAGGAATAGAGCATGAGACGTCTGTTGCACGCACGCATCAACAAAATGGGATTGCTGAGAGAAAGAACAGAACACTCAAAGAAGCAGCAAGAACGCTGCTCGCAGACTCGGGACTCCCATCTAAATTCTAGGCAGAAGCAACTGATACTGCGTGTTATACTCAGAACAGATCTCTACTAACGAAGCAACATCAAAAGACACCATATGAATTATGGAATGGCAGGAAGCCTTTCTTATCTTATTTCCATATTTTTGGGTGTTCGTGCTTATCCACAATAATCGGAAGGACCAGTTAAAGACTTTTGATAGCAAGTCAGACCCGGGAGTCTTCTTAGGATACTTCCGGGTCAGCAAAGCCTTCAGAGTTTTTAACTACCGGACCCTTTGTGTGGAGAAAAGCCCTCAGGTTGTTTTTAATGAGTTTGCTATTGAAGACATGAGCAGAAACTCAAAAATCAGAATCTGAGGACATCAGTAAACAGCTACAGGATCTGAGCCTAAAAGATAAAGTTGAAAAGATCAAGTTGTGTTGGGATGATGATTCAGAAGAGGAAACTGATGATAAGACAACTTAATCTCAGCCAGCACCAGAAGTAGCTGAACAGATTGACTCTACTGAACAGAGTCAATCCCAGGTAACTCAAGTCGATGAAGAAACCCAAGTGGTAACTGAGACCTCTACTGAGGATAATAATTCAGGGGGAACAAATGAAGTTCATGAGCTGAATGCCCCTGAACCTGGTGACTCAGTAGACTCGACTCTAGTAACTGAATTACTTAAATCTCAGAATAGTACAACTGGAATGCCTAATTCACCTACTATCTGTGTTGAACAAATTTCAGATAAAGAGTTAAAACGATTGTGGCTGGACGCTCACACTTCAGATCTTAGTATTGGAGATCCTTCAGCTAGTGTAAAGACAAGATCCAGATTCTATCAGGGAGAGAGTGCTCTATATTCCTGCTTCTTGTCTACTGAAGAACCTTAGTCAGTTGAGGACGCACTTAAAGATGTTGATTGGATCATTTCCATGCAAGAAGAGCTGAATCAGTTCACGAGGAACAAAGTATGGGAGCTTGTTGATAGACCCCGACATCAACATGTTATCGGAACGAAATGTGTCTTCAAGAACAAGCGAGATGAAAACAACGTCATAGTAAGGAACAAAACAAGACTCGTGGCAAAAGGCTACTGTCAAGCCGAAGAGATAGATTTCGACGAAACTTTCGCTCCAGTTGCAAGATTGGAGGCAATCAGACTATTCCTAGCCTACGCAACACATCAACGCTTCAGAGTATATAAGATGGATGTGAAATCTGCGTTCCTGAATGGCGTGCTGAAAGAAGAAGTCTAGAATAGCCTCCCCGGCTTTCAAGCAGGGACATCAAGTTTATAGACTCGTAAAGGCTCAGACGGGTTAAAACAAGCACCCAGGGCTTGGTACGATACCCTGTCTGAGTTTCTTCTTCAGAAATGTTTTCAGAAGGGCACAGTAGACCGCACACTATTCAGCATTCGTCTAGACGACGACATATTACTTTTGCAGATCTACGTAGATGACATCATATTAGGATCAAAGAATGTCATTATGTGTCAATAGTTTGAGAAGATGATGAAGGATAAATTCGAGATGTCAATGATGAGAGAGATTAATTATTTCCTAGGATTTCAAGTCAAATAATCAGAGAAGGGAACGTTCATCAATCAAGGTAAATACACTCGAGACCTCATCAAGAAATTCAGTTGCACATCCGGCAAACCAATCAAGATCCCGATGAACACACACATGAAAATCGATCTTGACAAAGAGGGAGTATCAGTAGACCATACTGAATTTCGCGTAATTATTAGTTCTTTCTTATATCTAACTGCTACTAGACCTGACATAACTTATGATGTAGATGTCTGCGCTCGATTTCAGACGAATCCTAAGCAGAGTCACATGGACTCAGCAAAGAAGATTATCTGTTATCTTAGAGGAACACCTGACATGGGTTTATGGTATCCAGCAGATGATAATATTGAACTAACAGGTTATACTGATGTTGACTATGCAGGTTGCAGGATTGACCGAAAATTAACTTCGGGAACTTGTCAATTCCTCGGCAGTAAGCTAATCTCATGGTTTTCAAAGAAATACCATTCAGTAGCGACGTCAACTACTGAAGCTGAATACACGGCTGCCGGAAGTTGCTGCGCCCAAATCCTTTGGCTGAGACAGCAGCTACACGACTATAATGTCATTCAGAATAAAGTGACAATCTTAGGCGACAGCTCCAGTGCCATTGCAATCACTCAGAATCTTGTTCTTCATACTAGATGCAAGCACGTGGACATTAGACACCACTTCATTCGTGACCATGCCAAAAAGAAGGATATCAGAATGGAGAAGATCCATACGGACCATCAAAGGGCTGATATTCATACCAAGCCTCTAGCTGAAGCCAGATTCACAGAACTTTCAGTAGAGCTAGGTCTGCTAGACCCTACTGACTCAAGTCAGTAAGTGGATTCAGAAGAGTAGCATTCAGCAAGGGGGAATGTTCACTCTCAGTGCTGAACTCATTCAGTACATGGAGATTCAGCCACCATCTACACGAGGTATCAGTTGACTATGATGTTCAGCTGACAGGTTTGCGTATCTCTTTTTCAGTAGCCAACATAGTATTTAATGCACTTATGATTTAGATTCAGCATCGTATTCAATGCCTTAGAGAATGTCATTTAATATAAACTGTTTCATTAAATGCACAACATTCTATGCTAAGTTTGCTGAACTCTGCCGCGCATTAAATGCATATCATATCAAGTTACTTCTTTGGCTATATACAACTGTAATTTGACTTAGGCGGCTAAGTTGATCATTGCCTATTTTATAACATCGAATTTAGACCGTCCATCTCATAAAGCGGGATTTAAACTGAACCGTTGATCAAGAACTGTTCATCTTCATTTTCATATATATCACGTCTTAAGTTCTAAAACCGCTATTTTCACCTCTGCAACTATAACCCTAAGATTTCTGAGAATTAAAACCTTCTACTTGCAAACTACATTCCTATTCCTCAGAAATTATTACGGTCGATTTTCTCGCTTATTCAGTAGTTATACTTACATATTATATACGATTTGATACTGATAGTGAGTTTTGCAGATTCTAGATATGGCACATAAGAATGTTTCAGTTACTTCTCCGGCAAACATGATAGAGATCCTCGGGAAGGACAGAGTGTGGTGTGAACCGATCGTGGAGTTCGACACATGTGAGCTTGAGATCATGACAGAAGTTTTCGATGCACTGATCAGGCCTTGAGACCTTCTTGTCGAGGAAGCCGACATTCTTCCTTCCCCAGCAGATTTCTGAGCTTTACCTGAACTCAGATGCAGTAGACGGAGACATCGTGGGGAGATTTATCATTCACCATGTTGCTGATCCCACCCGTGCTGACGAAGAGATAAAACAGATGTCCATCAAGCAAGCACTTCAGAAGAGCTTTCAGCTACCGAACAGTGGGATAAGCGTAGTTGGCTATAAGGATGATCTCATAGATGAATATCTTGAGATATTATGTGGGGAGCCGACATCCTTCAGGGCGGCGTTCCCCAAGAATTCTATATTGCCACAGTATCGCGCCTTGGCATACATCGTGACATAAATCCTGACAAGCCAAGCTGGCTCATTCGATCAAGTATCCAGGCCTTAGCTCCAGATGATGATGGCCATATACGACAGAGCTCAGGTGAAATGGACGTAATTCTTCCTTAGAGAGTTCCAGACACAGGCTGCGAAGTTCGACAAGTCTACATTCAGCCTAAGTGTCAAAGCGAAGCTGTTATATGGGATGAAGCTGACAATCATGATCGAAGACTTCTGCGGCTCAAACCATAAAACTTACGCAGACAAGGCGTATTTCAATCGCAAGAAAGTACGCTTCCATAGCAAAGCAGCGGCCCTTCAGCAGATAGGAGCAGGGCCTGGTGAAGTTGGGAAAGGGAAGAAGAAGACTTCCACTCCCACCAAAAAGAGGTCTCCCCCTCAGAAGACTGCTCAGAAGACTCCACAGAAGAAGCAGAAAAAGTCTTCTGAACAAGCAGGAATTATTCCTCCTTTCAGACTGCGAGATGACTCAAATTCATCTAAGAAGACAGTCTCAGTGGAGAAGGTTTTCTCGACAGAGAAGACAAGCCTCCGTTGAAAAGGAAGCCTCAAGTGGAACAGGGGTCGAAGCCGAACCTACAACTCCTATTTCTCGACCCCACCGGATGTTCCGCCACTCGGCCAGCATTCCTTCCGCCGAGAAGGCTATGTCTCCCATAGACTTGGATGAAATGGAGACCAAGCACAAAAGCCGAGACGATTGGGTTAGAGGCTGAATCTCTTCGTAACGCAGCCACCCGAGAAGTCTCCGAGGCCATACCTGAGATCACAAGTCACTCAGACTTGGTGAACATTGCTCAGAGGGCCAGGCTTCTAACGTTGATTAGGTTCCGTGGATTGGTTTACTCCGAATAGACTTATCCATTACCAATCCCGCGAACAACGAACTCGTAGGAGCCGGAGATCCGCCAACGATAAAGGCTATTCCGAGCTCGCGGATGTCAACTCCCTAGAAGACCTAAGGGCGGCGATGCTGGCATTACTTAATGTTGGTCCCGAGATTATGTTCAGGTGTAGAGGAAGGGGGGTGAATACACCTGAAAACCAATTTCTCAACTTAAACACGAACAGTCCTTTTCAGGATAGTGTCGTATTGAACAAGTTCAGGCAGACTGCATAAGCCGTTCCGAATCGTGTAGCAGAAGTGACCGACTCTACCGAGATCCGCTAGCCGACTTAGAGTCGAATCCGCATCTTCCGTATAGAGTTCAAGTAGTGCGGAATAGTGTAGGCCCGAATTCCGTTGAGTTAGGGAAAACATTTTTATTAAAACAAGCTTTCAATTGATTAGTGCAAGCTTTGTTAAGTTTGCGGAAACTCAGATGAATGATTTAAAGAAGGTTTTCAGTATGAACAGTAAATCAATGCAACAGTAAAAATAGAACACAAGACACAGAGATTTTTAAAGTGGCTCGGACACAAAAATCCTATGTCCAGTGTCCTGAAAGATCCGGAAGCTATGTATTATACTGAGATAGTCTCGCTGGTTTGTACGCTGGACAAACACCGGTCTTCGATTTATACCGAGCAAGTCTCGCTTATTGTGGCTATCAAACTAAGTGTTTGAAAAACTCTCCAACAAAGGAAGGAGTCCTTTACAAGTAAGGATCGGGCCGTAAGTGAACTCCTTCGTCTAAGCTATGGATATTTGCTATTGAGCTTAGGTTAGAGGGATAGGGAACAAGGATGTGGCTTCTAGAACGACGAACAACTGAGTGTAAGCTTTGGGTTCGTGTCGTCTTTTGGATACTAGAGGCTGTATTAAGCAGTTCAGCTTGGTTCCCTAAGAGCAGAAGTGTAGTCTTTCACCGGAGATTGATTCTTCGAACTTCTTGCGGAAGACTTAGGCTTTTTCGAATTTACTCGTTTGAATGTTCTGTGTGTTCTTTTGTGTATGCGAAGGTTTGGTGAGGTACGTGAGCTTCAAATTTGATTTATCCCTCTATTTATAGAGAAGAGATTAGGATAGATCCGTTGGAGACGACGATCCTTTGTCTCTCTCTTTTGGGTAGCTAACGACTCTTTTGAAGTATGGTGGCAGTGTCCTTTCCCTCCATTTCTGGAAAGTTGTTGACTTGCAGCTTTAGTAGATATAGGGTTCGTGTCTGCTTGTCATTGGCCGAGGTTCAGAAAGTGGTTGAAACAGAACAGACTTCAAGGAGATCTGAAGCTGACTTCTCTCTTCCTCGTATTGACTCTGCTGACTTGACTTTTAAAGATCCTGACAGTCAGAAGACTGCCTGGCCGTTGCTGAGTCTGATCTCTTATTTAGTGGCATACTCCTGCTGAGTCGGCTCTACTGAAGATCAGCTCTGAGTTCAGTGAACTACTCCTGCTGAGTTCAATTCTACTGACTCCTTTCGCATATCGCTCCCGCCGAGTCCAAGATACTCGAGTCTTCTACTTCTAGTGCTGATGCAGATAATCTACTGAGTGCCTGAACCACAGCAGAGTGTCTGCTGAGTCTGAAACCTCAGAGATAAAAACAGATTACAACATAATGGTTTACCAATCAATATAGGGTTTTAGGATCTTCAAATCTTCACAGAGTCTTTCAGAGCACATGGCTACTGAGTGTATGACAACACAGAAGACTGAGTCATTTCCCACTATTTACCAACATTGCTGAGGATATAATCATCACCCAACATTTTCCCCTATTTGATGATGCCAAAACCTAATAATCTATCAACCTAACACTATGACTTATCAGAAACAGAGCTCCTTACAAAATATTACAAGTAGGATCAGTGGAGTTGTTCTTCAAGTCCTAGACTACTGAGGGGATCAGGGCGTAAAAGACGTAACCCGTATGCAGACGAATCAACATTTTCCCCCCGTCTTAACAACATTTTCCCCCAATACTAACAAGTCTATCAGAATCTAGCTAAGCAACAACTGACAACAAATAACAATAGTGAGTGTGTGAGTCAGTAATCACTTTAGTGATTCTGAGTGTTAAGCATAAATAAACACGGCTATTCAGACAATAAGGAATTGTCAAAGCCAAACAGAGATATTATATATATGAGAATTTCAAAGATGTATACATCTCTCGCTAGACTAAAAGAAGGAAAGATACAAGGAGAATACGTAAGCAAGAAATCATTTCAACCGCTTGATCCTCGTTCTTGAAGTCTTGAGATTGAGTTTCAAGAAGAGGCACTCCATACATGCGATATGTGACCTTCCCTCGCCTTCAGGATCTCAAAGAAAGTCCGTTGGGTCTTCTTCATCAAGAAATTTGGCTTCAGCAGCGGCCCTTCACTTCTTTCTCTACGACACCGTAATGGATGGATCTATCAAGCCTATGTGGGGGTAGCAGGATTCTCGGGATCGTGAACTCTTACTTCAACATTTTCCTTGACAGCTTTTTTTGAATTTGGCATACATTTCCGGATCTCGCTCTCATTAGCCATTCAAGATATGCTACCGTCTTAGGTTTTTCGGACCAAAATCTCCGTAAGTAGTTCCTTTTGATAAATTATGCTTTCGATGTCTCCCATCTCTCGAGTAACTTCCCACGGGATCCATTCATCCACTCTAGGCCATCCGTGAGTCTTCGATCGCAGCTTTCGAACTTCCCGTATTTGTATGGGATGTCGCCTTTGCAGGGATCCTTAGACTCGCTTCCTTTTCAGTTCTCAGCTTGAGAGCTTCAAGATCGCCCATCCATATTTCTCTCTCGGGTCGCTTCTATTTTTTTGGCCTCTTCACCTCTATATAGATATCTGTCTAACTGAGCCCACATTTCTTCCATCTCTTGTTCCCGTGCCTTTGAGGCAATGTAGGAGGGCTTGTGAGGTGGCTCTTCTTTTGAGTCGCAGGGCGTTGATGATTTCTCTTTGGATGTTCCCCGCCGCCCAGCTTGATTTGCCGCTCGCTTCTCCTTTTCTTTTTATTTATCGCCTCGTCGCCGAAGTTTGAGCGTTTTAGGAGGCAGACCTAGCACCTGTTTTCTTGCCACCACTGGAGCCTTAGTTTTGCCTTTCGATGTGCTTCTTCTTAGGTTTATTGGCGGCTTCGCCTTCGGCTATCTCCCTAGCCAGCCTTCTCATCCGTCGCTATCCGAGCCTCCTCCTCCGGGGTTATGAACCTTCCGGGGTCCTTTCTTCTTGGAGGGAGGGGTTGGGAATTTCAGTACCTTTTTGCCTTTACGCTAAACCGGAGGAGGGAGAGGAGCTTCTTCCTCTTTTGACTCCTCGTCAAGCATACTCAAGAACTTCTTTTATAATATCAAGAGGAGTTTGAGTTGCCTCGAGCCGTGACTTCTTTGGCTCCCCGAGCCACTGGGGCCGCTCTCGGCTGATGTTGCAACTGGCAGCTGAGACACCCCGGGCCTCGCCGCTTGTGAAGGTTCAGGGGCGCGATGATGACGTTTGAGATGCCCCCGTCACTGTCCTTGCTTTCTTTGCCGCTTTCAGCACCAGCTCCTTAGATGCTTTCTCGTAAATCCTTCCCCCTTTTTGGCATCGCAAGTAGGGTGGGGGCGGAGCGAGCGCATACCTTTCTATTCGAGCTTTTGTATGAGTCCGACGGATCGTCCAGCTTTGTATGCAGCTTTGTCAGTGCCTCATGCAGCTCATTTCTCTCATTTGTCAGCTGATCACTGTATTTCTTGTGTGAGAGATCAGCCGCAGCCTTGAATACTTTCAGCTGCTTCTCTACCTTCTCTTCAAGGGCCTTCTGAATATTCTCCATTCTGAGTTCATTGGCTTGAGAGATGGCATTGACGGATTCAGTGTGAGCGGTTTGAGCGGCCTTGTAATCATTCAGCAGTTTGTCCTGGCCTTCCTGAATCATCTTGAGCCGAAGCTCAAGTCGCCTTTCGTGCGCTAAGGCTTTCGTCGAGAATCGCCGGAGAAGTCGTGGACCGGAGATGTTGAGATGAGAGGTTCCGAGTCCCGCAACTCGCCGAGCCTCGAGCCTCAGTGGTTTGCTGCCAAGTCTTGTGGACGGTTCGGGCGAGTAGGCGATTCTGAGAGCCTTTGTTCCTCAGCGCCCTGGCACTAATTTCGATCGACGGCTCTTTAGGCTGGGCGCTACTTCGAAAGCAGATTCGAGAAGGAGCAGAGAAGGATCAGTTGCCTTCAAAGTACCAGCCACTGTCTGCCCGGGACCAAGGATGCTGAGTGGAGGATCAGTGGTAGAAGTAGTGGCATCCTTGTCCGAGTTGAGTTCCCTCATCAAGCTTCTCGTGGCTCGAATCATGGGGGCGGGTCATGACCATCGGGGTCAGACCCATCTGAGGGCCCTGGTGCTGAGACAGGTTGTCTGTCGTTCAGCATAGCAAGCATGGCTGCCCTCAGATCCTCGAGCGTGCCGAGGTTAGATGGCTCAGAGTAGCTAATCTTCCCTCTGATCAACAGCTCTTCCTCATGAAGCTGCTCGCAGGAGTGGTGAATAATCAGTCGCTTCAAGTTGTGCCACTCCTGGAACCTAATAAGCATGTGGAGCCTCGCCTGCCTAGCACGTAGGACAAGATCAGAGTGGCTGGCGATCTCCGAAATCTCTCGGGACGCTCTGGATTTTAGAGTTGTGGCCTCCATCCCGACAGATTCTGACTCCGAGGCTATCTCCGAGTCCTCAACCTCAATTGGAGACGCCTGTTTCTCAGCAGACGGGATGGTGCTGAGTGGAGGGACATCCAAGGGGCTCTCCAATGTCTGAACTTCTTCAGCTTGGACATCTTTAGCTTGGACCCCTTGGTCCACGGTTTCTCCCTTCTCAGTGGAGACGGCCTTCTCCACTGATTGAGTGTTCTCAGAAGACTCTGGCTCGTCTCTCAGCTATAGAGGCTGCTGAGCAATGACGGCCTCTGGTTCCGCCTCAGTTTCAGTAGGCACAACCTCACTGACCTTCTTCAGCCTTTTGGTTGGTGCCTTAGGCGTTGTTTTAGGAGGGGACCTCTTCTTCTTCGGCGTTGAGGTCTGCTGAGTCCCGGCCTTAGGTGCAGCGGGCCCTGAGCCAATCTGCTGAAGGGCCGCTGCCCTATTCTGGAATCTGACTTTCTTCACATTGAAATATTGCTTGTCGGTGAAGGTGATTTTGTCAGATGCGCATAAGTCCTCGATCATGACTGAGAGTTTCAGTCCGTATAGGAGCTTTCCTTTGATGCCCAGCCTATTGGATGCCTTGTCAAATTTGGCTGATTGCATCATGAACCCTCTGAGGAAAAACTCAGTCCAGTTTATCTTGGCCCGATCATATATGGCCATCATCAGTTGCAGCTTGGGCCTTGACACTTGGTCAAATGAGCCTGCTTGACTCGTCAGTAGTTTAGTCACTATATACGCTAATGCTCTGTACTGAGGGAGCATTGAGTTCTTTAGAAAGGCGGCTCTGAATACTATTGGCTTTCCGCAGAACTTAGTGAGGTACTTATCCATCAGATCGTCTTTGTATGCGACGGTGCTGAGTCCTTCACTAGGCAGATTGAAGCTTTTCTGAAGAACTTCTCGGACTGACATCTGTTTTACTTCTATAGCTGTGCGTGAGGGATCGCCTACTATATGAACGACGAATCTGCCTCTGATGTCCGCATCCACTGAGTTGGAGTTCAGATAGAATTCTGCCACTTGTCGCGGGAGAAAGAAGGTTGGCTTCCTCGTCAGGAATCCTTCTAATCCGGTCTCGCGAAGGGCGTACAAAATCTCCTCCATGAAGTCTAGATCGCACTCGTCAAACTCCGTAACTGGCTCGCACCAGACACGTTCCTTTCCAAGGATCTCTTGCATATCTGCCGGAGCACCTACTTGAACTCCTGTCATTTTGATAATCTGTAAACACAGCGCTAGTCAGTATTCGATAAGATATAAAAGAGATTATTTAAAGATCACATGATACTGAAAAGATCATTGAAAAATTACCAAAAGATTTTCTGAGATGTTTTAAAGGATATATGTAACAAAGCGAGTGATAGTCTCAGAAAATTTAGGGTGCATACGATATTTGCAGAGATGAAATGGCGGTTCTAAACATTTTGAACGAATATATATATCTTAGAGAAGATGAACAGTTAAGGATCAATGGTTCAGTTTGAACACGCTTTTTGAGATGGACGGCTAGGATTAAGTTTTATAAAATAGGTAATGATCATATTAGCCGCCTAAGTCAAAAGCCAGTTGTATATAGCCTAAGTAGTAACTTGATACGATATGCATTTAGAATATCGTGTATTAAATGTAGTCCGTTAAAAATTAAATGACATTTTCTAAGGTATTGAATACGATGCTGAATCTGATTCATAAATTCACAGAATTGTTCTATAGGCTACTGAGTAGAGATACGCAAACCTGTCAGCTGAACATCGTAGTCAGCTGATACCTCGGGTAGATGGTTGCTAAGTCTCTATGTACTGATTTTACTCAGTACTGAGAGTGGACATTCCCCCTTACTGAATGCTCCTCTCCTGAATCCTCTTACCGACTGGAGTCAGTAGGGTCCAGCAGACCTAGCTCTACTGAAAGTTCTCTCGAATCGGCTTCGCCTAGAGGCTTGGTCAAGCATATCGCCCTTTGATGGTCGGGTATGGATCTTTTCCATCCTCGATATCCTTCTTTTCGACATGGTCGCGAATGAAGTGGTGTCTCGATGTCCACGTGCTTGCATCTCGTATGAAATACGGGATTCTCGAGTGATTGCAATGGCACCGGCATCGGCCGCGTAAGATCGGCACTTCATTCTCGAATGACGTCATAGTCGCGTAGCTTTTTCTCGCCCAAAGGATTTGGACGCAAAGAACTTCCAGGCAGCCTATGTATTCGGCCCGTGAGTTGACGTTGCTACCGAATGCCGTTTCTTTGAGAACCATGAGATCAGCCTTATCGCCGAGGAACCGACACGTTCCGTAAGTTGACTTTCGGTCAATTCTACATCCCGCATAGTCGCATCGAATAACCAGTTAGTTCAATATTATCATCAGCTGGATACCATAAACCCATGTCAGGTGTTCCTCTGAGATAGCGGAGAATCTTCTTTGCTGAGTCCATGTGACTCTGCTTTGGATTCACCTGAAATCGAGCGCAGACACCTACAACATAAGTTATGTTAAGACGAGTAGCTGTTAAATATAATAGAGAACCAATTATAGCACGAAATTCAGTTTGGTCTACTGATACTCCCTCTTTATCAAGATCAATTTTCATATTCGTGTTCATTTGGATCTTGATTGGTTTGCCGGATGTGCAACCGAATCTCTTGATGAGGTCTCGAGTGTATTTATCTTGATTGATGAAGGTTCCCTTCTCAGATTGTTTAACTTGAAAGCCGATGAAATAGTTCATCTCTACCATCATGGACATCTCGAACTTATCCTTCATCATTTTCTCAAACTACCGACACATGATGACGTTCTTTGAGCCGAAGATGATGTCATCTACGTAGATCTGCACAAGTAATAAGCCATCTTCCAGTTGAATGCTGAATAATGTGCGGTATACTGTGCCCTTCTGAAAACCTTTCTGAAGAAGAAACTCAGATAGGGTATCGTACCAAGCCCTGGGTGCTTGTTTTAACCCATACAGAGCCTTTCTGAGTCTATAAACTTGATGTCCCTGCTGAAAGCCGGTAGGCTGTTCTACATAGACTTCTTCTTTCGCACGCCGTTCGAGAAAGCGAGACTTCACATCCATTTGATATACTCGAATCTTTGATGTGTTGCGTAGGCTAGGAATAGTCTGATTGCCTCCAATCTTGCAACTGGAGCGAACGTTTCATCGAAATCTATCCCTTCAGCTTGACAGTAGCCTTTTGCCACGAGTCTTACTTTATTCCTTACTATGACGTTGTTTTCATCTCGCTTGTTCTTGAAGACCCATTTTGTTCCTATCACATGTTGATGCCGGGGTCTGTCAACAAGTTCCCAAACTTCATTTCTTGTGAACCGATTCAGCCTCCTCCCGCATGGCTATGATCCGGGCCAAGATCTTTCGGTGCCTCCTCAACCGACCGAGGTTCTTCAAGAGACAAGAAGCGGTGAATATCGTGCGCTTTCTCCTTGAAGTAATCGGATCTTGTCTTTACTCTTGCCGAAGGATCTCCAATAATTAAATCGAAGTGTGAGCATCCGGCCACGATCTACGATATTTCAACTCTTCATCTCGAAACTTATTCAACACGTATAGTAGGTGAGTTAGGCATTTCGCTTGTACTATTCTCGAGATTGAAGTAATTTAGTTACAAGAGTGTGATCTATCGAGTCGCCGTGTTCGGGGGCATTTAGCTCGAGAACATCATTAGTTCCCCCGAATTATTATTCTCGTAGAGGTCTCGGCCATAACCGGGGTTTCTTCATCGACCTGAAGTTACCCGGGATTGACTCGCTCGAGAGAGTCAACTGCTCGGGCCTACTTCGCCGCCGGCCGAGATTCGATAGATTTATATTCAGTTTCCTCATCTGAATCATCATCCCAACATAGCTGGATCTTTTCAACTTTATCTTTTAAGCTCAGATCTTGTAGTTGTTTACTGATGTCCTCAGATTCAGGTTTAGAATTTCTGCTCCTGTCTTCAGTAGCAAATTCATTAAAAACAAAATGAGGGCTTTCCTCCACGCAAAGGGTTCGATAGTTAAAGACTCTGAAAGCTTTGCTGACCCGGGAGTATCCTACGAACACTCCCTGATCTGACTTGCTATCAAAAGTCTTCATCTGATCTTTCCCATTATTGTGAATAAAACACGAACACCCAAAAATATGGAAATAAGATAGAGAAGGCTTCCTGCCGTTCCATAGTTCATATGGTGTCTTCTTATGCTGTTTTGTCAGTAGAGATCGGTTCTGAGTGTAACATGCAGTATCAGTAGCTTCTGCCCAGAATTTTGTTAGGAGTCCTGAGTCTGCGAGCAGGGTTCTTGCTGCTTCTTTGAGTGTTCGATTTTTCCTCTCAGCAACCCCATTTTGTTGAGGCGTGCGCGCGGCAAACGTCTCATGCTCTATGCCTTCTGCTTTGCAGAACTCATCCACTATGAAATTCAGGAACTCAGTTCCTCTGTCTGAACGTATCTTGACGATCTTTGTGTTCTTCTCGACACTGAGCCTTTTCAGAAGCCTTGGTAACTCTATTTTAACGTCAGACTTGTTGGCAATAAATATGACCCATGTGTAGCACGAGTAGTCATCAATGACCACTAATGCATACTTCTTGTTTTTGATCGTCACTGGAGAGACTGGACCGAACAAATCCATATGTAGCAGCTGAAGGATTCCATCAGTGGAAGGAGATGGAACAGGTGGATTTTGATTCCTTGTTTACTTTCCCTTCAGGCATGCTTCACACTGAGTGTCTTTGCTGAATACTTCATTCGGCAGTCCTCTTGCTAGAGTGTTTCTAGCCAGTTTGTTGAGCGTTTTGAAGTTGAGATGGCTGAGTCTTCTGTGCCATAGCCACCCCGTTCTGTTGTCATTCTTCGCCAACAAACAAGCTTCAGGTTCAGCTGAGTTCCAGTCAGCTACATAGAAATTATTCTTGCGCGAACCTGATAACACTGTTTTCCCTGTGGATTTATCAATAACATCACAGAAACCAACGTAAAAAATCACTCTATTCGAGTTATCACAAAATTGACTAACAGAGAGAAGATTATGCTGAAGTCCTTCAACATATGATACTCTTGGAATTGTTGTTGTTTCAATGCTGAGTGTTGCATAGCCTCTGGTGTAGCCTTTTGCATTGTCTCCAAACTAGATTCAGGGTCCTTCTTCAGTAGTATAATTCTTCAGCAAGTCCTTTTGGTATGTCATGTGTCTTGAGCATCCGCTGTCCACATACCAAGGGTCTTTGTGCACCTGCAAAACATAATTATATTTAGGTACCCTTTATTTTTTATTTTGGGTCCTTAGATGTTAGTTTTGGTAACCCATATCTGTCTTACGACCCTGGTGGTCTCGCAAGCTTTCTTTCCACTTTTGTCAACATATTTGACCACCGGATCGGTCGCTCGCCGACTTCGAGGCCGTTCGGAGAGTCCCGATTTTCTCGAGTGGGTGGATCTGGCCGACCTTTGCCTTTTGCACGGCTTTCTTCTTCCTTTTTTGACTATTGGATCCTCTCCCCGACTATTGGATCATAGTAATATGACCCATACCGAATGGGATGAGTCACCGTGGAGGTTCATACTGATCAGCCCATTTAGTTTTGTTGGTTCCCCCTTGACTGAACTGGGGAGATCTGGTGCTGATCTTCTTGTCAGAGTGCTGATGACTAGGATGAGGTGCCTTCATCTTCTGTTTGTTCTTGGCTAGGGGGTTCAGTATGTCTGAATTGATGGTCTCCCCTTGAACAAACCTTTCAGCTAGCCGGTTTTCTAAGCGTATGGGGGCAGATGAGGAGGCTCCCTGGCTGAATCCAAGTCCCTCCTTGCAATGCCTGGGCTTGTTGCTTGCTAGCATAACCTCTAGCTTCTTTTCAGCGCCCATGTAACGCTCTCATCACGTTCCTCCGCACATCATCACTTTTCTTCAAGCATTTCATGCTCGGCCTCGAAGTCCCGATGCCTCTTACTTTAGTAGACTCGCCCGCATTTTTCTGAGTCAAGTCTTTGGTCAAAGCTGAGATTTGATCTTCTTGATGCTGAGACTTGGCCATGAGAGAGTTTATCTCCTCCCTGAGTCTCAACACAAGTCCTTCTGACTCAGTAGCGACCTGACTCTTCTGAGAAAGTCTCTGATTCTCCACTTTCAGGGTATCCAATTCCTGAACAGTCTTACTGAGCTGCATACTCATCTGAATCTGCTCGTCGAGTAGTTCTTCGTATGCGATTGCGACGTCCAAATTCTCGTCTGCACCTGAAAGAGTGTCGTGTGTGCAGTGTGAAGAGGAATTAAATGGTTCGTGTGAGTTTACCTCATCCTCTTCTCTAGCCATGAGACACTTTTCAGCATCTTCTTCAGCTTCAAGCTCTATGGCCATGAAAGCTGCTTCATCGTCAGATGAATCCATGAAGGAATCGACTTCATCTGAGTCGTCTGAGAGTTCACCAGCAATGTATGCTTGTCTCTTCTTGATGAACTTCTCCCTTCTTGCTTTGCGTGCTGTTCTTTTAGCAGTACTGAGCTCAAGACAGTCATACTGATAATGTCTTGGCTTCTTGCAATTATAGCAGGTTGTGACTCTTTCTTCTTTGCTCTCGCTGTCTTTCGACTGAGCTGAGTCATCTTGTTTCTGCATTCAGAAGTATGCGAGTCAGGAGTGCGCTTAGGCGTGTATTCAGACTTACCCTTGGATTCTCTGAGGGCTTTAGTCACTTTTCTGCGCCTCTCTTCTCCTTCTGGTACTTCACGGCAAGCAGTGCGTACTTCTTGGCTAGATTTCCTTCTTGTATGTCACTGAGTGAAGGTTCAGCCTTGCTAGATGCTGGAGCGGCTGTGCTGACTAATGCTTTAAAGGCATGGTCGATTTCAGTGTCAGCTTTAGCTCGCTGCTTCCTTTGAGGTAAGACGAACTCGAACTCCTCTGCTTTAAGTTCTGAGAAGATATGGTCAGGAGTAACAATATCTAAATCAGAATGACGTAATAGAGTAGCAAAAGGGGTCCAGTTTCCGTCTGGTAGTGCCCGTTGATATGGTTCAGATTCATCTCTCGGTTGGAGAATGTCTTTCCCAGCCCGTTGATAGTGTTCATCAGATTAGAAAATCTGACATTGAGATCTTCAATAGAGTCACCAGGCATGACAGACAATCTCTCCAGCTTCTGAAGTTCCAGCGCAAGTTTATTTGCTTTAATCTTCTGAGTCCCCCGACTCAGTAGCGCTAGAGCATCCCAGAGTTCTTTCGCGGACTTACAGTCCTGAACTCTTTCGAGATAGGAATCACTCAGGGTGGTCAGTATGGAGTATGGCGTTTCTGGCACGCGGTCTAAGTTGTGAAGCTTCTTCTCCTCAGGGGTGAAGAGGCTTCTATCCTTGGGGATCTTCTTCCCGGTCACCATTCCTCCTCCATCTGCTGGATCTTGAGCTACGACGCTATCGATCATAGGAATGATAGGTCCATCCTCCAGAACCTCTGTCATGCTGTCGTGGAGGGAGGTCAGATGTGCCTCCATTCTGACCCGCCATACGCCATAGTTCTCTACTGAGAACATGGGTACCATCCTTATCCCTGATATATCAGACATGATGAGTAATGATATGAATGAAGAATGATATGCAGTGAAAACGTTTTCCGGATCCGTTCAAGTAGACCAGTTTCAGAATAACAAGAGTCTTATAGAACTCCTGCTCTGATACCAATTGTTGGTCCCGAGATTACGTTCAGGTGTAGAGGGGGGGGGGTAAATACACCTGAAAACAAATTTCTCAACTTAAACACGAACAGTCCTTTTCAGGATAGTGTCGTACTGAACAAGTTCAGCAGATCAGACAAGCTGTTCTGAATCGTGTGGCAGAGTGACTGACTCTACTGAGATCTGCTAGCTGACTTAGAGTCAGAATTCAGTATCTTCTAGATAGAGTTCAGTAGTGCGGAATAGTGTAGGCCCAAATTCAGTTGCGTTAGGAAAATATTTTTATTAAAACAGTCTCAGTTGATTAGTGCAGTCTGTTAAGTTTGGTGAAACTCAGTTGAATGATTTAAAGAAGGTTTTCAGTATGAACAGTAAATCAATGCAACAGTAAAAACAGAACACAAGACATAGAGATTTTTAAAGTGGTTCGGACAAAAAATCCTACGTCCACTGTCCCGAAAGATCAGGAAGCTATGTATTATACTGAGATAGTCTCAGTTGGTTTGTACACTGGACAAATACTGGTCTTGAGATTTATACTGAGCAAGTCTCGGCTTACGTGGCTATCAAACTAAGTGTTTGAAAAACTCTCCAACAGTGAAGGAGTCCTTTACAGTAAGGATCAGTTCAGAAGTGAACTCCTTCATCTAAGCTATGGATATATGCTATTGAGATTAGGTTAGAGGGATAGGGAACAAGGATGTAGCTTCTAGAACGACGAACAGCTGAGTGTAAGCTTTGGGTTCGTGTATCGTCGTTTGGATACTAGAGGTTGTATTAAGCAGTTCAGCTTGGTTCCCTAAGAGTAGAAGTATAGTCTTTCGCCGGAGATTGATTCTTCGAACTTCTTGCGGAAGACTTAGGCTTTTTCGAATTTGCTTGTTTGAATGCTCTGTGTGTTCTTTCGTGTATGCAAAGGTTCGGTGAGGTACGTGAGCTTCAAATTTGATTTATCCCTTTATTTATAGAGAAGAGATTAAGATAGATCCGTTGGAGACGACGATCCTTTGTCTCTCTCTTTTGGGTAGCTAACGGCTCTTTTGAAGTATGGTGGCAGTGTCCTTTCCCTCCATTTCTGGAAAGTTGTTGACTTGCAGCTTTAGTAGATATAGGGTACGTGTCTGCTTGTCATTGGCCGAGGTTCAGAAAGTGGTTGAGACAGAACAGACTTCAAGGAGATCTGAAGCTGACTTCTCTCTTCCTCGTATTAACTCTGTTGACTTGACTTTTAAAGATCCCGACGGCCGAAGACCGCCCGGCCGTTGCCGAGTCCGATCTCTTATTTAGTGGCATGCTCCAACTGAGTCGGCTCTATCGAAGATCAGCTCGAGTTCGGTGAACTACTCTCGTTGAGTTCAATTCTATCGACTCCCTTTCGCATATCTGCTCCCGTTGAGTCCAAGATCACCGGGTCTTCTACTCGGCACCGAGGCGGATAATCTACCGAGTGCCCGAACTGAGAGCAGTAGTGTCCGCCGAGTCTGAAACCTCAGAGACAAAAACAGATTACAACGTAATGGTTCACCAATCAATAGAGGGTTTTGGGATCTGCAAATCTTCATAGACTCTTTCAGAGCACATGGCTACTGAGTGTATGACAACACAGAAGACTGGGTCATTTCCCACTATTTACCAACATTGCTGAGGATAGAATCATCACCCAACACTTAACGACTGCATCCCTACAGCAGCCGCGCCTTCAGGGGGTTCTGATCCCGATGTTCATGACCCACCCAGTGATGCAGGCCCTGAGAAGCCTGCTGAGGGAACTCAACTGGAGGAGGGTGCTCAACCCTCTGCTGATTTACCTATCAGCACCCTTCGAGTTGTGGACCCTATTTAGTCGGCAACTGGAACCTCTCGAGCTGTGGACCCTATTTAGTTGTTGTGGACCCTATTTAGTTGTGGACCCTATTTAGCTGTGCACCCTATTTAGTTCCAGGTAAGTCGGCAACTGAAACCTCTTGAGTTGTGGACCCTATTTAGTTGTTGCTGGGGTCTACGTATGAGGTTGCGCCCAGCTCCAAAGGCCAACGGTCCGAGATGGCCAAGGCTCGAAGAGTCAAGGAGCACAGAATAGGCTCTTCGCCAAGGATGTCCATCGCAGCTTGGAAGAACACAACTGAAGCTCAGAGTGAGGAGTTCAAAGAACTGAAAACTTCCATTCAAAACTCAGCAGTTCCTGATTTCTTAGCAATTCTCATGGAATCATTAGCCACTCAAAGAGCAGAATTTGAAAACCAACAGGCATCGTTGGTGGCTGCCCAGAAATCACTTCTAGAAGAATATAAGGCAGCCCACTCAGCACATACCGCTTGTTGGGATTGTGTATACTAGAAGCAAATTTTATGCTTGTATACAATGTGTTTTGTCCCTACCACTATTTTATTTTCCTATCTGATAAATATATATTTGCACATGTTATCCTTTATCTTGTATAAAAGTTAGATTTGTGTGGTGTGTCGGGTATCACAGAAGAAAACACAAATTGGTTGAACTGACAAGATATAAACAGTTATCACAGCTGAGACAACTTAAGGATAAGTTGTTGGTTTAAGCTGCAGTTTAGATAAGAAGTGGCTTGTCTTAGCTGCTTGTCTTTACTGGTACACTTAACGTGGTGTATTGATGGATCACATTGAGATGTGTTCTCCTAACTAACCTTAGTAGAGAACCAAGATCTCGGTGACTTAGCTGGTCTTAAGCTTGATAAGACTTCAGCTGAGTGCATTTGGCTATCTATCACTTTGACCTACTATGGTGAACGTCATCGCGACCGCATCTACGTATCTTAGGTGTTAGTAGTTATTTGTGGCTCAGGCTGGTTGTCTGTATCTTGCAGCCGTATCCTAGTAAAATGAGTTGATAATATCCCCTGAGGAACTCGAAAGGATTAGCAAACTAAACCCGGCCGGTTGATTAAGTTCAGGTGTGTTAATTAGGTCGAGTGGTACTACTTAGGAATATAAGATGTTAATTAATTTAAGCTGTCAGTGAGCTTAATTAATTAACGGATATTTCTATCTTAAATACGGAGATCGATTAAGTCTAAAATACAAGCCCTTGCTCAATTTGGGATAAAGGGGTAAGTCAGCACAGATTCTCTAGTGGAATGAATCTGTGTTTATTAATTAAGTTCGCTTTGGGCTGAGCATAGATAATTAATTAATTTGAGGCCCAGCTTTATTTCTTGTATTAGATCCCTGATCTGACCCCAATTAGTTGCCTAGTTATTTATTGTCTCTCAGAAATTATTATTAATGGATTAATGTATTTTACATTATATAATAATGTTATTTATCTAGAATTAATTGGCTGGGCCAATTAATTGATAAATATTAGTAGCCCAGTGGATTAATTAATTATATTATGGGCTAATTATGTGGAAACCCATTAGAAATATAATTAAATTAATGAGCTACAAATATATTAATATTATATTGGTTTTTGAAGCCTATATATATTAATATTCTGTTCAGAAATAGATGATATACATACACATTATCATTCAAGCTACACGCGATATTGAGAGAGACAGAAATCTTATTTTCTCCAGTTCTCTGACAACCCAGAGGGAGAAAAAGGTCGGACACAGATCAGAAGATCTGACACACGAGCAACAATCAGAGCTGCGACAACATACGAAGGAGGAAGGTAATCGTTCTTAACCTAATATTTTCTTCAATTGGTATCAGAGTCTGGTTTAGGCTCTGATTGTTGCTGTTAGATGCATGATTAGGTTTTAACTCCGTCGTTATCGGGTTAATTTTCATGTTTGGGGCGGCCTACGAGCCACTGTTTTAACCCCGTTGTAACGTTTTTCTCGTGAGAAAATCCACGAATAGATCATAGGACCTATATGTTATGTGATTGTACTGTTTTGTACTATAATTGGTCCTGGATGCACAAAAATCGAGGCGCGACGGCGTAGAAGGACGGAAAAGGGTGAAACCCTAGCTTCTGGCAGATCACGACCTCCAGATTGCGGACATGCGTGGGAGCGCGTGCTACAGTATTTTTTCGTTCCATTCAGATAGTGTTGTTCGTTTTTTCGTTATCTTCGTCTGGATAGGTCGCACGACCCATTCCGATTTCTGGTTTGACCGAAATAGCATCGGAAAGGAGAAGTGGTCGTGCTGTCCAGAAATCCCCAAATTGGCCAGAAAACCCTAGTTTTCTAGCGTTCCGCCGCATTTTGCGGTGGCAATTCCCGGCGGGTTCGGGGTCCGATTTCCGATCGGCTTGAACCTGTGGAATCCTCGTCTTACGAGCTTCGCGTCGATAGATCCTAAGGGATCATCCAATCCCGGATGCGATCGAAATTGACATCTGAAGTTTGCTGCTCGTCATGAATTCGTTCTGGCGAATCGTTTGAAAATTAGGAAATTGAGGAACTAATCTTGGCCGGAATCCGTTACACGGTGGTCGTGAGTGTTCTAATTACATTTCCCCTCTTTCAATTGATCGAATCACGGCTCGGAGAGTACGAATTTGAGCGGCGAAGCTCGCCGGCGACGGGATGCGAAATTTGCTTGATTCCCGTCGCGGCGGCGGCAATTGTCACCGGAATTAGGCCGCCCAGACGTGTGGGTCGTGCCTAGGGGCGGCAGGAGACGACGAAGACGGCTGTGCCGGGCCGTGGAGGGCGCAGCAGCCGCGCATCTGCTGCCGGAAGCGCGGCCGCGCGCAGGTGTTGATTCGCGCTGCTGCAGGCGGCGGCGCGAGGCGGCGCTAGGCGGGGCAGGTCGAGGCGGCGTCTCCTCGACGGCTTCGGGAAGGCAGCAGCAGGCCACGTTCGGCGGTGGAGCGGCGGCAGCGGCCGCGCGCTGCTGCGTCTACAGCGCCGAACGGCGGGCTTTCCGGCGGAGTAGGCTGCCGGTTCCTGGCTCGCCGTGGACGGACGACCACCACCACGTCGGCTGCAGGCCGAGAACCGGCCTACAGCGGCGGCGGGAGGTGAACCAGTGGCGGCGGCGGTTCGTTGTAGATGTCGCTGACGTGGCGCCACGTCAGCCCTAGCTGTACACATGTTTGCCACGTGTCTGACACGTGGCAAATGACCTGATGACGTGGCATGAGACAGTTTTCGATGCAGTTTTCAGATTCGAAGATTTTGAAGATCGAAGAGCTGTATTCTGATCGAGCTATGTAATAGTTAGGAATTACGTGTTTTAAAGCCCGATAACGACGTTTTAAATTTCCTATTTGCGCATTTATTTTTTATTATGCTTTAGCATGCGATTAATTGCGCTTAGAAAAGCATGAAAATAGGATTTACGTCGTATTAAAGCATGTTTTATTTTTCACGAGCACGTTTTATTATGTGCGTTTAGAAATTACATGATTTAGGAATTATGTGGATATGCATGATTCAAAACGAACCTTTTGAAGAAAAAGACTAAGCAAATAATAAATTAAATATTTAATTGGATTCCATTTAAATTGGAAATTAAATATTTAACCGGACCTCCATTAATTGGACCTTACACAAAAGTGGAACAATTATATGAGTAAACGTCCACCTGAGTAGATTGCTTGTATTTTTGAACCACGAGTTTTGTGAGATGAGTTTTCTAATGTAATACTTAATTATTATTGAGTAGTGGGAGCGAAGCCGTAAACGTCCACCTGAGTGGCTTGCGTGCCTAGTAAATACGAGTACTTTAGCAAATAATAATTAAATAAGATGGCTAATTAAATCAAATTGAAAGCGGTATGGTTCGCGTAAGTATGCCAATTTCGAGAATTTGATGTTAATTCGGTCAAATTAATGGTCAGAGCTTAGATGTCACCGCGGGTACAACTTCCTGAGAAGTCCCTTCCCGCGTTTTAATATTAATAGTGACATGGTCCAGAGATATCAGATTATTAATTTCATTCTTCTTAAGAACCTAGGCGTGGATTGGAATTAAAGAGCTAGGTATATAGCTTGGTCTACGGGTACACGAGTAAACGTCCACCTGAGTGGCTTGCGAGTGTGATCTCTAGGGCTATTCGAGTATTTAACATCATTGGTTTTTCAAAAGCTTACAATGATGGTTAATTACGAATTATGTGCAAATATTAACTTTATACATGTTTTCTAAATTATATTTTTCAGATATATTTGTTCGAGATTTTTCAAGTTCCTAAACAGTCTCACCAACCAAACCCTAACGGGTTTAACAATTTTTAAATAATTTCATAGAGTGGAAGAGATATCTTACCGCTCCCAATAAAAGCTCTGCAAAGGTCTTAGAACAACTTCTGTTTTAGGACCGCTATGTCTAAAAACGAGTTTACTATGAGTATGTTACTCAAATCTTTGGTAGCGGTCAAAGAGGTTATAGGAAAGGGAAAGAGTGCTCAAGTCTTGAATATCCCTAGTAGTTTAAGGAATCCTCCAAAAGACGGAAACCAGAAAAAGAGCAGAAAGGGTGAACATTTCAAGAAGAGCATTGGGAGTAAGAAGACGGTCCTTACCGGCGACATGCGAATGTCAAAGGAGAAAGGAAGGTTCTTCAAGAGTGGTAAGAAAGGGCACTGGAATAATTATAATCCAGAAGTCAAGGCAAAAACAGAAAGAGACGCGAGTCGCTCTTGTAACTGAAACTGTTCTGGTTTCCTCTTCTACCCACGAATGGGTAGTGGATTCGGGGCAACTGATCATGTTTGTTACACCTTGCAAGGTTTCTTGCAGAAAAGGCAATTGAGCAATGGCGAGGTGGTAGTCTCAATGGGCAATGGATCGAAAGTTCCTGCAATTGCCATTGGAGATTTACATCTATCTTTTGATAGTTCTGTTTTAGTACTTAAAGATGTTTAATATGTGCCTGAGCTTATGCGAAACATTATTTCTGTTTCAAAACTCTGCACCATGGATGGTTATAAATCAAGTTTTGCTAGTGAAGTTTCTATCATGAAAGACGATGATTTTATCTGTGGTGGACCATTAAACGGATCTTTATATACTATTACTTGCAAACCGCGTAGTTCTGTTAATATTGCTTCCTCATCATCAAATCCTAAGAAGAGGAAAGAGTCTTCTAAGGTAAACCAAACTTATCTGTGGCACTTAAGACTAGGTCACATCAATCTTAACAGGACTCAGAGGTTGGTGGAATATGGATCATTGGAGTCTCTCCAAGATTGAACCATTTCCAACTTGCGAAACCTGTTTGGAAGGAAAGATGATGACTAGGCCTTTCAAGGCAAAGGGTTATAGAGCCACAGAAGTATTAAGTTTGACACATTCTGACTTGTGTGGGTCTATGTCTACACAAGCTCGTGGAGGATATGAGTACTTCGTCACATTTACTGACGATTACTCGAGGTATAGATATGTTTACCTTCTTCGCCACAAGTTGGATTGCTTTGAAACCTTTAAGGAATTCAACGCAGAAGTGGAGAAGAAGCTAGGTAAAGAAATCAAAACACTACGATCTGATCGTGGTAGGGAATACCTATCCAACGAGTTCAAGGACTACTTGACAGAATGTGGGATTACATCCCGGTACCGACAAAGACCGGGCACGCCTCGGCCAGAATGGTGTGTCAGAGAGAAGGAACCGAAGTCTCTTAGAGATGGTTCGGTCGATGATGAGTTATGCAACTTTGCCAGTTTTCTTTTGGGGATATGCCCTAGAGACTGCAGCATACTTGCTGAAGCGTGTGCATTCCAAGTCGGTACAAAAGATCCCTTTCGAGTTGTGGAGCGGGCACAAACCCAGTATGCACCACTTAAGGATTTGGGGTTATCCTGCTTATGTGTTAAATAGGCAGGCCGACAAATTGAAATCACGTTCAGAAGTGATGTTGTTCATAGGGTATCCAAAGGAAACGAAGGGTGGATACTTTTATGATCCTAAAGAACAGAAGATCGTTGTTAGCCCTAACGCTCGGTTCTTAGAAGAGGATTACATTAGTAACCATAAATCTCGAGTCGACATCATCCTTGAGGAATTATAAGGTGGTCGAGTTCCACTTGAACAGCCAGTTGTGCAAGATAGTACTCCACGAGTAATTGCACAATCTGTTAACACAGCGCCTGACACTGTTCGACGTAGTGGGAGGATGATATTTATACCTGATCGGTATATGTTCGATGTGGAGACGTTTGATCATCTCCCAGTAGATCAATAAGATACCGTGGATCCCTGGACTTACAACGAAGAGTGGGAGATGTAGATGCAGATTCCTAGCGAATCGTCATGGACTCAGAATTTAAGTCCATAATTGATATGGATGTATACGAGATCACTGAACTACCTGAGGGCTGCAAGGTTATTGGTAGTAAGTGGGTATACAAGAGAAAGAGAGATGACCGAATGGAGAGATCATGGCGTATAAGACCAGGCTAGTGGCGAAGGGTTTTACCCAGAAAGAAGGCATCGATTACGAAGAGACCTTCTCGCCTGTAGCAATGATCAAGTCTATTCGGATTCTCCTTGCCATAGAAGATCACATGAACTTAGAGATCTGGAAAATAGATGTCAAAACCGTATTCCTAAACGGTCACCTTTAAAAAGGTAGGGACATCTACATGAAACAACCAGATGGTTATGTGAAGGAGGGCGAAGAGCATCTAATTTGGAAGCTTAAGAAGTCTATTCATGGACTTAAACAAGCTTTCCAATTATAGCACCAGCGTTTTCGACGAGGTAGTCAAATCATATGGATTTGTATCCTGTCCTAAAGAGGTGTGTGTACCATATTTGTGTTAACGGATCAGTGGTGTTTCTTGCATTTTACGTAGATGACATCCTTCTCATTGGCAACAATGTTGAAGTGTTATCAGACGTAAAGACGTGGTTATCCGAGCAGTTTCAAATGAAGGACTTTGGTGAAGCTGCTTATATCATTGGGATCAAGGTTATTCGAGATTGCCAGAAAAGGATATTAAGCTTGTCACAAGCGTCCTACATTGACACTGTTATTGCTTGTTTTAGCATGCAAAATGCCAAGAGAGGTTCAGTATCTTTCAGACATGGCATTTTTCTATCCAAGAATCAGTGCCCTAAAACGCCTAAAGAGATAGAAAGTATGAGGCTAGTACCATATGCTTCCGCTATCGGTAGCCTCATGTATGCGATGCTTTGTACGAGAGAAGATATCTCATATGATGTAGGCATGGTCTCAAGATATCAGTCTAACCCTAGAAAGGAACACTGGACTGCGATCAAGCATATTCTCAAATACCTTAAACGGACTAGAGATTATAGGCTTGTTTACCGTCAAAGCGATCTAGTGTCTTTGGGTTATACAGAATCGGATTTCCAGGCTGACAGAGACAAGAAGAAGTCTACCTCGGGTTATGTGTTTACCTTGGGAGGTGGATCTATTTCATGGAGGAGTGCAAAGCAGAAATGCATTGCGGACACAACCATGGAAGCAGAGTATGTGGCTGTTTCAGAAGCTTCGAAAGAGGCAGTTTGACTCAAGAATTTCTTCCAGGATCTTAATATTGTTCTGAACTTGCCTAAGACTATCACAATTTATTGTGATAACTCGGGTGCAGTGGCAAATTCAAAGGAACCTAGATCTCACAAGGCATCTAAACACATAGATAGGAAGTACCACATTATACGAGTATTTGTAAATCGAGGAGACGTGGTGATTGACGAAATTGGAACTGAAGTCAACCTAGCTAATCCTTTCACTATGAGCTTATCACTCCCGGCTTACGAGAAGCATGTTCGTGGCTTAGGAGTGGTAGAGATGCCCCCCACTTAGGACTACAAAATTTTTTGTATAAGTGGGAGAAGATGCAGTGATAGATAGGATAGATAGCTGAGAGATAGTTGAGTACAAGTTTGTACCTAGAACTAACACATTGTATACTAAAAGTTTACTTTAGTATAAGTGGGAGAATTGTTGGGATTGTGTATACTGGAAGCAAATTTTATGCTTGTATACAATGTGTTTTGTCCCTACCACTATTTTATTCTCCTATCTGATAAATATATATATTTGCACATGTTATCCTTTATCTTGTATAAAAGTTAGATTTGTGTGGTGTGTCGGGTATCACAGAAGACAACACAAATTGGTTGAACTGACAAGATATAAACAGTTATCACAGCTGAGACAACTTAAGGATAAGTTGTTGGTTTAAGCTGCAGTTTAGATAAGAAGTGGCTTGTCTTAGCTGCTTGTCTTTACTGGTACACTTAAGGTGGTGTATTGATGGATCACAGTGAGATGTGTTCTCCTAACTGACCTTAGTGGAGAACCAAGATCTCGGTGACTTAGCTGGTCTTAAGCTTGATAAGACTTCAGCTGAGTGCATTTGGCTATCACTTTGACCTGCTATGGTAAACGTCATCGCGACCGGATCTACGTATCTTGGGTGTTAGTAGTTATTTGTGGCTCAGGCTGGTTATCTATATCTTGCAGCCGTATCCTAGTAAAATGGGTTGATAATATCCCCTGAGGAACTCGAAAGGATTAGCACCCTAAACCCAGCGGTTGATTAAGTTCAGGTGTGTTAATAAGGTCGAGTGGTACTACTCAGGAATATAAGATGTTAATTAATTTAAGCTGTCAATGAGCTTAATTAATTAACGGATATTTCTATCTTAAATACGGAGATCGATTAAGTCTAAAATACAAGCCCTTGCTCAATTTGGGATAAAGGGGTAAGTCAGCACGGATTCTCTAGTGGAATGAATCTGTGTTTATTAATTAAGTTCGCTTTGGGCTGAGCATAGATAATTAATTAATTTGAGGCCCAGCTTTATTTCTTGTATTAGATCCCTGATCTGGCCCAATTAGTTGTCTAGTTATTTATTGTCTCTCAGAAATCATTATTAATGGATTAATGTATTTTCACATTATTTAATAATATTATTTATCTGGAATTAACTGGCTGGGCCAATTAATTGATAAATATTAGTAGACTAGTGGATTAATTAATTATATTATGGGCTAATTATGTGGAAGCCCATTAGAAATATAATTAAATTAATGAGCTACAAATATATTAATATTATATTGGCTTTTGAAGCCTATATATATTAGTATTCTGTTCAGAAACAGATGATATACATACACATTATCATTCACGCTACACGCGAGATTGAGAGAGATATAAATCTTATTTTCTCCAGTTCTCTGACCACCTAGAGGGAGAAAAAGGTCGGGACACAGATCAGAACATCTGACACACGAGCAACAATCAGAGCTGCGACAACATACGAAGGAGGAAGGTAATCGTTCTTAACCTAATATTTCCTTCACCGCTACCATCTCTTCACTGAGTTAGGCCAACGAGCTCAGAATCCAGTCTATCTAGAAGGCGTGTGAAGAGAAAATAGATGCCAAACTGAAGTCAATCCAGGAGTTGGTTGATTCCTCTCACAAGAAGTACAGTGAATATCTCATCATAGAGAGGAATGACCTTCATCAGAAGTTTGAAAGCATGCAGACAGCCTTGGACCAGCTAGCTACTGCATTATAGGATTGAACAGCAAAGTCGTTCCTGTCCAAACCCCTGGCTCAGCTGATGATGCCAAAAAGGGGGAAAGGACACCTAGAGGGAAGAGATCAGTACTAGGAGCAACTGGAAGCCGATCAGCTCCTACTGACCCCTCAGGAACAGTAGTAGGTCAGGCCCAGGGTGTCTCAAGCGTCGGAGATGTAGAGCGCGTTGAGACTGGCCCAAGCACCTCAGGACCGAAGGAGCCCAAGGAATCAACAAAACTAGACTTCCGCATAACATATTAAGGAAGTTGCTGAGTTCCTTGAGGAGGACTCAGATGAGGAAGAGAATCCTCTGCCTCCTCCAGTGGCGGGTAAAGGAAAGAAGAAGCTAAAACTTCCTACACCACTGAAGAAAGGGGCTAAAAGATACATCAGGCCTAAAGAACAAGCTCAAATAGAAGCTGATGAGAAGCTTGCCAGGGAGATTGTTGAAGCTGAAGCAGTAAACAAACCAAAGAAAGCTCCGGCTAAAGCTAAAACTAAAGTCTCATGAAGGAAGCCTGGTACTAGGCCTCCTCCCAGAAAGCTGAAAATCGGCGATGAGGCCGATAAAGAGAAAGAGAAAGAGGCTGAACAATCAAAGAAAGCTGCAACTGATTCTTAGCAACAATCTAATCAACAACAGTCTGAACAGCTGCAGCAGCAGCAGCAGGAAAGGCCAAGAGTTGAGCCCACTATCAAAGAAATGCTTAACTTTAGCATGATCGCCTTGGACAAACGTGCTCAATATTATCATCTAGAAGAATACAGGCGTCAAGAGACTCTTCCAAAGGAAAAGGCTGCCGAGGCAGCCAGGGAAGCCGAGAGACTGAAGCCCAGGCCACCACCACCGAAGGATACTGAAATCCCTTACAGATATAGGCGAGGCAAGAAACCTACTGATCAAAAGATGCATAGATGGCCGAGGGTGGATAAGTGGATGTCGTGGGAAAGACTCAGAAGTGGGAGTCACTGAAGGTCGATTTTATCAAGAGGCACTACGTATGGAGATATTGGCCTGATACCCACAAGAACGAAGCCTTTGCCGAATGGCTACTTATATGCGATCCAGAGATTTATGACATAGTAGAGAAGCCATTAATGACAAGGAAGATGTCCAAACTCCTGTCTTCAGACCTCTGCCACCTCCTCAGAAACTTGATGGCTCACTCTACACTGGAGTTATTGAAGAAGAAGTCAGAAAAACTATCTTGGCTTTGGAACTTGATGAGACTGATCCTGATGATGTGCTGAAGATTCAGAAGCTCCGGAAGGACACATTTCAGATGTATGTACTCCCTTTGCCAGAAGACAAGTGTAAAGATTTCAAGGCAGGGATCCAGAGATTCAGGAGATAGCTTCTAGTCTTTTTTTTGTTTGTAGATAGCAAGTGATGTACAGTACTGAATTCCAATATATAAAATATCTTTTGTTGTTTGGCCCGACAATACCTTATTATCTCCATGTCCTGTTTGTTTATTTAAGCTTAACACTCAGAATCACCTAAGTGATTACTGACTCACACACTCACTGTTTATATCTGTGTTTGTCTGTTTTTGGTTATATTGATTAGGCTCTATTTGTTTGAGTAAGGGGGAAATTGTTGTTTGTGGGAATTTGTTACTAGAATTTGTAATAGGTTCTGATACCTCATTTTTGTATCCCTCAGTAGATTAGAACTTGATGTACAACTCCACTGATTCTACTTGTAATATTTGTAAGGAGTCTGTATTTGATAGTTTGTAGTGTTAGATTTTGGCATCATCAAATAGGGGAAATTGTTGGGATATGATTCAGCAGTATACATGTTAATGAGTTAAAAGATTTGGTTGATCCCAAAACCCTAATTTGATTGGTGAACCATTGAGTTGTAATAGTTATACCTCTGTCTCGGAGAGTTTCAGACTCAGTAGACATTCCTTCAGCATGGTTCAGGCTTAGAGTTCTTTCTGCTGACCCTTCAGTAGACTATCCGCCTCAGTACCATGGAGTGAAGACTCAGTAGTGCTGGACTCAGCAAGAGAAACATATTGTTGGTCCGGAGACGATAGTCAGGTGTAGAGGGGGGGGGGGTGAATACACCTGATCACAGTTTCTTTTCTCAGAACGTGAAGGACAGTTGAGCTGTAGGTTGCAACTGATGAACAGTGCCAGTTAGTAACCTTCGATCACGGGTCAGAGTGTGCCAACTACTGAGCTCTCCTACTGACTTTAGTCAGTACTTGAAACTCAGTCGGAGACATTGTGCGGATAAGTGTGTAGGCTCGGAGATTCGTCTCAGTTTGAAAATGTATTTTCGCAAGTTAAAGTATTTTGGCTAGTGCGCTTTTATAAATACGTTTTATGCAAAGATATGATTTTAAACCAGTTTGTATGCAATGCAATAAAACAGTAAATAACACAAGCAATATAACGTGGTTCGGATATGCAAGATCCTACGTCCACGGTCCTGACAAGGCAGGAGAACTTGTTGATTAATCTGAGCAAGTCTCAGCAAGGAATCTGCATGCACCGGATGACCCTTCTAAGTTATAGTCCTTAGCGACTTTACAATTCAAACCTAAGTTCGAAAGGGAGGGGATAATCTCCAACTAGAAGGAGTTCTTACAATAAGAACAATTCACAGAAAGTGAACTCCTTCGAATTTCTAAGCTATGAATATGGCAATGAGCTTAGCTAGAGAAGAAAGGGATCTAAATAACTCTAGAGAGAAGAACTAGAAATATTCTATGAAGGCAAGTTCTTCGCTGGATGATCTTTCAAGTTTGCTAGAGTGTTTGAATGCTTGAGCGTTTTCCCTTTTTTAATCCCGTGCATAGAGCTCGGATTTCTTCTCTATTTATAGTTGTGAGCAGGCATATGTCCGTTGGAGAAGACGATGCCACGTGTCACAAGCTTCCAAAGAAAACGACAATCTTTTTTGAATTGTTGCAGCAGGGCAGTTGACACTGTACATGAGAGCAGCTTTAGTTGGTCAGAGTAGGTAAAGCGTTGTCGGCTTCTCATTGGTCGAGGTTTGTGGTAGGTGAGAATGTGTCAGTGTTCAGAGTTGACTTTTCCACATCCTTGTATGATCTTCTGCTGAACTTCGAAATGACTTTTACGATTGGGTCGTTTTTACGTCGGACTGACGTAGATTCAAGATAATCTCTGTCTTCTTCGACTTAGTCGGCTGACTAGCTGATAAGGCTTTGGTGGGTCAGCTGATGACAGCGAAGGTACTAAGCTTTGCATTATGTTCTTCTGCTGATAACTATCAACTGACGGGCTGTCTTCTACTGAAGGTAAAGATCAGCTGCTGGCTGAAGAACGCGAGCTCTTACACTGATTGCGTGGGGTTCTGGAAAGTAACTTCGACAGAAGATCAATCCAACATTTTACCCCGTACAGGACTTAGACAATAAGATAATCAATTACAAAAAGTCTAACTTATACATCATCTAATCCTATCGAGACACTACACTACTGATATCAGCTGGGTTTTGGGATCTTCAATTCCATAGTACTACTATGATTTCCCCCAATATTATTTTAACCGCTAATCAATTGAATACCATCTACTAACTCATAACCCAACAATTTCCCCCTAATTGATGATGCCAAAACCTCTACTTCTTTAAAAACAAAGACAGGAATGCTAGACTACTGACTTAGAAAGACTTCAGTAAAACTGAAACAGATAACTTCAGTAAGTTCAGCAGGTGAGAGATAGGCAAAATCAGAGAAACGGTTATGTGTGAGTGTGTGTCAGATCACTTCAGTGATCAGTTGTGACAAACACAAGCAAAAGCCGTAAGACAATGAGTAATTGTCTGGCAAGCAATAGAAACTGATCTATATGATCAGAGGATTACAAGGTTTCTATTACTATTACAACAAACTGAGATAAGAAGATCAAGGCTGAAGTCTGAATCTCTGCGTTCGACTCTTGAAGTCTGCAGACCTGTCAACTGGAGGATCCAGACAATAAAACTTGTAGATTCTTCTCCGCAGAGTCTGGATTTCCTCGAGATCCTCAGGTCGATCAGAGCTGAGATTGTGATGATAAACAGTTGCCTCGATCTCATCTTCTATCTCTTTTGTGCAAAGCATGCCGCGAGCAGTCATGGGCGGAGGGATTCTTCTGAAGGCTGGAGCTCTGATGGGTATCTTCTCTTTCTCCATGATTGGCAGAAGTTGTTCTGCGAACTGGGGAAAGTTATGATGAAGACATTCTTCGAATAGTTGATCAGCATGTATCCCAGACGGATAGAAGTCCCATACATGATATCCCTTGATGAAAGATTGTTGGTCCCGAGAGTGAGTTCAGGTGTAGAGGGGGGGGGGTGAATACACCTGAATCCAAATTTCTCAACTTCGAACACGAACAGTCCTATTCAGGAAGATGCCGCTTGAAATGATTAATGCAGACTGCACAACTGTTCTGAATCGTGTTAAAGGCTAAAAGGATGACTAGGCTGAGATCTGCTAACTGACTAGGTCAGAATTCAATATCGATCAGCAAGAGTTCAGTGCGCGGAATAGTGTAGGCCCAAATCAGTTTTTATGAGAAAATGTTTTAAGTCTCAGTTCAAAAGATAAGAAGTTCAGTATACTGAGACAATTAATTGATTTTAAATAAGATGTTCAGTATGCACAGTAAAATCAATGTAACAGTAAGTAAACGACACAAATTTTTAAAGTGGTTCGGATATCAACAATCCTACGTCCACTGTCCCGATAGATCAGGAGGCTATTTATTATACTGAGTTAGTCTCAGTCAGCTTGTGCACAGGACAAAGCCGTGGCTTGGGGATTATACTGAGCAAGTCCCAGTTTACACTTCTATCAAACTTAAAGTGTTTGACAAACTTCTCCAACAGTGAAGGAGTCCTTATACAATAAGGATTGGGTTCAAAAGTGAACTCCTTCATCTAAGCTATGGATATATCGGTTGAGCTTAGGGTTAGAGGGATGGGGAACAAGAATGTAGCTTCTAGAGCGACGAACGGCTGAGGTTTAGCTTTAAGTTCGTGTCACGTCGCTTGGATACTAGATGCTTTGTTGACGGTTCAGCTTGGTTCCCTTATGAGCTTAAAGGTAGTCTTTCGCCGGATATAACTCTTTCGATTCTTGCGGAAGACTTAGGCATTCGCTCGTTTGAAAGTTCGTGTGTGTGTTCGTTTCTTCGTTAGCTCGTGAACTCTCGAACTTCAAATCTTGAATGATCCCTCTATTTATAGAGAAGAGATTGAGAAAGATCCGTTGGAGACGATCTTCTTCTCTCTCTCTCTTTTTGGTAGTAAACGGCTCTTTTGGCGTAGGTAACAGTGCCTTTTCCTCCTTTTTCGGAAAGTGTTGACTTGCAGCTTTAGTAGGTAGGATGACACGTGTATGTTTGTCATTTGTCGAGGCGGATAGAGCGGTTGAGACAACGACAGACTTCGAGACAAGCCGAAGCCGACTTCTCTCATCCTCGTATATGACAATGCCGATTGTCTTTCAAAAGATTCAGACGATCCCGAAGACTATCTGCCGATCTTGAGTCCGACCTTGTATTCGGTAGATAGACAGTGAGATAAGTCTATCGAAGATCAGCTACGAGTCCAATGAACTACCCCCGCCGAGTTCGGTTCGATCGACTCTCTCGCATATCTTGCTCCCGCCGAGTCCAAGATCACCGAGTCTTCTACACCGGTGCCGAGGCAAATAAGCTACCGGCGCCTTGACCGGAGCAGAGTGTCTACCGAGTCCGAAACCTCGAGACAAACAACATATACAACGAAATGGTTCACCAATCGGATAGGGTTTTGGGATCTTCAAATCTTCTCAACAGTTCGTAGTACATAGAGCTACCGAGCTTGGTTCAAGTATAGAAGATAGAATCATTTCCCACCGAGTGAAACAAAGGCTTGAGGATAGAATCATCACCCAAGCAATTTCCCCCTATTTGATGATGCCAAAACCTATCATCTATGCTAACACTAAACAGACAGAAACAAATCTCCTTACAATTTTACAAGTAAAATCAGAGGAGATGTTCCATCAGTTCTAGACTACTGAAAAACAGGGCAAAAATAATTTCCCCCATTACATAGAAGCAATACTAGCATAATCTAACAAAGCAATAAACTGACAAGTAATAAAGAAAGTGAGTGTGTGTCAGTAATCACTTTAGTGATTCTGAGTGATAAAGCATAAGACAAACACGGCTATTTAGACAACAAGTTGTTGTCAGAGCCAAAAGAAGATTTGTATATATAAGAGTGATTCAGTTTAGTACATTACAAATCTTGCTAGACTATGAAGAGAGAATACTAAGACTATGGGCGCCTAAGCTGGTGAATCCGGTCCATGAATCCTTGCGATTGTGTCTCAGGCAGTGGCACACCATACATTTGGTGCGTGGTCTTTCTCAGCTTCAAGTATTCCGCGAAGTCAGCTGGGTTATCATCTTGTAAGAATCTTTGATCAGCAGCGTCCTTCACTTCAGCTTCAATAGTCGCAACATGAATTGAGTCATCCATTCTTCTTGGAGGTGGAATGATTCTGGGTCCGGGAATCTGAATCTCTTTCCCTTCTGAAATGGCATTATACAAGTGGATGTAGAGATCCGCTTCAGTAAGCATCATCCATTCAGCATAAGCTTCAACTCTAGACTTGTTCGGCCAGAATCTCCAGAAATAATAGCGTTTGATGAACTCAATCTTCGAATTTTCCCATCTCTGAGTGAATTGAGCCGGCATCCACTCGTCTGTTCTCGGCCATCTGTGAGATTTCAGATCAGTGGCCTTCTTTCTGAACTTCCTGTAACGGTAGGGAATGTCAGCTTTAGCAGCAGTTATGTGTCTGGCTTCTTCCTCAGTACGCTTCCTTAGAGCTTCCAGATCAGCTAAGTGGATTCTATTTCTCGTAGCCTCGATCTATCTCGCCTCTTCGCCTCTATATAAATATCTGTCCATCTGGGCGAATATGGCTTCTGTCTCATCATCTAGCTCTTTAGGTTTCTGGGAGGCATCTTCTGAGTTAGCAGGGGTACTTGATTTTTCTTTCGATGTACCCCGCTTCTCGATACTCGCCGCTTCGCTCCTTCTCCTTTTCCCCTGTCGTCATCGTCTTCGATCCCGAGCTTCCTTGGAGGTAGCCCGGCGAGGCTTTCTTCCTCCTCTCGCTTGGAGCTTTAGATTTTCTTTTCACAAAGCTTAGGCTTAAGCTTGTTTGCGGCTTGCTTCGTTCAAAGAATCTCCCTTGCCGCCTTTTCATCGGCGGCAATCCGAGCCTCCTCTTCACCGAGATGTATCGTTTTGTTTTCTTTCTTTGGAGGGGTCGGGAGTTTCAGTATCTTTTTGCCTTTGCCCCGAACGGTGGAGGGAGAGGTGTTTCCTCTTCATCTCGAATCTTCAAGCAGCCTCCTCGGCATACTCTGCGACTTCCTTAATGATATCAATGGGAGTCTCGAGTCGCATGAGCGACTTGGGTTCCTGAGCCACTGGGCCGGTCTCCCCGTGTGCTCGCAGCTGGGACACCCTGGGCCTCACCCATTTCAGTCTGAGTCTTCTTTTGAGTTGATGTACCCTTAGATTTTTCAGTTTTGGTGGGGGTCAGCTTCTCAGTACTCTTCTTTCCGGTACTCTCCTCTTTTCTTTCCTTCTCTTTTCCTTCCCCCTTTTTGGCATCATCAATTGCGGCAAGGGGTTGGGATGAGTCCCGACCTTTCCGACACTTTTGTAAGAGGTTGACAGATCATCAAGACGATCATTGATCTTAGTCGAGCCTCATGCGGCTCGTTCCTCTCGGTGGCAAGATCTTCCTTGTATGCTGGTGTGAGAGGTCAGCCGCTTCCTTGAACTCTTTCAGCTTGTCAGAGATCTTATCTTCCACGACCAACTGAATGTTGTCTAATCTGATCTTAGTGGCCTGGGCTTGTTCGGCGAAGGACTCGGAATGAGTAGACAAAGATGCCTTGAACTCGCAAGAAGCTTAGCTTGTCCTCCCCGGAAGATCCCGAGCTGATCATCAAATTTCGTCTGCCGCCGAGACGGGGCTTGAGTGACAATGGCGAGACATCGGGGGCGGCCGATTGGGACATAGAGGATTTCAGCCCCCGAAGCTCGGTAAGCGGTGGCTTCGGCAGCTCTTCTTCCACACGTTGTGGACTCGCCTTGGCGAGGGCACGGTTCGAGTGCCTTGGCTTTTAATAGCCCTCGCCACATACTTGGAACGTCGACGATGCGGGCCGGGTGCTACCTCGAATGCGAGACTCCAACAAGAGCCGAGCGGGCTCGTGGATGCCGAGGTACCGGCCGTCGACTTCGCAGTCCAAGGATACCGAGCGGACGCCGAGCTTCTTCGATATGTTTATCCTTATCCGGGGATTTCCCTCATCGGGCTTTCCGGGGGCTCGAATCATCGGGTGGGTCGTCATGGTTCGACCTATCTCGAGGGTGCTGGGCCTGAGGCAAGTTGTCGATCATGTACCATTGCCAGCATTGCAGCCCTCAAATTTTCCATTGAGCTGAGGTCTTCAGGCTCTGAATAGCCTATTTGTTCCCTCAATCTCAGTTCTTCTTCATGAAGCTGCTGACAGGAAAAGTGGAGAACTAGGCGTTGTAGACGAGGCCACTCCTGTTGTCGCAGCAACATGTGGAGTCTTGCTGATTTGGCAATAAGCATCAGATCGAAGTAGTCAGCAAGCTCTGGAATCAGTTGAAGAATTTCTCGGGATGCTCTGGATAGAATCACTGTCGCTTCCATCCTGATTGTTTCTTCTTCAGACGCCGTCTCAGATTCCAAGTCGATTGGAGACGTCTGATGTTCAGCAGGTGGCATACTGCTGAGTGGAGGAACTATGAGGGGGCTGTCTAGGCGTTGAATTTCTTCACTGTGAGCTTCAGTAGCCTCCCCTTGTTCCATCTCTATTGGTTCTTCAGTGGAGACTCCCTTCTCTACTGATTGAGTCTTCTCAGAAGACTCTGGCTCATCTATTAGCCGCAAAGGCTGAATAGGTTGCTGAGTAGCCCGTTCAGCAGGAGTTTCAGTAGATACCTCAGATTCAGCAGGCACGTCTGGGATGGCTTTCTTCAGTTTCTTAGCCAGTGCCTTAGATATTTTTGCTGGAGGTGTTCTCTTCTTTGAAGGTGCAGCCTGCTGAGGCTTAGTCAGTTGAGCTTGGGGACTTGACCCTATCTGCTGAAGGGCAAGCAGACTGGTTATGGAAGCGCACCTTTTTCACATTGAAGTACTCTTTATCATCAAAGGTGACTTGATCTGAACCACGGTGGTCTTCAATCATTACGAGAGCTTCGATCCATACAGTAATTTCCCCTTCGCGCTCGGGATGCGTGTTGACTTGTCAAACTTGGCCGCTTGGATCATGAATTCTCGGATGAAGAAATCTGTCCGAGTTGATCTTAGCGCCATCGTATATCGCCATCATTAATTGGATCTTAGGTCGGGAGACCTCGATCGAATGAGCCGGCTTGGCTTGTCGGCACTGAGTGACAATGTAAGCCAAGGCTGCTCAGATTGTGGTAGCATGGCGTTCTAGGGAAAAGCGGCTACGAAGGTTGTTGGCTTTCCGCGAGAATATGGATAGGTACTCGTCTACCGAGTCGTCATTGTAGCCTACGGTGCTGATTCCTTCGGATGGCAAGTCAAAGTTGTTCTTCGGTGCTTCCTTGATAGATATACGTTTCGGCGAGTTGGGAAGCATTGTTGATGGAGTAAGTTCGAACCTCCCAATGATGTCTCCGGAGATGGAGTCCGAATTGAGGTATATTTCAGCCACTGTCGAGGATGGAAGAACGTTGGCTTCCTCGATAGAAACTTCTCCGGGACCAGGACTCCCGTAGAGATGCGAAGATCCCATCCATGTAGTCTAGGTCGCACGCATCGAATTCCATGACCGGTTCGCACCTGCACACGGCCTTTTGCAAGAATGTCCTCCATGTTATGAGGGGCATCTACAGTTATGTTCGCCATAGTACCTGTTACATAAGAATCTTATTAGTATCAGTTTTAGATACAACAGTTTATATATATATATACTGAAGAAACAGAGAATACAGTAACAGTTCTAATAAGCATACCAATAAAATCGAGATAAGATATGAAGATGAAGTTGTAAGTAAGGATTGCTTTTGAAAATCTCGGATTTTTCGGACTTGAAAGATTTGAAGTATGCTAATGGCGGTTTGAGAAGATATGATCAAATATATATATCAAACGGGAAGATGAACAGTTATTTGATCAAAGGTTGAGTTTAAACTGCTTTATAGAATGGACGGTCAAGATTAGAAGTTATATTATAGGTAATGATCGCATATGCCGCCTAAGTCAAAGCCAGTTGTAAAATAGCCTAAGTAGTAACTGTGAAAAGACATGCATTAAATGCGCGCAGAGTTCAGCAAACTTATGTATGAAATGTCGTGCATTAAATGAGATTCGTTAATAATAAAGGCAAACCAAGAGATATTTATATCATGCGGAATCTTTGTCATAAATGCAAGGTACTGTTATATAAATTACTACTGAGTAGAGATACGCAAACCTGTCAGCTGAACATAGTAGTCAGCTGATACCTCGTGTAGATGGTTTCTGAATCTCTACGTACTGAATACATTCAGTACTGAAAGTGAACATTCCCCCTTACTAAAATGGTCCTCTCCTGAAACCTTTTACTGACTGGGGTCAGTAGGGTCCAGCAGACCTAGCTCTACTGAAAGTTCTCTGAATCTGGATTCAGCTAGAGGCTTGGTCAGTATGTCAGCCCGTTGCTTGTCAGTATGGATCTTTTCCATCCTAATATCCTTCTTTTCGACATGGTCACGAATGAAGTGATGTCTGATGTCCACGTGCTTGCATCTCGTGTGTAGTACATGATTCTGAGTGATTGCAATGGCACTGGTACTATCGCAGAAGATCGGCACTTCATTCTGAATGACGTCATAGTCTCTCACCGCTTGTCTCGGCCAAAGGATTTGGGCGCAACAACTTCCGGCAGCCATGTATTCGGCTTCGGTGAGTCGACGTAGCTACCGAGTGCTCGTTTCTTTGAAAACCATGAGATCGACTTGCCGCCAAGGAACTGACATGTTCCTGAAGTTGATTTTCGGTCAATTCTACATCCTGCATAGTCAGCATCAGAATAGCCATTTAGTTCAATATTATCATCAGCTGGATACCATAAACCCATGTCAGGTGTTCCTTGGAGATAGCGGAGAATCTTCTTTGCTGAGTCCATATGGCTCTGCTTCGGATTCACCTGAAATCGAGCACAGACACCTACAACATAAGTTATGTCAGGACGAGTAGCTGTTAAATATAATAATGAACAATTTATAGCACGATATTCGGTTTGGTCTACTGATACTCCCTCTTTATCAAGATCTATCTTCATATTCGTATTCATCGGGATCTTGATAGATTTGCCGGATGTGCAGCCGAATCTTTTGATGAGGTCTCGAGTGTATTTGCCTTGGTTGATGAACGTTCCCTTTTCAGATTGCTTGACTTGAAAACCAAGGAAGTAGTTCATTTCTCCCATCATTGACATCTCGAACTTATCCTTCATCATCTTTTCAAATTGTTGACACATGATGACATTCTTTGATTCGAATATGATGTCATCCACGTAGATCTGCACAAGTAATAAGTCTTCTTCCAGTCGAATGCTGAATAGGGTGCGGCCCATCGTGCCTTTCGAAAACCTTTCGAAGAAGAAACTCGGACGGGGTATCGTACCAAGCCACGGGTGCTTGTTTTAACCCATACTGAGCCTTTTCGAGTCTATATACTTGATGTCCCTCGCTGAAAGCCGGGCGGTTGTTCCACATAGACTTCTTCTTTCAAAGACGCCATTCGAGAACGCAGACTTCACATCCATTTGATAAAGCCTCGAATCTTTGATGTGTTGCGTAGGCTAGAAATAGTCTAATTGCCTCCAATCTTGCAACCGGAGCGAAAGTTTCATCGAAATCTATTCCTTCACCTTGACAAGTAGCCTTTAGCCACGAGCCTTGCTTTGTTCCTTACTATAACGTTGTTTTCATCTCGCTTGTTTTTGAAGACCCATTTGGTTCCAATGACATGTTGATGTCGGGGTCCGTCTACAAGCTCTCACACTTCGTTTCTCGTAACCGATTCGGCTCCTCCCGCATAGCTATGATCCAGTCAAGCATCCTTTAATGCATCCTCAATGGTCCCGAGGCTCTTCAAGAGACAAGAAGCGAGGAAAATAATACGCTTTCTCCTTGACAGAATCTGGATCTTGTCTTGACATTAGCTGAGGGATCTCCAATGATTAGATCAGCAGTGTGAGCATCGAGCCACGATCTACGAAGTTTCAGCTCTTCATCTGAAATTTGTTCATCACAGATAGTAGGTGAGTTAGGCATTTCGGTTGTACTATTTCGAGATTGAAGAATTTCGGTGATAAGAGTTTGGTCTCCTGAGTCACCAGGTTCAGGGGCATTCAGCTCAGGAACATTACTAGATGTTCCCCCTGAGTTGTTATTCTCAGTAGTGGCCTCAGTTACCTCTTGGGTTTCTTCATCGACCTGAGTTACCTGGGATTGATTCTGTTCGGGAGAATCAATCTACTCAGCTACTTGCTCTGCTGGTTGAGATTCAGTAGATTTGTCTTCAGTTTCTTCGTCTGAATCATCATCCCAACATAGCTGGATCTTTTCAGGTTTGTCCTTTAAGCTTAGATCCCGTAGGCGTCTACCGATGTCCTCGTATTCGGAATTTGAGTTATTGCTCCTGTCTTCGCAGCAAACTCGTTAAAAACAACATGAGGGCTTTCCTCCACGCAAAGAGTCCGATAGTTGAATACTCTGAAAGCTTTGCTGACCCGAGAGTATCCTAAGAATACTCCCTGATCTGACTTGCTATCAAAAGTCTTCAGCTGATCTTTCCCATTATTGTGGATAAAGCATGAACAACCAAAGATATGGAAATAAGATAGAGAAGGCTTCCTGCCGTTCCATAGTTCATATGGTGTCCTCTGATGCTGCTTTGTCAGTAGAGATCTATTCTGAGTGTAACACGCAGTATCGTTGCTTCCGCCTGGAATTTGGATGGGAGTCCCGAATCTGCGAGTAGAGTTCTAGCTACTTCTTTGAGAGTTTTCGTTCTTTCGTTCAAGCAACTCCATTTCTTGCCGAGGTGTGCGGGCAGCCGATGTCTCATGCTCTATTCCTTCGCTCGCAGAACTCCTCTACCATGGAATTAAGGAACTCAGTTCCTCTGTCTGAATGTATTTTTCTGATCTTGGTGTTCTTCTCGACACTGAGCCTTTTCAGAAGCGTTGGTAACTCTGTTTTGACGTCAGACTTGTTGGCAATGAATATGACTCATGTGTAGCGCGAGTAGTCATCTATGACCACTAATGTATATTTCTTGCCTCTGATCGTCACTGGGGAGACTGGACCGAACAAATCCATATGTAGCAGCTGAAGGATTCCATCAGTGGAAGGAAATGGAACTGTTGGATTTTGATTCTTTGTTTGCTTTCCCTTCAGACATGCTTCACACTGAGTGTCTTTGCTGAATATTTCATTCGGCAGTCCCCTTGCTAGAGTGTCTCTTGCTAGTTTGTTGAGCGTCTTGAAGTTGAGATGGTTGAGTCTTCTTTGCCATAGCCACCCCGTTTGATTATCGTTCTTCGCCAACAGACAAGCTTCAGGTTCTGCTGAGTTCCAGTCAGCAACATATATGTTCTTTCTGGGCGAACCTGATAACACTGTTTTCCCATGGGTCTCTGCGCACCTGCAAAACAGAATTATATTCAGGTACCCTTTATTTTTGATTTTGGGTCCTTAGGTGTTAGTTTTAATAACCCAAATCTGTCTAACAACCCTGGTGGTTTCAGACATCTTCTTTCCACTAGAGTCAACATATCTGACCACTGGACTGGTCACAGGTGACTTCTGAGGCTTCTGAGGTTCAGGAGTCATAATCTTCTGAGCTGGTGGACTGTTGACCTTTGCCTTCTGTGCGGCTTTCTGTTTCTTCTGACTTTTGGAACCTCTTCTGACTATAGGATCATAATAATATGACCCATACTGAGCTGGATGTATCAGCTTTGGAGGTCCATACTGATCGGCCAATTTTGATTTGCTGGTTCCCCCTTAACTGAACTGGGGTACTTTGGCTTTGATCTTGTTGTCAGAATGCTGCTGAGTAGGATGAGGTGCTTTCATCTTTTGTTTGTTCTTTGCGAAGGGGTTCAGTATATCAGCATTGATGGTCTTTCCTCGAACAAACCTATCTGCAAGCCGTCCTTCTGAGTGTACTGGGGCAGACGAGGAAGCTCCCTGGCTGAATCCAAGTCCTTCCTTGCAGTGCTTTGGCTTGTTGCTTGCTAGCATAGCCTCCAATTTCTTTTCAGCGCCCATGTACCTCTCAGTCATCGGGTTCCTCCCGACATCATCACTTTTCTTCGATGCATCATGTTCGGCCCGAAGTCCCGACGGTTTTGCTTCAGCAGACTCAGTTCAGTATCTTTCTGAGTCAAGTCATTGGTCAAAACTGAAATCCGATCTTCTTGATGCTGAGACTTGGCCATCAGAGAGTTTATCTCCTCCCTAAGTCTCAACACAAGTCCTTCGGCCTCAGTAGCAACCTGACTCTCCTGAGAAAGTCTCTGATTCTCCACTTTCAGGGTATCCAACTCCTGAAGAGTCTTGCTGAGCTGTAGACTCATCTGAATTTGTTCATCTAATAGATCTTCATAGGCGGTCGTGATGTCCAAATTCCCATCTGCACCTGAAACAGTGTCGTGTGTGCAGTGTGAAGAGGAGTTGACTGGTTCATGAGAATTTACCTCATCCTCTTCGCCTGCCATCATGCACATTTCAGTCGATTCATCTGCTTCATGCTCTAAGGCCATGAAGGCTGCTTCATCGTCAGATGAATCCATAAAGGAGTCGACCTCTTCTGAGTCGTCTGAGATTTTTCCAGCTATGTAGGATTGTCTTTTCTGGGCGAATTTCTCTCTCCTTGCCTTACGTGCTGCGCGTTCAGCACTACTGAGCTCAGGACAATCATATTGATAATGTCCCGGCTTTTTGCAGTTGTAGCAAGTGATGACTTTTTCTTCTTTGATTGCACTATCCCTTGAGGGTGCTGAGACATCTTTCTTTCTGCATTCAGAAGATGGTGAGTCAGGAGAGCATTTTGGTGTATATTCTGACTTATCTTTTGTGTCTCGGTACGCTTTAGTCAGCCTTCTACGCCTCTCTTTCTCCTTCTGATACTTTACAGCGAGCAGCGCATACTTCTGAGCGAGACTTCCTTCTTGTAGATCATTGAGTGAAGGCTCAGTCTTACTCGTCGTCTTGCTCATCACGGGAGATGCCGTGCTGACTGTTGCTTTGAAAGCATGGTCGATCTTTGTGTCAGCTTCAGCTCTCAGCTTTCTTTGAGGTCTGTCGAACTCAAACTCCTCTGCCTGTAATTCTGAAAAGATATGGTCAGGAGAGACAACATCTAAATCAGAATGTCGCAATAGAGTGGCAAAAGGTGTCCAGTGTCCGTCTGGCAGTGCCCTCAGTATCTTTAGATTCATTTCTCGGTTGCTGAATGTCTTTCCCAGCCCGTTGATTGAGTTCATCAGATTGGTAAATCTGACGTTCAGATCTTCGATTTTGTCACCAAGCATGAGAGACAAGCTTTCCAGCTTTTGGAGTTCTAGTGCAAGTTTATTCGCTTTAATCTTCTGAGTCCCTCGACTCAGTAGCGCTAGAGCATCCCAGAGTTCTTTAGCGATTTTGCATTCCTGAACCCTGCCAAGATAAGAATCGCTAAGAGTGGTTAGTATGGCATTCCTGGCGACTCGGTCTAGATTGTGAAGCTTCTTCTCTTCAGGAGTGAAGAGACTTCTGTCTTTAGGGATCTTCTTCCCAGTCACCATTCCTCCTCCTTCAGCTTGAGTTACAACACTATCGATCATGGGAACGATAGGTCCATCTTCAAGCACTTCGATCATCTCGTCATGGAGGGATGTCAGATGTGCTTCCATTCTGACTCGCCATACTCCATAATTCTCCACCGAGAACATGGGTACCATTCTTATACCTGACATATCAGCCATGAAAAATATTGATATGAATGTAGAGTGATATGCAGTGAAAAACGTTTTCCTCCGAATCCGTTCGAATAGACCCGGTCTCAAAGTGACAAGAGTCTTAAGGAACTCCTGCTCCGATACCAATTGTTGGTCTCGAGAGTGAGTTCGAGTGTAGAGGGGGGTGAATATACCGAATCCAAATTTCTCAACTTCGAACACGAACAGTCCTATTCGGGGAAGATGCCGATCGAAATGATTCGAACAGACTGCACAACCGTTCGAATCGTGTTAAAGACTAAAAGGCTGACTCGGCCGAGATCTCGCTAACCGACTAGGTCGAATTCGTATCGATCGCAAGAGTTCGGTGCGAGAATAGTGTAGGCCCAAATCGTTTTTATGAGAAAACGTTTTAAGTCTCGATTCGGTAGATAAGAAGTTCGATATCTTGAGACGAGTTAATTGATTTTAAATAAGATGTTCGGTATGCACAGTAAAATCAATGTAACAGTAAGTAAACGACACAGATTTTTAAAGTGGTTCGGATATCAACAATCCTACGTCCATTGTCCCGATAGATCAGGAGGCTATTTATTATACCGAGTTAGTCTCGGTCGGCTTGTGCAAGGGACAAAGCCGTGGCTTGGGGATTATACTGAGCAAGTCCCAGTTTACACTTCTATCAAACTTAAAGTGTTTGACAAACTTCTCCAACAGTGAAGGAGTCCTTATACAATAAGGATTGGGTTCAAAAGTGAACTCCTTCGTCTAAGCTATGGATATATCGGTTGAGCTTAGGGTTAGAGGGATGGGGAACAAGAATGTAGCTTCTAGAGCGAAGAATGGCTGAGGTTTAGCTTTAAGTTCGTGTCACGTCGCTTGGATACTAGATGCTTTGTTGACGGTTCAGCTTGGTTCCCTTATGAGCTTAAAGGTAGTCTTTCGCCGGATGTAACTCTTTCAATTCTTGCGGAAGACTTAGGCTTTTGGAATTCGCTCGTTTGAAAGTTCGTGTATGTGTTCGTTTCTTCGTTAGCTCGTGAACTCTCGAACTTCAAATCTTGAATGATCCCTCTATTTATAGAGAAGAGATTGAGAAAGATCCGTTGGAGACGATCTTCTTCTCTCTCTCTCTTTTTGGTAGCAAACGGCTCTTTTGGCGTAGGTAACAGTGCCTTTTCCTCCTTTTTTGGAAAGTGCTGACTTGCAGCTTTAGTAGGTAGGATGACACGTCTATGTTTGTTATTTATCGAGGCGGATAGACCGGTTGAGACAGCACAGACTTCGAGACAAGCTGAAGCTGACTTCTCTCATCCTCGTATATGACAATGCTGATTGTCTTTCAAAAGATTCTCGATCCCGAAGACTATCCGCCGATGCTGAGTCCGACCTTGTATTCGATAGATAGACAATGAGATAAGTCTATCGAAGATCAGCTACGAGTCCAGATGAACTACCCCCGCCGAGTTCGGTTCGACTCTGTCGATATCTCGCTCCTGCTGAGTCCAGTATCACTGAGTCTTCTACACTGGTGCTGAGGCAAATAAGCTACTGAGCGCCTTGACCAGAGCAGAGTATCTCAGAGACAAACAACATATACAACGGAATGGTTCACCAATCAGATAGGGTTTTGGGATCTTCAAATCTTCTCAACAGTTCAGAGTACATAGGCTACTGAGCTTGGTTCAGTATAGAAGATAGAATCATTTCCCACTGAGTGAAACAGTGCTGAGGATAGAATCATCACGCAACAAAGATTCTTTTAGTTCCTCCCATAGCTCGTTCAGTTCGGCTGGTACCCATTTTTCTATGTGAGGAGTAGGCGCCTTCTTAAGATAAGGTGCTCTGGGCGCTCTCCTGTAATATTTTTAAGCTCTGGGTTTTAGCCATGTCAGCCAATCTTTTCTTCTCTCTGAGGGCCGCTGATCTAGCATCTCCTCTCCTGAGACTAAGTCCCTTCAGCATTGCCTCCCAGGTAGCTCTGTCCTCGGCCTCCTGCTCAGGTGTAAGAGTTGAAGTGTAGTAACTCTGAGCTGTTGGCTGGACTTCAGTAATTAGAGCTTTGGCTAGCTCCTCTTGAGCTTTCTTCTTCAGTTCCTCCTCGATTTTCTTAGCCTTGCCAATCACTTTCTTAGGCTTCTTGGCCTCTTCTAGCTGATGCTCTTGATCCAGCTTGTCTTGTAGCTGTTGAGCAATTTGTAGATCATAGGCTTCCTGCTCCGCTTTAGTTTTGAATTTGGGCGTCGGGGAAGATGGAGGAGTGGTTTCAGTTGTAGTCTCCTTCCACGGCCTTTGCGGTGGTAGTTGCTGAAGCTCTTCTTCATCCTCCTGATCGAGGAAATGAGCTACGTCCTCGATGTGCTGAGCAGATGAGATAGGTGCTGGCTCAGTTTCAGTGGGTTGCAGTGGGACATACTCTAGGAGGAGTACAGTTGAACTGGTTCCAGCCTGAGCGGCTGAACCTTCTCCTTGAGGTACTGAGCTGGTCCCTTCCCCCTGATTTCCTCCCTCAATAACTTCAACATCAGCATGTTCCGCCTCAGTTTCTTCTTTCACTGCTCCTTCCCCCTTTTTGGCATCATCAGCCTGGGAGAGGTGAGTGCGGATGTCTTTCACGTCGTTTTCCAAGTTATGTACTAGATCTTTGATTTGAGTAGCAGTTGCTTCAAAATCCTTGACTAGGTCGCAATACTGCTCCCAGTCCTTCTCCTGATCAGCTCTGAATGTTTTCAGTTGAGCAGCTGACTCTTGTCGGAGTTTCAGCAGAGACTGATCGTGAGATTCGGTCATCTCCTTCTTTATGGCTTTCAGTGCCTCAGCCTGTTGTGTAATAGCTGATTGAAGGCTAGTGGTGGCCAATTTATTTCTTTCGTCCATAGTGGCCTGGACTGCCCCGAGAGTCTGAGGCAGCTGCTCAGAGAAAGATTTCTGCTGAGATAGTAGGAGCTGCTCACTCTGAGCGGCTAAGTCCGCCTTCTGAGCTGAAAAGGCTGTCTCAATGATCTCCTGAATGTTTATCTGTGGAGTAGGAGCTTCTGAGACTTTCTTAACCCCTTCTGCTAGTCGGTCGACGCTTTCAGTCTGGGCCTTTGTGTATTGAGCCCATTTGATATGTACGTCTTTAGCGAGGAGACGATTCTTGTCCCCTTGGCGCCTGATAGCTTTATTCACCGACTTGGAGGTCACGGAACCGATAGGTTTTATCTGATAAGAACTGGTCCCGAGCCTCTGCTCAGATATCGCGAGTTGTTGCGCTCGACTCGGCTTCGAGGCAACTTGAGCTTCACTAGATTTGGAGGGTGGTGGTGATTGGCCCTTTTCGCGGAGAGTGGAACCCTCAGCAGAACCTCCCAATTCTGCATCCTTGGGTGATGCCTGTTCTATCTCTTCATCATCCTTGTCATCACCATGATGAGATGGAGGTGCAGGGCTGTCGCCGGGGACTGAGGAGCGCAGGCTTAGAAGATATAGCATCGCCGCCCTCAAGTCCTCAAAAGAAGCGAGGTCAGCTGGTTCCCCGAACCCAATGGCTGACTGTAAATCCTGCTCCTCGGTAAGAAGGACAGAGCTGACCAAGTCCTTATAAGATCCTCGAGAATATCCCAGTTGAGGAACCTCAGCAGCATTTGTGTCCTTGCCCTTATGGCTATCTCCACCAAGTCTGGGTGCTCAGAGATTTCAGGAATCTGAGCATGGATTTCTCCTGTGGCACGGAGATGGGTGGAGTGTAGGGTGGTCCACTCAGAGGATGTTTCCTCAGTCGGTACCCTGATGTCCGACTGAGTCTCCTCAGAACTGATGCACTGAACTTTGTCCTTTATCGTGGCACCCTCAATGCCGGTGTCAGAATCTAGGATCTGTTCTTCTTGAGTGGGTGGAGGAGAGGCTTGTCTGGCTGGTTCGACTGAGACCTCAGAGGGTCCAATTTTAGTTAGCCTCTTCCTCTTAGGCGGGTCGGCGCGAGGGGGCAAGTCTGATACGTCTCTCTTCTGATCAGGCGGCCCTCGCCCGATGGATTTCTCAACAGCGGCTTTCATCTTAAATTTAATAAGCTTGCTGTCGAAATACCTGGAGTCAGCAAAGGCTGAACTCCTCGAGACTGATTGCTCGATAAGTATGGACATCTTCGTTTCATACAGCAGCGTCCCCACACTTATAAGTCTTCTCACTCTAGTGGGCGAGGCTGTAAACTTCTGAGCCTGAGCCTTCAGCTCGGCTACATAATAGTCAGTCCAGTTGACTTGGACTCCATCATCTATAGCCATCATCAGCTGGATGCGTGGCTTATACAGTTGATCATATGAACCCGCAGAATTCGTGAGTATATGAGAGACAACGTATGCGAGTCCTCGGTATTGCGGTAGCAGAAGGTTCTTCGGCAGCGCTGTCTTGAAGGTGATATCCTTCCTTCCACAGAACTTCTGAACATATGAGTTCATCTCCTTCTCCTTATAGCCTATAGGAGAGATTCCAGTCGCTGGAAGATCAAAGATTAACTCCAGAGCGTCTCGGATGTTGATGATATGCCGACTCGCATCCCACGAATTTGGTACAACCTCCTTCATGAATGTGAAGGATGCTTCCTCTACCCCTGAATCTAGGGTTCTCCAGTTGAAGTAGACTTCCGCCACTTGTCTGAGCAGAAACGCTCGGGGTTGCTTGGAGACGAGCAGTTCTAGTCCAGAACTCTCAATAGCTGTGAACACGGGCTCCAGATATGGAAGATCAACTTGACGAAGCGCCATAGTGGGTTCGAACTGGATGCGAGTTTTGATGATCTCGTCAATATCGGTGGGTGACTATACTGTCGCCATGAGAATTTGCAAAATATCTCGTTAGCACTTGAAAATAGAGTAAGTTAGTATGAGTTTTAAGTAAGATTTAATACATTACCGAGTGATTTATAGCTTGGAGATACTAAAAATGCAAAGCAGTCTTAAGATTTTGGAAGAAAACTGAATCGCGGAGAGAAAGCTCTACAATTTCGAAAATGGCGATAAGTGAGGAGAAGGTAGAAGATGAAAGATTTTGTAAGATTATACGTGAAAAACCATTTAGATCGAACGGCTGGGTTTTAATCTCTCATTTTTATCGACGGCTGAGATGTGATGTTATAAAAGGAATGATTGCTTAAGCCGCCTCTACCATAGACCCACATAGGATAATGCGCAGTTAAGGTAAGTGAGAAGACGTGCATTAAATGCGCTGCAGGTAGCATTAAAGACTAAGTCATTTTAAATGAGAACGGTTTCCTACTGACTTATCCTTAAAAATTAATGGCGGGAAATAAATGCTCATTAACTACTGAGTGCAAGCGACTGAGATAATAAATGCGAGCATGCTTCTGATAAACTTTAAGTAAATACTACGCAAACCTCTTCAGCTGAACTTTTACGATCAGCTGGTTACCGTTAAGACAAAGGAGGATGGTTGACGTGCTGATGACCACGTTCCCCCTTACTGTGTACAGTTTGATTCTCCCGACTGAATCAATGTACTGAGTCTTCTGACCTGTCATACTGGTTCCTTACACTTGATACCAATTGTTACCAATTTTTGTTATTAGTAGTTGTCTTCTACTGATGTGATTCAGTAGGATCAAGTAGACCTAGCTCAACTGATAATTCTCTTAATCTGTTCTCAGCTTGTGGTTTGGTCAGTATATCTGCCCTTTGCTTGTCAGTATGGATTTTCCCCATTCTGATATCCTTTTTCTCGACATGGTCTCTGATGAAGTGGTGTCGAATATCCACGTGCTTACATCTCGTATGGAGAACTGGATTCTGAGTTATTGCAATAGCACTGGTGGAGTCACAGTAGATGGGCACTTCATCCTGAATTATACCATAGTCTCTCAGTTGTTGTTGAAGCCAAAGGATCTGGGCACAGCAACTTCCAGCATCCATGTATTCAGCTTCAGTAGTGGACGTTGCTACTGAATGCTGCTTCTTTGAAAACCAAGATATTAGTTTGCTGCCTAGGAACTGACACGTTCCAGAAGTTGACTTTCGATCTATCCTGCATCCTGCATAATCAGCATCTGCGTCAGGTGTTCCTCTTAGATATCGCAGAATCTTCTTTGCTGAGTCTAGATGACTTCGCTTGGGATCCGCTTGAAATCTTGCACATACACTTACAGCATAAGTTATGTCAGGTCGGCTAGCTGTTAAGTATAATAAAGAACCAATAATAGCTCTATAATCAGTAGAGTTAACAGAAGCTCCCTCTTTGTCTAGATCGATTTTGAAGTTCGTATTCATGGGGATCTTGACTGGTTTGCTTGAATCGCAGCCAAATCTTTTCGAAGATCTCGAGTGTACTTGGCTTGATTGATGAAAATTCCTTCAGGTGATTGCTTCGCTTGAAATCCAAGGAAATAGTTCATCTCTCCCATCATAGACATCTCGAATTTCTCCTTCATCATTTTCTCGAATTGTTGACATATAGTCACGTTTCTGCAACCGAAAATGATGTCCTCCACGTAGATTTGTACCAGTAGGATATCATCTCCTGACTTTATGTTGAATAGGGTGCGATCTACTGTCCCCTTCTGAAAACCTTTCTGAAGTAGAAAGTCCGATAGGGTATCGTACCAAGCCCTGGGTGCTTGTTTTAACCCGTACACAACTTTCCGAAGTCTCGTACACTGATGTCCCTGGCCGAAAGCCGGGCGGTTGTTTCACGTAGACTTCTTCCTTGATGCGCCGTTCGGAAAAGCTGACTTTACATCCATCTGATATACTTTGAATCCTTGATGCGTTGCGTAAGCTAGGAAAAGACGAATGGCTTCCAATCTTGCGACTGGAGCGAATGTTTCATCAAAGTCTATTCCCTCTGCTTGACAGTAACCCTTGGCAACTAGTCAAGCTTTATTTCTGACGATGACGTTGTTTTCATCATGCTTGTTTTTGAAGACCCACTTAGTGCCAATAACGTGCTGATGTCTAGGTCTGTCAACAAGCTCCCAAACTTCGTTTCTGACGAACTGGTTCAGCTCTTCTTGCATGGCGATGATCTAGTCAGCATCATTGAGTGCATCCTCTATTGACTGAGGTTCATCTGTAGACAAGAAACAAGAATAGAGTGAGCTTTCTCCTTGACTTAATTTAGATCTTGTTCTTATCGTTCCTGGTGGATCTCCTATAATGAGATCTGAAGAATGAGCGTCAAGCCATGAACGTCTGAGTCTGGCTTCTTCTTCTGATACTACTTCTGCACAGTCAGTAGGTGTGTTAGGCATTTTTACTGCATCGTTCGTGATTGCAGTAGTTCAGTAAGAAGGTTATGATCTACTGAGTTTCCAGGTTCAGGGGCATTTAGCTCAGGAACAATTTGTGTTCCACCTGAGTTTATATTCTCAGTAGAGGTCTCAGTTACCACTGGGGCTTCCTCATCGACCGTTGTTACCTGTTGTTGATTACGTTCGGCAGAATCAACCGAGTCGCCTACATCGCCCGTTGGCCGAGTCCGAATTTCTTCATCGTCCGACTCATCATCCCAACAATGCCGGATCTTTTCGGCTTTATCGGTCGGCCCAAGATCCCGTAGCTTCTTTGCCGACATCTTCGATATTTGTCTCTCGTATTTTTCCTGTTCTCAGTAACAAACTCATCAAAAACAACATGAGGGTTTTCCTCCACGCAAAGGGTCCAATAGTTAAAGACTCTGAAGGCTTTACTGACTCGAGAGTATCCTAAGAATACTCCTTGATCAGATTTGCTATCAAAGACCTTCAACTGATCTTTCCCATTATTGTGGATAAAGCAAGGACAGCCAAAAATATGAAAATGAGAGATAGAAGGAATTCTCCCTTTCCACAATTCGTATGGTGTCTTCATGTGTTGCTGTGTAAGTAGTGAGCGATTCTGAGTGTAGCAGGTGGTGTCAGTAGCATCTGCCCAGAACTTTGAGGGTAGTCCAGAGTCTGCTAGGAGCGTTCTTGCTGCTTCTTTGAGTGTTCTATTTTTGCATTCAGCAAGTCCGTTCTGCTGAGGGGTGCGAGCAGCTGATGTCTCGTGCTTAATTCCCTCCTTTTCGCAGTACTCTTTAACTACTGAGTTGAGAAATTATGTTCCTCTGTCTGAGCGAATTCTCTGTATCTTGATGTCCTTTTAGACATGAGCTTTTTCAGCAGTTTAGGCAACTCAGTCATGACATCAGATTTGTTTGCAATGAAGATGACCCAAGTATATCTCGAGTAGTCGTCAGTATATCTCGAGTAGTCGTCAATAACGATGAGGGCATACTTCTTGCCTCTTATTGTCACTGGAGAGACTGGCCCGAATTAGTCCATGTGCAGCAGCTGAAGGATTCCATCAGTGGAAGGTGAAGGAATAGGTGGATTGCTACTCTTTGTCTGCTTTCCCTTCAAGCATGCTTCACAATTTCTGTCTTTGATAAACGATTCGTTGGGCAGTCCTCTGACTTTAGAGTTCTTGGCGAGCTTGTTCATAGTCTTGAAGTTCAGGTGGCTGAGTCTCTTGTGCCACAGCCATCCTGACTTGTCACTTGATTTCGTCGGTGCTAGTAAGCAAGCCTCAGGTTCTGCGGTTTTCCAGTTTGCAACATAGATATTCTTTCTCCGCGAGCCTGATAATACTGTTTTCCCTGTAGATTTATCAACAATATCACAGAAATCAGCGTCAAAGATAACTCTATTAAGATTGTCACAGAATTGACTGACAGAAAGGAGATTATGTTGAAGTCGTTCAACATATGTTACTCTTGGAACTAAAGCAGTCCCAATGTTCAGCGTTCCATATCCCCTTGTGTAGCCTTTTGAGTTGTCACCGAACTCAATTCTGAGACCATCTTCTTGTACATAGTTGGTCAGCAGGCTCTTCTGGTATGTCATGTGTCTTGAGCAGCCGTTGTCCACTATCCAATGGTCCTTATGCACCTGCAAAATAGAAGCATTTTTAGGTACCCTTTGGTTCAGTTGGGTCCTTACATGTTAGTGGGTGATTTCGGAACCCAGATCTGCCTAGGGACCTTAGAAGTCTGAGACTTCTTCTTCTGAACCTTGTCAGTTTTCTTCTCCACAGGACCTGGAGATACTGACTTTCTGATGATTTTAGGCTCAGGAGCTTTCTTCTTCTGAGTCTTTGCACTCCTCCTAACCCTGGGCTCATAGTAGTACGAACCATACTGAGCCCGGTGCTCATACAGTGGTTCATTGTACTGTTCCGCCCACCTGACCTTCTTGGTTCCGCTTGAGTTTGATCGTGGTGTCCTGGGGCTGGAACCTTAGGTCAGCTGCTTCTTATGGCTCGGCTGAGGTGCAACTATTTTCTGTTTATTCTTCATCTGAGGTGTGGTGTCAGCAGCTTGCACCTTTCCTCTGACGAACCTATCAGCCAGCATTTATGAGCTTTTTGAAGTGGAAGACTCGTGAGTATAGCCAAGTCCTTCTTTCATGACTGTTGGCCTTTGTGCTCTAAACATACTTTCCAGCTTCTCCTTAGCTCCCAGGTACTGTTCAGTCATCAGTCCTCGCCAGACCTCGTCACTTCTTCTGAGTGAGTCATAATCTTTTTCTACGTCTGTGAGCTTCTAACTGAGTCGGGCTATTTCAGTCTCTTTCTCATAATTGTCCTTAGTCAGAACTGAGATCTGAGTCTCTTGAAGCTGAGACTTAGTCATAAGAGATTCAATCTCTTCCATGAGTCTCGCTACCAGATTCTCTGACTCAGTAGAGACCTGACAATCAGAAGAAAGTCTCTGATTCTCAGTCTTTACCTGTTCCAATTCCTGAATGGTTCTGCTGAACTCTCTGCTCAGCTGAATCTGCTCCTCTAGTAGATCGTCATATGCTTGTACCACATCTAGAGGCTCATCTGTGACCGAGCATGTGTCATGTGTGCTGTGTGAAGAAGAGGTTATGTTAAGTTTAGAATTTACCTCAGCCTCTTCTCCGGCCATTAGACAGTATTCAGCCGTATCTTCAGGAACCGTCTCTCCGATCTCAACTGCGATGAATGCAGCTTCGTCCTCAGAAGAATACATAAATATATCTTCCTCGATTGAGTTGTCGGATATCTCTCCGGCTATGTAGGCCTTTCTTCTTTTGGCAAATTTATCTCGTCTGGCCTGCCGTTCTGCTCGTTGAGCAGCTGAGAGTTCAGGACAGACGTACTGATAATGTCCCTCCTTGCAGTTGTAACACGTAGATGTTCTGCTGCTCTTTCCAGCTGATTCTTTGGATGGGCTAACAGCAGGCTTTGTGTTCCTGCATTCAGTAGAAGGATTAGGTTCTTCCCTTTTCTGATAATCTTTCTTACCTGAGGGAGAATCTCTATGGTATTTCTTCAGCTTTCTGACTCTCTCCTTCTCTCTTTGATATTTGAGAGCCATCAGCGCAAGTTGGTCGAGCGAGATATCTCGGAGGACTTTGTTTTTCGCGCGCTGCCACGCCTTTGCCGGAAGAAATGGTTTTGGCTCCAGTTTTGCTGACTGTTACTTCGAAGGCATGGTCGATCTGAGTGTCAGCTGGAGCACTGGAACATCTTTGGGGTAAGCTGTGCTCAAATTCCTCTCTTTTTAATTCTGAAAAGATAACATCAGGAGTTAGAGCATTAAGATCAGAGCGGCGTAAATAAGTAGCAAATGGAAGCCACTTCTGTCGAGGTAGCGCTCTTAAGATCTTGGTGTTCATCTCTTTGTTGGTGAACATCTTCCCCAGCCCGTTGATAACATTGACTTGATTTGTAAATCTGACGCTTAGCTCGTCAATGGTCTCACTGGGCTCCATAGCAAAGGCATCGAACTTCTGAAGCTCTAATTCGAGCTTGTTCTCTTTGATCTGCGGGGTTCCTTGGCTCGGCAGCAGCCGTGGCATCCCGCAGTTCTTTTGCCGTTTTGCAGTCCTGCACCCTCCCGAGGTGAGAGTCATTGAGCGTTGTCAGTATTGCATTTCGCGCAACTCGGTCGAGGTTGTGCAGCTTTTTCTCTTCCGGTGTGAAGGCAGATTTTTCTTTGGGGATCTTAGCACCGGTTTGTGCTCCCACACCTCCCACAGCGGCAAATTGTACGCTGTCGATCATGGGAACGATGTGTCCTGTTTCAAGGACGTCTGTCATGCTGTCATGCAGCGATGTAAGGTGTGCCTCCATTCTCACACGCCATACCGTATAGTTCTCTATAGAGAACATCGGCACCATCCGAATACCTGACATATCAGACATATTGTGAACGAGTATAAGGATGATAGAAGAGATGCTTGTGCAGTGAAAACGTTTTCAGGATCTGTTCGAGAAGATCAATAGTACAGAACAGGTGATCAGTAGAACACCGTGAGCTCTGATACCAATTGTTGGTCCGGAGACGATAGTCAGGTGTAGAGGGGGGGTGAATACACCTGATCACAGTTTGTTTTCTCAAAACGTGAAGGACAGCTGAGCTGCAGGTTGCAACTGATGAACAGTGCCAGTTAGTAACCTCGGATCACGGGTCAGAGTGTGCCAACTACTGAGCTCTCCTACTGACTTTAGTCAGTACTTGAAACTCAGTCGGAGACATTGTGCGGATAAGTGTGTAAGGCCCGGAGATTCGTCTCAGTTTGAAAACGTATTTCGCAAGTTAAAGTATTTTGGCTAGTGCGCTTTTATAAATACGTTTTATGCAAAGATATGATTTTAAACCAGTTTGTATGCAATGCAATAAAACAGTAAATAACACAAGCAATATAACGTGGTTCGGATACGCAAGATCCTACGTCCACGGTCCTGACAAGGCAGGAGAACTTGTTGATTAATCTGAGCAAGTCTCAGCAAGGAATCTGTGCACTGGACAGACCCTTCTAAGTTATAGTCCTTAGCGACTTTACAATTCAAACCTAAGTTCGAAAGGGAGGGGATAATCTTCAACTAGAAGGAGTTCTTACAATAAGAACAATTCACAGAAAGTGAACTCCTTCGAATTTCTAAGCTATGAATATGGCAATGAGCTTAGCTAGAGAAGAAAGGGATCTAAATAACTCTAGAGAGAAGAACTAGAAATATTCTATGAAGGCAAGTTCTTCGCTGGATGATCTTTCAAGTTTGCTAGAGTGTTTGAATGCTTGAGCGTTTTCCCTTTTTTAATCCCGTGCGTGGAGCTTGGATTTCTTCTCTATTTATAGTTGTGAGCAGGCATATGTCCATTGGAGAAGACGATGCCACGTGTCACAAGCTTCCAAAGAAAACGGCCATCTTTTTCGAATTGTTGCAGCAGGGCAGTTGACACTGTACATGAGAGCAGCTTTAGTTGGTCAGAGTAGGTAAAGCGTTGTCGGCTTCTCATTGGTCGAGGTTTGTGGTAGGTGAGAATGTGTCAGTGTTCAGAGTTGACTATTCCACATCCTCGTATGATCTTCGGTTGAACTTCGAAATGACTTTTACGACTAGGTCATTTTCTGTCGGATACAGTAGATTCAAGACAATCTCTGTCTTCTTCGACTTAGTCGGCTGACAAGCTGATAAGGCTTTGGTGGGTCAGCTAATGACAGCAAAGGTACTGAGCTTTGCTGATAACTATCAACTGATGGGCTGTCTTCTACTGAAGGTAAAGATCAGCTGCTGGCTGAAGAATGCAAGCTCTTACACTGATGACGTGGGGTTCTGGAAAGTAACTTCGACAGAAGATCAATCCAACATTTTATCCCGTACAGGACTTGGACAAAAAGATAATCAATTACAAAAAGTCTAACCTATACATCATCTAATCCTATCGAGACACTACACTACTGATATCAGCTGGGTTTTGGGATCTTCAATTCCATAGTACTACTATGATTTCCCCCAATATTATTTTAACCGCTAATCAGCTGAATACCATCTACTGACTCATAACCCAACACATACTAAGAAGTGTTCGTACTCAGTAGTGCTGGACTCAGCAGGAGCAGTATACTGAAAGGAGTCAGTAGAACTGGACTCAGCAGGAGCAGTTCACTGAACTCAGACTTGACCTACAGTAGAGATGCACTCAGCAGGAGTATACTACTGAACCTAGGTCAGACTCAAGAACGGCCTGTCAGTCTTCTTAATTGTCAGATAATCTTATATGTTAAATTAGTAGAGTCATACGAGGTAATCAGAGAAGTCAGCTTCAGTATCTGCCTAGAAGTTACTTTCTACGCCTCGACCAATGACGAGCAGCCAACTGTCAAAGTTCTGATTAAAGCTGCAAGTCAACCTATTTCCAGAAATGGAGGAAAAGACTCTGCAAGATTCTTTGAAAGAGTCGTTAGCTACCCGAAGAGAGTGATACGTGGATCGTTCATCTCCAACGGATCTATCCATGGCTCACCTCTATAAATAGAGGGAAAATCAAATCGCATCGTTACCAACAGTAGACCAAGAACACATACGAGCGATTACGAGAAAATACTTACAGAACTTAAGCTTTTCGCGAGAACTTCAGAGAAATACTTCAAGCGAAAGGCGACATCCTTGCTCAAGGGAACCAAGCTGAATTAGAATCAATAGCCTCTAGTATCCAAGTGATTGAACACGAACCCATAGAGCTTATTCCTCACTGTTCGTCACTCTAGAAGCCACCTTCTTGTTCCCTTCCCTCTAACCTAAGCTCAACTGAATATATCCATAGCTTAGAATCGAAGGAGTTCGTCCCTGTACAGTTCTTATTGTTAAGAACTCCTTCACTGTTGGAGAGTTTGTCAAACACATCAGTTTGATACTTGTAAACTGAGACTTGCTCAGTATAATCCTCAAGACCAGTGTTTGTTCAGTGCACAAACCGACTGAGACTAACTCAGTATAATAAAATAGCCTCCTGATCTTTTCGGGACAGTGGACGTAGGATTGTTTGATATCCGAACCACTTTAAAAGCGTTGTGTTCTGTTTTTACTGTTGCATTGATTACTGTTCATAGTGAAAACCGTTTTACAAATCATTCAACAGAGTTTCAGCAAAGCTTAATAGATTGCACTAACATACTCAAACAGTTTTAATAAAAACGTTTCAAACTCAACTGAATTGGGCCTACACATTTCCGCACTCTACTGAACTCTTACTGAACGGTACTGAATTCTGACATCAGTCAGCTAGCAGGCCTCAGTATACTCAGTCACTCTGTCCACGCGACTCAGAACAGCTTGCTTGGTCTACTGAACTTGTTTAGCAAGGCACTCTCCAGAATAGGAGTGTTCGCGTTTTAAGTTGAGAAAGTTTTCAGGTGTATTCACCCCTCTACACCTGAACGTTTATCTCGGGACCAACAGTATACATATGTTAAATTCGAAAACAAAGAAATGTAAAACTCGAAAAACATATTTATTTACCAACCTATTGCGATAAATGAAAAAAAAAATTAAAAAAAGGTTATTTTAAAAGTATAGGATCAAAAATGGATACATGACACATTACAAGATCAAAATCGGTTTCATTTGAATTCGTAAAATAGCCGAAAATATGTCTGGTGGTGAGTGTAATACACTCTCCGACAATTTGGACCAAAATCGGTAGTTTTGCCAAGTTACGGGACTAAAAATGGAAGAAGCCACAATACGGGATCAAAAACGGAAAGTGACTACATTACGAGACAAAAAGGATTTTTTTTCTCTATTAGGGAAACACCACTTATAATCCACTTCAATAAATATAATCTCAATTGAGTTTCGATCATCTCTAGTTACAACCAAACTTGCTTGCCCACCTTAGCACGGCTGAAGCCAATGAGTCGTTCGTTGCCGTAGGTAGGGGCGAATGGAGGATTGTGGAGTATGGGGGTGGGGGTGAGAGTGGGGGTGATTTCTGATGAACATATATAAATACCAAACGGGGTATTTTCTTAAATACCCAAATCGATATTACAAAACTCAAATATACCAATTCTTATATTTACTACACAAAATACTGAATTTTACTTTAAAACCCCTATTTTTCAGACTTGTCAGCCTGCGTAAATGATTGGAATCGGGGTATCTTAAGCAGAACACGGAATCCCGCTCACGTCCCGCTCGTCATCCCGCTTGCGTCTCGCTCAAATCCCGCTCGCGTTCCGCCCACGTCCCACTCAAATTCCGCTCACATCCCGCTCGGAAAATCCCGCTCGGGAAATCCCACTCTACCTGTCAAGTCCCGCTCGGCTTTTGACTTTTTCATAAAGTTAGGGGTAGTGTAGGTAAAATTGGGTATTTTGTGTAGCAAATATTAGAATTGGGTAAATTTGAGTTTTGTTATATGAAATTGGGTAAAAAAAGAATAATACCAGATACGAAACTATAAAGACATGATATCATATACTAAACTACAAGTACTACATCTTACATTACGAAACTATATTATATAAAAAGAGGACAAACATAAGAAAAAAAATATCCAATTTACGCAAAAACTATATGAACTATGACCAGTTCTTACACATTTTTTTCAACTTATGAGGCAATATCAAAAATTTTATCAACTTCATTCTCCGCATTAATTATCATAGAACCAAGAAGAAATCATTTCATTTTATTCTTCAGTCTTTTCTTTACGAGTTTCATTTTATAAAATACATGTTCAATTGATGTAGATGAACTGCAAGAATCAAAATAAGTTGAATCAACCGGTAAGAAAGAAAGAAAGAAAGAAAAAAAAAAGATACTTCAATACATGTTGAAATCTAATAACCAGGTAAAGATAAATAAATAAAAGACACCAACATGTCTACAAGATGGTACTGATTTTCAGTCTCTGACAATACTTGACATAATTAAGAAAGTATTGAGATTTGGTTCAACCGAGAATTATTTCGGATATCAGCTTCAAAAATCTCTAATTGATAATGAAGATGGAGCTTCTCTTGACTTGTGAAATCCGATGGATAGAATTTCTCAACCAACTTTGTAAGCTCAACAATTGAAATAATTTGGAATCACCTCTAAAGATCTAAAGTCGAGCTTAACTTATGCAACTCCATTGAAACGTCATTAAATCGTATTTTCGTCTCTTGTAATATGCAATCTATAATTTCAGTGAATGTATATCTATCTTGTAATAATGCTCAAGTGTGACAAGATTTTCCTTTGTCTTTCAACCTTTACTTGACTGTCTAATACCATTCAAATCTGGAATATCAATATCATGTTTCCCACAAAAAAAATCTTTACCTATTCATAAAAGTTATCCCATCCATTTTCTCTGAAATTTTGGATGACCTCTCTTACATTTACCACTGCATCTATCGCATTAAGAATATCTTGATTTTTGCATTGTAGCAATTCACAAAGCCCATCAGTCTTTCCCAGCAATTCTATCATAAAATGCAAGATTAACACAAAATCAAATGACATCATAGCTTCATAAGCACCATCAACAACAGCTCTTGAAGAATAAACACAATCATCATTTATAATCTCACTTAACACTGTCAGAATAACTCAAATAAGTTGTCAAGTGACCTCAGATGAGAGCCCCATCTCGTATCACCAGGACGTGGTATGCTTCTATTTGATTCTTTCCTTTTCCTATTTCAAGATCATTGATTTCTTCATACAATCGGAGAGCTTGAGAAATTTGCAGCTGGTCTTGGTGTTTGGAGGATGAATCATCTACATTAGTAATTAGATTTACAATTGAGAAGAAGTTTTCACTATGAATGAGGATTTTTGTTGTTGCTACTAATATCAGTTATAAGTGTTGGACAAAACAATGAACATAGTAAGCATATGGACACTCGTTCTTCAACAGAGCTAGTAAACCATTCCTTTCTCCTCGTATGTAACTTGCACCGTCATACCCTTGTCCTTGAATATTTTGTATGCCAAGATTGTGTTGAGAAAGAACCTTGCATATTGTCTTCTTCATAGTGGCTGGTTTAGTGTCCTCCACATGAAATACATAAAACAATCTTTCACGAATGACTCCACTTTTATCAACAAACCTTAAAACGATAGCCATTTGTTCTCTTTTGGATTCGTCATGTGATTCGTCTACAATGATACAATCACAACCCGATTTTTCGAAGGAGGGCGCATGACGGGGGCGAGATGGAAAGCATAGGAATTTAAAGAGAGAATGATTAATAATTAAGGGATAATATGGATTAATTAATAAGATTTCAATGTCGAGATTCATCCAAAAATACAATAAGTATATGAGCACATGGAAGGAGAATAGTCTAAATAATAATAATAACGATGAGTCTGAAGTGACAATTATCAAAACAGCTTCATTTTTCGGAATGGACAAAAAACAACTAAGCACAATGGAAATAAATTTATCGGAAAGCAACCCTCTCCCTCGGCTATGTCCGTTCGCAATGGTCGCTCAACCTGAAGATATTTTGAAAATATTTGGACTGAGTACTAATGTACTCAGTAGGCTAGCATTTGATAAAATCATTTCATAGAACCGCCAAAGAATAACGATATAACTTGAGGTTTTAAAACGGAAAAGATATTCCTAAGAATGCATACAAAATATTATCCGTTTCATTTGCATGCGCCTGCCGCGTTCCTTTCGTTACTTTTATGATCCCGGAACCAAGTCATCGTCGGATCAATCCCAGAACTAAGTCTCCATCGGATCTATAACCTTTCTTGATCTCGGAACCAAGTCTTTGTCAGATCCTTAACTTAGTTAGCATACAATGGACATCAATCCATTGTATTACTAACAGGGGGTCTACACAATTATTGACCTACTCATTAGGTCAGAATAAGAATCTCGATCGACCATACAAGAGCATTTAACTTAATTGAATGCACATAAAACATTTCACTGGATAACAACATTTCATAGAGTATAGGAGTTTAATTACTCAAGATAATTTTATTAGAAAAAAACTCACCTTGTGGTGCGGCATTATTATCTTGCAGTGTTTTCTGATGATACCGTTCTTTCTCATTGGGTTCTACAAGAGAGACCAAAATTCCATTAGGGATCAATTTAAAATTCCAGAATTTCTTCAAATTCTAGACCATATAAATCGCCTTTAGCAAATAAGGTCTTCGGCTATACTACACAGATTTTACTTCGCTATATCTGTCGTAAAAGCAAGGTTCCTCTTCAATATCATCATGTGTGAATATGTCGTATGTGATATGTTTGAATATCAAGCATTTATGTCCATCAACTTAGGTAGGTTAGTTGTTGGGTCACACTTAGAATTATAAGCTTTGATATGACTTCATGGTAACTTTCGACTAATAATTCGGACGATCCTTTTGGAATTTTGTATACTGGAAGCAACTTTTATGCTTCTATACAATGTTATTCATATCCACTGTTTGTTTTCCCATTGATTATTTATATTTGCGCATGTTAAGTCCTATTATCTTGTACAAAAGTTAGATTGTGTAGTGTGTTGTAGATCATAGAAGACTACACAATTAGTTGAACTAACAAGATATAAATAAATATCATAGTTGAGATAACTTTAGGACGAGTTGTCGGTTTAAGTTGCAGTTTAGATAAAAGTAGTTTGTCTAGGCTACTTGTCTATTCTGGTACACTTGAGGTGGTGTATTGACGGATTACAGTGAGATGTGTTCTCCTGACTGACCTGAGTGGAGAACCAAATATCTCAATAACTTAGCTGGTCTTAAACTTGATAAGACTTCAGCTGAGTGCATTTGACTAAATATCACTTTGAACTACTATGATGAACATCATCGCGACCGGATCTACATATCTTGGGTGTTAGTAGTCATTTGTGACCCAGGGTGGTTGTCTGTATCATGCAATTGTATCCATGATATTAGGTTGATAATATCCCCTGAGGAGATTGAAAGGATTATCACACTAAACCCTGCAGGTTGATTAAGTTAAGGTGTATTAATAAGGTCGAGTGGTACTACTCAGGAATATAATAAGAAGTTAATTAATTTAACATGTCAGTGGGTTTAATTAATTAACGGATATTTCTATCTTAAATACGAGGATCAGTTAAGTCTAAAATACAAGCTCATGCTCAAATTGGGATAAAGGGGTAAGTCAACACAGATTCTCTAGTGGAATGAATCTGTGTTTATCAATTAATTTTGTTTCGGGCTGAGTATAGATAATTAATTAATTTGAGACCCTGCTTTATTTCTTGTATTGGATCTCTGGTCTGGCCTACATAACACACGTTGAGAAACGTGAGCACAAGCGAGAGAGAGACAAAGAGAAAGGCGTGATTTTTCAATGCTTCTGCAGTTCTTCATCCATCCGAAGGGAAAACAGGCATCGGGACACAGACCAGAAGATCATATACGTGAACAACAATCAAAGCGCGACTCAAGGACGCAGATATTGAATTCCTAAATCCTTCAAATCCGACTGTTGGTTTGTTGTGGAAATCCTATGTTCAGATTCTACTGAACGGGGTTTTTTAATTATCTTCTTAATCAGATACCGTTTGCCGAGTTTTGCTTGTAAACTCGTACCAGTGAAAGCGCCGACTGCAATGCCACTTGTGCTTTAGGTTAGATTCCATTTTGTGTGTTTAACATGGCATTTGAAAGCTAACAAGAAGAGATTTCTAAAGGCATAAGTTCAATGTGTTTCGAGAAGGAATGAAGTTTGTAGAACACTTTAAAGTTGACCAATCTGCTCTGTCCGAGAGAACTAGGGTGCTTCAACAATGTGTTTTCTCAGATGCATAATTCCACTGTACAAACTCGAAAAGACGAACGAAAGGTGTCTAGAGATAGTCCGAGCGACAAGGTTTAAGAAGGTACACGCCTCAGAGCTATTAGATTACAAGGCAATTTAGAAATCGAGTCACAAGTCGGCTGGTCACGAGACCCTTTTTAGATTATTCAAGCTGACATTTCATCGAGCATGTTCAGAGAGATTTTTTTATTGGGTTATATCTTTTCGATCGGAACTCTAATTTACAAATGGAGAGATACTCTAAAAAGCATGATATACGAACTTTTTGGCAGTATTTTGGTTCCGTAGAATATTCATAAATCGAGTCGAAAACTAGCTATCCTTCATTACTAGCCCGCATGCTAGTACGTAACTTTCGGTCATGAACTCCTATGGACGAATGATCAACGGATTTGGTAAGCCAAGGGAATAAAGATTACAATGGTGTTCATCTTTGGATTTTTGGCCCAGTAGGTTGCCCGAAAATCGGTCGGAAAGTCGCTGCTTCGTTGGTTATTACAAAGGGGGCTGGTTCGGTGGGTGATTTCGACGGGGTATATCTTTTCAGCCCGAATTCTAGATAATGAACGAAAAGCAGCGTTGGAAAGCCTGTAAACATGGCTCTCGAATGGTATGATCATCAATGCATAAAGATCACTTAGAAAGGTTTGAGGCTTTCGTGAAAATCACTTCATTGCAGCGTGTAAGGTAGGGCGGATTCACTAGGCATTTTTAATGGGGCTTAATTTCTTGGTTCGGGATCCAATTTTTGATCCGTTTAGTGCGTTAGGAAGCCAAAAGTAAGGGATTTCAAATGGTGTCCCACAAGACATGTTTCACCAGAAGAGATGATAAGAAAAATGAGCTAAAGTTCGTTGGTTGATGGCAAAAAGTCGCGTATGGGACTCCAAGTCCATTTCGACAAAACCCAAATGGGATATACGAACATATATAATGTGGTTTTTCATGTCCTTAGTTTCTTCTAAGTATTTAAATTAGTTACGGGTCTAAAATTTGAAACATGTTTTTAAAATCGTGGTTGGAGCATTTTGTCAAACACAAAATGTGCATCAATCAAACAAGCATGAATTCAAGGCTCAAGGGTTAGGTTATGTCATTTCCATCATATAGTGGTTTTACGCAACATGATGGTTAGTTTTTCACAAGTATTACACGGATTCAGCCTCTACATTACATGGAAATATCACTACTTCATAAAGAAACACGTTCAAGTTTATTTGAGAATTAAAAAGAGACGAAATTGCATTCTTACTCCCACATACTGTTAACATAGAAGTGTTACAGAAAAGGGTTCGAAAGACCATTACCCTCAAATCTTTCTTCTTTCTCGTTTCGGTCGCGAATTAGCAGTGTAAATCTCCAGCTACGGTTCTCTCCTGTCTTCAAACAGAGTAGTGTTGTGAGGCTATATTCGAAGGTAAGAGAGCTTGGCAGCAAGTCTTTGAAGATCATTAGGGACTAAGATGAGAGTGAACGGTTTATAGAGTAGGTAGCTGTTGTGTACTGAGACGTGTTTTAGGTATAGAAGGGGGGTGAATACACCTGAATACAAATTATTTCTGAAACGCGAAAGTCAGCTCTAGTTGAGTTTGCTACTGAACTGAGTCAGATCGCCAGATATGCTTTCAGATCGGGTGGGCAAAGATTTCTTCAACTGAGTTCAGCTCTACTGACTTATGTCAGTCGAACAGTCGTTCAGTATCAGAGTTGTGTGCGGAAGTATAGGCCCTATTAAACGTCTCCGTTGGAAAACCGGTTTTATGCTGAGTTTGATGAAATACAGTTTTAATGCAATATGATCAGTTAAGGAAAGCAATAGATCAACACAGTAGATTTTTAAAAGTGGTTCGGACACACTGGGTCCTACGTCCATTGTCCTGACCAAAGCAGGATACTTGTTATAATTATATTGAGCAAGTCTCAGTGATCTATTTTTAAGACAGATACAAACTTGATGCTTATACTGAGCAAGTTCTCAGTGATCTGTTCACAGGGGAGATTCTCTACTTATAGTCGTAGTAACTTTTACAAGGGTTTTAAACTTAAAGAGTTTGAGGCTTCTCCAACTATGAGAAAGTTCTTACAATAAGAACATTTTCACAAGAATGTAAACTCTCTCGAGGTTTCTAAGCTGTGAATATTACAATGTGACTTGTTTAGATAAGAGAAGGGGAACAAATATTCTCTAGAGAGAAGAACTTAAAAGAATCTAATCTATGTCCAAGTTCTTCGTTGGATATGCAGTGAGTTTGCTAGAGATCGTTGTGTGTTAAAAGCTTTTGGTTCCCGGTATCTTTCTGGATGAAGACTCTCCTCTATATATAGTCGTCGATTGTGAATAGATCCGTTGAAGAGGGGTCTAGCCACGTGTCAAAACGACAAGGAAAACGGCTCCTTAAAATTTGAATGTTGATGAGTAGGTGCACTGTAGAGATACGCCACTTTTTCAGTCTCGGAGCAGCTTTTGTCAGAAAAGATAAAGCGTTGTCGGCTCCTTATTGCTCGAGGTAGATTGTTAGGTGAGGTTTGTCAAACATCAAGGTTGACTCCCTCTGAATCCTCAGACCTTCAACTGAAGTGACTTCCTACTAACGTTCTTCTGAGCATTCAGTGCATGGGCACGAATTCCTGTGCAGATTCAGTTGGTGGTCGGCTGACCAACTGACTTCTTCGATCCTGAGTTCATCAGCTGAGTGCAAGGTCTTCTACTGAACTCCGCAGCTACTAAACTCTAGCCTACCGAGTTCCTAAGATGCTGAACTCAAACTAAGCTATTACATAATCGAAGGTTCATCATTCAGCTAGGGATTTTGGGATCTTCAAATCTATAAGAATATGTTCTACTGAATCTTCATCCCAACAGTAGCTTAAGCATGCTTGTTTCTCCATCTTGACACAACAATCGAGTCTCTTCACTTCCTTCTCTACATGATAGTGGTGACAGATTTGTGTGGTTTTTCTCATCGTCAGTCAGCTCATCAATGGAGAGGAAGGCAGTCCAATCATTTGCGGTTTCTCTTCACGCTCATGGACTGAAATCTTCTCTTCCATTTGCATGTTGTAATCTTGGAGGCAGCATGAGGGAGATTTGGGATGTGTTTGAAATAATTATGTCCAAAATATTGCTTAATATCGGCTTGTATATATCCTAATATAAGTGGCATCTAAATCTTATGTTAAGTACTCCCTCTGTCCCCGCTCGACTTGTTTTGTTTCTTTTAGACACGAAGATTAAAATGAGTGGGTGGTTGTGTGTAGATGAGTGAGTGATTGTATGTAAAGAGGTAGGCCCGACAAAGAAAAAGTGGTAGGTTGTGTAGTAATTATTTTTCTTGTATGGAAACAAGATAGGTCGAGTGGGATGACCCGAAAAGGAAAATAAGACAAGTCGGGCGGGACGGGGGAATATTAGATAGAGCTAGGTAAATATATATCTTAGGTTATAATAAGGGTATGGATAGATTCTTCCCAAAAACGCACCCATTATAATTATTTGTATATTTAAGTATATATATATACTTAAATATATTAGTGTTATAAAGTCTCGTATTTATTGTATAATCGCATGGGATAAAATACCTCGAAATACTCTGGATTTTCGTCAAGGAACGGAAAAATTAATCTAACGAATTTTCATTGTCAAAGCATATAATACATATATGTAAATGCATAGATTATATATATATATATATATATATATATATATATATATATATATATATATATAGATATATATAAATATATATGTCGATTAATTACTGTTGACATATGATAATACTCATAATAAGGGCATTAAGATCGTCTCTTTAATTTATTCGGAACGTTAATAATTGTATACCCCTATTTTTAATTGGTATTAAAATCCATAAATACAACTTAGGATTATATGGGGTATTATAGATACAAAATTTCTCTATGTTGATGAGCATACACCGACAGGATCTATTTTTGAGTTCTAGGAGAAGTATATGTAACATTCTCAGGAGCATTTCACAGCACAAGTGATGCTACCTCATTGTTGTAAGAGGGGGTGTGTTTTACCAACTCTAAGAAATACCACGGTTACTTGAATCAAAACATTCATTGTTCCCCCAAGGGAGATGTCAATATCCAGAATAAGTGATTATACTTCTTGCGGTGGTAATCATAAGATGAGTATAAAAATATCAGCCTTGTCATTCCATCATAGCCTAATTAAGTAGTAAGGTCAACATATTCAATGGCTCTGTTCTTCCTCAAAAGTTGTCCAGCAAGCTACTTAGCTCCTTGATTGAGACTTTAAATCCTTTATTGACATACCCGATAAGAGTATATCTCTCCTCCCATAAGAAGACCAACTAACAATGCTTGAGAGGGGGAGTTTTCCTGGTGTGGGATACGATTCAAGACCAAATTTACCAAATCATGTTGGGATTTTGTATATTGAAATCATCTTTTTGCTTGTATACAATGTTATTCATTTCCATTGTTTTGTTCTTCTATCTGATTGCTATCTTTGCATTTGTGATTGCCTTATTGTCTCGTATATATTTAGATTATGTAGTGTGTTGTAGGGTCACAGAAGACTACATAATTGGTTTAACTAATAAGATATAAAGTATCACAACTAAGACAACTTTAGGACGAGTTAGTCTAGATAAGAAGTAACTTGTCATGGTTACTTATCTATTATGGTACACGTAAGGTGTATTGAAGGATCACAATGAGATGTGTTCTCCTAACTGACCTTAGTGGAGAACCAATGTCTTGGTGACTTAGCTGATCTTAAGTTTGATAAGATTTCAGCTGAGTGCACATAACTAACTATCGCTTTGAATTACTGTGGGGAAGGCCATATTCGGCACGAACTATCTTAGATGATAGTAGCAACTTGTAACTCTCGTGCCCTCGTATCCCTCATGAAGGATTGATAATATCCCCTGAGTAGCTCAAAATGACTATCACACTAAACTCTGCATGTTGATTAAGTTCAAGTGTATTAATAAAGTCAAGTGGTACTGCTCATAGATAAGATACTAATTAATTAGCAGATATTTTGTATCTCTTATACGAAGATGAGATTAAGTTTAAAATTCAAGCCTTGACTCAATTTGGGATAAAGGGATAAGTCAACATAAATTCTATGCCACTACATAAACTCACTAACTTCCTTGATTTCTGGCAAGGTCCAGAACTTACAAACAATCAACTTTCTGAGTATCTATCAAACTAGTCGTTACTTCATGTCTATCGATTTAGAAAGGTTTCTATGATTTTGTCCAACTAACAAGAGTATGAACACACTCTTGATTCCAAGATTAAGATATGAGAATCGAGTTGTTTTGGAATGGACAAAAGGAATCTATTAAAAAGAACTTCAAGTATGAAAATTCAGGTTTGTTCTTTGCTTGAGAGTTGTGAGCTTGTAGAGATTCTCGTTACCCTCTATAAAGTGAGACGCCTATACGTATTTTTAGTTGTCATGGAGAAGAGTTCCATTGGATAGAGATTGCATCTCATTGGCTATGATTTGACAACGGTCGATTCCTCAACTTGAATCCAGACCGATCGCTTTCTGCACAGTTCTTTCTGTAGATCTTGAAGTACAGTAGCAATTTTACCAACAAAGGCTTAGTTGGCACTTCAAGATTAATCGAGACTGATCTTGGTAGTTGGATGTCTCTGTTAACAATCATCTTAAGGATGATCTATGCCTCATACTCGTACTTCAGTCACCATGACTGAGACTGAACTGACACTTGAACTGCAAGTTCCTATCTTCAGTTGAGTTCAGTCGAGCCTGATTGTACTCCGAAAATCTCTAAGACTAAGAGCTAACCTGATCTAACTTAGTTTACCTATATAGACTCAGACTAATTCAATCAGGGGCGGATCCAGGATTACGAGAGAGGGGGGGCGAAACTTAAAAATTCGATAGAGAAGAGGGTGAAGTATACATTCGGGGGGGCGAAATACGAAATTTCTTAAAAATTACATATATAAAATCGCGTTTCGACACGAGTTCGGGGGGGCCGCCGCCGCCGGGCGCCCCCCCTTGGATCCGCCCCTGAATTCAATCTAAACCCCATAGACTGGTTCATCAATACTTAACGATTTGAGATCATTCAAAACATTATTTTCCAACATGATGAATTGTGCAAATCTAATAAATATCCGGTTTTTGGATATTTGGTTTCTTTTCAAGATTAATATAAATTGTACAAATTAATTTCTTTAGCTATAATTGTTGAATTTATTTTTTTGTGATTTTTTCTTTAGTCCCATTTGATTTACTTTGTATTTACTTTGTACAATTAAAAGAGATACAACCACTCAAGATTTTGTATACCATTTTTCTGTTTGTCTCATTCGAAGGCTCACAAGCGAAATGGTGACACTTGTTCTCTTTACCTAAAAGGATTCTTCACATAAGTTATAAAATAGTTTTTAAAAAACATGTGTAATTATTTCATTGGTTGAACATGGAATGAGACAAAAAATAGAATAGAAGATCCTGGCCAAGATACACCAATTTTGATATTAAACGTATTAGTTTGTCTTCTTTTTTTTATTTATTTAAAATATAATGAGTTTTGTTGGTGGAATTGGTTGTTAATTTTTTTTCTTTAACTAACTATGTCACTAAAAAATTTACAATTGGTTAAATTGGTCATTATAATTTATATTATGGAACTGCAATTTTATTTTGATTAATTTTTTATTAAAATTCTTGACTAACATAAAATATTCGGTAAGCTTTATGGAGAAAAAGAAAAAAGATTGAAGACCAGTATTACAACTATCCTAAATACCAAGAATGAAATACAAAATTATTGGTGGTTGGTTTCTCATCATAAATAAAACCAACTAATAATTATAAAAAGAAAAAAAATATATTGAATATTGATTGCAAGAAAATTAAATATTAGGGACTAGATTGTGAATAGTGTAAAACTTAATGGGGAAAAACTTAGTAGAAAAAGAGAAAGCCCTAAACCGAAAAGAAAAAAGCGTGTTCTCCAAACTCCAGTATAAAATCTTTCCTAAATTCTCGTCTCCTTTCCTACTCCAAATCTTTTCTTCCTCTATAAATATTCAGCAATCAAATAATTATTCCTCATCAAGAATTCCTCACGAGCACTCTTAGTATTGTATTTATTTCGTGCGGATTGGAATATTTATTGTATCGACGCACACCAATTGTTTGTTAAAATTCCAACAATCAAGTTCGTTCCTGTATAGTCGAGCAAAGATGATGATCAGAATTCGGAGCCGCGACGGTTTGGAGCGGGTCTCGATCGATAACCCACGCGCGACCGTCGCCGCACTCAAGTCGGAGATCGAGTCCCAACTCCGGGTGCCCGCTCAAGCTCAGATTCTGTCCACCAATCAGAATTTGCTTCTCGCAAAGACCCAAAGCGATCTGACCCGGTTCACGGATATGATTGACCCGAATACCGGATTGGCCTCCCTGAACATCGCCCATGGTTCCATTATTTATCTTGCTTATGAGGGCGAACGGACGGTGGCGGGCCCGGCCTTCAACCCTTCGGGGTCTTTCGGGAAGAAGATGACGATGGACGACTTGATAGCGAAGCAGATGAGGATCACGCGCCAGGAGAACCCTCACTGCGAGCTCGTGTCTTTTGATCGTGATGCTGCGAATGTCTTCCAGCATTATGTGAATGAAAGCCTTGCTTTTGCGGTGAAGCGCGGCGGTTTTATGTATGGGACGGTGTCGGAGGAGGGAAAAGTGGAGGTGGATTTCATTTACGAGCCCCCGCAGCAGGGGGCGGAGGAAAAATTGTTCCTTTTGAGGGATCCGGAGGAGGAGAAGTTGGTAGAAGCCATAGCCTTGGGGTTGGGACTGAGGAAGGTGGGCTTTATATTTACACAGACGGTTAGTCAGGATAAGAAGGATTACACGATGTCAAATTTTGAGGTTTTACAGGCAGTGGAGTTGCAGGCGGAGGGGGATTTAAAAGAATGGGTGACTGCTGTGGTTAAACTAGAGGTGAATGAGGATGGGGCAGGAGCTGTTCATTTTGAGGCTTTTCAGATGAGTGATATGTGTGTACGGTTGCTTAAAGAAGGCTGGTTTGAGCGAGATGTCCAAGAGGAGATTGATCCCAAGTTGTCAAGGATGACGAAAGAGGTCGTGGTTGGAGGAAAAGACACCAAGGATGTGGATAATGATTTCTTTCTGGTGGTTGTCAAGATTGCTGATCATCAGGTCAGTTCATACTTTAGTTTTTTCGATCGCTCAATTAATTGTTCGTTCTGTCTCTCTTTCGCTTTTGTTTTGATAATTTTTTCTGTATTGGTATCTACTGTGCTTGACGTTGGCTTGCTTATAGTTTTGATTTTATTGGGGTTATATGGGAAAAGTTTGTACGTCGTAGAATTTATACCGTTGTGTATAACACCTTATGTGTCACAATCCCAATGATTTTGCAAGTGCCACATATTATTCATCTAAGGTGCGTGGCACTCAAGGGTGCACAATTTGGTACATAGAAGCCTTTTCGGAGTTTATGTATCATAAATGACACGTTACTTCTTTTAGATAGCTAGCGGCCAATTTAGATGACAATTCATAGACGTTATTAGTCGGCATGCATTATTTTAGGTAAAATGACAGTCCTATGGATCAAACTTCATACTGGCCCTTAGAGATCGTACGTTGAGAATATTTTCCAAAATCAAGATATTAATTTTAATCGAATGGAGCCTCTCAGTGATATGCTCAATAACCTTCAGCCAGGCTTCTTTTTTCCTTGAACCAAAATAATGTTTTATTCTTGCTTGTGTCGATATGCTTTTCAAAATTCCTTTCCTTGCGTCCATATGCTTTCCCAAATTCTAGTTATTCTTCCCTTGCATCAATATGCTTTTCAAAACTCTAGTTATTCGTGCCTTGCGTCATTATGTTTTTCAAAATTCAAGTATATTTTTTTAGCATGACTATTGGAAGATGGTCGCCGCATTCTGTTCTCCTTTCCAAAATGATTTCTTCTCTAAGGCACAAATTTTCTTTTGAGCACGTGAACAATACGTATAAATCATTAATTCACTCTTAAGTAATTTATTCACCGAGGGACCTACTAACTAAATTTAAGTAAACGATGTTGAGATGGTCTCCAAAGTTAGGAATCTTTTCCCACCAACTGTAGTAAAGATCATGTTCCTTTGCCCAGGACCAGGGATAGATCTTTTGTGCTTCAAATAGTTCCAAAAACATTTATGGTAGAAATTTTTTTTAGCTTAAATGATGTTATTTATTCCTTAAGGGGCATTTAAATATGTTTTATCCCCAAACGCAATCTCGAGTCGCCAATCTCGCAATTAATAGTAGTAACATTATCTCTTGAAATGAATAGTGGATGGGATCATTGGGGCAGTTACTCCAATTCATAGTTCTTGTCATGCAGTGGTCTGGAAACAAATGAAACTTTTGTCCATGTTCTCGGTGTACCCTCCCCTATTTGTCAATTTGATTCTGATTGTGATTGACCTCCTCAACCAGACCCCAATTGCCATAACTGTTGACTCATGCCTTCATGATCTTCTTGTAAGTTATCAAATGAATTTTGGCTTCATTACTCATCGTCTCGAACCCACCTGTCTGAACACATGGCATGATCATAACTTTCTCCTTTCGGCACTCCATCTACCTTATCTGAATACTCTTGTGAATCTACCAGCAGGAGATTTATACCATTGTTTGATGTCCGTCCTATTAGAACTGAAACTATTATCAAAATGAGGAACCTGTTTTGATTACCCAGTTAACGTGGGGTTAAATTACTCTTGCTGTGTTGACTTCGCGTATCATGCTTGTGCTATAGTTTGTTTATTGACTTCAAATATCACGCTTGTGCTATAATTTGTTTGCTGACTTCACATATCATGCTTGTGCTATAGTTTTTTCTTGCCTTCACATATCATACTTGTGCGATTAGTTTTCCATATACCTAAAGTGGAAGCAAATGATGCTGACTACGCTGTTGGTTCTGGTTTCATTTGGCTGTTGATAATGTAATGTACTTTTACAGAATGCTTTTGCTTGCTACTGCTTTTACATGGGCTATGGTATAGGGTATTTTAGTATTCTAAAGTTTCCTGAGTTTGATATCCAAATCTGGATATGACCATATTCTCAACTTTGTCTTAACCTCTTAGTAGTATCAGTGCGGGTTTGATAACTGTTAGGTAGCATACTTCTGTTGCAAGTTGCAACAGTCAACATCCCTCGGAGGACCTATTTATTCCCTCTAAACATCTTGTTCCCTCAACTATAGGAAAATGAGATCTCCCCTAGCTGAATCTAACACTATATATCAAATCTGCTGCTACAATATGAGATTATCATTGTGTCCATTTTAGACCCTGCTAAGTTCAGTTACGATTCAATAATGTGAATTGAGCTGAATCATGGTGGAAAATTGAATTTTATTTTGTTGAAAATCAACAGTTAGAGGAAACTCTTGCTTTTGGAAAAAACTTCATGAAAATAAGCTAGTAATTACTTGTTTCAGAGAGTAACTTCTCAGGAACCATGCCTTATCTTTCAGTAGATCCTTTTGTTTTAGGCTTAAGAAAAAGGTGGATTCTTTGATGTTGAATAATAGATCTTGCCGAGTTCCTAATTTGGCTTTGTGCTCATTTCTAAAATTCATATGCTTGTGAAATGTAGGGTAAAAGTCATACAAACACATGAATTTTGTATAATATTACTGTTAGTATCATATGGTTTTTTATAGTCACAATCTCTTTAAAATGGCATTCTGTTGGTGTCTCCTTGCCGATTTATTATTAGCTGCTGCCTCTAATTTGTCTTTGTGATTATTGAGCTAAATTTGATCAAGTAAACACATTCTTATGTTTGTACTTTGTCTTGGTTTAAAGATTTCCAATTATATTGCTGATCAAGAACCAGGCATGTGCTCTGTATTGGTGTTTCTGAACCCTTACAAGAACAAGCAACTTATCGATTTTTCTTTATTTTATCTCGGATATTATTATTTTTAGGAGTTGTAGTTGTCCTTGTCCTTCCTTGTATGCATAATCTCCATGAGTTACCCAATGGTGTTATGGTAATGCAGGGTCCGCTTTCTTCAACATTTCCTATTGAGAACAGGAACACCGTGGTGACAATGAAGGCATTGAAGACCCATATGGATCGCACGAAGAGTCTCTCCTTTGTGAAGCGAATTTCCGATTTTCATCTGCTACTCGTGCTTGCTAGGTTTCTGGACGTGAATACCGATGTCCCGGCATTGGCAGGGTGCGTACAGGTACAGGTTACTGTGCCTGAAGGATACCAGCTCTTAATCGAGTCCCTCGCCAATGCTTCTTGAATCCACCTGCTGCGTACCTTGAAACCGAACCCCTATAAATCTTACTAACTTAATTGGTTTCCGTGGTGGTTACGATTTGGTGCTTAATGTAAGTTCATTCACTCTCTGACTAGTGAAATTTGTCATTAAAATAAACCCAGTTTCCTTGCATGAGATTCTATTGTATTTCTTTTATTTCAAAACAATTAGTATAAGGTATACTCTAAACAGCGTTGTAAATTGATAGATCAAAATACCATTTGCAATTAAGGTATCGTGGGACTAGAGATCGGAACAAACTACTACTTAAGTCACTTTCTAAGCAAAATGGACTCGGGGTTCGTAAACTATTGCAACACATGTTTTCTTCCAATTACTTGTACAGGTATTAAATGATTCGAACCCAATTGAAATTTTTTATTTTCTATTTTGTAAAATCAAATATCGATATTTTTTTCTTCTCAGATTCGGTTTTTTTAACTAAATTAACAAGTCGAAATATTTTAACATCACAATTTGATGTTAATTAAACCTAGAAGCACAATTTTAATCTGAAAAACTCGGTCATTAATTTACTGCAAATCTCCAGAAATATTAAACCTTCAATTTACATTAAATTATATACTAATTTCTAACGATTTCATTCCAAAATTTGCCCTTTAATATTTTTTTCAGAATAAGTAAAATAATAATTAAAGAATTTATTATGCTAAGTAAATAAACCAATTCGCAGATATGTTGAGAAAAGAATATATTATTAAATCAATCAAATTAAACTGGACTTTGAAGCATCACATGTTTTTCTTTTTTAAAGATAGGATAAAGTCACATGATTTCTCACTTACTTTTCTTGCAAAAGTGTTTCTTATTTCAAATCGAAACACAATCTTCCGTTCAGACCAGACACATTCCAAATTTCAACCAACACATACAAGAAAAGTACGTAAGAAGTCAGCCACACCACCGACTGATCAATTTTCACACCAAAACCAACACAAATATGAACCACAAACCTTCATTTCGACTAACTTGCCGAGAAGGCGGTGAGTGTGGGAGTGAAGATATACATTTCAGAAGCATGAGCATCAACTGCAGCGCTGAAAGACCCACTGCTATACTCTGATACACTTTTGTGCTGCAACAGATATAGGTAATAATATATTCAGTAATGCTTTATCAATGTAGTGTTGTGGAGTATCCCTGTTCTCCACTCACCTTCCATAAGTCTTTAATAGAAAAACTCGTAGAAGACTCGAGTCCAAGCGCATCCCATTTAACTGTCATATTGGTAGCTTTTGAACCTCTATTCCATAGAACCACAGCTAAACGTTGACCCGAAAGTGGGCCTGCCCAGATCTGTGAACAAACGAGAGAGAGTAGAGTACAAATAAATACAAAGGATTAGAGAGTTTAAGACTAGAAAGACAAACAAGTTCTCCGATAAATAGAATTAATTAAGAATTCCTACCTGATAAGAATTATCAGGTCCATACGCATATACTTTCCTACCTTGAACTCCTAGAGGATCTACAGGCACAAAATATCACTTCCATATTCACATAATGCACACTATAAGGCTGCAGAGCAGCTAAGAGACCACATACCTTGGTTTACAGCAATAACCTCCTCATTACTAAGAATTTCAAATGTCTCCGAAGTCATATTCCTAACATCACACCCTATTAGAAGTGGAGCCTGAAAAATATCAAGAGAAGACTGAATTTGCAAAGGTTTATGAAAATGATCATTCATGTATGCATATGTCTTGAAGATCGCGTTATCACAGAGTTTCTTCCAAAAATTATCACATTTAGGCAGAGGACTAGACAAAAAAAAGCAGAAAGTTTCCAAGGAATAACCATCATCTAAGTGACTAATAGCCCACAATTGCTAAAACTTCACACCAAAAGTAGCTAACAATATAAGGCTCCATTTGGGCTTAAGATCACCAGGCTGATAGAAACTCATTGTTAGAGAACAACAAATAACCTTTATCAGAGACCAGATGCTGAAATGTGCTCGATACTCCTCGTTAGTCATGCCACCATTTCCAACTTCAAGCATATCAGGGTCTGCAGTAAGAGTGGAAATGTACTAAAGAATTGATTTACTTAATTCATTGCTAAATCTTGGATCAGATGTACACAACAAGATTGGTGTTTTACCATTCCATCCACCTGGTCCTGCATAGGCTGCCCACTTATCATTCAGATCAGCAGTTGTTGTCATGCTAAACAAAAAGACAATAGTTAGTTCTGGGTACTGAGTTTCATTTCAATTACTACTTGCTATAACATAATAAAGAAGAGAAGTAAGAGTTTCATAAAACCTTTCCCATGTATCAATGATATCATCAGCTGTCCTCCAACTGTTTCCGACTGTGCCAGCCCATAAAGCTGGGTCATCCACACCCCTGATTTTTTTGGCAAAACCAAAGTGTATATTAGTATTGAAATCAAGATTCATAATGTGTAGGGTCAGGAAGCAGGGGGTAGAGGTTACCATTCACAAAGCGAATAGAATATTGTACGGCCAGTTGAATTTAGAGCATCGCGCATTAGTGGATACCTGAAAGCATAGATACACAATTAGTCTAATATAATGATGTCAAGATATAATATTATATTTAGACAATCACCTTTTCTTTGGAGGAATGCCCAGATTGAAACAATTGTCATACTTCAAGTAATCAACACCCTACATGAAAACCAAATAAAAGGCATCCATGAGCCACACTATTTATAGTATATATGATTAGGAAAAAATTGAAAAAGAGAGATAGCATCAAGTATATGAATCCAAATATATATATTTTTTAATTATAATGAGCCAAAATCCTTACGAAACTTCAGTTCCTAGCTTACAAAAGAAATCAACTTTGAACCAAGGGAACTTAGTCTTTTATATTGTGAAAAGCACTGTCTAAAACACAATGAAAAGGAAAAATAAAAGGATGAAAAATGAATCAGAAGCAGCAACGAGAAGAGACTAAAACCTAACTCACCCAAGATGCAAAGATATTGGCGTCATCAGATTCATGAAAAAGCGATCCAGGTTGAACTTGACAAGTGAAAGCCCTGAGGAACACTTAGTTTGTTAAGTCCAGAATAACAAAGGAGCGCGAAACTGTATATTATAGTATGCAAGAAATACATTCAAATCAAGGTAAGAGGGACTTGTCCTACCCTGCATCTGAGTAGATACCTAGCTTCAGGCCCTTCGAATGAACATAATCTGCAAGAACTTTTATTCCTGATGGAAAATCTTTTGAATCGGGAACTAGCTGACCCTGCAGGCATCCCAGGTTTTAGTATGTATAGGCTACCACTACATCTGGCCCTAATATGACAAGGCCTTGGAGGGATGCGAAAAAGATCAATAGGCCATTAAGAATAAAGCTTTCTCACAATAGAGAAACTCAGGTTGATAACCATGCCCAAGTATAAAACCATTTTAACAGACAGAGTTGTGGAGATGCTTAATTACCTTAGAGTCCCGTACTAGTTCAGACCAACAATCATCTGCATCCAATAATAATAGAGCATTGTCAAAAAAGGTAGCTAAGCAAGCAGCCATTAGATGAAAATAAATAACGGAAATGCAGTTCATTACCAATGTTTACGTAAACATAACCCAACTTGGCCAAGCCAGTCGTAACAAGTGCATCAGCTGTCAAAACATTCAGGCCATATTAGTACCCTCACCGGAAACTACATGAATGTTAGATCTGAAGAGTAATTTGAAAGATTTAAAAGAATAATAAGCTATGAGAGAACACATTGTCAAATATCAAGCATAACAAGCCTGAATTACACAGGAAAGCTAAATAATAGTTCATGACACAACTGTGTATTTACTAATATTCTGAGATTACAATTAGGTAGCAAGACATTACTCCAGAATGGCCAAGTGGAAGGTGAATTCCGTACAAACTTCTGGAGGTTCTCGGGCAATGTTCAGCAAGTTATGAATCATGCAATCAACTTCTAAAATGAAAACATAAACTTAGTTCAATTACACATATCCAAAACAGAAATGCAAGGATTATCCCAGACATGACTGTGGATATCAAGTAACAATTACCACTGACATATGCCTGTACAACCCACATGTGATATCTAGCAAGTTGAGACCATTTTTCTCTAAAGCAATGTTTATAATTTGTACGGGGCGAAAAAAAAAAAAGAGATCCTTCCATCAGGAAGTTTGAGCATAGAAAGGCAAGTTATCTTTGATAAACAAGACATAGTATATCCAAATGAAATCTCAACATTTGCTCCCTTGGCTTCTGAGTTTTAAAACAAGCAGTCACCCAGTGATACCTATTTATCTCACCAAGATAGTGTTTTCTTTCAAGAATGCCGCTTCTGGTATACAACAACTTTACAACTAATTCTCATTTCTCAACATAGCTTGCCAATTGCAACAACAAAAAAGCAATACCCGTTTCCTTGATGACTGTTTCATTGATATCACAGGCGAAAAAGTTCCAGCTATTCCATCTGCTCCAAAAAACAAGAACCAAATAAATCATCCATAAGAGATATATGGTCCGTATTAGTTATCATGAGAAAGGAATGACCATAAACTCTAGCAGATTATGATGATCAATCATATGCATGTCGATTAACTCCAAACACACCACAAAAAGACATGCACCAAACAGGCCATCATTTAAGTTTAAAACAACCCAGTCCAGTCAACAATCGAATTTTTTTTTCCCAATCCGGAATGCAAAGAGATTATAATAATTAAATAAGGCAAACAGAAAATAGAGACTTTTGGCAGCCTCAATTTCCCCAGATTGGTCAACCCATAAAAAAGAAAACCATCAAACATAAAATCAACAGCAAACCAAGTGAAAAAAACAAGAAAAACTGGCAAAATCTCGTTACCCCATCTGAGGAGTTTTGGCCAAACCATTGTTGAGCTGAAGAATTCCATAACTTGAAGTATCAAAAATGTTGCTGATAGGTTTTTCTGGTCCATTCAAGTAAGGATGAAGAGGCAGCACCCTTGTACTCACTGCCACTGAAATTAATTGGACATACAGTATAGCTCGAAGAATCCCCACGGCCGTGGAACTATAATTGGCAATCTCTGCCATTCAATCAAGTAACAATCTGTTTCCGCTTCCTCTTGATACCTCTAATAGACCGAAAAAGAATAATATCTGTCCATGGGATGGCAAAGTTGGTGAAGGTAGTTGACCCGGGATCGAAATGTTCTGGGTTCGAATTTACTGGGAAGCACTTTTAGTGAGTCATCACCTTTATGGTTAGCTCTAGGGTGGTTGAACCTCTCTGTATGGTTTGCAGTGCTATCGCACAAGTGAGGGCTTACCTGCACAGACACCGAAAATAACGACTGCAGGTTCCACGTATAAAAAAAAAAAGAATAATCAAGATAATTCTAAAAATGAGGAATAGCTTAGAGAGAGAAAGAGAGAAAAGTATCTTGGGAAATCTGAGTGAGAAATAGTTTGTCGAAGTTTGATGCACAAAATGGTAGAGATAATATATTTTTTGAATTTAAAATTCAAACTCTCCATTGATAGTCATGATTGTGTAACCGCCATATCCATAATTATGGTATTGAATAACATTGATTTTGATTGTACAACGTCATGCTTATGATTATGGGATTATGGTGTTGAATGGCATTGATGAATGGTATTAATCCTCAAAGTTGATATAAATAGGAGTGGTAGAAATCATTTCATACACGCTCAAGCATATCATATCATTTTCATATTAGCTCTAAGTTCATCTAGCTCTTGTCATCGCCATTCGTCAAGTTCGCCGGAGTTTGTTGTATTGCGGTGCTGCCTACAATAAGACGAAAATCATTCCATGTTCCATCAATATATTATATGCAATACAGGAATTAAGAAATAATCAAGTTATTTTATTAAATTAAGTATATCAATATTACCTAATTTCTATCTTTGCGACTTTTTTTAGTAGTTTTAATTCCCAAAATAAATACAAACAATCTATATCAAAATACATATCATGCTTGAGAAAAAAAATTAAGACTCAAAGACTTTTATTTTAAATACAATCTTCATAGGATTAAATTATTCAAATTAAATAAAAAAAAACAAATATATCATGGTTTCATGTGTAGTGGACTTTATCTTTTTGTGGCATTATTTTGGTGGTGTTGGACCGTCGGTGACTTTATTTTTAGCGACCTTATTTTTATGGGCTTTATTATTTTGTGACCTTATTATCCATCTTCATTTAAAATTTTTTGTGGCATTTATTTCTGATGGCCTTATTAAATCTTAATTATAAATTAATTATTAGAATTTTCGGGGATATAGTTTAATGGGGGCTAAGCCAAGTGTCTCACTTAGGGTGTGTTTGGGATAGCTTATCTGAAACAGCTTATAGCTGAAAGCTGTCTCGGGAAATGAATTTGGTGTTTGGAAAATTCAGCTTATAGAGCTGCTGAAAGCTATTTGGATCCAAGATAGTAAATTTTTGTAAGTTTGGTATTGGGCGTGAAGTCGATAAACTTATATCTTTTATAATTTTAATCTTTTTAATTAATACATTATATTATAATCTTATAACTATTTTTTTAATTAATGATCGATATTGCTTATTTATATGTATAATTTTTATTTGTCATTTAACAAAGAATAAGTAAATATTTGTTTTATTAATATAATTTATAATCTTTTTTATTCTTGATTTTAATTAATAATATTAATTATACTTAATTTTTTTTCTAATTTTTATTTTAATATTTTTTTATTAAAATACTATTTTATATGAGTGGAAATTAATTTTAAATTTTATTTGTGTAAAAATTCTAAATTTGTTTAATAAGTGAGAAATAAATAACATTTTCATTTTATAAGATACCACTTTATTAATATTTTCAAATATTAATTTTTGACTTTCAAACACTTTTTTGCTAACACTTACAAATTATCAAAATCAGCAGCTTTCAGCTACTTTCAGCCACTTTCAGCAGCTTCCAACAACTTTCAGCACTTATCAATAAGCTTCAGCTATCCCAAACACCCCCTTAGAGCATCTCCAACCGGTGCTATTTTGAAGATTTGCAGTTGGAAAACATCACCAATTGAATGCCATTTTCAGCTACATTCTCATTTTCTCTCTCCTCTCACTGGATATTTGGTGGGAAAACTGTTCTTAAATTGAAAATTGGAAAATACTTTTTGAAAATAGCAAAATCAATCCTTCAAGTGTAGCCAAATGAAGTAGAAAGAATAGGATGAAGAAGACATGAAGAAGGGGGCGGCGTTGTACGAGAGAACAGAAGTAGAAGATGAAATTGTTTACCTAATTTCATTTGGGACATAGATATATAGCACTAGATAATAAAATTATTTTGCCTAAATTAATTAGTACTTGGTTAGAACTATGAGTAAGTAATTAGTATATTATAGTACATTATAATTATTATTATTATTATAGAATATGAACGTGCAATTATTTTTACTATACAATTAGTAAATTATGTTGGGATTTATAATAACTATATTATTTTAGACAATTAATTGTGGTTTTTTTTAATATAATACAATTACACCAACAATAATGGAAAATAATGTAATATAAAATGAAATATTACATAAAAAAATAATAACAATAATAGAAAAATACTTGAAAATACATAACATAACTGATAATAGAAAAAACATTACGATAGCAATATTATAGAAAATGTACTATATTACAATAATGCAACATTCTAATAGGGTGGTAAATTGAAACCTGATCCTCCAACGTTATTAAAATAAGGAGCATATGAACCAGTTGCAAAAGGATCTTTGTGGCTTTGTTCTTGAGCTCTATTTGCATAAATATGTTCTTGTTGAGCTTGAACATGTACATGGTATCGTCGGTCTGTTATGAAGTTCAAGTTTATAGCTAGGATTTTATTTTATTCCTTCATTGTTTTAAGATCGCACTTATGCCCAAGTCTTTCATTTATTGCATGCATATATCCCTAGCATTTTGATTTTCTTCCTTCATCGAGTTGATCAACATTGATGTAGAGTCGTCTTTCTTCACTTTCAATTTAGCTTTCTTTACTCCAATAGGCTGGGACGACGGAGAACCAAAAAAAAATACAAAATTATCCTACTACATGGATCGGTTCACATGTGGATCATAGTGGAACTCCGACGCTTATTCTCGAAGCGGTATTAAATTATGATCTTTGGATATGACGTGCATATTTCAGTATGCCGGGAACAAACAACGACATGAATGTGTTAGACTCTTCTCCTCTTTTTCATAATATAACTAAAGGTATTGCTCATCTGGCTCGTTATGTACTTCCAAGAAAAGAATTTAATATGGGGTATTTAGCTGATGGTATTTATGAAATAGAGTAACATACTCCACCTCATGAGTATTTTGCAGTAAAATAAGAAGCTTGTAGAAAAGACGTAGAACGCGCATTCGGTGTTCTCAAGCAGTGCTTCGCAATTGTAGCGTGTCCGACACGTTATTGGAGGAAAAAAGTGTTAAAGGACATAATGTCTACATGTATAATTCTGCATAATATGATCGTGAAAGATGAACGCGATTTTAGTGCTCCAATTGAAGCTACAACAGAGACTACTCCACAGCTAAATATTGATCTCTCATTGAATGAATAAATTTCATTGGATGATTACATCGTCATTACAATAACATTAAAGATCAAAATGGTCATTATGAACTACAAAATGCGTTAATTGCTCATTTGTGGGTGGAGTATACCAATTCCAAAGATTGAATATTAATATTCACTTATTACCAAAGAATATGTGTGGATCTATCTTTTTTATTGTAATTTCTTCCATCAAGTTTTTTGTAATTTTCTATTATTTAATTCACAAGTAATTTAGTTATCTTTATTTATTATTTCTCAGTTATCTAATTAAAAAAGTAATACATATAGTTATTGATTAAAATTGTTGTGGGTCAAATGCGTAAAGTAAAAAATATATATGTAATATTGTAAAAATAGAAAAAGTAGCATGAAATGAACTATATGAGGAATATTCTTTTTTAGGTTGAATTTGATGTTATGGATTGAAGTGACAGTACTGCTTGATGTGACACAAACTGCAATGTTAATAATAAATGCTTCGGCTGGAGATGCTCTTAGCCTAGTAATAGTTGTCCGTGCACCGGGGCGACGGTCAAACGCCAACTCATAGTTATAAGAAAACATCATTTAGGTCCTGGTCCGCTTCACCTTAGATCCAAGTCTACCTCCCTAGATTATGGGTGTTTCGGTACATCATACTACATTATTTTTCCCATACTGTATGCAGAATCGAAAATGTTCGATATGGGAAAATGTATAATATTTTCGTATCAGACATTTTGGTATAACATCGGACGGTATGCCGCAAGTTCGGTGTAAGTAAATCTCTATACCATTACCATACCGCACTTTCGTTATACCGTACAACATTTCAGTATTTTCTGAAAGCCAATGTATATTGAATATGTAACAGTATACGGAAAAACACCCTGCATAATAAAACAAAACATGCAGTTAAGCAAACGCATAAAACATGTAAATTCCGTCCACAACATGCAAATCTCATCTAGCAAATGACTAAGATAATAAACAGAATGCAGATGCAGAAAACAAAAAACCCAGTAAGGGCGAATTCCATCCAACATCTCAAAACCATCTAAATGTCTAATAATTAAAACAACAAATGTGTCTAAGTCTAAAATAGTACTCCCTCCGTCTCATTAGTAGTGTCTTGTTTCTTTTGAGCATAAAGATTAAGAAAGTGATATTGTGTGGTGTATGTTGTTTGACTTTTGGATAGTTTATTTTGTGGCCACAAATTCTTTGCTATTTTTAATAACAAGACACTACTAATGGGACAGAGGGACTAAGATGAAGTCTAAATCTTGATTCTCCAACACTCCCACAGGATGATAAAAGCTCAAGAGTCAAGACCACAAATCATCTCAAAAGTCAAAACAACCACTTGATATAAAAAAACATGCAAATAGTAGATTTTAGAGTTAGTGTAGTGATAATATTAAACTTCAAATAAGTGTATATATATATAATATAAAGTATTCCCTCCGTCCTACTTGAAACGATTCATTTCTTTCGGTACGAAAATTAAGGAGTGTTGTGGTTAGAGCATCCGCATTCCTCCCATCCATCCATCACATTCTCTCTCCGCCACGTCAGTTTTTTTTTAAACACTCAACTTTTAAACACTCAACCACATTCCTTCATCCATCCATATAATTTTTTTTTACTATTTTGGGTCCCACTATTTTAATTTTTTCAAACATTATATTTTAATAACAACAACAAATATAGAGTAATATTTTTATTACTCTTCAAATAAATAAATAATTATAATAAAAAAATCTTAATTAATTTCGATAAATTCATTAAACAATAAATACTAAGAAAGGGGAAAAAATAATTTAAAAACTTGCAATAACATGGAAAATTAAACAATACAACAATTAAAATAAAAATTACGAACTAGTACATCAAAATATTAATCGATCAATTGTTGTTGTAGCGAGTCCACATATGCTCAACCAAGTCGTGTCGAAATTGGTGATGCACATCGCTGCTACGTAACTCGGAGTTGGTTCGAATCACATTTCGAAATTCTGGATTTGGACCTTGAACGAATTGTGGGGGTTCATCATCTTCATCATTGGGAAAAGATGCAACCATATCCCCCTCATTCTCAACAATCATGTTGTGCAAAATTACACAAGTTAACATGATAGATTTTATTCTTTTCCTGTACCAAGATCGAGCTGGCCCTCTAACGATTGTCCATCGAGCTTGGAGTACCCCGAACGCTCGTTCAACATCTTTTCTGGCAGCCTCTTGCCTTTCTTTAAAAAGACTCCTCTTTGGATCGTCTAGGCAAGGAAAAGACTTCACGAAAGTAGCCCATGTTGGATAAATTCCATCTGTCAGATAGTACCCCTGATTATAATGTGTGCCATTCACCGTAAAATTAGTCTCAGGCGCATTTCCTGAGAGCACATGGTTGAATAACGGAGATTCATTTAACACATTAATATCATTTCGTGAACCAGCTACACCAAAAAAGGCATGACATATCCATAGATCTTGGGAAGCGACAGCTTCTAGCATGATCGTAGGAGAACCATGTCCCCTCGTAAATTGACCTTTCCACGCGACTGGACAATTCTTCCATTCCCAATGCATACAATCAAGACTTCCCAACATTCCCGGGAATCCATGTCTATCATTGTGCATCTGAGTAAGACGTTGAATGTCAGCTGCATATGGCCTTCTCAAATATTGACTGCCCTAGATCTCCACCACATTCTTACAGAATGTAAAAAGACATTTGATTGCAGTTGATTCCCCCATTCGGAGATACTCTTCGAGATGATCGGCTGGTACTCCGTAGGCCAATTGACGAATTGCCGCGGTGCATTTTTGTAGAGGAGACAAGCCTCTACGATATATTGCATCGTTCCTTTGTTGGAAGTATGACGAGTGATTATCAAGTGCACCCACTATTCGGAGGAATAAGTCTCTCCGCATTCGGAATCGCAGTCGAAATATTGCAGCGGAATACACGGGTACCTCGGCGAAATAATCATTGAAAAGTCTTTCGTGTCCGTCTTCACGATTCCTTTCGATGTACCTTCTCGGCTGACGCCTAGCCTGGAGACACCTTCTTTCATATTCTGCCATTATTGTCTGACTATGTTGAAGAATCGCTTCATACAAATCATACTCAGGATAATTGATTTGATCTTCGTTGTTACTGGATGAACTAGAACTGCTTGTGGAATATTGAGCCATTTTTGTAGTAGCAAAACTTTGAAATGAATCAATATTTGAGAATGTGAGGAACAATGAAACATTAACTACTATATATAAGTCAATATTGTTGTAACTTATGCCACATATATATAGAAATATGGTGGCTTAAACTTCAACGGATATAAATTTTTGCAACGGCTAAAAACGGCTATTTTTTAACGGGCGGAATATAATCGTCTATAAAAGTCCCTGCCTCTCTCCTCTCCCCCCTCCCCCAGCTCTCTCCCCTCCGCCAGTCCCGACCTCCGCCAGTCCCGACCTCCGCCAGTTCCGACCTCCACGGGATGCACTTCTCTCTCCTGCCTCCTGCCTCCTCGCGCCGCCGCTGCCCACGCTCCCCGCCGCCGCCGCTGCCCACGCTCCAGATGCCGGAATCGTTTCAATCTTCCCTAGTATTTTGCTCTCTCTAGATCTATCCCTCCTCCCTCTCTCTCTCTTTTAATTGATGAAATTAAGAGTTTCAATCTTCAATTGTTCTCGATTAATTTGTGTTCTAATTGAATCTTTTGATTTTTTTAGTAGAAAAAATTGAATCTTTTGTTTGGTGGAAAAAATTGGGAAAATATTGAATCTTTTGTTTGGTGAATCTTTTGTTTGTGTAGAAAATATTGAATCTCTTTGTTGTTGAATCGATTTGTTGTGGTTGTTGAATTGTGGAAATTGTAGGCTTCCCTCTCTCTCTCTCTTTCAATTGATGAAAAATTGCAGGCTTTTCTTTGTTGTTGTTGTTGAATCGTGGAAATTTGCCGACAAAACATTTGCTGTAGGTCCCACAAGACTCTCTCTCTCATCGTCCAAACCTTTAAACGCATCCACATTCTCTCTCCATCTAAACTCTTCTGCAACGCCCTAACCCATCCATCCATAATTATGGATGGAAAATTTGTTTGCAGTATGGATGCTCTTAGTGGTTAATCTAGTGGCGTACCTTTGTTTATTCTTTTAAAATTGTTTGTTGACTTTTCAAATGGAAATGAGTGTTATTTCAATGGGTCCCACCTTTTGTGACTTTTTCTTATATTTAAATGTATTGATTAGATTAAAATTTAGCAGGGAAATTAAAATTTGAAAAATAAACCAGTAATTTTTTTTAAGCTAAACAGAAAATGAGGCGGCAATTAAGGGGGTGTTTGCAACAGCTTAAGCTTTTTTTAAGTGCTTAAATTAAGGAGAAGTTGGAAAAAGTGGCTTATTAGAGAATTTGGGGTGTGTTTGCAAAAACTGCTTAAAAGCAGAAAAAGTTGAAAAAAGAGTGTTTGCAAATATTTATACTGTAGTAAGCTTATTTTGTGATTTATAAGTAAATGTCAAATCACAGCTTATCCGAAATTACAAATATGCCATTAAGTTGGAGAAGTTGGTAAAAACTAACCAACTTCAACTTATTTGACTTAAATGTAGAGAATTTTCTCGAATTTAAGCTGTTGAAAACACTCAAAAACAGTTTTTCCTTAAATTAAGTTATAAGTTGAATAATTTAAGCTCTTGCAAACACCCCCTAAGAAGCACCAAATCTTAGGCGCCAACAAACAAGTCTTACATTTAAATTTTCAGCACAATCCAGTAGCGATAAATACGGAGAGAACATAATAGGAGCAAGAACAGACTCACAAATCTTTGAGTTCTAAATCTCTTCTCCTAAAAATCAAAAGCAATTAAATCAGTAAATGACAGGTACAAATCTTTCAACCTCCGAGCATAATCATCTTGTACAATCTTTGCTCCAACACTCGAAGGATGGAAAGCCAAATCAGGGAAAGGTGCTCAAAGCAATGACAAAATAGAGTTGTTCTCGTAGCACAATCAATCGTCTCTGGAGAACTGCAAAAAAGCAACAAAATGAAGGTGAAGTTGTTTTTCTGCGAAGCGCGAAGATTAGTCAATTTAGAAACATAAGAGTCGTTATACACTTAGATCTAATCATAGGTTTAGAGCTACATAAGAGAGCTACAATTAAAAAGTTAGAAAAATGTATTAATTGCAGCAAGAGTACAATTGGGAGGTGAGTGAGTAAGGAATTGATCAAAGCTCGCACATTAAGCCTGACCTAGCTGCACCAAACAAATTACTTAGGCTAAGATTCTCTATGGAGGCTCTAGAGTTTGATAGGGTCTTGAATGCTTTGAAATTTAAGAGCATGCTAACACTGTGCATATAGATGAAAAATGGTTTTATCTAATAAGGGCAATCGACAGATTTTATCTAACCCCGGGAGAGACATATCCTCATAGCAACATTGACAGCAGGACAATGTGTGGTGTGTGGTGGCCGGCGGGCGACGGACAGTGGGTTGCAGGTGACGACGGGAGGGAGTGAGAGATTAGGACTTGGGATGGGAGGCGACGGGTGAGCAGATGTGTTGAGGAGGGAAGATGAAAATGGAATTCTGATTCTCTCAATTCATGTTACTTATTAGGGATTTAGGTTTTAGGCTATTTTTATTTTTAATATGCATTATTTAATTATATAAATCTAATATATGAGATAAATAAATTTGTTTATCTAAATAATTTTGTATATCTTTTCTATAGATTAAATAACTAAAATAAGGATTATAATTTTGATTTTCATTTTTGTTAATTAAAATTAGAAAGTAATTTCAATGATTTTCATGATAAAGTAACATTTTTTAATCTAACTAAATACTTGATTTTTATTTGCACTTGATTTTTCTTTTCTTAATTAAATTAGTGTTTCACTTAGAAATTGCAAATTAGAAAGCAATTTTCATGATAACTAGTAACAATTTTTAACGTAACTAAAATATTTGATTTGCATTTGTACTTGATTTTTCTTTTCTTAGTTAAATTAGTGTTTCATTTGAAAAGTGCAAATTAGAAAGTAATTTTTATAATAACCTGTATTAATTAAGTAATCCTTTTTTATGTAACTAATATATTTGATTTGATTTGATTTGATTTGCATTTTCTTTTTCTTTTCTTAATTAAATTAGTGTTCGACTTGAAAAAATGATACATAATACAATAAATTATTCTCTCACTATAGATTTGATTCATAGTCAATGTTAAGTTATGTCATATCACATATGGATATTCAATGATTTAACTTATTTTTCTTAAAAATTGAACAAACTAAGAAAAAGTTCAAAATTGACTTCAAAATAAGAATCATAAGATGATATAAATTTTATATGAAATAATAGAAAAAAATTATAAAACAAATATTTATTCAATAAAATAAATTTAGTTTTTTTTTTTTTTAAAAAAAAGAAGAGTTATTAGTATTGTGTTCCAATAAAATTAATTAATCTATGTTTTGTATGAATTTGTTAATATGTGGCACGTGTTACTTTGGAAATTTAAAATCTTTTAATTTTATTTCATGATTTAATAGATAAATAATGTGACTTTTGCGAAATAAACATGTTATTTATACGACTAGTTTATTAGAGAAATATTATCCATAATATATCATTAAGATTGTTTGGTACAATTGATAATTTTCTTGTATTAGTTTATAATAACCCGTGTTTGAACCCTCCAACCAATATTTCTACACTTTTTTTTACAAGATATATATATATAATATTTCAGTATTTTTTCGATATGATATGTGCGGTATATCAATTTTTTGGTATTTTTAAACTGTCCTACTCTAGATATCTTACAAAATAACATCATCTTCTTTTAGAAGAATAAAAGTATACCACGTAAATAATTTCATGTTGTGTTCCGTATGACCGTAAAACAAATGGGTTTACTTTTCATTTGATTTGTCCCTATTCTCCATTTACTTTTCATATTATGGTCAAAGAAAGCTGTCCCAGATTTCCCCAAATTAATCTTCGTGGTAGGTGGAACGTATGCCAAAATTCAATGCAAACAACCATGTCAAATAATGAAACATATAATAATAAATAATAATAATAATAATAATAATAATAATAATAATAATAATAATAATAATAATAATAATAATAAAAGGATAGCAAATGAAATGACATTAAGCTAAATGCATGCGTAGATTCTAATAATAATAATAATAATAATAATAATAATAATAATAATAATAATAATAATAATAATAATAATAATAATAATAATAATAATAATAAAATGATAGCAAATGAAATGACATTAAGCTAAATGCATGCGTAGATTCCGACGATGTAGGTTGTCGTCACCCTTAAAAGCAAAATGCAGATTGTATTGGAGATAAGCAATTCAGCTATAAATGAATAACTGAAAGTCGCCTAATTTATTTCTCCTTCATCCCTTTCAACTCTATCTGCATTTCAATCTAAATCAAAACAACTTCTCATTTCATATAATTATAGAAAGAAAAAAAAAATCAAACTCCAAAAACAGCAAAAACTTTGCATAATATCAGATCCAGTGCATGATATTAACTCATAGGTTCATAAACAAACACAGATACACTAGCATCATCTACTATACACTTAATTAAATGAAAAATAATATAATTAAATGTATTAATTAATAAGCCTAGTACAACTTCAATTTCCCTTTTCTTCTTTGTATGAAGAAATCTAGTTCTTGGCGTCGTTGATTCTCCGGCTGGGGCCGGAGACCGGAATTGGCCCTTTAGGCAGCATGTGCATGAACGAAGGTCCAAGTGCCAATCCAAGCTTCCTTTGAGGCTTCCCCATTTCCGACGAATTCTTCACCTGAAATGTGAAAGGAGGCATGGGGCGGGCGAATGCGAGTTCGGAAATAAAGAGGGGGAAGAAGAAGAGGAGTAGAGCTATAGAGAAGGAATGCAGCAGGAGCTTGTTGGCCATGGACTGTGATGATTTCTGTGCCGGAGAAAATGATGGCGGTGTTTGAGGAAAGAGGCTTTTGTAGAGTTGGCTTGGAGCTCAATTCTCGAATGGTCAGCGTGTGAATGTGAGAGAGAATTTATTGCATTGAGTGCAGCAACAAATATAGGCGTGAATTTTCAAAATATTCTCCTTTTTGCGTTAAATTTTTAAGGATGCAATATCTTCGAAATAGACTAATATTTTTAAACTCTAAATCTGATGTGGGGTGTTATTTTAGTTTGCGGTAATATAGATTTGTAGCCCAACTCCTTTTAAAAAATACAACTTTAGCCATCCATTACAACTAAATAAATACAAAAATAGCCAAGTAAATTTCTTTTTGTGGCAGAAATCAATCATTGGACACTTTTTCTTGTCTGTTCAGACGAGATTCCGTTAAATTTGTCAGAGTGCCGATGGGCGACTGATGGAACGAAGAGAAGGCCGAGGGAGGCCGAGGGAATGAATACGCACAATTTAATTCAAATATAAGCTGTGTCAATTATTGGAGGGCCGAATTCTTCGGCCCAACATAGGCCCTGCCATCGGCCCCTAGGCGTATTTATTGAGCTGTGTAACGGCCTTTAGGCCTTGCTATGTAACGACCCTTAGACCCTGCCGAGAGAGAGATAATAGTCGTAAGGGCTGAAAATAACTCCATAAGCCCTGAAACTCAGACAGGTCAAAATCACATTCGACAATTCATTCCAACAAAGAGAATCAAATGGCTAACATGCCAACTTTAATAGGACAATTCAAAATAAAAAACAAGCCATGTTTATTGATACGGAGGGAACATATGATTTCACAGTAAATATTTTACTTTACGTGAATATGTATTGTTTTGTTTCTGATTATGCTTTGAATATTTACATCTTTTCATAAGTTTTCAATGATTATTACTATTTTTATTTTATTATTTTTTATCAGTAGATCATTTTGAGGACAACCATTTAAATGAAGAACATGATATTATGTGTGTTAATATACATTGTTAGTCCAAAACAACACTTTTTTCTGTTAGAATTGCACGCTTCTATAAGTATACATCTCAACCCTTCGTCTGATAGATCCCTATCCAACGGTTGTAAAATAACCCGCCAACCAGCTTAACCAACACATCTTCTTCATTCATCTTCAAGCTCTTCAAGCACACAGTGCACACGATGATGATCCAAGAACAGAGCAAGTAAGAATCTGAACAGTTACACAGTTTGCATTTTGCATGCGAATTTCGTGGCATTCCGATACCTCCTTTCCCTACGTACTCTTACATTTTCCTGTTCTTTCGTTGCATTAATAATTAATCGATGAGATAGGCGTTTGCAGATGCTAAGATACCCATATTGATGTCCTTTGCAAGAAACTGAATATTTACCCATATAATCCGGTAACTCTGTTATTGTACTAAGTAGGCAAGACGCTTGATTTTTAATAGGTGGGGTAAAATGTCTAAGCAAAAAGTAGTACTCTCTGTCATGCTATTATTGTCTACTTTCCTAATCGGGTTGTTCCGCTATTACTGTCATATTTTCTAAAAATAGCAAAAAATACTCTTAAACAGAAAATGAAGTGGCCCTCCTAATTACTACTCATCCCCACATTATCATACTTTCTCACTCCAAAAATCCATCTCTCACACGATTTTCGTTCCACTCCGAACTCAAAAATATATGATTTTTAACTTTTTGGAAACTTTAGATTATTTCTTAAAATACAATATGGAAAAAGAAAATAGAAAAAAAATCGATTACCTTAACTATGCTTTGAAAAATTTGGATGAATTCTCATTTATTTCATCAATCACTCCTCAAAAATTGTGCCCATTTCAGAATACAATGAAAACTCATAAAATACACGTTTAAACAAAGTTTCTTAATCTTCGTACCGAAACTAAATGGAACAGTAATAGCGAAACGATGGGAGCATTTATGATAAATTTACTAATTCAACTTTTACGAATGACCCACGACTTGCCTTAGTTTGACATTTTTGAATAATAGCTTCATCAAATAAAATATTAACTATATGTTCTATACAAAATACACAACTATCGTTTATTTATTACCATCACTTGGTCTACCTACGAAATCTATGAGTTTTTTTTTTGTCGCGAAACAAGAAACCCATAAAGAAATTACATAAACTTGCATGTAAATAACTAATTAACAACAAAATTACAGTTTAAAATACAATTAAATTAAAACTACATTTTTCACATTTTTAATAGAGAAAATAAGAACTGTAGTGACGGAATTTAGTCAATCAAATATTCAAGGAAGATTGAGTGCAAGGGTTTGCAAACTAAGCATGCTGTGAAGTGTCATGGTGCAGACCTATCGTCACCATCTTTCCTAAAGAATAAAATTGGTCTTTTTATTTTGTTTGAATAAATATGAAAGGGAAAATTGGTCTTATGTGTGTGTTTTTGTTATTACGGGGTGTGTCGAAATGACGATTATGACGTTAGCCGAGGCAAGAGTTGGACTCTTTCTCCGCAAGACGATAATGCTCCGCTACTCGGTGCAAGCGGTCTATAGCACTCGTCTCCAAGATACAACGGCTTATCTATTACGAGTAGTTGCACTACTTCTCGTAATTCCGGCGAACTACTAAATATTTGGGACTAAGGAAATGAAACTAATTTAGATGTATGTGATGAATGAAACATAAAATAAATTGAAGAATAAAATGATTTTTGTTCTTCTTTCTCGGTTGGGATTTGTTATCTATTTATAGATTTAACAAATCCCTTCATGAAAGGATGCATGCATTTATTTCCCAAACGAAGCCATGCGATCATTCAATTATGCAAAGCTAATTCATTCGTGAATCAACACCATCTCATCAACATGTGTGTCATTTCATGCAATGTATGACCACGTTTCATGCAAATAGTTCCATGATAATAAAAAGAAGTAATGCATGCAACGATTGTGTCTCTTCAAACCATGACAATGGTTGACAAAAGCCACGTTATGTTTCTTCATTGCCATGTTTTAACAAATTTAATAATCAAAATCTAACAATCCCCCACATTAGATTATTAAATGCAAATGCAAAATGTTATGCAAACCAAAGTCCCAATGACCTATTATTGCATCAGGATAGGTAGTTTTTTGCTTTGAACCTTCCTTAGTATAATGTTATCGGATTTACTCGCTGCTCGGTGAACGCGATGTCTTGAACCGGTCAGCTTTTGTGTAAACCAAGACAATAACATATACACAATAATAGATACAATATCGTTCGTTCTTACGTTGTGTCCATTTTGGCCTTGGACCATATCTTGGGTTCATAAGTGTTTTTCTATTTGAAGCGGCCACACTTCTCACTTATATAGGTGATCTCCTATAAAGAGTATCCTGCCATACTCCACCAATAAGGCTATAGGAATCATTAAAAGCTTATAGCTTACCCTTTTACCACAAGCTACAGGTTAGCACTTGGGGCAGCTTCGAGAATGGATTTTTAGTTGTGTTTCCAAGTGCGCAACTTGAACATTCTTAACTTAGTTGTCTCTTTGAACTATGTTCATGGGATCTCCAATTATCATGGTAGAGTTACCATTAAGAGCGTTCTTTTAGTGTGGATTTTAATCCCATTCCCCTAACTGCATTGTACAATTGATCACGGTTAATACCTTTAGTAAACGAATCCGCAATATTGTCTTTTGACTTCACATAGTCAATGCATATTATTCCACTAGTGATCAATTGTCTAATGGTATTATGTCTTCGACGAATATGTCGAGACTTACCATTATACATACTACTTTGTGCTCTCCCTATTGCAGACATACTATCACAATGTATTAAAACGGGAGGCACGGGTTTTTCCCAACAAGGAATATCCTCTAAGAAGTTTCGTAGCCATTCGGCTTCTTCGTCAGCTTTGTCTAGAGCAATGAATTCCGATTCCATTGTAGACCGAGCTATACAAGTCTGCTTAGAGGATTTCCATGACACTGCTCCTCCACCTATGGTAAACACAAAACCACTTGTGGACTTGGAATCTTTTGTGTCGGATATCCAATTTGCATCATCAGTATCCTTCTAACACGACGGGATACCTTGTGTAATGCGTACTATGAGTTAAAGTATGCTTTAAATACCTTAGAACTCTATTTAGTGCGGTCCAATGATCCTTTCCGGGATTACTTGTGAACCGACTTAGTTTGCTTATAGAATATGCTATGTCGGGCCTTGTACAATTTGCTAAGTACATTAGGCTTCCAATAACCCTAGCGTATTCCAATTGGTAAATTGGATCTCCTCGATTTTTGGCTAAGTAGGCTTAAGTCCACAGGAGTCTTAGCCGGAGGTAGATCAAGAGCATTGAATTTCTTAAGCACATTCTCTACATAGTGAGATTGTGATAAAGTAATTCCTTCGGATGTTCTAGAGATCTTAATCCCTAGAATTACATCAGCAATTCCCATATCTTTCATGTCGAACATTCTTTTCAACATTGCTTTAGTATTCATAATTATATTATGATTACTTCCCATAATAAGCATGTCATCAACATATAGACATATAATGACAAAGTTTTCAGATGTACCTTTAATGTACACACACTTGTCACACTCGTTTATTTTAAAACCATTTGATAACATAACATTATCAAATTTCTCATGCCATTGTTTGGGAGCTTGTTTAAGTCCATATAATGACTTAACAAGTTTACAAACTTTCTTTTCTTGTCCGGGAATTACAAACCCTTCAGAGTTGTTCCATGTATATTTCATCTTCTAAATCTCCATTTAGAAATGCCGTTTTAACATCCATTTGATGTATCTCAAGGTTATGTAACGCAAAGAATGGCAATTAGCGTTCTTATGGAGGTTATCCTCGTTACGGGAGAGTATGTATCAAAATAATCATACCCTTCCTTTTGCTTGTAACCCTTGGCTACTAGTCGTGCTTTATACTTGTCAATAGACCCATCGGCCTTATATTTCTTCTTTAGAATCCATTTGCATCCTAAAGGTTTACAACCGGGAGGAAGGTCAACAATCTCCCAAGTGTGGTTGTTCATAATTGACTCAATTTCACTATTGATCGCTTCTCTCCATAGAGGAGCATCAGGACTTGACAATGCAGCCTTGATTGTTTGTGGTTCATCTTCTAATGAATAGACTACAAAGTCTGGACCAAAAGACTTTGCTATTTTCGCTCGTTTTCCTCGTCTTGATTCTGGTATTGACCTATCACTCTGGTCAATCTTTTCAAGTGAGCTTTCTTCATGAGTTCGTTTCTTAGAACTCACATCATTCTTTTCTTTCTTAGGGAATATAGATTCAAAAAATACAGTATTTCTGGATTCTATAATCATTCCCTCATTTATGTCGGGTATTTCCGACTTATGTACCAAGAACCTATATGCGCTACTATTGCTTGCATATCCTATGAAGATGCAATCGATAGTTTTAGGTCCTAGCTTTACTTGTTTAGGTTTAGGTACTTCAACTTTTGCTAGGCACCCCCACACTTTAGTGTATTTGTAGGATGGTTTCCTACCTTTCCATAGTTCATATGGGGTTTGATCTTGTTTCTTTGAGGGCAACTTATTTAAAATTTTATTTGCCGAAAGAATAGCTTCCCCCCACATGTTATGTGGTAAGCCCGAGCTTATCAACATAGCATTAATCATTTCTTTTAGTGTTCTATTCTTTCGCTCAGCAACACCATTTGATTGTGGTGAATAAGGTGCAGTTGTTTGATGGATAATGCCATTTTCACGACAAAAGTCCGCAAAAGGTGCAACATACTCACCGCCTCGATCACTTCGGATCATTTTGATCTTGGTGTTAAGTTGATTTTCAACTTCATTTTTATAGCTTTTGAAAGCATCGAAAGCTTCGTCTTTGCTTCTCAAAAGATATACATAACAAAATCTTGTGCAATCATCTATAAATGTTATGAAATAATTCTTTCCACCTCTAGTTTGCACAAGTTTTAAATCGCATAGATCGGTGTGAATTAATTCAAGAGGTGTAGTCGATCTTTCCACCGAATGGAAAGGTTGTTTAGCCATTTTTGCTTCAACACAAATTTCACACCTTGAATGATTGTCAAAAGACATTTTTGGCAACAATTCTAAATTCACTAATTTTCTTAGTGTATTTAGATTTACATGTCCTAATCTATCATGCCATAAATTAGGAGACTCAATCAAGTAAACAACGGGGGTCTTTTTATTATCACGGATAGCATTTACATTGATACAATTTAGCTTGAAAAGGCCGCTATCAACATAGCCTTTTCCAATAAATTGTCCATTCTTGGACAATACAACCTTATCCCCCTCAATAACTATTCTAAATCCGGTCTTGCTAAGAATAGAGCCGGAAACCAAATTCTTGCGAATGTCGGGAACATGCATCACGTTTTGGAGAGTCACATTCAATCCCGACTTCATCTTGAGTACAACTTTTCCAATTCCATAGACCTTGGAAGTAGAGGAGTTTCCCATGTATAACATTTTCTCCTCCTTGACAACTTCATAAGTTGAAAACATAGATTTATCCACACACACGTGCTTGGTAGCGCCGGTATCAATCCACCATCCTATCGGATTACCGACCATGTTTACTTCATCTACGACCGCAGATAGGTCGAGTTCAGACATGTTGACGGGAACATAATTTTCTTCCGTCATATTTGCTTGTGGACGGCCTTTGTATTCCTTCTTTGGCTTGCGGCAATCCTTTGCCATGTGGTCAGTTCTTCCACAATTGTAGCAATTCCCTTTGATCTTTTTCTTCCTCTTTAAATCTTGCTTCTTTTCAAAGAACTTGCGTTTCTTTGAGTTAGTGCTAGTGCTGCACTCGGCCAAATTAGCCCTTCCCTCTATAGACGGCTTGTTGGTCTTTCGATCTGCTTTGCGATTGTCCTCTTCAATTCGGAGACGGACTATCAGATCTTCGAGACTCATCTCTTTACGTTTATGCTTGAGATAGTTCTTGAAATCCTTCCACATAGGTGGTAATTTCTCTATCACAGTTGCAACTTGAAATGATTCAGAAAGGATCATACCTTCGGCAAGTATATCATGTATGATCAATTGAATCTCTTGCACTTGTTCGACTACAGTTTTGGCATCCACCATCTTGTAGTCTAAGAATCGTCCAACGACGAACTTCTTTAGACCGGCATCTTCGGTCTTGTATTTTGTCTCCAAAGAATCCCACAATTCCTTCGACGTCTTTGCAGTCGAGTAGACACTATAGAGAGTGTCGTCAAGTCCATTTAGGACATAGTTGCGACATATGTAGTCGCTGTGAGACCATGCATCATACGCTATGCGTTTCTGGCTCATCGTTTCATTTTCCCCCATAATTGGAGGTGATTCTTTCAAGAATCGAGATAAATTTAAAGTAGTTAAATAAAACAGCATTTTAGATTGCCAACGCTTAAATTCGGAACCTGAGAATTTCTCCGGCCTTTCCGCATGAACAGGGGCGCTTGGAATCTGATTGTTCGTTGCTGTTGTAAAATTCGGCGGCATGTTTCTATTGCTTGTTGTTACTTGGGCAGCGGGATCGGGTACATCACTGCTACTTGTCGTCATCTCTTCAACACGATTATCGTCTTGCGATTGTTATTACGGGGTGTGTCGAAATGACGACTATGACGTTAGCCGAGGCAAGAGTTGGACTCTTTCTCCGCAAGACGATAATGCTCCGCTACTCGGTGCAAGCGGTCTATAGCACTCGTCTCCAAGATACAACGGCTTATCTATTACGAGTAGTTGCACTACTTCTCGTAATTCCGGCGAACTACTAAATATTTGGGACTAAGGAAATGAAACTAATTTAGATGTATGTGATGAATGAAACATAAAATAAATTGAAGAATAAAATGATTTTTGTTCTTCTTTCTCGGTTGGGATTTGTTATCTATTTATAGATTTAACAAATCCCTTCATGAAAGGATGCATGCATTTATTTCCCAAACGAAGCCATGCGATCATTCAATTATGCAAAGCTAATTCATTCGTGAATCAACACCATCTCATCAACATGTGTGTCATTTCATGCAATGTATGACCACGTTTCATGCAAATGAGTTCCATGATAATAAAAAGAAGTAATGCATGCAACGATTGTGTCTCTTCAAACCATCACAATGGTTGACAAAAGCCACGTTATGTTTCTTCATTGCCATGTTTTAACAAATTTAATAATCAAAATCTAACAGTTTTTTACGTCGGTTCGTGTTTGTCATCTGACTTTTCTTAAAAGAATTTTTTTAAGACCAAAATCTTACTCATTGCAACCCATGAACCAATAAGATAGTCTAGGAAGCCAAGCACACAATTTCAATTTCAATAGTTGATGGGTTTAATTTTTTCCTTTAATTTTATTTGGTTGTTGTCATTATTCTCCATTTGATTTTCATATTATGGTCAATGGAGCGTATCGTGAAATTCAATGGAGGCGATGAAAGTCAAACAAAAGAAGATTATGAATAGCAAATAATGATATTGCATTTTGGAAAGCCAAACGCATTCGTAGATTCAAGTGAGTGATTGTTGTTTAAACATTATGTGATTTCTAGTTGCTTTGATACTTATCCTAGCGTTAAGCTCAGTTACTTTTCTCGTTCCATTTACTGGCTAGAGAAATTTGTCATGAAAGTAAACCTTACTACTGTATGTTTTCTTCAACGCACCATTAGTATAATAGTACAATAAATACATATGCTCAAAATAGAATTGTGAAAATAATAGTTGCAAAATTCCAACCAACACATCCGAGAAAACTAAGTCCAATACAGAACGGAAATGATGCTTGACTTAGTCGACTCTGATGGCTTTAAACAAATTTCACGATTCTTAACTTGCCGAGAAGGTGGCGAGTGTGGGAGTGAAGACGTACATTTCTGAAGCACTGAAAGACCCACAATTTTGTGCTGCAGCAGATAAATTCAGTGAGGATACAAAATCCGACCTAATAAATGCATGCTTTATCTCTACTCACCTTCCGTAAGTCTTTAATAGAAACACAAACACTGATAGAGGAGTCGAGTCCAAGCGCTTCCCATTTAACTGTGATGTTCGCAGCTTTTGAACCTCTATTCCATAGAACTACAGCTAAACGTTGACCCGAAAGTGGGCTTGCCCAGATCTGTAAACAAACGAGAGAGAGAGAGAGAGAGAGAGAGAGAGAGAGAGTACAAATACAAAGGATTAGAGAGTTTAAGACTGGAAAGACAAACAAGTTCCATAAATAGAAGTCATTAAGAGTTCCTTAATATGCATATACTTTTCTTCCTTGCACTCCTAGTGGATCTACACGCACAAAAAGATCCATTGCATATTCACATAATGCACACACTATAAGTCTGCAAAATGTAGAAAAGGATCAATTCATTGCCAAATCTCGGACACAACAAGATTGGTGTTTTATCATTCCATCCACCAGGTCCTGCATGCATAGGCCGCCCACTTAACATTCAGATCAGCAATAGTTGTGATGCTAAACAAAAAGGCAAGACAAATGTTGGTTCTGGGTACTGAGTTTGATTTCAACAACATAAGAAAGAAGGACAAGTATACATACCTTGCCCACGTATCGTTCATATTATGAGTAACTGTTTCCGACTTTGCCAGCCCATAAGGCTGCAGGTGAGTTTCATATTAGTATGAAAATCAATAAGGCGGCGTCGGAGAGAGGGGGAGGGGTTATACCATCCAGAAAGCGCATAGAATATTTCACGCTCAGTTGCATTCAGGGCATCACGCGTCGTTGAATACCTCTGATTTGGAGGAATGCCCAGATTGAAACAATTTTCATTCTTCATGTAATGAACAGCCTACATGAGAACCAATTATAGTATTAACTCATATGAATGAGAAAAGAGAGGTAATTAATGCAAAGTTTTTGGCATAATCATATTCATGAAAAAGTGATCCAGGTCGACCTTGACAAGTCAAAACCCTGAGGAATAGTATTAATTAATTTAGTTTGTTAAGACAAGAATATTAGTATACAACATTAGCTTGAGGCCATGTGGATGCACATAATCCGCAAGAACTCTTATTCCTGATGGAAAATCTTTTGAAACAGCAACTACCTGACCCTGCACGCATCCAAAATCCAAGGTTTAATTAAGAATAAACAAAAAAAATACCAACAGACGATGCTTAATGACCTCAGAGTCGCGTTCTAGCTCCGACCAACAATCATCTGTATATATTTCATCATAGTAATTAATTAGACCATATATAATTCGCAAAAAAGGTAGCTAAGTTTATATCATTAATTACCAACTTTTTATATAAAAATAACCCGAGTTGACCAACCCAGTCGCAATAAGTACATCAGCTGTAAAGAACTAGTTAACATTATCAGTGTAACAAAACCACTCTAATAAAAAACTATAAAAACAAGGATAAATATTTTTGTTTGTATGAAATTAGTTTTGTTCTGCAGATAATTATTTAAATAACTAGGATGATTTTAGAAACACGTTTCGTGCGTGAATCTAGGATAATGTAATATATTCTTATGCATTCCCTATTTTATAGGATATAATTAGGGGTGTTACGATATACTGAACATACCGTACCGAAAAAATACCGAAAATACCGAATTTCGGTATATCGTGATTTTTTATACAGTATCGTTATACGGTACGAAAACGGTATGAGATTTTTCATACCGAAGTATACCGTATATCGAAGTTTATACCGTGTCTTGTAAAAAAAGTGCAAAAATATTGGTTGTGGGTTTCAAACACCGGTTGTTACAAATTATTGCAAACATATTACTTGTTGGTCCCGAGAGTACGTTCAGGTGTAGAGGGGGAGGGGGTGAATACACCTGAAAACCAATTTCTCAACTTAAACACGAACAGTCCTCTTCAGGAAAGTGTCGTACTGAACAGGTTCAGCAGACCAGATAATCTGTTATGAATTGTGTGGCCGAGTGACTGACTCTACTGAGACCTGCTAGCTGATTTGGAGTCAGAATTCAGTATCTTTCAGATAGAGTTCAGTAGTGCGGAATAGTGTAGGCCCAAATTCAGTTGAGTTAGGAAAAACGTTTTTATCAAACAGTTTCAGTAGATTAGTGCAGTCTGTTAAGTTCGCTGAAACTCAGTTGAATGATTTAAAGAATATTTTCAGAATGAACAGTAAATCAATGCAAACAGTAAAATGCAGAACACAGAACACAGAGATTTTTAAAGTGGTTCGGATCCAACAATCCTACGTCCACTGTCCCGAAAGATCAGGAAACTATGTATTATACTGAGGTAGTCTCAGTCGGTTTGTACGCTGGACAAACACTGGTCTTGAGATTTATACTGAGCAAGTCTCAGTTTACAAGGTTATCAAACTAAGTGTTTGAAAAACTCTCCAACAGTGAAGGAGTCCTTTACGATAAGGATCAGTTCGGAAGTGAACTCCTTCGTCTAAGCTATGGATTTAGTCTATTGAGCTTAGGTTAGAGGGATAGGGAACAAGGAAGTGACTTCTAGAACGATGAACAGCTGAGTGTAAGCTTTAGCTTTGGGTTCGTGTAACGTCGTTTGGATACTAGAGGCTGTATAATTCAGTTTAGCTTGGTTCCCTATGAGCAGAAGTGTAGTCTTTCGCCGGAGATTGTTTCCTCGAACTTCTTGCGGAAGACTTAGGCTTTTTCGAATTTGCTCGTTGAATGCTCTGTGAGTTCTCTCGTGTGTTCTTGGTTTCTCGTGAGCTTAAAATTTGATTTATCCCTCTATTTACAGAGAAGAGATTAGGATAGATCCGTTGGAGATGACGTTCCTTTGTCTCTCTCTTTTGGGTAGCTAACGACTCTTTAGAAGTATGGTAGCAGTGTCCTTTCCCTCCATTTCTGGAAAGTTGTTGACTTGCAGCTTTAATAGATATAGGATACGTGGCTGTTTGTCATTGGTCGAGGTTCAGAAAGTGGTTGAGACAGAACAGACTTTAAGGAGATCTGAAGCTGACTTCTCTCTTCCTCGTATTGACTCTGCTGATTTGACTTTAAAGATCCCGGTCGCCGAAGACTGTTCGGCCGTTCTTGAGTCTGATCTCTGATTCAGTAGCATGCTCCTGCTGGAGCCGGTCTTACTAAAGATCAGTTTGAGTTCAGTGAACTACTCCTACTGAGTTCAGTTCCACTGACTCCTTTCGCATATCTTGCTCTCCGCCGAGTCCAAGATCACTGAGTCTTCTACTTCTGGTGCTGAGGCAGATAATCTATTGAGTGCCTGAACCAGAGCAGAGTGTCTGCTGAGTCTGAAACCGCAGAGACAAACACAGATTACAACGCAATGGTTCACCAATCAATATAGGGTTTTGGGATCTTTAAATCTTCAGTAAACATTCAGAGCACAAGGCTACTGAGTTAACTTATCAGCTGAGAAGACTGAATCATTTCCCAACATTTTCCAACAATTGCTGAGGACTGAGTCATCACCCAACATTACTCATACCAAACAATCTTAATGTTATATCATAAATTCATAACTTAAATGACATAACTATATTTGACAAAAAGTCACATTATTTATCTATTAAATCATGAAATGAATAAAGAATTAATATTTTTTAATTTTATAAACATTAACTCATAATATTAACAAATTCATACAAAATATATAGATTAATTAATTTTATTGGAAAACAATATTAATAACTTTTTGATTTTTTTATAAAAAATCATAGACTAAGTTTACAGTATACCGTCTGCTTCGGTATACCGTTACATATTCAGCATACATTTTCTTCGGTATACCTTGATTTTTCGGTATACCGAAGTGCGGAAAGAACGGTATGACAACGGTATTGAGATTTTTTATACTAAACTTTCGATATACCGAACTACGATATACCGAAATGATCGGTACGACAACGGTGTGTTTTTTCTCATACCGAACATTTTCGATACAGTATGCGATATGGAAAAAATAGTATGGTATACCATACCGAACACCCCTAAATATAATCGATTGTTTGATAATGTCATAAATGTATTATTTTCCTACATAGTTATTATGTGATTATGTTATATGAGTCATTCATAATTATTAATCAATATAAGGGTCAAAACTTGCGACCGATTTATTTGGTGAGGCACCATGCTAGTGCGATAGGAATCTTAGTAATAAGTGAATGTTGCAGTGTAATTATATTAACTGAATGATTTTTAAAATGAAAGTAACAATTAATTCTATCATAATAACTTAGGCAAAAACTTGTGTGCACCATGTTGCACATGCAACATGATCCAATTACTCAATTTTGACCCTCTTTGACCCGTATTTGACCCGTTGACTCTATTTGACCCGGTTGACCTAATGATGTCAGCGTGACATCATTAATCTTTTTTTTTAATTTTTTTTACTTTTTTTTTAATTTTTAATTTTTAATTTTTTTTTTTTTTTACGTTTTTTCCTCTTTATTTTAAGGACGGGCGTGTCACTCCTTGCATATGGAAGTGTCAATCATAACAAACAAAAGTGTCAATCGTAACAAATAAAAGTGTCAATCACAACAAACAAAAAAAAATTAATTTTAATTTTTTTTTCATTTTTTTAACGTTTTTTCCCATTTATTTTAAGGACGGGTGTGTCACTCTTTGCATACGAAAGTATCAATTGTAACAAACAAAAGTGTCAATTGTAACAAACAAATTTTTTTATTTTTTTCGATTTTTTTGATATGTAAGGCGTGTCATTTGTAGTGAATAAATGTGTCATTTGTTTTTTTATCCAAAGTGTCAATCATAACAAACAAAAGTATCATTTGTATTTGAATAAAGTATCATTTATTGACAATCAATTATTTTTGAAAAAAATGCGATTTGTTTCGAAAAAAGTGTCATTTATTTATGAAAAAAGTATCAATTGTATATGTTGTTTGTGTCAATCATGACAAAATAATGTGTCAATGATTAGGAGAGTGTCTGTTTAGGCCATAATTCATAATAGAGAGCAGTGTGTCAATTGTCTCTGTTGTGCGTGTCAATTATGACAAAAGAACGTGTCAATGACAAACAGTATTCGTTTAAGCTATAATTCACAGTAGAGAGCAGAGTGTCAATTGTCTCTACTGTGCGTGTCAATCATGATAAAAGAATGTGTCAATGATGAGCAGAATGTCTGTTTAAGTCGTAATTTACAATAGATAGCAGAGTATCAATTGTATGTGTTATTCGTGTCAATTGTGTTATTCGTGTCAATCATGACAAAAGGACGTGTCAATGATGAACAGAGTGTCTGTTTAAGTTGTGATTTACAGTAGATAGCAGAATGTTAATTATCTCTACTCAAATATACATACAAAATTGAGGCCAAAGTTAAAAAAAACCATAATATCAAAAAATTTGAATCAATCCTCGAAACCAGTTTTCTGCCAAATCGCATTCCTGACTCTGCTGAGATCTCTCCCCTTGAGCGTCCTACCGATCCCTTCGTGAACCGAGAACGAGGCAATCCTCCTCCTCGCCATTTTGCCTCGCCAGAAACTCGTGCGGCGGAACTCGATCGCCGATCTCCTCGCCTTCCTCGTCATCGTAGTCCTCATCGCTGTCTCTCCGACGGTTCTCTCTGTACTCGTCCTTCAGTATCTTCGACCAGTCCGGAACATTCACCAGCAGCGACGATGGAGCACCGCATCGTCCGCTCGCCGACGACGACGACGATTTCCTCGAGATTCTCGAGCTCGACTTGCGAACCTCCGGCGACTGCGAGCGCGCCGCCGCGCTCCAGATCTCCAACTCATCGAGCTCGAAGATCATCGAGTCGTTATCATGCGACTGATCGCTCAGGAGGAATCTGTAGCTTGCTCTAGCGCCGTAGCTCTTCGATGCCACCATATCACTCGAGAAACACAATCAATTGTAAAAACGAAAACGATTGACTCTTCTCTCTCTAGAAGCGTGTGTGAGGATTTTGAACTGTGAGACGGGGGAGAGAGGGGGGAGGACGGTGGAAGAGTAGAGAGGAGGGGAGGGAAGGGGAGGGGAGGGGGAGAGATAGGCGGCAGTGGGAGGGAGGGGAGGGGGAGAGATAGGCGGCAGTGAGAGGGAGGGGAGGGAAGGGTTTTTTTTTTATATAGTACAAAACCGGGTCAGACCCGATCAAAGCGGGTCAAAATTGAAAATTGGATCATATTGCATGTGCAACATGATGCACACTAGTCCTTCTCAATAACTTAGTCAAAATTATTTTCAATTTAAAATTCGCGTGGGTCCTATATATTTTAGTTCTAGAATATATATGTATGATGGAAATCCATGCAACTAAATTCCTATATTTCAAATATGCACGGCATGATTATGAAGTATTAAATGGATCGGATAACATGAGAGGAATGGGTAAGTTTATGATATTGAATTTGCACCATTATTATTATGATTTTATGGAATATCAATGTGATATAATCTCCAAAAGGGAATAGGACCAGTTAAAAATTAACTAGTGCTTTAATCTAGGTAAATATTAGTGAATTATAAATGGACCTTTTTCCAGCAAATTGGATTTTTTTAATCCCAAATTATGAGTGTTTGGTCAATTTGGTCAATTATTTATTTATTTGAATGAATTGGTCCTTGCCGTTAAATTTTTAGTTAGTCAAATATTAATCAACGATTCTTGAAGGGCATTTTCAGTATAATTTTATTGAGGGTCAAAGCATTCAAATACTGAAAGATTGACGACCAATTTGGGCCTCGTTTTTCATCCAAATAAAACCATACTAGATTTCCATTCAAAATCCACTTTCATTCAAATAGAGTTTTATTCCTTAATTTTCAAATATTTTAAATTTTAATCCCTCATTTTCAAAGTAATATGTTCGAAAGATTTGGTCAAGGAGCTATAAAATTTGGCGATTATATATAATCCCAAAATATATTATAATTGGCGCATTGCTCCTCAATCTATTTAAAATTGACATTTTGTCTTTAAAAGAATGAAAATGACTAAAATATCATTTGATTGGAAAAGTAAAGTTTTTTAAGTAAACAAAAAAAAAAAATGGCGAAATTGGTCCTCAATCTTTCAGCATTTAGATGTTTTGATCTTCAATAAAATTATACCGAAAATGCTCTTTAAAAGAACGTTGACTTACGTTTGACTAACAAAAAATTTAACGAGATGACTAATTCATCTAAAACTCTATAATTTGGAGACCGATTAACCAAAAAAACTAATAATACTCCCTCCGTTCTATAATTTTTGTAACAAAAACTTTTGGACGCGGTATTTTATGAGAATTGTTGGTATGATTGTTTTAACCGTTAAGACAACAAATACAAAGTGGAAAGAAGTGATACAACATAAGCCATCTTTGATTTATTTTCTTTTCTGTACGGGGTTATCTTCTATCCATTGTGGCTATTTCATTCAGTTAATTGTTACACGTCGAAGATTTTATCTTCTTACGCCATCAGTTCCTGCATCTCAAAAGGATCATCAATTTAGGTTATTATGTTTTATTGTTAGTACTTCATCAACAACATACAACACTTCATTCAGCATTAGGAAGATTTTCAGTTTGTTTTGTACTAAACGAGTACTTGTTTTTATAGTTACATTATTCATTGAGATTTTATTTATCGAACAATAAATTATTTTAATGGTATGGAGTTTCTAAATAATGATTTAATGTAAAATATTATGTTTTTGTTTCATTAGTAGTTTTTATTAGTTGTATTGGTAAATTGATGAATTTAGTGGTAAACGTTACTGTAAATAAAATAAAAACCATTGTAAAAATACGAAAATACGATTTTCGACAATATATGAAAAAATTTATGAGAGAAGTTTTCTACCCTTGTTAAAAAATGCCTACAACAACGGTTGTAAAATGGTTATGACAACGGTTGAGAAATAGGTACGACAACCGTTAAAACCGTGGTCAAAATAACATACGACAATAGTTAATGAACGAAACTTTACAATAATAATACCTACGACAACGCGATATTTTGTCATAGAAGCGTTTTTGTTGTAGTGAATACAGTAATTAAATTTTATTGAACGCTCGAGTTGATGTATTAATTATCATTTGCTATGTTAAATCATAAATGTGGGGCACTTATCGCTTTCAGCCCATAATAATTAAGCAATGGGGTCCATTATTATTTTTGTACTCCATAAATAATTAGATGGAAAAAAATGAAGTATCTGAACAATATCTAACATTTAATGCACAAGCATGGAGGAAAAATAAATTATATGCACCAAACTAGTTATCGAATATTGTCGTACAACATTCTTGTCGATGCCCGGTCGATGGCTCCACTGATTTGTTTCTTTGCATTCTATTCGTTTTGTTAATTATATTGAAACTCAAAATCTCTCCTCAAACATCTTCATACTTTAATTAAGAGTTCATTGCAGTGGGTAAGTCAATATATGTATTTAGATTAGCATTTTATCCCTATTTTCTTGCCGTCACTGTTAGCCATCTCTAATTATTTCCCCATTTTACAGTAATTCTATCTTTATTTTAAAATAGAAACATTATTTCATTCTCAACCAATATTCCAAACTACTCTTCTTTATTGTAGTTAAAATTATATTAAAACAAATTTAAGATGAATTATTAGTATAACTATTGGGTTTATTTTAAATTTATGTCATTTTTAATGATTTTATATTTTTCGTTTAGTATTAGTTAGTTTTGTAAGTTTATTTGATTTTGGTTGTTTAATGTAATTTTGTTATCTAATGTTGTAATTTGTCTTTTTTTTTTCTTCTGATATTGTAATTTTATTTAAATAGAAAAAAACTAAATCATAATTTAAATTTAATTGCAAAAAAAGAACATTAAAATCTAAGTATTTATATTAATATAGAAAATAATAATAAATGATAATTTTATTAAAAGAAATAGAAAGTAGAAGTTTAGAGCAAGAGCAGTACTCTCCCAAATGTAAAGGAACAGTGTAGCTGGCCATATTATATGGAAGGAGAATGGGGATGGTTGGGAACAAAATGGAACTGCATGTTGAAGCAATGTCCCAAAAATAAAGTAGCCTTGGAGATAGTTAAATTGATGAATTATTAAAACTTGATTGTTATTTATATTTCTTATCTATGGAAATTACTGGAATATTGGAAGTGGTATAGTAATAGCTATTAGCTAGTATATAATTTAAGGGTGGATTGTACATAAAGATTAGTTACTCCAGGTTTCGTTGTTAGCTTAGACCGAGCCCAGTATAGGCTGCCTTTTCTGGCTTTTATGGTGGTGGTGGTGATTGGTGTAGTGCCCAAATTCTAATTGGCCTGCTGATTCAGAATACTAGTTTCCCAACTGAGCTTCTCTGCATAATTGTTGTGTAGGTGGTCACTGGCTGCCAATAAAACAGTTATTGCCTCTCACTTCTGCTCTCTTGAATTTACATGCACAAATGGAGGTGTAGTTTGATATTGAATTTGGAGGTCGATCTGTAAAGTAGAGTTTGAATTTATGATTGCATTAATTTTATTTGGTGTGAAAGATTGTGGTTTTAAATTGGTGCTAGGGACAAGTGCGGATAAATCATATGCCACTCTCTTAACATATCAGCTGGTTTGCCCGAGAGGTTAAGGGGGACTTAAGATCTTCTGCACATAAGTGCGCATGGGTTCGAACCCCATAGCCAGCATTATAATATACAAATAAATTTTACTTAAAGTTAGCTTATTTTGGTCTTAGTAAAATTATTTCTTAAAATAAAACGAGTTACAAATTGAAATGTAATTGGACACCTTTTCCCAACCAAAAAAAAAAGCCCATGTTTCACGTAATTATGAAAGAGAAGCTAGGCTTTTACTAAAATTAACGAAGAAATTGTAACGATCCCTAATACAGATATTCCCACTTGACACCAGGCATACCTTGTTGTAATTGTCAATTGATTCCAGATATACCTAGAGATTGACTAGTGTGCATCATGATCCAATTGCTCAATTTTGACTTATGTTTGACCTATTGATCCGCTTTGACTCATGTGTTGACTTTTTTTTTTTTTTTTCCGTATTTTTTTTTTTTTTTTTTGCTTTTTTTTTTCGTTTTTTTTTGTCTTTTTTTTCTTCTTTTTTGTTTTTCCTTTTTTTTGTCTTTTTCGTTTTTTTCGCCTCTTTCGTTTTTTCGTCTTTTTTCATTTTTTCGCCTTTTTCGTATTTTTCATTTTTTCCGTCTTTTTCGCCTTTTTCGTTTTTTTTGTCTTTTTCGTTTTTTTCATTTTTTTGCTCCTTTTTCGTTTTTCGTCTTTTTCATTTTTTCGCCTTTTTCGTTTTTTCCGTCTTTTTCGCCTTTTTTCATTTTTTTTTGTCTTTTTCGTTTTTTTGTTTTTTTTCCCTTTTTTCGTCTTTTTCGTTTTTTCGTCTTTTTTCGCCTTTTTTCGTTTTTCGTTTTTTCATTTTTTTCGTCTTTTCAAAAATACAAAGAATGACACGACACTTTTTTCGTTTTTTCGTTTTGAAATACAAAAAATATTTTTCGTTTTTTTCCCTTGATTATAAGGACGAGAGTGTCACTCTTTGTATACAAAAGAGTCGTTTGGTCTAAACAATGACACTTTTGTTCGTTTGTTCTAAACAATGACACTTTCATTCGGGACAATTGACACTTTTGTTTATTACGATTGACACTTTGGGTAACATTTCTGGTTATTATGCTTCATATTGATTAGTAGATGAAAGTGACACGTTCCTTAATTCTGAGTGCCAATTTACTTCAGTGTGATTGACACTTTAAGATAAATGACACTTTCGTTCGTTGTAATTGACACTTTTTTCATAAACAAATGACATTTTTTTTTAAACAAATCGCATTTTAAAAAAAAATAATTGATATTCAATAAATGATATAAATGACACTTTAATCAAATACAAATGACACTTTTGTTTGTTACGATTGATACTTTGGATAAGTAACAAATGACACAATTATTCATTACAAATGACACGCCTTCCTTATCAAAAAAATTGGAAAAAAATAAAAAAAATTATTGTTATGATTGACACTTTTGTTTGTTACGATTGACACTTTCATATGCAAAGGGTGACACGTCCGTCCTTAAAATAAAGGGAAAAAAATGAAAAAAAATGAAAAAAATTTTGTTTGTTGCGATTGATACTTTTGTTTGTTACGATTGACATTTTCGTATGCAAAGAATGACACGTCCGTCCTTAAAATAAAGGGGAAAAAATGTTAAAAAAAGGTTAAAAATAATAATAATAATAATGATGTCATGCTGACGTTAGCGGGTCAAACACGGATCAATGCCGGTCAACGGGTCAAACACAGGTCAAAGCAGGTCAAAATTGGGTAATTGGATCATGTTGCATGTGCAACATGATGTACACAAGTTTTTGCCTACATTAAAATACAATGTATGCCACAACACACACTTACCCATTAAACTGGATACATTAAAATACAATGTATGCCACAACACACACTTACCCATTAAAATATCAAACAACTCTCGATAATACGATTCACGAAATGTCTTATGCTTGCATGAATCTTCTTGGTCGCAAACAGAGTGGATGCAAGATTTCAAGTCGGGGGTGAAATTTATGTGAGGATGAGTATTTCTCCTCCGGAACTTTGGGGCCAAAAATCCCAAATTTATTTATTTTAGATAAGGTATACTGCAATAATTAGTATAAGAAAGTAAAAATTACTTATAACTTAATAAAACGACAAAATAAAGAGTATCAAATGAAAATGCAAAAACCATATCAGATTATGATATGTTCTTAGTTATTTGAAATTAAGATCAACGTTTTTTTACAAGATCAACCAAACTCATCAATAATTGAGTCTGAATCAAAATATACAGCAATTTCTCTTTCCGAGCTCATTACTAAACAACCGCGAAGAAAATCATCTTTCAACAACATTGTCTTCACGAGTTTCATTTTAAAAATACACACTTAGAAGTTGCAGTTGAAACTGAAAAAGTCAATATAAGTCGAATCAATATACAAATAAAAAGAAAGATAACATTTTTAAAGTTTAACAAAATTGACAAAAACAACAAATAAATACAAAAAAAGAGAACAAACCTATCTATCATATAGCATTGGATTGACTTTTCGGTCTCAAACAACTCTTGAATAGTTGAAGCTTCTTGCAAACGAGGACTTTTTTTTATAACTTCAAAAATCTGATACATATACTGAAGAAAGTGTTTCTCTTTGCTTGTGAAATCTAATGATATAGTTTATCAACCAACTTTGTTAGATCATGAATATTGAAGAGTTTGTAGCCGCCTTTAGGATACAAAATCGAGCTTAGCTTTAACAATTCCACTGAAGCTTCATTAAATCGTAAATGCATTGCCATGCAATATGCAGTCTATAGTCCTATTGAATTTGTGAATTCTATAATAATGGTCATATATAATTGGATTTTCCATTCTCTTCCAACCTCCTCTTGATCTCGAATATCGTTCATGTCTAGGGCATCAATATCATGTTTTTGCACAAAAAACATTGACCTTTGGAAATAAGTCATTCCACCCATTCTATCTAAAATCTTGGATGATCTCCTTTGTATTTTCCATTGCGTCCATCGCATTAGGAGTATATTGTTTTTTTGTAGCAATTCATAAGGTTATCAGTCTTCCACAACAACTTTATCATAAAATGAAAGATGTATGCAAATTCAAATCATATCATAGCTTCATAATCTTCGCCAGCAGCGACCTTTGAAGACAGAGAACCATAATCATTTTAAACCTCGCTCAACAAAGACAAAACAACTTCAAACATGTCAAGCAAGTTGTAGAGAGATCTAGAATGAGAGCCCCATCTTGTATCACCTGGATGTGGTATGCTTCTGATTTAATTCTCCCCTTTTCCTTGTTTCAAGCTGATTTCTCTCTATTTCTTCTTCTATTTGGATAGCTCTAGCAATCTAGAGCTGGTCATGGCATTTGGAAGAAGATTCAACTACATTAGTAATCAAATTCACCAATGAGAAAAAAACTTTCAATAATAATGAAAGTTTTTGCTATTGCTACTACAAACAATTGCAAACAATGAGCAAAACAATAAACATAGTAAGCATATGACAAAATTGCAAACGATGAGCACTCCTTTGTAAACAAATCTTATAAACCATTCCATTCTCCATGCATGTCACTTGCACCATCATACCATTATCTTTAAATGTTTTAGATGTCAAGATTATGATAAAAGAACATGTCAGATATAACCTTCTTTAAAGTAACGACTTTAGTGTACTCGACAAGAACTATGTCAAATAATCTCTCACGAATGATTCCAGTTTGATCCACAAACCTTAAAACAATCGCCATTTGTTCTCTTTAAGATATATTTTGTGATTCATCTACAGTGGCGAAGCCAACCTTCGAGTGCAGTGGGGTTAGAACTCCTTCTTCGTACTCTCGTCTTGGCTCGATCCTGGTAAGCGATAAATGATTGAATCTTGTTAGAACACACAAGATTATAAACAAACAAGTAATGGTTAAATAAACTAAAACTACTTGCAACATGATTAGAGTTTCTCTCTCCAATAACTTATTGTTTGAAAATGTTGCATAATATCTTCATTATCAATTCTGTGGAATACCTCTTTCTCAATATAAGTAACCAGGCACGCATTAAGATATTCATCTCCCATTTTGTGGCATAATGTTCATTGTAGAAAATGCTCTTTCCACGCTCGGAGTAGCAACCGACAATGTTAATTTCAAGGTAAGAAGCATATGAATGAAAGGATATATTATATGTCTTCTTGTTTCCACCATCTACTTTGCAAGATCTGCAATCCCAACAACTGAAGAAAAGTCCTTGCATGTAGTGACACCAGGAATATAAGTCTCTAACTAATTATCAAGTAACAAGAGATCATGACTAGAAAAATCCTTAGGATATAATCAAGCCAAACTTATGAGATTTTCCTTGTTGAAAGCAGAAAATGAATCCCTAGGATTAAGACACCCCAAAAAATGAAGTAAATCGGTACTTGTATCAGTAAACCGATTGCTGAGCTCTATAAGTTGTTTATCCACAACAACATAAAATAACTCTACACGAAAATATATTAGGTTAGTCTTTTCATGAGTTCCTCGTCTTGGACGTCCAGGAGCATGATAAGTTTCAAGCATATCAATAACCACAATATTATGCTCGGGACAAAATGAACAAACAATATCTGTTAACTTATCCCATCCACTATCTCTTAAAGATTGCAACCTCAATGTTGAAATATTCACTAACCTCATTGTCTCTTGCTCTTTTTTTGTAGCGCAATTGACAACTCATTCATAATTCTCAATACTTCTGTCATTAAATGCAAAGTGAACACGAACTCGAATGTGCGCAACGATACTAACAAATTAAATGCCTCAACTCATTGGTCTAGATTTCCAATATCTCCCTGAATAAGTTCAAGCACTTCAAGTATAGAGGAAAACCTAAAAGTGACCCTAAGTAAGCTAGAGTAATGCGAGCTCCAACGAGTGTCACTTGGTCGTTTTAAAATTAATTTCTTAGTTCAATCCACGTCCAGTAACAAGTTCCCCTCGCCTTAGTGTTTTCATTACTTCCTCATGTTATTTTTCCTTAAGAATATATTGCCTCTTAGCAGATCCTCCAACAACATTCATAAGACTTTTGGTGGTTTCAAACAACTTTTGAACTATAAAATGAGATATCGTGAGAGCTACTAAACCCAGCTGAAGTTGGTGAACAAAACAATGAACATAATATGCAGATTAATTTTCTTGTAAGATTGGAGTTTTCAAACCTTTGAGCTCACATTTCCCGTTGCTTGCTCCATGATACCCTTGGCCACGCAACGTTGAAATACTTAGATTATGACGAGAGAATAGTTTCTCAATAGAATCCTTCAGTGAAGTTGTTGTTGTATTTGGAACATGCTCAATTCCGAGAAAACGTTCAATTATTTCCCCCTCTTTCTTCACACATAGTACGACAATAGTTATTTGCTCTTTTATCGATGCATCACGAGGTTCATCAACTAAGATTGTAAAATGCAATTCACCCATATCTTTTAGAATAACTAATATAGTTTTCGAAACAACAACACAAACATCTTTCTAGATATAAGAAGAAATCCAACTCACTATAAAACAACACCACAACAACTCAATATTTATAATTTGGACAAAGCGGAAATCTTTTCCACCAAAGAAATTAACAAGAGAAGCAAAATTGATGTAGTGAATGATTAATGCCTAGTGTGGAGACTAGTATGGGAAATCAAAATTAAAAGAGAAGAACAAAATTCTCACCTGTTGCAAACTTGCAGAATTCCCCAGCTGATCGTTGTGCCACTGCCAGGAGAGAGAAGCTTGCATTTTGAGAATTAAGACTATGACTTTTGTCTTACTTGCTAATTGTGTTTTATTTGATTCATTATTATTTTAATACTTTATTATCAATATAATATATTATATATACTCCTACCACCCTTCGCCCCTTACCATATGCAGATATGCTCCTTATTTGAACAATAAAATAAAAAGTATGTAATGTCATAATATATAATAACAATATAGTATCTACATATATATAGGGTTCTCATGAGAACCAACCCCTATATGAGAACTGTTGGCCCAGAGATGAGCCTTCAGGTGTAGAGGGGGGGGGGTGAATACACCTGAGTGCAGATTTCGACTCAAACACGAAATCAGTGCTACTGAATATTGCTACTGAACAAGTCAGTTGGCCAAATTAGCTTTCTAGATCGCGTAGGCAGAATATCCTTCTACTGAGTCTTATCTACTGACTTTAGTCAGAATAGTAGTTTAGTATCAGATATAATGTGTGGAAGTGTAGGCCCAAAAATATGTTCGTCTCAGTTTGAAAATACGTTTTATACTGAGTGATTTAAAGTCAGTTTTATGCAGTATGAACAGTAATCAATGCACAGTAAATCAACACAACCAATTTTTAAATTGATTCGGATACACTGGATCCTACGTCCACTGTCCTGAACAAAGCAGGAGTTCTTGAATTAATTTATAATGAGCAAGTCTAAGTTGATCTGTGCACTGGACAGATACTCTAATTATAGTCTTAGTTACTTGATCTGTGCGCTGGACAGATACTCTATTCATAGTCGTAGTGACTTTACAAGTTCAAACACAAGGGTTTGATTTTTCACAACTATGAAGGAGTTCTACAATAAAACCAATTTAGAAAGCTGAACTCCTTCGAGTTTTTCTAAGCTTATGATATTGCAATAAGACTGCTTAGAATAGAGAAAGGGAAATAATGAATCTCTAGAGTGAAGAACTAAAAAGATCTCTCTGTATATGAGTTCTTCACTGGGTTCGTCTTTAAGCTTGCTAGAGAGATTGTGTGGTTGAATGATTTTATTCCCTTTTGGTATCTTCTCTGCATGAAGCCCCTTCTCTATTTATAGCCTCGACTCATGAATAGATCCGTTGGAAGGAGTCTAGACACGTGTCGAAAACGACAAGAAAATGACCATCTTTAATTTGAATGTTACTGTAGAGATTCCCTCTTTTTCAGTCGAGGAAGCAGTTTTACGTCAGAACAGGTACAGTGATGGCGACTTCTCATTGGTCGAGGTTAGAGAGTAGGTGAGGTTTGTTCAAACTCCAAGAGCATGCTGAGTTGACTTCCTCTGATCCTCGGACCTTTTACTTAATTGACATTCTTCTGAGATATTCAGTGCGTGACTCGAATTTCTTTGCAGATTCAGTGGGTTATAACATTTCCAACTGAGTTTCTGATGCTGAGTTCTTGCGGCTAAACGACAGATGTTCTACTGAATCCTATCAGCTACTGAACTCTAGCTAGCCTACTGAGTTCCTAACAGGCTGAACTCAATTAAGCTATTACATTATATAAGACTCATCATTCAACTAGAATTTTGGGATCTTCAAATCTTATCATACTGAATCTCATCCCAATAAGAACTAAGAACCATTATAGTTTGTAGATCTTCAATCTATCTACGGTCAGATTTCAACATAATTTTATAATTTGCTAATATTTTATACTTTACTAAGGGTAAATTTGTCCACATAAGATATACAAGATATCTTTATTTATTGGAAACAAATTAATGGTTATGTGTAATTTTAAATTCGTTCCAAACAAATAAAAATTCAATAGCAACTAATTTCAAATTTGTTTGTATTTTTTTGGTACCGTCGCATCAAGAAAACTTTCGACCATCAATTCAACTTTCGACCGCTGCTGCATCTCACTTCTTCAGAAGGCCGCTTGATTTTTCACGCTATTACATCTAATAAATATTTCTGGATACTCACTCCGTCCCATAAAAAGTGTCATGTTTTCCTTTTCAGATGTCTTATAGAAAGTGTCTTATTTCTAAAAAGGAAGTGGATCCCATACCTTTACCAACTTAAATCAATTCAAAATTATTAATTAATTGCATGAGTCTCACCTCTTTACCTACAAACCAATTCTAAATAATTAATTAATTGTGTGGGTAAACATCTTTACCTACTAAAATCAACTCTATTAAAACTCTGTGCCCAAGTAAGACACTTTCTATGAGATGGATGAAGTATTATAATTCTAGGCAAGTTATGACATACAACAACAATTATGGAAGTTAATTTTCATGTTTTTCTCCTCTAGTTATCGTGTTTTTCGTTTCAGTTTCTTGTTAGATTCATCTATTTGAGTTTTTTAATTGGTACTATTTTTTGAGCCATCGATTAGATAAATTTTTTAAAACTCGTTGAAGTAATTCTTCATGATCATCCTTGAAAGTATTAAATTTATCTATTGTCGGTCAAAGTTTGGCGATGCATTGTATTTTTATATATGTATAAGTTTCCAACTAATTAATGATGCATTATAATGAATTGTTCAATGCATAACAAAATATTAAGTTTTTAATTCTTGTATAAAAAATTGTTCAAGTGATGCATATGTATGCATTGTTCGATGCATACTTATTCATATTGTGATGCATATTCATGTAAATCAATCTAATAACTTGAAAAAGGCCCATCGACACAAATATTACTTTGATGCATATATATGCATTATCAATGCATAAGTATTCCGAACTTATGCATTTGAATAACAATTCTGAAAAATAATAATAATAAAAATAATAATCTACTTAAATTATACAATAAAACTAGCATTTGAGGTCTAAATATCTAAGAAAAAAATGAATGATAAATATTTAATTTTTTTAATGTAATATATAAAATACAACTTTTTATGCATTATAAAGCAAATATTTGAACTAATTGTATTATGGATATGCAAATGCATCAAAAATTATAAATAGATGCACTCATTCACTTAATTTAATGCATTTCTATAATAATTCATATCGTAATATGTACTTTAATTTAATGCCATCGAAACAAATAAATGCATCAAAAATTATAAATAGATGCACTAATTCACTTAATTTAATGCATTTCTATAATAATTCATATCGTAATATTTACTTTAATTTAATGCCATCGAAACAAATAAATTCATTTGAACATGCATCCTAATGCATTGTATATTATTAATAAATGGATCAAAATAATTTGCGCATCAACTATAATGTACGACCTTTTCTTAAATATTTGCTTTTTAGATCTTCCCTTGTTTAGGGTAATTATTATCAAATTTATTGGATTTAATTTACCTCAAAAAAATTAGATAAGGTAATTTAGTGGAGATCATAAAAATCCTAAAATATAAGATCACCAAATATAGAATACACATTAATTACTGTATGAATTGAAAGTTACAATCATAACCTTATACTATTTTTTCATTGAATATAACGCGTTAAATAAAGTTTCAATAACAACCATAGATTATAATATATAAATGACCTAGATTAGTTCTTAGTTCTCATGTGCGGGGTAGGTTCTCATTTCACCCTACCATATATATATATGTATGTATATATATAGGGAATGAATATTATGAGATCCAAATCTTAAAAGAGATACGAGAACCGATCTCGTCCCTCCATTTCGCAAATCTAAGGCTCTCATTTTATCCCCAAAAGCAATTAAAATTAAATCAAAAAAGGAAAAAATAGCCTCATTAAGGGCAAATCTGTAAACTTCTATTTTCTTTTTACCCTACCCCTCCAAGAATCGTGTGTAATAGAATTCTCAGTTTCATTTTCGTTCTCCCTACAACTCACGAGTGCGTCCAGCTTTTCTTCAAATCGAAGACTTGGAAGTTGATTATTTATGGTGGGTTTCGAAGTTCTATGTTTCTTGAGTCATTTAAGCTCGTTTTCCTTGTCTATTTATCCCGATTATTGTCGATTTTGAAGATTGATTTCTGCACTATTTTTGAATTTTTACAGAATTTGCAGAACAGCAAGAATTAGTTATGGTTTTCGAAAATTTGTAGTTCAATATTTGAAGAATGCTTTGTTGGGTTCAAATTCTTGAAGCTCGATGTCATTTCATATTTTTTTCGTAGAGTTTTTTCAATTTATACGGTAGTAGTCCTTTTTCCAAGTGATTAGGGTTTCTCTTGTTTATTTATGAGATGTATGTATCGATTAAGTATTGTTTTTATGTTGTAGATTCACTATTATAAGTTTTGCATACGTAAGTACAATGTTCATGCATATGTATTTGTTAGTTTATGCTGATACTGTCACATATTCATGCATGCAGTTTGTGGAATGGCTGAACCGTGTCAGTCAATTGTGTCTCTTGAATCCGATGAATCCATTTACATTCCTGATTGCCCGGACAAATTGAAACCGTATGTTGGACGGAAATTTGTTACTTTTGATGAGGCTGAAATTTTCTATAGAGACTACGGAGGTTTGTGCGGTTTCGATATCCGTAAGTGGTCGATAAAACGGCATGGGGATGGGTCTATTATGCGTAGATATTTAGTGTGCTGTAGAGAAGGGGAAAAATTCATGGACGTTGATAATGTTAATTCGAAGAAAACAAAGCGAAGGTCTAATTCAAAATGGTCATCTTGCTTTGCACGCGTTGTATTTAAATCCCACCCCGAAGGTTTTGTTGTTGATTTATTTCACGAGGCACACACACATCCTTTGTTATTATCAACTCACAAACAATTCATGAGATACAATCGGACAATGACTTCCGTCCACAAGAATTTCGTCCTTAGTTGTGCGCGTTCTAATGTTGGTCCGGTTAGGTCATATAGAATGTTTAGTGAGTTGGTTGGTAGTTATCAGAACATCGGTTGTGATGGAGTAGATTTTAAAAATTTTCACCGTGATCTTCGTATATGCGTTGAGGGTGCGGATGCACAAATGATGCTGGATAAAATGAAGGAAGCTCGTGATAGGAACCCGAATTTCTTTTACGAATATTTTACGGACGGATGGGACAAATTGAAGCGTGTATTTTGGGCTGATGATATATGTATTGGCAATTACAAGATTTTTGGAGATTCGTTATCAATGGATGCTACTTATTCAACCAATAGGTACGTGTTTTTTCTATGCAGCTGATAGGAGTTAGTATGGTTTTTCAAATTCATATTTTTCGCATTGATAGTTTATGCATACTAAATGTATTATTTATGCACGTTATTCATATCTTTTATGTAGGTAATCATACACATGCAAATTATATAGGAAATTCTTTTACTGATTTCATGCTCATGACTCATTTCATTAATGCTTATACAGAATAGATTTTATGCAAACTAAAGAATTTCAATCTCGACGACTTTTATGCAGTTACGGCATGATATTTGTTCCTTTCACCGGCCTCGACAACCACGGCAAGTGTATTACATTTGTAGCGGGTTTGTTGTCCTCAGAGATAGTGGAGTCATATTCTTGGTTACTTAACAATTTCAAGACTTGCATGGGCGGTTGTCCCAAGTTACTAATAACCGATCAGGATCCTTCCGTGAAGATTGCAATGTAGAATGTTATGCCCGAAACCCGTCATCGCTTTTGTATGTGGCACATCATGCTTAAAGTTCCGTATAAGATTCCTGTGTCATTAAGAAAAAACACTGATTTTACGAAAAGATTTAATGACATTGTGTGGAATAGCGACCTGCAACCGGAGGAGTTCGACGCGAAGTGAAAATCGATTTTATTGGATTTTGATTTGGTTGGTCATGATTGGCTTGATTGGATGTTTGACCTAAGCCATTATTGGATTCTTGCTTATTTTTGAGACTTCCCAATGTCTGGATTGTTTCGCACAACATCCATGTCCAAGAGCGAGAATCATTTTTTCCAGACTTACTTAAAATCGAAGGCCAATCTGGTGATGTTCTATTTGTTGTTCGAGAGTGCAATAAATGCTCAACGACACTCACTGGATAAACTTAACGCACCGGATGATGGTAGTTTACCAATTTTAGTGACAACGTTGTCTTTGGAGCGATGTTTGGCTGCAGTGTATTCAAACACTATGTTCTGTAAGGTGCAGGGTGAATGAGTTGAGGCTGTGAACGTGTGTTCTATTTAAAAAATAACCGACAGTGGTTGCGTGAAGATGTTTGAAATTGATGATAATACAGTTGGTGTTTTCAACGTTACGTTTAATGTTGTTGATTTGAGGGTTTCATGCACATGCAGGAAGATGGAGATGCACGGTCTGTTGTGCAGGCACATTTTGAAGGTGTTGAAGAATTCCAATATCAGTTGTGTTCTAGATTCTTGTGTCATTTCTCGTTGGGGTAGAAATGTGTCTTTCAAGCGTTTTGATAAGTCTTGTGAAGTTGGGAATGTCGGTCATTCTGCTACAGATGCCACCAAGAAGTTGTTGGACATAGTATTCAAATGTGCGGCATTGGTTGCCGGCAACCTTGCATGTATGAAAGAACTACTATCTGATTTTGATGATTTGGTCAACAAATATCAGATTGATGATGAAGGCGGTTCAAGTAGTAAGGTTAATCAAAACACGTTTGAAAGTTTTTATGGCTCACATATCCCTTAAGATGTCGAGGTTATGCCACCAGATCAAGTAAAAACCAAGGGATTGGGCAGTAGACTACAGTTTAGGAAGGAGGCGGCATTGCGTGCTAAGTTGAAGCCTCAGAGGATGTGTTGGAAATGCAACCAGATGGGACATCATGATTCAAGAAACTGCCATAACGTTAAGGATGTAGAAGATTCCTCTTAAGTTTTTATGCAGAACTTAGTAGAGACCTATGCACTGAACCATTTGCATTATTTGGACTAATTTGTATTAACTTAATCGGTTTACTTCATGTTATGTTTTTTTCATGCATACCACTGTTATTGTTATTGTTTATGCTTATGTTTTATGATTTTCATGCATATATACTTTTCTCTCTCAAGTTCAACCTTTATGGTACTGATTATGTTCAAGGTTCTATATATCATGCATACCCAATTGATGTTTCATGCTTTTGTTTTATGACTTCATGCTTATCTATATATGTTAAGGTTTTATATTTCATGCATATCGTATTGTATTTTCATGCTTATGTTATGTATTCTTTGTGCATATACGTTTTTTTCCTACAAGATTGTTTACATATTTGCATACTCCTCAATTGTGTCTGGCAGATGATCGAATTATGAATGCATAACTTAGAATACTTTAATATACCAAAAGATGTTTTTCACTACATTGCTTCCAATACCTAATCCTTAAAAAACATAAAGACCATCCAAATGACTAAGTTTATCCTACGAAATTATCCAAACGAAAGAGTCGCACAACCCAACATTCTAACTATCAAGCAATTCTTTGACACATTCTTTTGAATCAAGTTCATTCTCATCTGCATGTCCAACCGCCTCTAGTTCAACCGTCTCCTTCATTTTGTTGTCATCAAAATTAACTATGCTCAAACAATACCGCATCCTCAAAAGCTTTATCTGTTTGACACATTTCCTTAGAAATCCCGTGTCCCAGTTGATTAAATCACCCTTGAACGTCTCCATGTGTCTCATCAAATAAACTCCTGCAAGAAATCAATCATAATTATCAAGTAGTATTTTCGCAAATATATTTATGCTGACCATTCTCTTAATTTATGCACACAGTGTTTTTATTTTATGCATATTAAATATTACTAGAATACATAACTTTCGATCTGTTCCCCCACACTGGAATGATCATTTATGGCTCGCATTTCTCTACCATCTTTGCACGGCTTGTGCATTTCATCTCCGTCAGGTATTGAGACAACAGATATGTCTAAGAACGAAAAAAATATAGCCCAATTAAACTATTATTCAGACACTGTGCAATTTCATTAGGAAGATAAAATAAAATTCTAAATAACTCAAGATTTTGCTCACCAAATCAGCAGGTATGTTTCCATACTTCACTTTCATATCAATGCTTTTGTGATCAGTGGTATTGTCAATTATGAAAGTCCGCTTCATCCTCAAATCAAAACATATCATGAAGTAGCAGCCCTCATTCTCAACCGGGAAAACACACTACATAAGAAGCAAATAATTTCCAATTAGGTAAGCGTAGTATAAATAAAAACAATTGAATTCCTATAATTTCAGTTACCAGTTGAATCTTATTCAGATTAGCAACTTTATGTGTTGTCAGCGTCGTAGCCATTCCTAGATTGAAAATTTCCTGCTTCTTAATGGAATCAATGTCTTTCTCGGGACAAACCACTGTGCCGCTCTGTGTATATTAGACATTGTTAATGCATAAATCCTCATCTACATTATCTTATTGAATTATATGTACCCTCAATGGAGCAAACAACCGTAGCGGTGATTCATCCGACTTGACTTGCTCCCTTTCGTTTAGAATGGCGCCCCATGCATCAATTATCAGATTGTCAACCCAGTTGCTTTGCTTCAACCCCCGCATCTTTTGGCCAAAAATCTTAAAATCTTTCCAATCAAACAGCAGACTAGCAACAGAAATACTTCAACATAAGTCATTTGTATCTATCAAACAAGAATAATTTATATAATATGATCTATGAATAACCATACCAATTATCATCGGCTACATAAACGCAGAACCAACACACTGTAATCTCCGTTTTTGTTAAATTTCTTGCAGCGTCCACGTAACGCAGAATGTACGGTGATTTCTTTGCCTTTGCACTCTTCATTGAAGATTTATTCCGGCAAGGCATTCGGCTTGTAACCTTGAAAGAAGCAATTCATTAGCATAATACTGAAATATAGTTTGTCAATAAAAATATGACGATTTAGTAAGCGTAGCATATATATTGTACCGCCGCCTTCGAACTCCCTTCACCCTTATTTTCTGCCTCTTCTTCATCGTTCTCATTGCCCCCTGAAATTGTTTTGTAATTCCAAGTTAAATATATTTCTGCTTATACAATAAATAATTTATGCATACACTGTATAAACTTTATGCATATATACGAAACTGATTTAACATAACAGCAAACTAGACAAATTTTATGCACACATAGACAAATTGTATAATTTCGTGCTTATGCAATGAATAATTTATGCACACATAGACGAATATTGATGCATACCTTCGAAATACAATTTGCTGTAAAACCATAATTACTAGGTCTGCACTTGTATCAGAAACAAGGTATTCAACTTCGAAAATTGTGCTAATGCCATAAATAAGTTATGCATACCAACCATACACTTTATGCATAACTAGAAAAAACATAAAACTGAAGCTCAAATTAACCAGCCATGCTAAGGGGTTGAAATTGTTTTGTAATTCCAAGTTAAATATATTTATGCTTATACAATAAATAATGTATGCATACACAGTATAAACTTTATGCATATATACGAAACTGATTTAACATAACAGCAAACTAGACAAATTTTATGCACACATAGACAAATTGTATAATTTCGTGCTTATGCAATGAATAATTTATGCACACATAGACAAATATTGATGCATACCTTCGAAATACAATTTGCTGTAAAACCATAATTACCAGGTCTGCAGTTGTATCAGAAACAAGGTATTCAGCTTCGAAAATCGTGCTAATGCCATAAATAAGTTATGCATACCAACCATACACTTTATGCATAACTAGAAAAAACATAAAACTGAAGCTCAAATTAACCAGCCATGCTAACGTATCACCCACTATGCAGGGAACACATCTTTTCATGCATACTACTTACATTAATTATGCTTACACAGAAAAACATAAAACAGAAGCTCAAACTAACCTGTCCTCCACCTAGATCACCAACTCTCTCTTCAACATGAACTTCTTCCATTCCTGCAAACTCAACCCATTCACTGGTATGATCTCCCACCCTCATCTATACCAAGAAAAACTAATTAACAAGGAAAAAACACAAGATCACATACTCATATATTTAGATAAGTTCAACTACTAATTACCTCTTCATCTTTGTCCAAATTACCGTGCTCTTCATTTAAGGAAACTACAACTTCCGCTATAGCATCAATGGCCCTAGCCAATTCTTCCCCACCTTGATCCGGGATAAGGTCCGAACCATGACACTCCACATTGGCTTCTTTGGAAAGTCCTTCATTATCAGTGGATATGTTCTTGCCAGTGGTAGGAGGCTTAACCTTGTCTTCGGTCAACTTTCCCTACAACAATCAAAATAAAACGTTAATGTGAGTTCGGAAAATAATTTCCTAACCGAAATTAACAGCATTTCTACCTTATCAAGTTGTGTGGGCCGGAATAGTTGTGTCATCCCCAAACTAAAGCTCGGCAATTCATCCATGTAGTTCTTTACCATAAGCCTGGTCGTATCTATAGCAAATATTGCTTCCTTCACTTCTTCTGAATTCCAAAAATCACCATCAATCTCTTCTACATTGTCATCAACCAATGAAACAGATTCTTGTACACCGGAAGCAATAATCTTCGAAGCCGCATCAACCGTTCTCTTAAATGAATTGTTGTTAAACAATTCTGACGGTGCATCCTCAATCAGCTTCATGAGTTTCACCATTTGCCCTGCAACTGCTTCGGCTTGTTTCATTATTAAGGACGAATACTCCAATGATGGTTCTTGTACAGTAGAAGGACCTGCTCTGTCGCTACTACCCCTAGGCACAGTTGTTACATTCATTCGATTTTCTTCTTCTAAAGTCGCAACACCAACGGGTTCCAATATGCGACCATCTCCAAATCCACCATTCTCCAGTTCCATTTGTTGTCTCTTTCTCAATTGCACCCGATCCCAATTTCTTACTAAAGGTAGCTGCCTCCCCATTTGTTCATTGAACATCATCACACGATCCACGTAAAAAATCTGCATACATATTTATTTGCATAAAACAATATACAAATTAGCATAAACTTGCTTCATCAGTTGCATTAAACTATGGAGTATGCAGTGACATAAACAATGAATTTCAATTACGGCTTTCCTTTTGTTAGCATAAAAATATTATGTCATTAGCACAAACTATATTCATGATATGCATAAAAAATCAGTAATAAACATTCAGAAATGTACCAATTGTTATTTACATAAATTCTTAAACTCATGAGCACAATCTTGTTGAATTATATGCATAAAGAATGACAAAAAAATTACCAGCAGAAATAGTGACGGCCCAAAGAAGGGTTTTGTTTTATTCTCCTTCCACGTCCTGCAGGTATCAATCAAGCACCAGATCACCAACTTGCACCAGTTCCATTGCCGCACATCGCTTTCTTCTTCCAATGGGTCCGAAAAGATTGGGTAAAGGTACCCATTCGAGCTTGTTTGGATAAGGGAGCTTGCTAGCAACACTAGAAAATTGCTTCTAAAAAATTTCCCAGCTCTCTCATCTCCGAGCAATGCCGCGGTTACATGATTTACCGAAATCTTATGACAACTGTCCACAACTCCCTTACTTGTGAACTGTCCTACCCATTCATCAACAACATCGCTTCGATCATTGAATTTTTTCTTACGTATTACTAGACCCCCACGAGGAAACCCAAAAGCCCGATACACATCCATCTCATTCACTTCTATTCTCCTTCCCTCCGATATTACCAATTCTGATCTCTTAGGGTCGTAATTCTCCACTAACCAATAATACAATTTATTTGGTAGTCTACTTACATCTATCCCCAATATAACACCAAAACCCATTGTCCTTACCATATCCAACTGTGCTTTGTTCATTTTTCTTGTTGCCTCCATGAGGGAATGCGGACAACATCTGCTTGTCAGTTGATTTACATCGTCCTCCCTCTTCGCGACTTCTTCTTTGCTTGTTTGCCGACTGTCCTCAACATTTTTAGGCGTTTTCCTTTTGCCCTTTTGTTGTTGCTCATGAACTTCCACTATCTTCTTACCTTTTGATTTTGCAGACAGCTGGGCTTTATCATCCAGTTTTTTCTTCTTTGTCATTTCATTCGCTTTGCTGTCTTTAACCTTGTCCTTCCCTTTATTCAATAAATATTTTAACGGAACATCCTCTTCCGGCTGTTTGGTTCTCTTCCTCTTTCCTTTCTCGCTAGAACCGCCTGCAATTATAACATATTTTCTGCACATGACTAACGTAGTTTATGCATACATAAAACGGATTTTATGCAAACCAGGTTATTTAATATGCTCATGACTCACGGATTTTATGCACACAACAAACGAATTTCATGCACACAAAGTTATATTTTTATGCTTACCTATTCTAAATTTTGAATCACAGACAGCAAGTATTATATGTAGCATAAGAATTTGATTTTACATATGTTCATGCTCATATAACTATACAATAATGCTTATGCTCAATAATCATATCAATTCTTTTTCAGGCATATCGATACTGAAACTCAACCACAAAATTTTGTAATTCCAAGTTAAATATGTTTCTGCTTATACAATAAATAATTTATGCATACATAGTATAAACTTTATGCATATATACGAAACTGATTCACAGAACAGCAAACTAGACAACTTTTATGCACACATATACAATTTGTATAATTTCGAGCTTATGCAATGCATAATTTATGCACATATAGACAAAATTTATGCTCATATTCTCATTGCAATAATGCTACAACGCAAACATAGTATGAAAATATTACACCTAATAATGCATAAAATTAAATACCTGCGTCCATACTATGACCGTTGCAATGGGAATGCGAAATTCAATATTGGAGGCCTGAAATCAACCAAACTAAATTAACAGCCCAATTACATTCACATCAGCATGAAATTGACAATGAAAACAAGCAAAGAACACGGTAAAAACATTACATGAGCATCAATTGTTTAGGGTTTCAGAATTTGCTCAATTGTTTCTTAATTACTTCAAATAACGAATTCGTACCCTTCCATATTCACAAATCTCATTTGGTTCCCATAGGGTTTCATTCACATTAACAATCATATCTCTACAACACCAAATAATCCATGGGTTTCATAATTTAAGTAACGAATAAGTAAAACATACTTGAATACTCGTCGATTCGAGGGAAATCGACTCTAAATCTTCGACTTCTTACTCGATTTCTGTCGGTTCTTCTCGGTGGTCGGTTATCGAGGAAAACTGGGTCTTCTGCGTGGTCGATTATGGAGGAGAACGGGTCTTCTCGGTTCTGTATCTGTCGGTTGTGGATGGAAGTTTTGGAGCAGTGGGTCTTGTAGGTTTTCGATGGAATGGAACCGCCGAGCTCGAAATTTTTTTGAAACTGGTGGAATGAACGAAATGTTTTCTAGCGCCCAAATCTATAATTTAATTCTATGCCCAAAACACCCTTTTCTCATTTTTTTTAAAAGAAAGAAGGGGTTGATATTGGCCATTAGATTAGGACCGATCGACACTTAGGATCGGTTCTCATATCTCTTTTGAGTGTTGGATCTCCCTAGATCCACACCCTATATATATATATATATATATATATATATATATATATATATATATATATATATATATATAGAGAGAGAGAGAGAGAGAGAGAGAGAGAGAGAGAATGGATATTATGAGATCCAAATCTTAAAAGAGATACGAGAACCGATCTCGGCCCTCCATTTCGCAAATCTAAGGCTCTCATTTTATCTCCAAAAGCATTTAAAATTAAATCAAAAAAGGAAAAATTACCCTCATTAAGGGCAAATCTGTCAAATTCTATTTTCTTTTTACCTACCCCCTCCAAGAATTGTGTGTAATACAAATCGAAGTCCAGCATTCTTTCTTCAAGTGACGAGTTCGTTCTTGAAGTCCAGTGCGTCGTCCATCGTTTCTTCAAATCGAAGTCTTGGAAGTTGATTATTTACGGTGGGTATCGAAGTTCTATGTTTCTTTAGTCATTTAAGCTCGTTTTCCTTGTCTATTTATCCTGATTATTGCCGATTTTGAAGATTGATTTCTGCACTATTTTCGAATTTTTACAGAATTTGCAGAACAACAAGAATTAGTTAAGGTTTTCGAAAATTTGTAGTACAATATTTGAAGAATCCTTTGTTGGGTTCAAATTCTTGAAGCTCGATTTCAATTCATAATTTTTTAGTACATTTTTTTCGATGTTTTACGGTAGTAGTCCTTTTTCCAAGTGATTAGGGTTTCTCTTGTTTATTTATGAGATGTATGTATCGATTAAGTATTGATTTTTATGTTGTAGATTAACTATTATAATTTTTGCATGCGAAGTACAATGTCATGCATATGTATTTATTAGTTCAAGTATTTTTATAAGTCTTCTGTAGTTGGGAATGTGTCATGCATACGGAAGTACAATGTCATGCATATGTATCTCGTTGGGGTACAAATGTGTCTTTCAAGCATTTTTATAAGTCTTTTGAAGTTGGAAATGTCGGTCATTCTGCTGCAGATGCCACCAAGAAGTTGTTGGACGTAGTATTCAAATGTGCTTCATTGGTTGCCGGCAACCCTGCACGAATGAACGATCTACTATCTGATTTTGATGATTTGGTGAACAAATATCAAATTGATGATGAAGACGGTTCAAGTAGTAAGGTTAATCAAAACACGTTTGAAAGTTTTTATGGATCACATATCCCTCAAGATGTCGAAGTTATGCCACCAGATCAAGTCAAAACCAAGGGATCGGGCAGTAGGCTACAGTCTAGGAAGGAGGCGGCATTGCGTGCTAAGTTGAAGCCTCAGAGGATGTGTTGGAAATGCAACCAGATGGGACATCATGATTCAAGAAACTGCCCTAACGTTAAGGATGTTGAAGATTCCTCTTAAGTTTTTATGCAGAACTTAGTAGAGACCTATGCACTGAACCATTTGCATTATTTGGACTAATTTGTATTAAATTAATCGGTTTACTTCATGTTATGTTTTTTTCATGCATACCACCGTTATTCTTTATGCTTATGTTTTATGATTTTCATGCATATATACTTTTCTCTCTCAAGTTCGACCTTTATGGTACTGATTATGTTCAAGGTTTTATATATCATGCATACCCAATTGATGTTTCATGCTTTTGTTTTATGACTTCATGCTGATCTATATATGTTAAGGTTATATATTTCCTGCATATCGTGTTGTAATTTCATGCTTATGTTATGTATTGTTTGTGCAAATACGTTTTTTCCCTACAAGATTGTATACATATCTGCATACTCCTCAATTGTTTTTGGCATATGATCGAATTATGAATGCATAATTTAGAATACATTAATATACCAAAAGATGTTTTTCACTACATTGCTTCCAATACCTAATCCATAAAAAACATAACACCATCCAAATGACTAAGTTTATCCAACGAAATTATCCAAACGAAACATTCGCACAACCCAACATTCTAACTATCAAGCAATTCTTTGACACATTCTTTTGAATCAACTTCATTCTCATCTGCATGTCTTACCGCCTCTAGTTCAACCGTCTCCTTCATTTTGTTGTCATCAAAATTAACTATGCTCAAACAATACCGCATCCTCAAAAGCTTTATCTGTTTGATACCTTTCTTTAGAAATCCCGTGTCCCAATTCATTAAATCATCCTTGAACGTCTCCATGTGTCTCATCAAATAAACTCCTGCAAGAAATCAATCATATTGATCAATTAGTATTTTTACAAATATATTTATGCTTACCATTCTATTATTTTATGCACACAGTGTGCTTATTTTATGCTTATTTGATTAAGTAGTATTTTGGCAAATATATTTATGCTTACCATTCTATTATTTTATGCACATAGTGTACGTATTTTATGCTTATTAAATCATACTTGAATCCATAACTTTCGATCGGTCCCCCCACACTAGAATGATCATTTCTGGCTCAACAAATATTTTAAAGGAACTTCCTCTTCTGGATCTTTTGTTCTCTTCCTCTTTCCTTTCCCTCTCGAACCGCCTGCAATTATAACATATTTTATGCACATGACTAACGTAGTTTATGCATACATAAAAATGATTTTATGCAAACCATGTTATTTATTATGCACATTAATCACGGATTTTATGCACAACACAAACGGATTTCATGTACACAATGTTATATGTTTATGCTTAACTAATCGCAATTCATACACAAAATATTGTAATTCCAAGTTAAATATGTTTATGCCTATACAATAAATAATTTATGCATACATAGTATAAACTTTATGCATATATAGGAAAGTGTTTCACAGAACAGCAAACTAGACAAATTTTATGCACACATAAACAATTTGTATATTTTCATGCTTATGCAATGCACAGTTTATGCAAATTTACAAAAAATTAATGCTCATATATGTTAAGGCAATAATATGATGAGACACATACATAGTATGAAAATATTACACCTAATAATGCAGAAAATTGAATACCTGCGTCCATACTATGACCGTTGCAAGGTGAATGCGATATTCAATTTTCGAACGCCTGAAATCAACAAAACCAAATTAACAACCCGATTACATTCACATCAGCATTAAATCCTCAATGAAAACAACCAAGAACAGGGTCCAAACAATATATCACCATCAATTTTTTAGGGTTTCATTCACATTAACAATCATATCTCCATAACATCAAATAATCCATGGGTTTCTTAATTTCAGTAAAGAATCAGTAAAACAAACCTGAATACTAGTCGAATCGATTGCAAACGAGTCTAATTCTTCGATTTCTTACTCGATTTACGTCGGTTCTTCTCGGTCGGCGGTTATGGCGGAAAACTGGAGTGAAACCCTCGTCGTTTATGGAGGAGCACTGGGTATTTCACGTGCTCTGTATATCTCGGTTGTGGAGGGAAGTTTTGGAGTAGTGAATCGATGGCAGATTATCTCGGTTGTGGAGGGAAGATTTTGAACCGTCGAGCGTCGAACGAAATGTTTTTGAAATGTTTTGGCTTTCTGGAAATGCGCCCAAAAAATGATTCGTTTCTATACCCATTTTGCCCTTTTCTCTATTTTTATTTTTAAAAAAGAAGGGATTTATATTGTCCATTAGATTAGAACCGATCAACGCTTAGGATCGGTTCTCGTATCTCTTTTGAGTGTTGGATCTCCCTAGATCAACACCCTATATATATATATATATATATATAGTGGAGGGATCAAATGAGAATCAATCCCTATATGAGAACTAAGAACTAATCTAGATCATTTATATATTTTAATCTATGGTTGGTATTGAAACTTTATTTAATGCATTATATTCAATGCAAAAATAGTATAAGGTTATGATTGTAACTTTCAATTCATATGGTAATTAATGAGTATTCTATATTTGGTGATTTTTTTATTTAGGAATTTTATCTAACGTTTTTTAGGTAAAGTAAATCCAATAATTTTGATAATAATTACGCTAAACAAGGAAAGATCTAAAAAGTAATATTTGATAATGTTTCGATGGCATTAATATTTAATGCATTTCTATAATAATTCATATAAATTAAAGTAAATATTACAACATGAATTATCGTAATAATTCTGTGAATTATTATTAAATTCATAGAAATTTAATCATAATTCATAAAAATTTAATAATAATTCATAGAAATTAAAGTAAATATTACGATATGAATTATTATAGAAATGCATTAAATTAAGTGAATCAGTGCATCTATTCATATCCATAATACAATTAGTTCAAATATTTTCTTATAATGCATAAAAAATTGCATTTTATATCACATTAAAAAAATTAAATATTTATCATTCATTTTTTTCATAGATATTTAGATCTCAAATGCTGGTTTTATTGTACAATTTAAGTAGATTATTATTATTATTATTCAGAATTTTTATTCAAATGCATAAGTTAGGAATACTTATGCATTAATAATGCATATATATGCATCAAAGTAATATTTATGTCGATGGACCTTTTTCAAGCTATTAGATTGATTTACGGGAATATGCTTCACATTATGAATAAGTATGCATCGAACAATGCATACATATGCATCACATGAACAATTTTTTAATTTACATTGTATACAATAACTAGTATATCTTTTATTTTTGGATATCTAATTTTTTCTACGATGATTATCTTTATTTTCCCTAGATATTGCTTTAAATTAATTAGAGATTGTATACTAATCACAGTTTTACCATAAATAATATTGTAATTATAGTATTTTTTATATTTAATCAATCAATCTAAAGATAATATTTTATTAAAGATTTATTAAGATTCAATTAAAATAAGTAGAGATAATGTAGTTTATGAATCATAAATTTTCATTTGATTTTTTTCTTATAAAAATTCGAGTAATAATGTTGTTTAAATGATGCATATTTTATTATATGTAGAGGCATATTTCATTTTCCGTAGATGCATTATCGAATTAATTATTCATCTATTTTCATGCATCAACTTGCTGATAGATTATGCATCAAAAATATATTTTATTACCGAGTTATTATGCATCAAATAGTGTCAAGTTATTATGCATCAAATAATATATCGTGTTGTTGGATTGACAAGTTATTATGCATCAAATAATATATCGTGTTGCATTCATGTAATCTAATTATGCATTAAATGGTATGTAGAAGCTTATGCATACACATGAATGAATCGTATTAAATAAGTGATAATAACATTAGGGTTTCGAAATTAATATGATTGAGTAGTTGAGATCGGCGATTTTAGAAAACTTTTCACAAATGGAATGTTTCACAAATTAATGTTTCAATTTTACCCATATTAATGTTTCGAAATTAATATGATTGAAATTAATGTTTTCACAAATGGAATGTTTCAATTTTACCCATATTTTTTGTACAGATTTGCCCTTATGCAATTAAAAATTAATTTAATATTTTAGATTTTGTTGTAAATTTAACCGTAGATTGAAATAAGATCTACGATCTATAATGGTTCCTAATTCTCATATAGGGATTGGTTCTCATGGGAACCCTACCATATATATATATGTTGGGTGATGATTCAATCCTCAGCATGATCATACTTGTGGGAAATGATTCTATCTTCTATACTGAATCACGCTCAGTAGCCTCGTGCTCTGACTGTTGAGAAGATTTGAAGATCCCAAAACCCTATCTGACTGGTGAACCATTCCTTTGTATTCGTATTTGTCTCTGAGGTTTCGGACTCGGCAGACACTCTGCTCCGGTCAAGGCGCTCGGTAGCTCATCGGCCTCGGCACCGGTGTAGAAGACTCGGTGAATACCTTGGACTCGAGCGAGAGCAAGATATGCGAGAGAGTCGGTTGAACCGAACTCGGCAGAGTAGTTCACCTGGACTCGAGCTGATTTTCGGTAGACCCTTCTCGCCTATCTATCTACCGAATACAAAATCGGACTCAAGCATCGGGCCGACGTCTTCGAACCGTCTCGAATCTTTTGATAAGCTATCGGTATTGTCAAGTACGAGGAAGAGAGAAGTCAACTTCAATTGCCTCGAAGTTTGTTCTCGTCTCAACCACCACATCCACCTCGACAAATGACAAGCATACACGTGTCGTCTCACCTACTAAAGCTACAATCAACATATTTCCGTAAAAGGTGGGAAAGTACACTGTTACCTACACAAAAGAGCCGTTTGCTACCACAAAAGAGGGAAAAAGAAGAAGATCGTCTCCAACGGATCTATTCTTCTCTCCACTCTATAAATAGAGGGATAATTCAAGATTTGAAAAACACGAACACTAACAAAAAGCAAGAAACGCACAGAGCATTCAAACGAGCGAAATTAACGACTAAGTCTTCCGCAAGAATCAACCGAGTTATCTCCGGCGAAAGACTACATCCAGCTCAAAAGGAACCAAGCTGAACCGACATAAGCTTCTAGTATCCAAGCGACTGACACGAACCTATAGCTAAACCCTCAGCTGTTCGTCGCTCTAGATAGCTACATTCTCGTTCCTTATCCCTCTAACCCTAAGCTCACTTGTTATATCCATAGCTTAGACGAAGGAGTTCACATTTGAACCCAATCCTTATTGTATAAGGACTCCTTCATTGTTGGAGAAGTTTGTCAAACACTTAAAGTTTGATAGAATTGTAAACTGGGACTTGCTCAGTATAATCCCCAAGCCACGACTTTGTCCAGTGTACAAGCTGACTGAGACTAACTCAGTATAATAAATAGCCTCCTGATCTATCGGGACAGTGGACGTAGGATTGTTGATATCCGAACCACTTTAAAAATATCTCGTGTCGTTTACTTATCTTGTTTCATTGGTTTTACTGTGCATACTGAACATCATATTTAAAATCGATTTAACTGTCTCAGTATTATAAACTTCTTATCTACTGAACTGAGACTTGCATAAAACGTTTTCCTCATTAAAACTGATTTGGGCCTACACAATTCCGCACACCGAACTCTCACCGATCGATACCGACTCGACCTAGTCGGTTAGCGAGATCTCAATGAGTCAGTACTCTTTTAGCCTTTAACACGATTCGGTAACGGTTATGCGGTCTCGCTGAACTATTTCGATGCGGCACCTTCCCCGAATAGGACTGTTCGTGTTCGAAAGTTGAGAAATTTGGATTCGAGTGTATTCACCCCCCCCCCTCTACACCTGAACTCACTCACGGGACCTACAATTGGTATCAGAGCGGGAGTTCTTTGACTCTTGTTATCTTTGAGACTGGTCTATTCGAACGGATCCGAGGGAAAGCGTTTTTTTCACTGCATATCACTCTACATTCATATCATTATTCTTCAAGGCTGATATGTCAGGTATAAGGATGGTACCTATGTTCTCGATGGAGAACTACGGAGTATGGCGAGTCGGGATGGAAGCTCATCTCGACATCCCTCTATGACAAGATATGGCCGAAGTGCTTGAAGATGGACCTATCGTTCCTATGATTGATAGTGTCGTGACTCAGGACCAAGCTCAAGGAGGAGGAATGGTGACTGGGAAGAAGATCCCCAAAGACAGAAGTCTCTTCACTCCTGAAGAGAAGAAGCTTCACAATCTCGACCGAGTCGCCAGGAATGCTATACTAACCACCCTTAGTGATTCTTATCTTGGCGGGGTTCGGGAATGCAAGACTCGCTAAAGAACTCGGGATGCTCTTGCGCTACCGAGTCGAGGGACTCGGAAGATTAAAGCCAACAAATTAGCTCGGAACTCCAAAAGCCGGAAAGCTTGTCTCTCATGCCCGGGGACAAAATCGAAGATCTAAACGTCGATTTACCAATCGATGAATTCTATCAATGGGTGGGAAAGACATTCGAAGAATCGAGAGATGAATCGAAGATTCCGAGGGCACCGCCGGACGGACACTGGACACCTTTTGCCACTTTATTGCGACATTTCGATTTAGATGTTGTGTCTCCCGACCATATCTTTTCGTAATTACAGGGCAGAGGAGTATGAGTTCGACGGACCTCAAAGAAAGCCGAGAGCTGAAGCCGATACGAAGATTGACCATGCTTTCAAAGCTACGGTCAAGACAAAGCATCTCCCGCTACGAGCAAGACGACGAGTAAGACCGAGCCTTCACTCACCGACCTACAAAAAGGAAGTCTAGCTCAGAAGTACGCTCTGCTCGCAGTGAAGTATCGAAGGAGAAAGAAAGGCGTAGAAAACCGACCAAAGCATACCGAGATACAAAAGGTAAGTCGGAATATACACCTAAACGCGCTCCCGATACTCAATCTTCTTCGAATGCGAAAAGAAAGATGACTCAAGCACCCTCAAAGGATAGTGCAACCAAAGAAGAAAAAGTCATCACTTGCTACAACCGCAAGAAGCCGGGACATTATCGGTATGATTGTCCCGAGCTCGATAGTGCTCGAGCGCAAGCACGCAAGGCAAGGAGAGAGAAATTCGCCCAGAAAAGACAATCCTACATAGCTGGCAAAATCTCATACGACTCAGAAGAGATCGACTCCTTTATGGATTCATCTGACGATGAAGCAGCTTTCATGGCCTTAGAGCATGAAGCAGATGAATCAACCGAAATGTGCATGATGGCAGGCGAAGAGGATGAGGTAAATTCTCATGATCCAGTTAACTCCTCTTCACACTGCACACACGACACTATTTCAGGTGCAGATGGGAATTTGGACATCTCGACCGCATATGAAGATCTACTAGATGAACAAATTCAGATGAGTCTGCAATGAGTAAGACCTGTTCGGGGAGTTGGATACCCCGAAAGTGGAGAATCGTAGACTTTCTCGGGAGAGTCGGGTTGTTACTCGAGGCCGAAGGACTTGTGTTGAGACTCGGGGAGGAGATAAACTCTCGATGGCCAAGTCTCAAGCATCAAGAAGATCGGATTTCGCCTTGACCAATGACTTGACTCAGAAAGATACTGAACTGAGTCTATTGAAGCAAGAACTGTCAGGACTTCAGACCAAGCATGACGCACTAAAGAATAGTGATGATGTCTGGAGGAACCTGATGACTGAAAGGTATATGGGCGCAGAGAAGAAATTGGAGGCTATGCTAGCAAGCAATAAGCCAAAGCACCGCAAGGAAGGACTTGGATTCGATCCAGGAGCTTCCTCATCACGCCCCAAGCACACTCGGAAGTACGGCTTGCCGATAGATTTGTTCGAGGGGAGACTATCAACGCAGATATACCGAACCCCCCTAGCAAAGAACAAACGAGAAGATGAAAGCACCTCATCCCACACATCAGCATTTCGACAAGAAGATCAATGCCAAGAAACCCCGGTTCGACCAAGGGGGAACCAAGCCAAATCAAACTTGGCGGATCGGTATGGACCTCCGAAGCCGACGCATCCCGCTCGGTATGGATCATATTATTATGAACCTATAGTCGAAGAGGCTCCAAAGGTCGAGAAGAAGAAAAAGGTCGCACGTAAGGCAAAGGTCAGCAGTCCACCAACTCAGAAGATCAGGACTCCTGAACCTCAGAAGCCTCAGAAGTCAGCTGTGACTAGTCCAATGGTCAGATATGTTGACTCCAGTGGAAAGAAAATGTCTGAAACCACCAGGGTTGTTAGACAGATTTGGGTTACTAAAACTAACATCTAAGGACCCAAAATCAAAAATAAAGGGTACCCGAATATAATTGCGTTTTTGCAGGTGCGTAAAGACCCATGGTATGTGGACAGTGGATGCTCAAGACACATGACATACCAAAGGAGTCTACCGAAGAATTATATCACCGAAGAAGGACCCGAGACTGAGTTCGGAGACAATGCAAAAGGCTATACCGTGAGGATATGGAACACTCAAAGCATTGGGACCGCTAACGTTCCAAGAGTATCATATGTTGAAGGACTTCAAAGATAATCTTCTCTCGTTAGTCAATTTTGTGATAACTCAAATAGAGTGATATTTGACGCTGGTTTTCGTGATGTTATTGATAAATCCACAGGGGAAAAACAGTGTTATCAGGTTCGCGCAGAAAGAACATATATGTAGCTGACTGGAACTCAGCTAAACCTGAAGCTTGCTTATTGGCGAAGAATGACAACCGCACGGGGTGGCTATGGCACAGAAGACTCAGCCATATCAACTTTAAGACGCTCAACAAGCTAGCAAGAAACACTCTAGCAAGGGGACTGCCGAATGAAGTATTCAGCAAAGACACTCAGTGTGAAGCATGTCTGAAGGGAAAGCAAACAAGGAATCAAAATCCTCCAGTTCCATCGCCTTCCACGAGATGGAATCCTTCGACTGCTACATATGGATTTGTTCGGTCCGAGTCTCCCCGATGACGATCGAGAGGCGTAAAATATGCATTAGTGGTCATAGATGACTACTCGCGCTACACATGGGTCATATTCATTGCCAACAAGTCTAACGTCAAAACAGAGTTACCAACGCTTCTGAAAAAGCTCAGTGTCGAGAAGAACACCAAGATCAGAAAAATACGTTCAGACAGAGGAACTGAGTTCCTTAATTCCATGGTAAAGGAGTTCTCGCAAAGCGAAGGAATAGAGCATGAGACTTCGGTTGCACGCACACCTCGGCGAGAATGGAGTTGCTGAACGAAAGAACGAGAACTCTAAAAGAGGCGGCTAGGACTCTACTCGCAGACTCGAGGACTCCCAACCAAATTCAGGGCGTAAGCAACGGATATCGCATGTTATACTCGGGAATAGATCTCTACCGACAAAGCAAAGATAAGAGAACACCATATGAACTATGGAACGGCGAGAAGCCTTCTCTATCTTATTTCCATATTTTTGGTTGTTCATGCTTTATTCACAATAATGGGAAAGATCAGTCAAGACTTTTGATAGCAAGTCGGATCGGGGAGTATTCTTAGGATACTCTCGGGTCAAGCAAAGCTTTCGAGTATTCAACTATCGGACTCTTTGCATGGAGGAAAGCCCTCATGTTGTTTTTAACGAGTTTGCTACGAAGACAGGAGCAATAACTCAAATTCTCGAATCCGAGGACATCAGGAAGCGGCTACGGGATCTAAGCTTAAAAGACAAATGCGAAAAGATCCGGCTATGTTGGGATGATGATTCGGACGAAGAAACCGAAGACAAATCTACCGAATCGAACCCGCCGAGCAAGTAGGCTGAACGCATTGATTCTCCCGAACGGAATCAATCCCGGTGTAACTCGAGTCGATGAAGAAACCGTTGAGGTAACCGAGACCAACACTACCGAGAGCAACACCTCGTGGGGAACGTCTAGTAATGTTCCCGAGCTGAATGCCCCCGAACACCGGTGACTCGGTAGACCATACTCTTGTTCTCGAATTACTTCAATCTCAGAATAGTACAACTAAAATGCCTAACTCACCTACTATCTGTGTTGAGCAAGTTTCAGATGAAGAGTTGAAATATCGTAGATCGTGGCTCGATGCTCACACTGCTGATTTAATCATTGGAGATCCTTCAGCAAATGTCAAGACAAGATCCAAATTCTGTCAAGGAGAAAGCGCATTATTTTCCTGCTTCTTGTCTACTGAAGAGGCTCAGACCATTGAGGATGCTCTGAAAGATGCCGATCGGATCATTGCTATGCGGAGAGGAGCCGAATCGGTTCACGAGAAACGAAGTATGGGAGCTTGTAGACAGACCCCGGCATCAACATGTTATTGGAACTAAATGGGTCTTCAAAAACAAGCAAGATGAAAACAACGTTATAGTAAGGAACAAAGCAAGACTCGTGGCTAAAGGCTACTATCAAGCCGAAGGGATAGATTTCGATGAGACGTTCGCTCCAGTTGCAAGATTGGAGGCAATCAGACTATTCCCGGCCTACGCAACACATCAACGATTCGGGAGTTTATCAAATGGATGTGAGGTCTGCGTTCCCGAATGGCGTGCTTCGAAAGAAGAAGTCTATGTGGAACAACCGCCCGGCTTTCGCAAGGGACATCAAGTATATAGACTCGTAAAGGCTCTATATAGGTTAAAACAAGCACCCGGTGGCTTGGTACGATACCCTGTCTCGAGTTTCTTCTTCGTAAAAGGTTTTCGTAAAGGCACAAGAGACCGCACTCTATTCAAGCATTCGACCGGAAGAAGACTTATTACTTGTGCGGATCTACGTGGATGACATTATATTCGGATCAAAGAATGTCATCATGTGTCGGCAATTTGAAAAGATGATGAAGGATAAGTTTGAGATGTCGATGATGGGTGAAATGAACTACTTCCTTGGTTTTCAAGTCAAGCAACCGAAAAGGGAACATTCATCAACCAAGGCAAATACACTCGAGACCTCATCAAAAGATTCGGCCGCACATCCGGCAAATCAATCAAGATCCCGATGAACACGAATATGAAGATAGATCTTGATAAAGAGGGAGTATCGATGAGACCAAACCGAATACCGTGCTATAATTGGTTCTTTATTATATCTAACGCCTACTCGTCCCGACATAACTTATGCCGTAGGTGTCGTGCTCGATTTCGGGGCGAATCCCAAGCGAGTCATATGGACTCAGCAAAGAAGATTCTCCGCTATCTACGAGGAACACCGACACGGGTTTGTGGTATCCAGCTGATGATAATATTGAACTAACTGGTTATTCTGATGCTGACTATGCAGGATGTAGAATAGACCGAAAAGCAACCTCAGGAACATGTCAGTTCCTTGGCAGCAAGATGATCTCATGGTTTTCAAAGAAACAGCACTCAGTGGCCACGTCGACTACTGAAGCTGAATACATGGCTGCTGGAAGTTGTTGCGCCCAGATCCTTTGGCTAAGACAGCAGCTGAGAGACTATAACGTCATTCAGAATGAAGTGCCGATTTTCTGCGACAGTACCAGTGCTATTGCAATCACTCAGAACCCTGTACTTCACACGAGATGCAAGCACGTGGACATCAGACATCACTTCATTCGTGACCATGTCGAGAAAAAGGATATCAGGATGGAGAAGATCCATACTGACAAGCAACGGGCTGATATACTGACCAAGCCTCTAGCTGAATCCAAATTCAGAGAACTTTCATTAGAGCTAGGTCTGTTGGACCCTACTGACCCCAGTCAGTAAGAGGTTTCAGGAGAGAGACATTTCAAGAAGGGGGAATGTTCACTCTCGGTACTAATACATTCGGCACGTAGAGACGTAAAACCATCTACACGAGGTATCACCGACTACTATGTTCGGTGACGGGTTTGCGTATCTCTACTCGGTAGTAATTTAATACAACAGTACTTTGCATTTATGACAAAGATTCAGCATGACATTAATATCTTTTGGTTTGTCTTTATTATTAACGGCTCACATTTAATGCACGACATTCCATACATAAGCTTGCCTGAACTCTGCACGCATTTAATGCATGTCTTTTCGCAGCATTACTACTTAGGCTATTTTACAAGCGGCTTTGACTTAGGCGCCTTTTGTGATCATTGCCTATTTTTAACTTCTAATCTTAACCGTCCATATCATAAAGCAAGTTTAAATTCAGCCTTCGATCGAAAACCGTTCATCTTCATATTTGATATATATATTCGATCATATCTTTGAAACCGCCATTAGCATACTTCATAACTTTCAAAATTCCAAAAAATCCGAGATCTGCATACGGAATCCTTACTTGCAAGTTCATTCTCAATCTTATCTCGAATTTTATCTATTGGTATGCTTATATCTGTTAATGTATTTATTATATTTTTCAGTATCGCATTGTAAAGCACTGTTCTATCCAAGAAACGGTACATATTTATTTCTTGTAACAGGTACTATGGCTGGTCTATCTGTCAGTTCTCCCGACAAGATAGAGGAAATCGTCAGCAAGGGCCGTATCTGGTGCGAACCAGTCATGGAGTTCGACGCGTGCGAGCTCGAGTACATGGACGAGATCTTCACATATCTGAGGAAATCCGGACTTGAGGAGTTTCTATCGAGGAAGCCGACCTTCTTCCTTCCTCGACAAGTGGCGGAACTATACCTGAACTCCGACTCAGTTGGAGGAGACATTCTGGCGAGGTTCGCTGTTAACACCATTGACGACGCATCGAAGATACTGAAGCAGATGTCTATTAAACAAGCGCTGAAGAAGAGCTTCAATCTCCCGTCTGAAGGTGTCAGCACCTTGGGGTACAATGACGACGCTGTCGACACATACCTCTCCGTTTTCTGTGGCAAGCCCACAACTTTCAGAGCAGCATTTTCGAAGAATGCCATGCTACCGCAGTTCAGAGCACTGGCATACATCGTCACTCAGCTGTTGACGAGCCAGGCTGGCTCTTTCGATCAGGTCTCCCGACCCAAGATCCATATGATGATGGTAATTTATGACTGCGTGAAAGTCAATTGGACCGACTTCTTTGTTCGCGAATTTATGGCTCAGGCAGCCAAGTTCGACAAAGCTACGCGAACACTGACCGCAAAAGGAAAGCTTCTCTACGGACTTAAATTGTCAGTCATGATCGAGGATTTCGCGAGGGCCGAGCGAGATCACATATGACGGCAAGGAATATTTTAATGTGAAGAAAATCCACTTTCACAACAAGTCCGCGGCCTCCGCAACAGATTGGTTCGAGGACCGGCCGTAGAAGCTCGACCATCTAAGCCTCAAGCGAGCGACTCCTAAGAAAAGGACACCTCCGGCAAAATCTCCTAAGGCACCAGCCAAGAGGCTGAGGAAGGCCATACCGGATACACCTGCTGAACCAGAGACTACTACTGAAGTGGCTACTGAACCAACTCCTATTCAGCCACTACAGTTGGTAGATGAGTCTTCCTCATCTGAGAAGACCAAGTCAGTGGAGAAAGCCGTCTCCACTGAGGAACAAGTTCAAGAGGAACAGGGAGACGCTACTGAAGCCCAAAGCGAAGAAGTCTAACGTCTGGATAGCCCTCTCTCTGTGCCTCCGCTCAGCAGTCGCCCACCTGCTGACTCTGAGACTGACTTTGTTGATATCGAGTCAGATTCTGCGTCTGCAGAAGAGACTCTCGGGATGGAAGCAAGCGATTATTGTCTCTGAGAGCTTCCCGAGAGATCATCCAGTTCATTCCGGGAGCTTGCCGACCATTCGATTTGCTCGTCCTAGCCAAGTCAGCAAGGCTCCATATGATCCTACGCTTTCGGGAGTGGCCTCGGCTTCAACGCCTTGTTCTACACTACTCCCGTCGCCAGCCTACACTTGGAAGAACCGAGATTGCGTGAGGAGATAGGCTATTCGAGCCCGAGAACCTCAACACGATGGAGAATCTAAGGGCGCAGCCATGCTTGCAATCATTGCCGATCGATGCCAAGCAGCTGGCTCGCCGCCCTCAGATGGGTCTGACCACGACGGTCAGGACCCACCCTGATGATTCGAGCCCGGAAAGCCTCGATGAGGGACATCCACAGGACAAGGATTCCCATACTGAAGAAGCAAGTACCACTCGGTATCCTTGGGCACGAGAAGCCTTCTCGGCCGGTGTCTCGCCTCGGCGAGCCTGCTCGGCTCTCCGCTCAAGTCGACATACGAGGCGGCGCCCGGCCCATCCGCCAAGAGATCCCGTTCCATTGCCAAAGCTCTAACTGCACAAGGAGTTAAAAATCGGGAATTGGCGAAGGCAGTCCACAAAGTGTGGAAGAAGTCTCGCATTGGCCACCAACTCGAGCTTCGGGGGCTGAAATCCCAGCATCTCTACATCACCGCCCCTGATGTCTCCGCTCTCATATCTGAAGCATTGGCCCAGCAGCAACAGCAGTTTCAGACTCAGCTAAGGACAATTCAGGAGGGACAGGCCAAGCTCCTTGAACAATTTCAGAACGCCTTGTCCGCTCATACTGAGTCATTCACCGAGCAAGCCCGTGCCACGGAGAACGGGACTAGACCTCATTCAGCGGTCGTGGAGGACAAGATCGGTGAGAAATAAGCTGAATCGAAGTCGAAGCCGTTCTCTCTCATACAGCATACAAGGACGCACTCATATCTGAGAGGAACGAGCTGCATCTAGCATTGGAGAAAGTGCATAACAGACTGGACGTCTTGTCCACTGTTTATCAGAAGCTAGAGAAAAAGGTACTCATCCCAACCCCGGCTGTACTTGATGATGCCAAAAAGGGGGAAGGAAAGAAGAAGGGTACTGAGAAAGAAAGTGAAGGAAGTGAAGGAAAGAAAAAGAGTACTGAGAAGCTGACTCCCACTAAACCTTCTAGACTACTGAAGGGGACAACTACTGAAGAAAAGAAGGGGACTGAGAAGAAGAAATCTATTGCTGACATTAGCAAAACTCAGTCTCAGAAAACTCAGACTCATACTCCGGGTAAGGCCCAGGGTGTTTCGGCTGCGAGCACAGCTGAAACCGGCCCAAGTGGCCCAGGACCCTAGCAGACTACTCAGGCAACCCAGACTCCCAAAGACATTATTAAGGAGGTTGCTGAGTACGCTGAACAGGCGGTGGAGGACTCAGAAGAAGAAGAGGCTCCTCTTCCACCACCAGTTCAAGAAGGCAAGGGCAAACAAAAGCTTAAAATTCCAACCCCTCCAGCAAAGCGATTAAGGTACATATCTGCTGAGGAGGAAGCCCAAATAGCCGCGGATGAGAGGCTGGCCAGAGAAATTGCAGAGGCCGAAGCAGCTAACAAGCCAAAGTCTAAGCCTGCTAAAGGAAAGACTAAAGCCCCATCCAGAGGAGGAAAGAAAAGCGCTAGGAGCGCCTCCGAGAAAGCTCATCATAACGAGATGAAGAGGACGGAGAAAAGGAAAAGGAGCAAAGCAAGAAGAGTAACGAAAGGCAGGGTACGTCCAAATCTAGATCTAGTACCCCTGCTGAATCAGAAGAAGCCCCTCAGCAAGCCACTGATACACAAGGAGATGAAAACGAAGCCATATTTGATCTGATGAACAGATATCTATACAGAGGCGAGGAGGCAAGACAGATTCAGGCTGCCAGAGACAGAATTTGGAAGGCAAACCTTGAAGCTCTGATGAAAAAGACTGAAGAGGAGGCCAGGCTGAGAGTGCATTCTAAAGCTGATATTCCATACAGATACAGGAAATTCAGGAAGCCGGTGACACGAAATTTCAAAGATGGCCAAGAACAGAGATGAATGGATACCAGCTCAGCTCAATCAAAGATGGGAAAATGCAAAAATTGAGTTCATCAAGAGGAACTATTTCTGGAGGTTCTGGTCCAACAGGACAAGGATTGAAGCTTACATGGAATGGATGTTCGCTACTGAACCTGAACTCTACCCATACCTCGACAAAGCCATATCTGAAGGTATAGAAGTCAGTGTTCCGGGACCCAGAATCATACCTTCACCGAGAAGACAGGATGACTCAGTACACTTTGGTACGATTGAAGCGGAAGTGAAGCATGTCGCAGCGAAGAAAGAACTTGCTGAAGATGAGCCTGCTGATTTTGCAGAATTTCTGAAGCTAAGGAAGATCACATACAGGATGTATGGAGTGCCGCTCCCTGAAGATCAGACTCAAGAGTTCATGGACAGAATCAAGAAGTTCAGTGGCCCTCCTCCTTAGATCTTTAGCTCATTCTCTTAGCATAGCAAGATTGTATCTGTACTGAATTTCTCTTATATTTATACAATCTTCTTTTGGCTCTGACAACTACTTGTTGTCTAAATAGCCGTGTTTGCTTTATGCTTTAACACTCAGAATCACTGAAGTGATTACTGACACACACACACTGTGTTTATTTACTTGTCAGTTTTTGCTCAGTTAGATCTCTGATAGACTAGACTTTCAGTTACTATTTCTCTTTGGGGTAAATTGTTGCATGGGGGAAATTATTGTAAAGGGGGAAATTGTTCTGCTCTGTCTCCCTCAGTAGTCTAGCACTTACCAGACAACTCCACTGATCCTACTTGTAATATTTGTAAGGAGCTCTGTTTCTGAGTAAGTTAGTGTTTAGCATAGTTGATAGGACATAGATGATAGGTTTTGGCATCATCAAATAGGGGGAAATTGTTGGGTGATGATTCAATACTCAGCATGATCATACTTGTGGGAAATGATTCTATCTTTTATACTGAATCACGCTCAGTAGCCTCGTGCTCTGACTGTTGAGAAGATTTGAAGATCCCAAAACCCTATCTGACTGGTGAACCATTCCTTTGTATTCGTATTTGTCTCTGAGGTTTCAGACTCAGTAGACACTCTGCTCTGGTCAAGGCGCTCAGTAGCTCATCAGCCTCAGCACCAGTGTAGAAGACTCAGTGAATACTTGGACTCGGCAGAGCAAGATATCGAGAGAGTCAGTTGAACTGAACTCAGCAGGAGTAGTTCACTGGACTCAGAGCTGATTTTCAGTAGACCCTTCTCAGCTATCTATCTACTGAATACAAAATCAGACTCAGCATCGGCTGACAGTCTTCTGAACTGTCTGAATCTTTTGATAAGCTATCAGTATTATCAAGTACGAGGAAGAGAGAAGTCAACTTCAATTGCCTCGAAGTTTGTTCTGTCTCAACCACCACATCCACCTCGACAAATGACAAGCATACACGTGTCGTCTCACCTACTAAAGCTACAGTCAACATATTTCCGTAAAAGGTGGGAAAGTACACTGTTACCAACACAAAAGAGCCGTTTGCTACCACAAAAGAGGGAAAAAGAAGAAGATCGTCTCCAACGGATCTATTCTTCTCTCCACTCTATAAATAGAGGGATAATTCAAACAATACCGCATCCTCAAAAGCTTTATCTGTTTGATACCTTTCTTTAGAAATCCCGTGTCCCAATTCATTAAATCATCCTTGAACGTCTCCATGTGTCTCATCAAATAAACTCCTGCAAGAAATCAATCATATTGATCAATTAGTATTTTTACAAATATATTTATGCTTACCATTCTATTATTTTATGCACACAGTGTGCTTATTTTATGCTTATTTGATTAAGTAGTATTTTGGCAAATATATTTATGCTTACCATTCTATTATTTTATGCACATAGTGTACGTATTTTATGCTTATTAAATCATACCTGAATCCATAACTTTCGATCGGTCCCCCCACACCGGAATGATCATTTCTGGCTCAACAAATATTTTAAAGGAACTTCCTCTTCTGGATCTTTTGTTCTCTTCCTCTTTCCTTTCCTTCTCGAACCGCCTGCAATTATAACATATTTTATGCACATGACTAACGTAGTTTATGCATACATAAAAATGATTTTATGCAAACCATGTTATTTATTATGCACATTAATCACGGATTTTATGCACAACACAAACGGATTTCATGCACACAATGTTATATGTTTATGCTTAACTAATCGCAATTCATACACAAAATATTGTAATTCCAAGTTAAATATGTTTATGCCTATACAATAAATAATTTATGCATACATAGTATAAACTTTATGCATATATAGGAAAGTGTTTCACAGAACAGCAAACTAGACAAATTTTATGCACACATAAACAATTTGTATATTTTCATGCTTATGCAATGCACAGTTTATGCAAATTTACAAAAAAATAATGCTCATATATGTTAGGGCAATAATATGATGAGACACATACATAGTATGAAAATATTACACCTAATAATGCAGAAAATTGAATACCTGCGTCCATACTATGACCGTTGCAAGGTGAATGCGATATTCAATTTTCGAACGCCTGAAATCAACAAAACCAAATTAACAACCCGATTACATTCACATCAGCATTAAATCCTCAATGAAAACAACCAAGAACAGGGTCCAAACAATATATCACCATCAATTTTTTAGGGTTTCATTCACATTAACAATCATATCTCCATAACATCAAATAATCCATGGGTTTCTTAATTTCAGTAAAGAATCAGTAAAACAAACCTAAATACTAGTCGAATCGATTGCAAACGACTCTAATTCTTCGATTTCTTACTCGATTTACGTCGGTTCTTCTCGGTCGGCAGTTATGGCGGAAAACTGGAGCGAAACCCTCGTCGTTTATGGAGGAGCACTGGGTATTTCACGTGCTCTGTATATCTCGGTTGTGGAGGGAAGTTTTGGAGTAGTGAATCGATGGCAGATTATCTCGGTTGTGGAGGGAAGATTTTGAACCGTCGAGCGTCGAACGAAATGTTTTTGAAATGTTTTGGCTTTCTGGAAATGCGCCCAAAAAATGATTCGTTTCTATACCCATTTTGCCCTTTTCTCTATTTTTATTTTTAAAAAAGAAGGGATTTATATTGTCCATTAGATTAGAACCGATCAACGCTTAGGATCGGTTCTCGTATCTCTTTTGAGTGTTGGATCTCCCTAGATCAACACCCTATATATATATATATATATATATATATATATATATATATATATATATATATATATATAGTGGAGGGATCAAATGAGAATCAATCCCTATATGAGAACTAAGAACTAATCTAGATCATTTATATATTTTAATCTATGGTTGGTATTGAAACTTTATTTAATGCATTATATTCAATGCAAAAATAGTATAAGGTTATGATTGTAACTTTCAATTCATATGGTAATTAATGAGTATTCTATATTTGGTGATTTTTTTATTTAGGAATTTTATCTAACGTTTTTTAGGTAAAGTAAATCCAATAATTTTGATAATAATTACGCTAAACAAGGAAAGATCTAAAAAGTAATATTTGATAATGTTTCGATGGCATTAATATTTAATGCATTTCTATAATAATTCATATAAATTAAAGTAAATATTACAACATGAATTATCGTAATAATTCTGTGAATTATTATTAAATTCATAGAAATTTAATCATAATTCATAAAAATTTAATAATAATTCATAGAAATTAAAGTAAATATTACGATATGAATTATTATAGAAATGCATTAAATTAAGTGAATCAGTGCATCTATTCATATCCATAATACAATTAGTTCAAATATTTTCTTATAATGCATAAAAAATTGCATTTTATATCACATTAAAAAAATTAAATATTTATCATTCATTTTTTTCATAGATATTTAGATCTCAAATGCTGGTTTTATTGTACAATTTAAGTAGATTATTATTATTATTATTCAGAATTTTTATTCAAATGCATAAGTTAGGAATACTTATGCATTAATAATGCATATATATGCATCAAAGTAATATTTATGTCGATGGACCTTTTTCAAGCTATTAGATTGATTTACGGGAATATGCTTCACATTATGAATAAGTATGCATCGAACAATGCATACATATGCATCACATGAACAATTTTTTAATTTACATTGTATACAATAACTAGTATATCTTTTATTTTTGGATATCTAATTTTTTCTACGATGATTATCTTTATTTTCCCTAGATATTGCTTTAAATTAATTAGAGATTGTATACTAATCACGGTTTACCATAAATAATATTGTAATTATAGTATTTTTTATATTTAATCAATCAATCTAAAGATAATATTTTATTAAAGATTTATTAAGATTCAATTAAAATAAGTAGAGATAATGTAGTTTATGAATCATAAATTTTCATTTGATTTTTTTCTTATAAAAATTCGAGTAATAATGTTGTTTAAATGATGCATATTTTATTATATGTAGAGGCATATTTCATTTTCCGTAGATGCATTATCGAATTAATTATTCATCTATTTTCATGCATCAACTTGCTGATAGATTATGCATCAAAAATATATTTTATTACCGAGTTATTATGCATCAAATAGTGTCAAGTTATTATGCATCAAATAATATATCGTGTTGTTGGATTGACAAGTTATTATGCATCAAATAATATATCGTGTTGCATTCATGTAATCTAATTATGCATTAAATGGTATGTAGAAGCTTATGCATACACATGAATGAATCGTATTAAATAAGTGATAATAACATTAGGGTTTCGAAATTAATATGATTGAGTAGTTGAGATCGGCGATTTTAGAAAACTTTTCACAAATGGAATGTTTCACAAATTAATGTTTCAATTTTACCCATATTAATGTTTGAAATTAATATGATTGAAATTAATGTTTTCACAAATGGAATGTTTCAATTTTACCCATATTTTTTGTACAGATTTGCCCTTATGCAATTAAAAATTAATTTAATATTTTAGATTTTGTTGTAAATTTAACCGTAGATTGAAATAAGATCTACGATCTATAATGGTTCCTAATTCTCATATAGGGATTGGTTCTCATGGGAACCCTACCATATATATATATGTTGGGTGATGATTCAATCCTCAGCATGATCATACTTGTGGGAAATGATTCTATCTTCTATACTGAATCACGCTCAGTAGCCTCGTGCTCTGACTGTTGAGAAGATTTGAAGATCCCAAAACCCTATCTGACTGGTGAACCATTCCTTTGTATTCGTATTTGTCTCTGAGGTTTCAGACTCAGTAGACACTCTGCTCTGGTCAAGGCGCTCAGTAGCTCATCAGCCTCAGCACCAGTGTAGAAGACTCGGTGAATCTCGGACTCGGCAGAGCAAGATATGCGAGAGAGTCAGTTGAACTGAACTCAGCAGGAGTAGTTCACTGGACTCAGAGCTGATTTTCAGTAGACCCTTCTCAGCTATCTATCTACTGAATACAAAATCAGACTCAGCATCGGCTGACAGTCTTCTGAACTGTCTGAATCTTTTGATAAGCTATCAGTATTGTCAAGTACGAGGAAGAGAGAAGTCAACTTCAATTGCCTCGAAGTTTGTTACGTCTCAACCACCACATCCACCTCGACAAATGACAAGCATACACGTGTCGTCTCACCTACTAAAGCTACAGTCAACATATTTCCGTAAAAGGTGGGAAAGTACACTGTTACCTACACAAAAGAGCCGTTTGCTACCACAAAAGAGGGAAAAAGAAGAAGATCGTCTCCAACGGATCTATTCTTCTCTCCACTCTATAAATAGAGGGATAATTCAAGATTTGAAAAACACGAACACTAACAAAAAGCAAGAAACGCACAGAGCATTCAAACGAGCGAAATTAACGACTAAGTCTTCCGCAAGAATCAACCGAGTTATCTCCAGCGAAAGACTACATCCAGCTCAAAAGGAACCAAGCTGAACCGACATAAGCTTCTAGTATCCAAGCGACTGACACGAACCTATAGCTAAACCCTCAGCTGTTCGTCGCTCTAGATAGCTACATTCTCGTTCCTTATCCCTCTAACCCTAAGCTCACTTGTTATATCCATAGCTTAGACGAAGGAGTTCACATTTGAACCCAATCCTTATTGTATAAGGACTCCTTCATTGTTGGAGAAGTTTGTCAAACACTTAAAGTTTGATAGAATTGTAAACTGGGACTTGCTCAGTATAATCCCCAAGCCACGGCTTTGTCCAGTGTACAAGCCGACCGAGACTAACTCGAGTATAATAAATAGCCTCCCGATCTATCGGGACAGTGGATGTAGGATTGTTGATATCCGAACCACTTTAAAAATATCACGTGTCGTTTACTTAACTTGTTTCATTGGTTTTACTGTGCATCCGAACATCATATTTAAAATCGATTTAAGCTGTCTCAGTATTATAAACTTCTTATCTACTGAACTGAGACTTGCATAAAACGTTTTCCTCATTAAAACTGATTTGGGCCTACACAATTCCGCACCCCGAACTCTCACCGATCGATACCGAATTCGACCTAGTCGGTTAGCGGATCTCGGTGAGTCGAGTACTCTTTTAGCCTTTAACACGATTCGGAACGGTTGTGCAGTGCTTTGAACTATTTCGATCACGGCACCTTCCCGAATAGGACTGTTCGTGTTCGAAAGTTGAGAAATTTGGATTCAGGTGTATTCACCCCCCCCCCTCTACACCTGAACTCACTCACGGGACCTACAATTGGTATCAGAGCGGGAGTTCTTTGACTCTTGTTATCTTTGAGACTGGTCTATTCGAACGGATCCGAGGGAAAGCGTTTTTTTCACTGCATATCACTCTACATTCATATCATTATTCTTCAAGGCTGATATGTCAGGTATAAGGATGGTACCTATGTTCTCGATGGAGAACTACGGAGTATGGCGAGTCAGGATGGAAGCTCATCTGACATCCCTCTATGACAGTATGACCGAAGTGCTTGAAGATGGACCTATCGTTCCTATGATTGATAGTGTCGTGACTCAGGACCAAGCTCAAGGAGGAGGAATGGTGACTGGGAAGAAGATCCCCAAAGACAGAAGTCTCTTCACTCCTGAAGAGAAGAAGCTTCACAATCTCGACCGAGTCGCCAGGAATGCTATACTAACCACCCTTAGTGATTCTTATCTTGGCGGGGGTTCGGGAATGCAAGGCTGCTAAAGAACTACGGGATGCTCTTGTGCTCTCGAGTCGAGGGACTCAGAAGATTAAAGCCAACAAATTAGCTCTGGAACTCCAAAAGCTGGAAAGCTTGTCTCTCATGCCCGGGGACAAAATCGAAGATCTAAACGTCAGATTTACCAATCTGATGAATTCTATCAATGGGCTGGGAAAGACATTCAGCAACCGAGAGATGAATCTGAAGATTCTGAGGGCACTGCCGGACGGACACTGGACACCTTTTGCCACTTTATTGCGACATTCTGATTTAGATGTTGTGTCTCCTGACCATATCTTTTCAGAATTACAGGCGAGAGGAGTATGAGTTCGACGGACCTCAAAGAAAGCCGAGAGCGAAGGCGATACGAAGATTGACCATGCTTTCAAAGCTACAGTCAGCACAGCATCTCCCGCTACGAGCAAGACGACGAGTAAGACTGAGCCTTCACTCACTGACCTACAAAAAGGAAGTCTAGCTCAGAAGTACGCTCTGCTCGCAGTGAAGTATCAGAAGGAGAAAGAAAGGCGTAGAAAACTGACCAAAGCATACCGAGATACAAAAGGTAAGTCAGAATATACACCTAAACGCGCTCCTGATACTCAATCTTCTGAATGCGAAAAGAAAGATGACTCAAAGCACCCTCGAAAGGATAGTGCAACCAAAGAAGAAAAAGTCATCACTTGCTACAAGCGCAAGAAGCGGGACATTATCGGTATGATTGTCCCGAGCTCGAGTAGTCTGCGAGCGCGCAAAGCACGCAAGGCAAGGAGAGAGAAATTCGCCCAGAAAAGACAATCCTACATAGCTGGCAAAATCTCATACGACTCAGAAGAGATCGACTCCTTTATGGATTCATCTGACGATGAAGCAGCTTTCATGGCCTTAGAGCATGAAGCAGATGAATCAACTGAAATGTGCATGATGGCAGGCGAAGAGGATGAGGTAAATTCTCATGATCCAGTTAACTCCTCTTCACACTGCACACACGACACTATTTCAGGTGCAGATGGGAATTTGGACATCTCGACCGCATATGAAGATCTACTAGATGAACAAATTCAGATGAGTCTGCAGCTGAGTAAGACTGTTCAGGAGTTGGATACCACGAAAGTGGAGAATCGAGACTTTCTCGGGAGAGTCGGGTTGTTGCGAGGCCGAAGGACTTGTGTTGAGACTCGGGGGAGGAGATAAACTCTCTGATGGCCAAGTCTCAGCATCAAGAAGATCGGATTTCAGTCTTGACCAATGACTTGACTCAGAAAGATACTGAACTGAGTCTATTGAAGCAAGAACTGTCAGGACTTCAGACCAAGCATGACACACTAAAGAATAGTGATGATGTCTGGAGGAACCTGATGACTGAAAGGTATATGGGCGCAGAGAAGAAATTGGAGGCTATGCTAGCAAGCAATAAGCCAAAGCACCGCAAGGAAGGACTTGGATTCGATCCCAGGAGCTTCCTCATACGCCCCAAGTACACTCGGAAGTACGGCTTGCCGATAGATTTGTTCGCGGGGAGACTATCAACGCAGTATATACCGAACCCCCTAGCAAAGAACAAACAGAAGATGAAAGCACCTCATCCCACACATCAGCATTCTGACAAGAAGATCAATGCCAAGAAACCCCAGTTCAGTCAAGGGGGAACCAGCAAATCAAACTTGGCAGATCAGTATGGACCTCCGAAGCTGACGCATCCTGCTCAGTATGGATCATATTATTATGAACCTATAGTCAGAAGAGGCTCCAAAGGTCAGAAGAAGAAAAAGGTCGCACAGAAGGCAAAGGTCGGCGGTCCCACCAACTCAGAAGATCAGGACTCCTGAACCTCAGAAGCCTCAGAAGTCAGCTGTGACCAGTCCAATGGTCAGATATGTTGACTCCAGTGGAAAGAAAATGTCTGAAACCACCAGGGTTGTTAGACAGATTTGGGTTACTAAAACTAACATCTAAGGACCCAAAATCAAAAATAAAGGGTACCTGAATATAATTCTGTTTTGCAGGTGCGTAAAGACCCATGGTATGTGGATAGTGGATGCTCAAGACACATGACATACCAAAGGAGTCTACTGAAGAATTATATCACTGAAGAAGGACCCAGAATTGAGTTCGGAGACAATGCAAAAGGCTATACCAGAGGATATGGAACACTCAGCATTGGAACTGCCAACGTTCCAAGAGTATCATATGTTGAAGGACTTCAGCATAATCTTCTCTCTGTTAGTCAATTTTGTGATAACTCAAATAGAGTGATATTTGATGCTGGTTTCTGTGATGTTATTGATAAATCCACAGGGAAAACAGTGTTATCAGGTTCGCGCAGAAAGAACATATATGTAGCTGACTGGAACTCAGCTAAACCTGAAGCTTGCTTATTGGCGAAGAATGACAACCGCACGGGGTGGCTATGGCACAGAAGACTCAGCCATATCAACTTTAAGACGCTCAACAAGCTAGCAAGAAACACTCTAGCAAGGGGACTGCCGAATGAAGTATTCAGCAAAGACACTCAGTGTGAAGCATGTCTGAAGGGAAAGCAAACAAGGAATCAAAATCCTCCAGTTCCATCGCCTTCCACGGATGGAATCCTTCAGCTGCTACATATGGATTTGTTCGGTCCAGTCTCCCCAGTGACGATCAGAGGCAGAAAATATGCATTAGTGGTCATAGATGACTACTCGCGCTACACATGGGTCATATTCATTGCCAACAAGTCTAACGTCAAAACAGAGTTACCAACGCTTCTGAAAAAGCTCAGTGTCGAGAAGAACACCAAGATCAGAAAAATACGTTCAGACAGAGGAACTGAGTTCCTTAATTCCATGGTAAAGGAGTTCTGCAAAGCAGAAGGAATAGAGCATGAGACTTCGAGTTGCACGCACACCTCGGCGAGAATGGAGTTGCTTGAACGAAAGAACGAGAACTCTAAAAGAGGCAGCTAGGACTCTACTCGCGGACTCGGGACTCCCAACCAAATTCGGGCGAAGCAACGGATACGCATGTTATACTCGGGAATAGATCTCTACCGACAAAGCAAAGATAAGAGAACACCATATGAACTATGGAACGGCGGGAAGCCTTCTCTATCTTATTTCCATATTTTTGGTTGTTCATGCTTTATTCACAATAATGGGAAAGATCAGATGAAGACTTTTGATAGCAAGTCAGATCAGGGAGTATTCTTAGGATACTCTCGGGTCAACAAAGCTTTCGAGTATTCAACTATCGGACTCTTTGCATGGAGGAAAGCCCTCATGTTGTTTTTAACGAGTTTGCTACGAAGACGGGAGCAATAACTCAAATTCGAATACGAGGACATCGGAAGCGGCTACGGGAGCTAAGCTTAAAAGACAAATCCGAAAAGATCCGGCTATGTTGGGATGATGATTCGGACGAAGAAACCGAAGACAAATCTACCGAATCCGAACCCGCCGAGCAAGTAGTGAAGCAGTTGATTCTCCCGAACGGAATCAATCCCGGGTAACTCAGGTCGATGAAGAAACCGTTGAGGTAAGCTGAGACCAACACTACCGAGAGCAACACCTCGGGGGGAACGTCTAGTAATGTTCCCGAGCTGAATGCCCCCGAACCCGGTGACTCGATGAGACCATACTCTTATTCTTGAATTACTTCAATCTCGGAATAGTACAACTGAAATGCCTAACTCACCTACTATCCGTGTTGAGCAAGTTTCGGATGAAGAGTTGAAACATCGTAGATCGTGGCTCGATGCTCACACCGCCGATTTAATCATTGGAGATCCTTGGCAAATGTCAAGACAAGATCCAAATTCGTCAAGGAGAAAGCGCATTATTTTCCCGCTTCTTGTCTATCGAAGAGCCTCGGACCATTGAGGATGCTCTCGAAAGATCTTGGCCCGGATCATTGCTATGCGAGAGGAGCTGAATCGGTTCACGAGAAACGAAGTATGGGAGCTTGTAGACAGACCCCGGCATCAACATGTTATTGGAACTAAATGGGTCTTCAAAAACAAGCAAGATGAAAACAACGTTATAGTAAGGAACAAAGCAAGACTCGTGGCTAAAGGCTACTATCAAGCCGAAGGGATAGATTTCGATGAGACGTTCGCTCCAGTTGCAAGATTGGAGGCAATCGGACTATTCACGGCCTACGCAACACATCAACGATTCAGAGTTTATCAAATGGATGTGAGGTCTGCGTTCCTGAATGGCGTGCTGAAAGAAGAAGTCTATGTGGAACAACCGCCCCGGCTTTCAGGAGGGACATCAAGTATATAGACTCAGAAAGGCTCTATATAGGTTAAAACAAGCACCCAGGGCTTGGTACGATACCCTGTCTGAGTTTCTTCTTCAGAAAGGTTTTCTGAAAGGCACAGTAGACCGCACTCTATTCAGCATTCGACTGGAAGAAGACTTATTACTTGTGCAGATCTACGTGGATGACATTATATTCGGATCAAAGAATGTCATCATGTGTCAGCAATTTGAAAAGATGATGAAGGATAAGTTCGAGATGTCGATGATGGGTGAAATGAACTACTTCCTTGGTTTTCAAGTCAAGCAATCTGAAAAGGGAACATTCATCAACCAAGGCAAATACACTCGAGACCTCATCAAAAGATTCGGCTGCACATCCGGCAAATCAATCAAGATCCCGATGAACACGAATATGAAGATAGATCTTGATAAAGAGGGAGTATCAGTAGACCAAACTGAATACCGTGCTATAATTGGTTCTTTATTATATCTAACAGCTACTCGTCCTGACATAACTTATGCTGTAGGTGTCTGTGCTCGATTTCAGGCGAATCCCAAGCAGAGTCATATGGACTCAGCAAAGAAGATTCTCCGCTATCTACGAGGAACACCTGACACGGGTTTGTGGTATCCAGCTGATGATAATATTGAACTAACTGGTTATTCTGATGCTGACTATGCAGGATGTAGAATAGACCAAAAATTAACCTCAGGAACATGTCAGTTCCTTGGCAGCAAGCTGATCTCATGGTTTTCAAAGAAACAGCACTCAGTGGCCACGTCGACTACTGAAGCTGAATACATGGCTGCTGGAAGTTGTTGCGCCCAGATCCTTTGGCTAAGACAGCAGCTGAGAGACTATGACGTCATTCAGAATGAAGTGCCGATTTTCTGCGACAGTACCAGTGCTATTGCAATCACTCAGAACCCTGTACTTCACACGAGATGCAAGCACGTGGACATCAGACATCACTTCATTCGTGACCATGTCGAGAAAAAGGATATCAGGATGGAGAAGATCCATACTGACAAGCAACGGGCTGATATACTGACCAAGCCTCTAGCTGAATCCAAATTCAGAGAACTTTCATTAGAGCTAGGTCTGTTGGACCCTACTGACCCCAGTCAGTAAGAGGTTTCAGGAGAGAGACATTTCAGTAAGGGGGAATGTTCACTCTCAGTACTAATACATTCAGTACGTAGAGACAGAAACCATCTACACGAGGTATCAGCTGACTACTATGTTCAGCTGACAGGTTTGCGTATCTCTACTCAGTAGTAATTTAATACAACAGTACTTTGCATTTATGACAAAGATTCAGCATGACATTAATATCTTTTGGTTTGTCTTTATTATTAACGGCTCACATTTAATGCACGACATTCCATACATAAGCTTGCTGAACTCTGCACGCATTTAATGCATGTCTTTTCGCAGTTACTACTTAGGCTATTTTACAACTGGCTTTGACGTAGGCGCCTTTTGTGATCATTGCCTATTTTTAACTTCTAATCTTAACCGTCCATATCATAAAGCAAGTTTAAATTCAGCCTTCGATCGAAAACCGTTCATCTTCATATTTGATATATATATTCGATCATATCTTTGAAACCGCCATTAGCATACTTCATAACTTTCAAAATTCCAAAAAATCCGAGATCTGCATACGGAATCCTTACTTGCAAGTTCATTCTCAATCTTATCTCGAATTTTATCTATTGGTATGCTTATATCTGTTAATGTATTTATTATATTTTCAGTATCGCATTGTAAAGCACTGTTCTATCCAAGAAACGGTACATATTTATTTCTTGTAACAGGTACTATGGCTGGTCTATCTGTCAGTTCTCCCGACAAGATAGAGGAAATCGTCAGCAAGGGCCGTATCTGGTGCGAACCAGTCATGGAGTTCGACGCGTGCGAGCTCGAGTACATGGACGAGATCTTCACATATCTGAGGAAATCCGGACTTGAGGAGTTTCTATCGAGGAAGCCGACCTTCTTCCTTCCTCGACAAGTGGCGGAACTATACCCGAACTCCGAGCTCGGTTGGAGGAGACATTTCGGCGAGGTTATTCGTTAACACCATTGACGACGCATCGAAGATACGAGCGGATGTCTATTAAACAAGCGGCGAAGAAGAGCTTCAATCTCCCGTCCGAAGGTGTCGGCACCTTGGGGTACAATGACGACGCCTGTCGACACATACCTCTCCGTTTTACGTGGCAAGCCCACAACTTTCGAGCAGCATTTTCGAAGAATGCCATGCTACCTTGATTCGAGCACCTGGCATACATCGTCACTCGCTGTTGACGAGCCAGCCGCTCTTTTCGATCAGGTCTCCCGACCCAAGATCCATATGATGATGGTAATTTATGATGCGTGAAAGTCAATTGGACCGACTTCTTTGTTCGCGAATTTATGGCTCGGGCGGCCAAGTTCGACAAAGCTACGCGAACACCGACCGCAAAAGGAAAGCTTCTCTACGGACTTAAATTGTCGGTCATGATCGAGGATTTCGCGAGGTGAGCGAGATCACATATGACGGCAAGGAATATTTTAATGTGAAGAAAATCCGCTTTCACAACAAGTCCGCGGCCCCGCAATGATTGGTTCGGGACCGGCCGTAGAAGCTCGACCATCTAAGCCCCGGCGAGCGACTCCTAAGAAAAGGACACCTCCGGCAAAATCTCCTAAGGCACCGGCCAAGAGGCCGAGGAAGGCCATACCGGATACACCTGCTTGAACCGAGACTACTACGAAGTGGCTGCACGAACCAACTCCTATTCGGCCACTACGGTTGGTAGATGAGTCTTCCTCATCCGAGAAGACCAAGTCGGTGGAGAAAGCCGTCTCCACCGAGGAACAAGTTCAAGAGGAACAGGGGAGAGGCTACGAAGCCCAAAGCGAAGAAGTCTAACGTCCGGATAGCCCTCTCTGCGTGCCTCCGCTCGCCGGTCGCCCACCTGCCGACTCGAGACCGACTTTGTTGATATCGAGTCGGATTCTGCGTGCAGAAGAGACTCTCGGGATGGAAGCGGCAGTTATTGTCTCTAGAGCTTCCCGAGAGATCATCCGATTCATTCCAGAGCTTGCCGACCATTCGATTTGCTCGTCCTAGCCAAGTCGGCAAGGCTCCATATGATCCTACGCTTTCGAGGAGTGGCCTCGGCTTCAACGCCTTGTTCTACACTACTCCTGTCGGCAGCCTACACTTGGAAGAACCGAGATTGCGTGAGGAGATAGGCTATTCGAGCACGAGAACCTCAACACGATGGAGAATCTAAGGGCAGCCATGCTTGCAATCATTGCTGATCGATGCCAAGCAGCTGGCTCACCGCCCTCAGATGGGTCTGACCACGACGGTCCGGACCCACCCTGATGATTCGAGCCCCGGAAAGCTCGATGAGGGACATCCACAGGACAAGGATTCCCATATGCGAAGAAGCAGTACCACTCAGTATCCTTGGGCCTGAGAAGCCTTCGGCTGGTGTCTCGCCTCAGCAGAGCCTGCTCAGCTCCTGCTCAAGTCGACATACGAGGCAGCGCCCAGCCCATCTGCCAAGAGATCCCGTTCCATTGCCAAAGCTCTAACCGCACAAGGAGTTAAAAATCGGGAATTGGCGAAGGCGATCCACAAAGTGTGGAAGAAGTCTCGCATTGGCCACCAACTCGAGCTTCGGGGGCTGAAATCCAAAGCATCTCTACATCGTCGCCCCCGATGTCTCCGCTCTCATATCCGAAGCATTGGCCCAAAGCAGCAACGGCAGTTTCGGACTCGGCTAAGGACAATTCGGGAGGGACAAGGCCAAGCTCCTTGAACAATTTCGAACGCCTTGTCCGCTCATGCGAGTCATTCACCGAGCAAGCCCGGGCCACGGAGAACAGACTAGACCTCATTCAGCGGGTCGTGGAGGACAAGATCGGTGAGAAACAAGCTGGAGCCGAAGTCGAAGCCGTTCTCTCTCATACGGCATACAAGGACGCACTCATATCTGAGAGGAACGAGCTGCATCTAGCATTGGAGAAAGTGCATGCTATTTGGACGTCTTGTCCACTGTTTATCAGAAGCTAGAGAAAAAGGTACTCATCCCAACCCCGGCTGTACTTGATGATGCCAAAAAGGGGGAAGGAAAGAAGAAGGGTACTGAGAAAGAAAGTGAAGGAAGTGAAGGAAAGAAAAAGAGTACTGAGAAGCTGACTCCCACTAAACCTTCTAGACTACTGAAGGGGACAGCTACTGAAGAAAAGAAGGGGACTGAGAAGAAGAAATCTATTGCTGACATTAGCAAAACTCAGTCTCAGAAAACTCAGACTCAGACTCCGGGTAAGGCCCAGGGTGTTTCGGCTGCGAGCACAGCTGAAACCGGCCCAAGTGGCTCAGGACCCCAGCAGACTACTCAGGCAACCCAGACTCCCAAAGACATTATTAAGGAGGTTGCTGAGTACGCTGAACAGGCGGTGGAGGACTCAGAAGAAGAAGAGGCTCCTCTTCCACCACCAGTTCAAGAAGGCAAGGGCAAACAAAAGCTTAAAATTCCAACCCCTCCAGCAAAGCGATTAAGGTACATATCTGCTGAGGAGGAAGCCCAAATAGCCGCGGATGAGAGGGGCGCGCGAGAAATTGCGAGAGGCCGAAGCGGCTAACAAGCCAAAGTCTAAGCCTCGCTAAAGGAAAGACTAAAGCCCCATCCGAGAGGAGGAAAGAAAAGCTGCTAGGCGCCTCCGAGAAAGCTCATCATAACAGATGAAGAGGACGGAGAAAAGGAAAAGGAGCAGCAGCAGAAGAGTACTGAAAGGCAGGGTACGTCCAAATCTAGATCTAGTACCCCTGCTGAATCAGAAGAAGCCCCTCAGCAAGCCACTGATACACAAGGAGATGAAAACGAAGCCATATTTGATCGATGAACGAGATATCTATACGAGGCGAGGAGGCAAGACGATTCAGCCGCCGAGACGAGAATTTGGAAGGCGGACCTTGAAGCTACGATGAAAAAGACCGAAGAGGAGGCCAGCCGTGAGAGTGCATTCTAAAGCCGATATTCCATACGAGATACAGGAAATTCGGGAAGCCACGGTGACACTGAAATTTCAAAGATGGCCAAGAACAGAGATGAATGGATACCGGCTCGGCTCAATCAAAGATGGGAAAATGCAAAAATTGAGTTCATCAAGAGGAACTATTTCCGGAGGTTACGGTCCAACGAGACAAGGATTGAAGCTTACATGGAATGGATGTTCGCTACGAACACGAACTCTACCCATACCTCGACAAAGCCATATCCCGAAGGTATAGAAGTCGGTGTTCGGGACCCGAGAATCATACCTTCACCGAGAAGACAGGATGACTCGAGTACACTTTGGTACGATTGAAGCGGAAGTAAAGCATGTCGCAGCGAAGAAAGAACTTGCGAAGATGAGCACTGCGATTTTGCGGAATTTACGAAGCTAAGGAAGATCACATACGGGATGTATGGAGTGCCGCTCCACGAAGATCGGACTCAAGAGTTCATGGACGGAATCAAGAAGTTCGGTGGCCCTCCTCCTTAGATCTTTAGCTCATTCTCTTAGCATAGCAAGATTGTATCATCTTGAATTTCTCTTATATTTATACAATCTTCTTTTGGCTCGACAACTACTTGTTGTCTAAATAGCCGTGTTTGCTTTATGCTTTAACACTCGGAATCACCGAAGTGATTCTCGACACACACACATTGTGTTTATTTACTTGTCGTTTTTGCTCGGTTAGATCTCGATAGACTAGACTTTCGATTACTATTTCTCTTTGGGGTAAATTGTTGCATGGGGGAAATTATTGTAAAGGGGGGAAATTGTTGCGCTCTGTCTCCCTCGGTAGTCTAGCACTTACCGGACAACTCCACCGATCCTACTTGTAATATTTGTAAGGAGCTCGTTTACGAGTAAGTTAGTGTTTAGCATAGTTGATAGGACATAGATGATAGGTTTTGGCATCATCAAATAGGGGGAAATTGTTGGGTGATGATTCAATCCTCGGCATGATCATACTTGTGGGAAATGATTCTATCTTTTATACTGAATCACGCTCAGTAGCCTCGTGCTCTGACTGTTGAGAAGATTTGAAGATCCCAAAACCCTATCTGACTGGTGAACCATTCCTTTGTATTCGTATTTGTCTCTGAGGTTTCAGACTCAGTAGACACTCTGCTCTGGTCAAGGCGCTCAGTAGCTCATCAGCCTCAGCACCGGTGTAGAAGACTCGGTGAATCTTGGACTCAGCGAGAGCAAGATATGCGAGAGAGTTAGTTGAACCGAACTCGGCGGGAGTAGTTCATTTGGACTCGAGCTGATTTTCAGTAGACCCTTCTCAGCTATCTATCTACTGAATACAAAATCAGACTCAGCATCGGCTGACAGTCTTCTGAACTGTCTGAATCTTTTGATAAGCTATCAGTATTATCAAGTACGAGGAAGAGAGAAGTCAACTTCAATTGCCTCGAAGTTTGTTCTGTCTCAACCACCACATCCACCTCGACAAATGACAAGCATACACGTGTCGTCTCACCTACTAAAGCTACGGTCAACATATTTCCGTAAAAGGTGGGAAAGTACACTGTTACCAACACAAAAGAGCCGTTTGCTACCACAAAAGAGGGAAAAAGAAGAAGATCGTCTCCAACGGATCTATTCTTCTCTCCACTCTATAAATAGAGGGATAATTCAAACAATACCGCATCCTCAAAAGCTTTATCTGTTTGATACCTTTCTTTAGAAATCCCGTGTCCCAATTCATTAAATCATCCTTGAACGTCTCCATGTGTCTCATCAAATAAACTCCTGCAAGAAATCAATCATATTGATCAATTAGTATTTTTACAAATATATTTATGCTTACCATTCTATTATTTTATGCACACAGTGTGCTTATTTTATGCTTATTTGATTAAGTAGTATTTTGGCAAATATATTTATGCTTACCATTCTATTATTTTATGCACATAGTGTACGTATTTTATGCTTATTAAATCATACCTGAATCCATAACTTTCGATCGGTCCCCCCACACCGGAATGATCATTTCTGGCTCAACAAATATTTTAAAGGAACTTCCTCTTCTGGATCTTTTGTTCTCTTCCTCTTTCCTTTCCTTCTCGAACCGCCTGCAATTATAACATATTTTATGCACATGACTAACGTAGTTTATGCATACATAAAAATGATTTTATGCAAACCATGTTATTTATTATGCACATTAATCACGGATTTTATGCACAACACAAACGGATTTCATGCACACAATGTTATATGTTTATGCTTAACTAATCGCAATTCATACACAAAATATTGTAATTCCAAGTTAAATATGTTTATGCCTATACAATAAATAATTTATGCATACATAGTATAAACTTTATGCATATATAGGAAAGTGTTTCACAGAACAGCAAACTAGACAAATTTTATGCACACATAAACAATTTGTATATTTCCATGCTTATGCAATGCACAGTTTATGCAAATTTACAAAAAAATAATGCTCATATATGTTAGGGCAATAATATGATGAGACACATACATAGTATGAAAATATTACACCTAATAATGCAGAAAATTGAATACCTGCGTCCATACTATGACCGTTGCAAGGTGAATGCGATATTCAATTTTCGAACGCCTGAAATCAACAAAACCAAATTAACAACCCGATTACATTCACATCAGCATTAAATCCTCAATGAAAACAACCAAGAACAGGGTCCAAACAATATATCACCATCAATTTTTTAGGGTTTCATTCACATTAACAATCATATCTCCATAACATCAAATAATCCATGGGTTTCTTAATTTCAGTAAAGAATCAGTAAAACAAACCTAAATACTAGTCGAATCGATTGCAAACGACTCTAATTCTTCGATTTCTTACTCGATTTACGTCGGTTCTTCTCGGTCGGCAGTTATGGCGGAAAACTGGAGCGAAACCCTCGTCGTTTATGGAGGAGCACTGGGTATTTCACGTGCTCTGTATATCTCGGTTGTGGAGGGAAGTTTTGGAGTAGTGAATCGATGGCAGATTATCTCGGTTGTGGAGGGAAGATTTTGAACCGTCGAGCGTCGAACGAAATGTTTTTGAAATATTTTGGCTTTCTGGAAATGCGCCCAAAAAATGATTCGTTTCTATACCCATTTTGCCCTTTTCTCTATTTTTATTTTTAAAAAAGAAGGGATTTATATTGTCCATTAGATTAGAACCGATCAACGCTTAGGATCGGTTCTCGTATCTCTTTTGAGTGTTGGATCTCCCTAGATCAACACCCTATATATATATATATATATATAGTGGAGGGATCAAATGAGAATCAATCCCTATATGAGAACTAAGAACTAATCTAGATCATTTATATATTTTAATCTATGGTTGGTATTGAAACTTTATTTAATGCATTATATTCAATGCAAAAATAGTATAAGGTTATGATTGTAACTTTCAATTCATATGGTAATTAATGAGTATTCTATATTTGGTGATTTTTTTATTTAGGAATTTTATCTAACGTTTTTTAGGTAAAGTAAATCCAATAATTTTGATAATAATTACGCTAAACAAGGAAAGATCTAAAAAGTAATATTTGATAATGTTTCGATGGCATTAATATTTAATGCATTTCTATAATAATTCATATAAATTAAAGTAAATATTACAACATGAATTATCGTAATAATTCTGTGAATTATTATTAAATTCATAGAAATTTAATCATAATTCATAAAAATTTAATAATAATTCATAGAAATTAAAGTAAATATTACGATATGAATTATTATAGAAATGCATTAAATTAAGTGAATCAGTGCATCTATTCATATCCATAATACAATTAGTTCAAATATTTTCTTATAATGCATAAAAATTGCATTTTATATCACATTAAAAAAATTAAATATTTATCATTCATTTTTTTCATAGATATTTAGATCTCAAATGCTGGTTTTATTGTACAATTTAAGTAGATTATTATTATTATTATTCAGAATTTTTATTCAAATGCATAAGTTAGGAATACTTATGCATTAATAATGCATATATATGCATCAAAGTAATATTTATGTCGATGGACCTTTTTCAAGCTATTAGATTGATTTACGGGAATATGCTTCACATTATGAATAAGTATGCATCGAACAATGCATACATATGCATCACATGAACAATTTTTTAATTTACATTGTATACAATAACTAGTATATCTTTTATTTTTGGATATCTAATTTTTTCTACGATGATTATCTTTATTTTCCCTAGATATTGCTTTAAATTAATTAGAGATTGTATACTAATCACGTTTTACCATAAATAATATTGTAATTATAGTATTTTTTATATTTAATCAATCAATCTAAAGATAATATTTTATTAAAGATTTATTAAGATTCAATTAAAATAAGTAGAGATAATGTAGTTTATGAATCATAAATTTTCATTTGATTTTTTTCTTATAAAAATTCGAGTAATAATGTTGTTTAAATGATGCATATTTTATTATATGTAGAGGCATATTTCATTTTCCGTAGATGCATTATCGAATTAATTATTCATCTATTTTCATGCATCAACTTGCTGATAGATTATGCATCAAAAATATATTTTATTACCGAGTTATTATGCATCAAATAGTGTCAAGTTATTATGCATCAAATAATATATCGTGTTGTTGGATTGACAAGTTATTATGCATCAAATAATATATCGTGTTGCATTCATGTAATCTAATTATGCATTAAATGGTATGTAGAAGCTTATGCATACACATGAATGAATCGTATTAAATAAGTGATAATAACATTAGGGTTTCGAAATTAATATGATTGAGTAGTTGAGATCGGCGATTTTAGAAAACTTTTCACAAATGGAATGTTTCACAAATTAATGTTTCAATTTTACCCATATTAATGTTTCGAAATTAATATGATTGAAATTAATGTTTTCACAAATGGAATGTTTCAATTTTACCCATATTTTTTGTACAGATTTGCCCTTATGCAATTAAAAATTAATTTAATATTTTAGATTTTGTTGTAAATTTAACCGTAGATTGAAATAAGATCTACGATCTATAATGGTTCCTAATTCTCATATAGGGATTGGTTCTCATGGGAACCCTACCATATATATATATGTTGGGTGATGATTCAATCCTCAGCATGATCATACTTGTGGGAAATGATTCTATCTTCTATATCTTGAATCACGCTCAGTAGCCTCGTGCTCTGACTTTTAGAAAATTTGAAGATCCCAAAACCCTATCCGACCGGTGAACCATTCCTTTGTATTCGTATTTGTCTCCGAGGTTTCAGACTCAGTAGACACTCTGCTCTGGTCAAGGCGCTCAGTAGCTCATCAGCCTCAGCACCAGTGTAGAAGACTCAGTGAATACTTGGACTCGGCGGGAGCAAGATATGCGAGAGAGTCGGTTGAACCGAACTCGGCAGAGTAGTTCACTTTGGACTCAGAGCTGATTTTCAGTAGACCCTTCTCAGCTATCTATCTACTGAATACAAAATCAGACTCAGCATCGGCTGACAGTCTTCTGAACTGTCTGAATCTTTTGATAAGCTATCAGTATTGTCAAGTACGAGGAAGAGAGAAGTCAACTTCAATTGCCTCGAAGTTTGTTCTGTCTCAACCACCACATCCACCTCGACAAATGACAAGCATACACGTGTCGTCTCACCTACTAAAGCTACAGTCAACATATTTCCGTAAAAGGTGGGAAAGTACACTGTTACCTACACAAAAGAGCCGTTTGCTACCACAAAAGAGGGAAAAAGAAGAAGATCGTCTCCAACGGATCTATTCTTCTCTCCACTCTATAAATAGAGGGATAATTCAAGATTTGAAAAACACGAACACTAACAAAAAGCAAGAAACGCACAGAGCATTCAAACGAGCGAAATTAACGACTAAGTCTTTCGCAAGAATCAACCGAGTTATCTCCGGCGAAAGACTACATCCAGCTCAAAAGGAACCAAGCTGAACCGACATAAGCTTCTAGTATCCAAGCGACTGACACGAACCTATAGCTAAACCCTCAGCTGTTCGTCGCTCTAGATAGCTACATTCTCGTTCCTTATCCCTCTAACCCTAAGCTCACTTGTTATATCCATAGCTTAGACGAAGGAGTTCACATTTGAACCCAATCCTTATTGTATAAGGACTCCTTCATTGTTGGAGAAGTTTGTCAAACACTTAAAGTTTGATAGAATTGTAACCGGGACTTGCTCAAGTATAATCCCCAAGCCACGGCTTTGTCCAGTGTACAGACAAGCCGACCGAGACTAACTCGGTATAATAAATAGCCTCCCGATCTATCGGGGACAGTGGACGTAGGATTGTTGATATCCGAACCACTTTAAAAATATCTGTGTCGTTTACTTACTGTTTCATTGGTTTTACTGTGCATACTGAACATCATATTTAAAATCGATTTAACTGTCTCAGTATTATGAACTTCTTATCTACTGAACTGAGACTTGCATAAAACGTTTTCCTCATTAAAACTGATTTGGGCCTACACAATTCCGCACACTGAACTCTCACTGATCGATACTGAATTCTGACCTAGTCAGTTAGCAGATCTCAGCTGAGTCAGTACTCTTTTAGCCTTTAACACGATTCAGAACAGTTGTCTGGTCTGCTGAACTATTTCAGTACGGCACCTTCCTGAATAGGACTGTTCGTGTTCGAAAGTTGAGAAATTTGGATTCAGGCGTATTCACCCCCCCCCTCTACACCTGAACTCACTCACGGGACCAACAATATATATATCCACACATATATATTTCAAAATCTGAGTGGTGTCAGTTAACATCACTCAAGCCTACATGCCTTGGCCCATGTTCATATACAATGATACAAAACTTGATTACTTCTTTAATGAATCTTTGAGTATTTCTAGCATGCACTGATAAAATATCTTCTGAATTCCATGAGAAGTATATGTAGCATTTGTAGGAGCATTTTCTAGCATGAAAGAGGCTACCTCGTTATTGTAAAATATTGTGTGTCTTATGAATTCCAAGAAATAACCACAGTTGTGAGACCCTGCACGTTTATCATGACCTGTAAATGCAATTCCTCGAAGAGCACACAATTTTACAACATTAATAGACACTTGGAGTCATAGATGATTCCTTGTAACTTGTTATGAACTTTGTTTCTCCACCATCTTGGCAATATGTTGCAAGGAGTTCGTTAAATTATTAAAATCAATCACAACTAAGTTATATATAGAATAGAGACTATCTTCTCGATGAGTTCAAAAAGCAAAATTTTTTTCCACCCACCTTCTTCCAAGATCGAAAATCTTGAACAACAAAGACATCAGAAATGGTGGATGACTCAACAAATAGAAAACATTTAAAGAAAAATGTTGCATATTCACTAGGAGCGTACTCCACCTAATCTAGAAATGAGTTGTACCATAAAGAGAAAAACTTTCTAATTCGTTTGTCTATTCTTCCGATAGGAATCAGTTTATAGGGACCCTTTGATAGACAATCTCGTTGAAGTATGAGTGAAAAATTAAGCAATCTACATATAGGCGGTTTATGAATTTACAAACTGTAGCGTTTTTTTTTCAAAAACCGCAGTCGGTTAAATGGGGCGACTGAAGGCGATTTGGTGGACTAAATAATTAGAAATCATAACTACTTTATTCAATATTATCTGATTCTGGCTTAACGAACTTTGTAAATCGGTATTATTAATTAAAAGAATAGAAACCGTTGTTAAGTACATCAAATGAAAAGAAGCTATTGTATCCTAAATTCTAAATTTGTAGTAAGAGCAGTGCTTCTAAATTTTGTTTCTACCATTGTGCTTTTGGTTGAATTGCTCTTGAAATCAAGGAAAAAATAACCAGAGCAAAAGCAAATTGACACATAGAGAAAGAAGAACGACACTCGCATATGCAATTGCGGTTCTAGAGTTCACGATATATTAAGAAGGAAAAACGAAAAGTGATTTGGTATTCGAACTTGTGTGTATCTACTTATTTTAGTCTTTAACTTTCAATAAATGAAAATATTGAAAAAGGAGTATAAATTTAAAGCTAGATGCTTGTAGGCATTACATCTCTAATAGCATCTCTAATTCCATCCATTTGCCTAACACTTTCTTGGGGTGGTTTGTCTCATGTTACATATTCAGAGGTAGTCTCATTAGCATCAACATTATATTCTAAGTCAACATTCTCATCAAACAATAGAAATTCTTCGTCACCTGTGTCGTTCCTTCTGATAAAGTTGTGTAAAGCCATACAAGCAACAATGATAGTGACTTTCAATGGAAAAGAAGGCATGTTAACTAGCAATTTCCATCGAGCTTTGCAACACCCAAATGAACATTTAATTGTGCTTTGAAGGCTAGAGTGCAAATAATTAAACACTTCATTTCTTCCTTTAGCTTTGGGCCCTAATCTAAAACAAGGGAGATGATATCTCGTGGTTTTGTAAGGTCCTAAGTAGCTCATAAAGTTAGGATAGTCAACATCAATAAGATAATATTTACCTGTAAGTACAATAATTTAAATACACATGTCGGTGATAAAATGTAAAGGAAAACAAAAAAAGTTACTCACCATGAGGAGGGTGTGGAAAATGTAATTTATGTGTGCGCAAAGCATCTATAAAGATTCTCGTGTCATGTGCAGATCCCTATCATCATGCTAACACAAATGTGAAGCATATATTGAAATCGCAAACAACCATTACATTTGTTGTTGTATAGCCCTTTTCTCGAAGTGTAAGGAATTTGATGTTCAGCTAGGACTATAAGCTTCATATGAGTACCATCTATAGCACCAACACAATCATTAAAGTAAGGATAATATCGTCCATCATATCTAATTTGATGAGGTGTATCTTTAAAAGTAGGATCAACATGCCTAATAATTTCACAAGAAAGTGCTAGTACAACCTTCAAGACTCTGTGGATTGTCTGGAAATAGTCTCTCCAGAGTGTTGGAATCTCTCTTCCGCATTACGAATGGAGTCTGGTTGTCCTAAGATATATAAGAAAAGTCTAACTTGCTCATGAACAGTGGCGGATCTACAGCCGGGTCAGGTGGGTCGATCGACCCCCCGGCCGCCGGAGTTTTTTCTTAGTAGGATTATGCCCTCAGATCGACCTCCATTACTCAAACTCGAATAATCTAGTGTCTGCAGACTGCAAATATGTTTCCAGCGTGATGGAGAAGAAGATGTAAAGTATTGGGCTCTAATACTTTAAATTGTTGGGCTCTAAGACTTCAAAAAAATTGTTATAGAGCCCTTCATAATGTTAAAATTAGAGTTGTGGGATGTAGGCTTAAGAGTTAGTATAAAAAAATTGGGCCTCCAATTCTTTATGCCCAATTAGTAAATGCTAGATGCAATAGCTGTTATATATAGATACAAAAGTCAAAATTAAATTTTGAATAAAAAAAACAGAGCCCTTCACCCCTTCCCACTCCCACCCACGGTCAAACCCCAATACCCCATTTCTTGATGCAAGTAACGGCAACTCAGCAGTCAGCAAGGTGCTTCCAAGTTCCAACCGACACTCCGACAGCCGAGAGAGTGTGGGCCCGTGGGGAGTTCCCAAATTCCCTTTTTTCTTCAATCTCCAAGAAATTTGTCTCATTCTTCCTTGTCTTCTTGTTTTTTAGCTTGAGAAATGGCCAATAAACTTAAGTAAGTCTTTCTTTAATTATTTTTAATGTTTTGTTTTGTCTTTTCAATGTTATTGTTTGCTTTCAATTTTATTAAAGTAATTAATGGTGTATTTAGTATTTAGTAATGTGGTTGGTAGTCGATACTTAGTATTATTTTTTTATTTTTTTAGGGATGTTTCTTTAGAAAGATTTTACTCTAAGAAGCCAAAATTAAATATCGACTCACAAGTCTCACAACCACTTGCTTCAAATGAAGCGCCGAAGTTGTCAATTAATGTCAATGAAGGTAGTAGCAAAAGAGAGAAAGAAAAAATTGATTTGTGCGAAGATGATATTTTTGAAGATCCCGTCTCGCGCAAACCAATTGATGAATATCCAATTAATATTCGAGATGGAGTAAGGAGAAGATACATAGTAAAAGGTCCTTATCACCCAAAATGGCTAAATTTTCCTCAAAAAGAAATTAGTGGATGCATGAGGAAATTTCAAGAGAAATGGTTTGATCACTTCCATTGGCTTGAATATAGTGCATCGAGAGATGCCGGATTTTGTTTATGGTGTTACTTGTTCCCCACCGGTCATAAAAATGGGGATGAAGTCTTCACTAAACATGGATTTAGTAATTGGAAAAAGGGTTTTGCAAGCCTCCGAGAACATCAAGGGGTAATGATAGTAGACACAATCATTCAAGAGTTCAAGCTGAGTCATTTCAAGATCAAAGACATAATGTAGAATACATGTTGTCACAACAAAGTAGTGAAAATGAGAAAAACTATCGTATCCGTTTAACCGCCATCGTAGATGTGATCCGGTTTCTTCTAAAGCAAGGGTTGCCTTTCCGCGGACATGATGAGTCTATAGATTCTATGAATCGTGGTAATTTTCTTGAGCTTCTCCAATGGTATTGTGAGCATGATGAGGAAGTGAATAGGGTGATCAACTTAAATGCTCCGAGAAATCATCAATTAACTTCTCCTAAAATTCAAAAGGAGATTGTTTGTGCTTGTGCTACGGAGGTAAAAAACACTATCGTGAAAGAGATTGGAGGCAAGTTTTTTTCTAATCTTATTGATGAGTCTCGAGATTGTTCTATAAAGGAGCAAATGGCGGTGGCTTTGAGATTTGTGAATGATAAAGGAGAAGTGCTTGAACGGTTTCTTGGGGTAGTGCATGTTAATGACACTTGTGCGTCGTCATTGAAAAGTGCTATTGACGACTTCTTTGCAAAACATGGATTAACAATGTCAAGACTTAGAGGCCAAGGCTATGATGGAGCATCTAATATGCGTGGTGAATTTCATGGACTTAAAAAGAAAATCTTGGATGAGAGTAAGTATGCATTTTATATTCATTGTTTTGCTCACCAACTACAGTTAGTTGTTGCTACAGCATCTGAGTTTGCATCTATGAGCAACGTTTTGACCATCTTGGTATGATTGTGAATACTGTTGGATCTTCGTGTAAAAGAAAAGATGCAATTAGACAAAAGCAATATGATGATTTAGTTGAACGTATAGAGATGGGTGAAGTTTCCACAGGAAAAGGAAAAAATCAAGAAATGAGTTTAGCTCGAGCAGGTGACACTCGATGGGGTTCTCACTTTAAAACAATACATCGCCTTTTAGACTTGTGGAAGCCAGTGAAAGAAGTGCTTATTACTTTGTCTAAAGAGGCCATTAGTGGAAAGAATCGAGGCGCTGCTTTGGGTTTAGCCGAGAAAATGGAAAGTTTTGAGTTTGTATTTATTGCTCATTTGATGCTTAATTTGTTAGGACAAACAAATGATCTTACAGTTAAAGAATCAAAATATTGGCAATGCTCTGCAATTGATTGAAGATGTGAAACGCGATTTGAATAATTATAGGGATGATGGATGGGAGGAGATATTGGGAGAAGTCACTAGATTTTGTTCTAGAAATGAGATTCATGTGCCTGATATGGAAGATATCATTCCAGGCCGAGTCAGAAGAACAATTGATGATGAGCCACAAACTTATCTCCACTATTTTCGTGTGGATATTTTCTATCAGGTATTTTATTTTTATTTATCTTATTTAAAATATTAAATAATTTATTCTACAAACTCAATGTTCTTTGTATGATGCTAGGTTGTTGATATTATTTCTAATGAAATGAATGAGCGCTTTACTAAGTCAAACTCGGAGTTGCTTATGTGCATACCATGCCTTGATCCTAGAGATTCATTTCAGAATTTTGATAGTGAGAAGTTATTACGTCTTGCCGAGTTATACTCAGAAGATTTTGTTGGCACCGACATGCATCAGTTAAGAATACAATTGAATCGATACATTTTCAATGTGAAGAATAGTGATGTTTTCTCGGACCTTCATGATATCGGAGAACTTGCAAAGAAGATGGTTGAGATGGGGTATCATGTCATATATGATTTGGTCTATCGTCTTCTAGAGTTGGCTTTGGTCTTACCCGTTGCAACAACCACAGTTGAAAGATCCTTCTCCGCAATGAAGTTTGTCAAGACTGATTTGCGTAACAAGATGGGTGATGACTTTCTCACGGATTTATTAGTATGCTTCATCAAAAAAGGAATATTTGCAAGCACTGAGAATGAAGCTATTTTGCAACGCTTTCAAGATATGGGAACCCGGAGGTTGCAATTACCACCTATATTATGTTCTCGTACTTGTAATACTTCAATTGGTAAAAAAAAGTAGTTGTTACATCATTAGTAACAATTTGAATGGCTTTGTTGATAGAATTTACATTTTGTATTTACTACTTTGATTTTATGATATTTAAGTACTTCTCTACTTTGACCTCCCGACCCAAAAGTTCTGGTTCCGCCACTGCTCATGAATCAACATGCTTCTTGTTGGTTGCAGACCATAATGAGATCCAATACATTACATAAAGGCAAAAACAAATTTTTTTTCTCATCCTGAATTATTGATAACAACGAATATCAGGTCCACTGATAATCTCTTGAACCCATTTGTGTCCTGATATTGTAGAAGTTCTGGAATGACTTTTTTCCACGTGATTTAAGAAATAGTTTGCAGCATGCATCTTCATCATCGACAATAATACTTTTTTCTTCGTTCTACTTTGTTATATATGGCTATTATCACATGAATTATCAATATTTGACCCAGGAGAAGCATCATATGTACTACTAATTGAACAAGAAGACATATTGTGCAATTTTAAAATTTGAAAAAAATAAAATAATAATAGATAGAAGAAAAACGACGAACAATATTGTCGTAAATTAATAGCTCAAGTTCTCAAACAAAAAGTTCAATTAACAAAACATATTAGAATAATCACTACTCGAAACGAATTTATCCATTTCAATTGAAGGATCGGGTCATCCAATAGAACAAAAATCTCTCTATTTATCGGAGATATCATAAAGCGAAACCCAATCATGTGAGTCTCCATACAATACTCTAACCCCAACAATTGTTTAAGCATCTCCAAGCAAACAACTATTGTATATAGGAACTGTTGGTCCGGAGACGATAGTCAGGTGTAGAGGGGGGGGGGGTGAATACACCTGATCACAGTTTCTTCTTCTCAAACTGAAGGACAGCTGAGCAGTTTAGTGCAACTGATGAACAGTGCCAAATAGTAACCTTCGATCACTGGGTCAGAGTGAGTCAGCTACTGAGTTCTCCTACTGACTTTTGTCAGTCGTTCGAAACTCAGTCGGAGACGTTGTGCGGATAAGTGTGGGGCCCGGAGATTCGTCTCAGTTTTGAAAAACGCTTTTCACAAATCAAGTTCTTTTGGCTGTGCGCTTTTGAAACACGTTTTATGCAAACATATGATTTTGAACAGTTATGATATGCAATAAAACAGTAAAGAACACAAGCGATTTAACGTGGTTCGGATACGCAAGATCCTACGTCCACGGTCCTGACAATGGCAGGATAACTTGTTGATTATACTGAGCAAGCCTCAGCAGGTATCTGTGCACTGGATAGATCCTTCTAAGTTATAGTCCTTAGCGACTTTACAATTCAAACCGAAGTTCGAAAGGGATGGAATAATCTCCAACTAAGAAGGAGTTCTTACAATAAGAACAATTCACAGAAAGTGAACTCCTTCGAATCTAAGCTATAAATATGGCAATGAGCTTAGTCTAGAGAAGAGAGGGATCTAAATACTCTAGAGTGAAGAACTAAGAATATTCTAAGAAAGCAAGTTCTTCTCTGGATAATCTTTGAGTTTACTAGAGTGTTCAAAGCTTGAGCGTTTTTCCCTTTTTTTTTATTCCGTGCGTGGAGCTTTGAATTTCTTCACTATTTATATTTGTGAGCTATGGCAGATGTCCGTTGGAGACGACGATGCCACGTGTCACAAGCTTCTAAAGAAAACGGCCATAATTTCGAATTTGTTGCAAGAGGCGGTTATTTCCGTACATGAGAGCGGCTTTCTTGTATAGAGCAAGATATGGTGCTGTCGGCTTCTCATTGGTCGAGGTTTGTGGTTGGTGAGAATGTGTCAGAGTCAAAGTTGACTATTCAAACAACCTCGTAAGATCTTCTGCTGAACTTCGAAAAGACTTGTGCGATTGGATCGTTTTCTGTCGGACACAGTAGACTAGATAAGTCTGTCTTCTTCGACTGAGTCGGCTGACAAGGAATACATCTACTGAGTAGGTCACCTGACGACTGCGAAGGTACTGAGCTTTGCATATGTTCTTCTGCTGATGGCTTATCAGCTGATGGGCTGTCTCCTACTGAGGTAAAGATCAGCTGGTGGCTGAAGAACGCAAGCTCTTACAAAGATGGCGTGGGTTTCTGGAAAGTAACTTCTTCAGAAGATCAGTCCAACAGTTTACCCCGTACAGGACTTAGACAAAAGATAATCAAAATAAACTAGTCTAACCTATACATCATCTAATCCTATAGACACACTGCACGACTGATATCAGCTGGGTTTTGGGATCTTCAATTCCATAGTACTACTATGATTTCCCCCAATATTATTTTAACCACTAGACACCTGAGTACCATCTACTGACTCATAACCCAACAATTTTCCCCTAATTGATGATGCCAAAACCTCTATTTCTAACCATCTAGCCTCTATTCTAAAATAAGGAACGGAGAGCTAATCTACTGACAACAATTTCCCCCTGATTCATCAGAAGACAATCAAGATGATCAATAAAACATCAAGTCATTAGGCGAGATATAGGCAAAATCAGAGAACGATTATGTGAGTGTGTGTCAGATCACTTAGTGATCAGTTGTGAGAAAAACACAAACAAAAGCCATGAGATAATGAGTAATTGTCTGGCAAGCAATAGGAACTAATATATATAGATAGAGAGTACATGGGTCCTATTACTATTACAACAAATATGAGATAAGAGATCAAGTATGACTTCTGAAATTCTTCGTGCGTTTCTTAAAGTCAGCAGACTTGTCAGCTGGAGGGTCCAGGTAGTAATACTTGTAGACTCTTGAGCATAGAACCTGGATTTCCTCATAATCATCTGGATCGTTCATATTCAGACATAGATGAACAACAGCTTCTTCTACTTCTCTCTCAATCTCTTTTGTGCACAACACGCCGCGAGTAGTCCTAGTAGGAGGGATTCGCCTGAAGGCTGGAGCTCTGAAGGGTATTTTCTCTTTCTCCATGATCTGGCGGATCTGATTTCTGAAATCCATATCGAATTGATTGATAAGTTCATCAAAGTGTTGATCAGCTGATTTGTCAGTCTCATAGATACCCCAAACATAGTATCCCTTAATAAAGTCTTCTTTCAGTTCCTCCCACTGCTCGTTGAGCTCGGCTGGCACCCATTTATCCACATGAGGTGTAGGCTCCTTCTTGATATAAGGTGCCCTTCTGAACTTGGATCCTCGTGGAATCTGCTTCCTTGGATCAGCTGTTGGCTTTGCGGATAGGCTAATCATTTTAGCCATGTCAGCTATCCTCTTTTTCTCTCTGAGAGCCGCTGCCCTTGTATCTCCTCTCCTGAGATTTAGTCCCTGCAGCATGGCTTCCCAAGTAGCTCTGTCCTCTGCCTCCTGCTCAGGTGTGTGATTAGTCGGGTAATAACTCTGTGCAGTTGGCTAGACCTCAGACACTAAGGCCTTGGCTAGCTCCTCCTAAGCTTTCTTCTCATCCTCAGCCTTCTTGGCCTTAGCCTTTCCAACACCTTTCTTTGGCTTCTTGCCTTTCTTAGCCTCTTCCAGCTGATGCTCATGATCAAGCTTATCCTGAAGCTGTTGAGCAATCTGAAGATCATAGGCTTCTTGCTCCGCTTTTGATTTGAACTTGTGAGCCGGGGAAGATGGAGAAATGGGTTCAGTGGCGATCTCCTTCCCCGATCTCTGTGGTGGCAATACCTGAGGCTCTTCTCCTTCTTCTTGATCCAAGAATTTTGCGATTTCGTCTATGTGCTGGGCAGATGAGATGGGAACTGCCTCAATCACTGTCTGCCTCAGAGGGGTGTATTCCAGCAGGAGTACAGCTGAACTGGGTCCAACCTAAGCGGCTGACCCTTCTCCTTGTGCTGTGTTGGCCCCTTCCCCCTTACTTCCTTCCTCCACCAATTCGACCACAGCCAGTTCCGCCTCAGTTTCTTCCTTTACTTCTCCTTCCCCCTTTTTGGCATCATCTGCCTTAGAGAGGTGAGAGCGGATGGCTTTGATTTCTCGTTCAACATTGTAGACTGATTCTTTAATGAGAGTGCCAGTGGATTCGAAGTCTTTGACGAGGTCGCAGTACATTTCCCAATCTTTTCTTTGATCAGCTCTGAATTGTTTAAGCTACGCGGCTGACTCCTGACGGAGTTTCAGCAAAGCCTGATCGTGGGAATCTGTCATCTCTTTCTGAATGGCCTTAAGGGCCTCCGCCTGTTGTTTTATAGCAGTTTGTAGGCTGGAGGTGGCCAATTTATTCCTTTCTTCCATTTCGGCCTTGACTGAAGTAAGAGCCTGAGCCAGCTGCTCAGAGAAAATCTTCTGCTGAGTTTGAAAGAGCTGCTGACTCTGTGTTTCCAAATCTACCTTCTGAGCTGCTAAGGCAGTCTCAATTATCTCCTGAATATTCAGCTGAGTAGTAGGAGTTTCTGAGACTTTCTTCACGCCTTCAGCCAGTCGGGCTACACTAACCGTTTGGGCCTTAGTATACTGGGCCCATTTTATATGAACATCTTTGGCTAAGAGGTGATTTTTGTTCCCTTGCCGTCTTATAGCCTTGTTCACCGACTTAGAGGTGACGGAACCGATTGGTTGTATCTGATACGAGCTTGTTCCGATCCTCTGCTCAGAAATCGCGAGTAGTTGCTCTCGACTGCGCTTCGAGGCACCTGGGGCATCACCTGATGTGGACGGAGGTGGTGATTTGCCCTTCTCGCGGGGAGTGGGACCCTCAGCAGAGCCTCCCAACTCTGCATCCTTGGGTGATGCCTGTTCCATCTCCTCTTCCTTATCTCCATTATTCTCATTATCAGGAGGAGATGGTGGTGAATGACTGTCGCCGGGCACTGAGGTGCGCAAGCTCAACAGATAGAGCATTGCCACCCTCAAATCTTCAAATGTTGCCAGATCAGCTGGTTCCCCAAACCCAATTGCTAACTGCAACTCTTGCTCTTCAGCAAGTAATGAAAGAGCTGTCTGAGTCCTTATGATCTCTTCGAGTATGTCCCAACTCAGGAACCTCAGCAGCATCTGAACTCTAGCCCTTATGGGTATTTCCACCAGATCTGAATGATCAGATATCTCAGGGATCTGTGAGTGGACTTCACTTGTGGCTTGGAGGCGAGTAGAGTGGATGGTCGTCCACTCAGAGGAAGTCTCTTCAGTCTGAATCTTGACGTCCGACTGAGTCTCCTCGGAGCTGATCACTTGTACCTTATCCTTAAGTGTGGCTCCCTCCATTCCTGTGTCGGAGTCAAGAATGTGTTCTTCAGTAGGAGGAGGAGAGGCTGGTTTAGCTTGTTCTACTGGCACCTCAGCAGGTCCAGTTTTAGTCAGCCTTTTCCTTTTCGGAGGGTCGGCGCGAGGGGGCAAAATAATAGCTGATCTTTCTCTCTTCTGATCCGGCGGCCCTCGCCCAACAGACTTCTCGGCAGCTGCTTTAGTTTTGAATTTTATTAACTTGCTGTCGAAGAATTTGTCGTCGGCAAATGAAGAATTCCTCACTACTGATTGCTCGATCAGTATGGACATCTTGGTCCCATACAGTAGCTTCCCAACGCTAATCATCTTCCGCTCACCAGAGGGTAAGGTGGTGAACTTTTGCGCCTGAGCCTTCAGCTCGGCTACGTAATAATCTGTCCAGTTCACTTGGACTCCGTCGCCTATAGCCATCATCAGCTGAATACGTGGCTTAGACAGCTGATCATAAGATCCTGCGGAGCTCGTCAAAATATGTGACACAATGTAGGCGAGCCCCCTGTACTGAGGTAGCAGCAGGTTCTTTGGTAGAGCAGTTTTGAAACTGATGTCCTGCCTCCCACAGAACATCTGAACATACGTGTTCATCTCCTTCTCCTTGTAGCCAATAGGAGAAACACCACTGTCTGGGAGATTGTTGGGAATCAGGTTCACAATGATAGATTTAATGATCCCAAAACCCTAGCTGGATGATGAGCCTTCAATATTGTTATAGCTTAACTGAGTTCACCGTGTTAGGAACTCAGTAGACTAGCTAAAGTTCAACAGCTGTGCATTCAGTAGAAGACCCTTCACTCAGCTGAAGAACTCAGTATCGAAGAAGTCAGTCGGACTGATATAGACCGATTGAATCTGCACAGTACCGCCCTTGTCTCTTGAGTGTTTCAGAATCAGTAGACTTGCCTTCAGCATGGTCCGGCTAAGTAGTTCCGTCTGCTGACCTTCAGTAGACTATCCGCCTCAGTACCATGGAGTGAAGACTCAGTAGAACCGGATGGCGAGGAGCGATCCATCGAACTCGAGTTGATCTTCGATAAGGAAGACTCGGCGAGAAAGTTACCTACCGAATCTAGATCGGACTCAACAACGGTCGATCGGTTACTTTAACTGACCATGGACTTCAGAAGAACAATTCAGTAGAGTTGTCCGAGGTCGTACATCTGAGAAGTCAGCTTTAGTATCACCTTGAAGTCTGAATAGGTCTCAACCACTCTCAGTAGACCATACTCAGTAGAAGGATTCTCTACCCACGCGTTCGGCGCATCGATTCAAGACGATCGGCGTCGCGCTCGTTGCTGAACTTTGACTCAGGTGTATTCCACACCTGAAGACTCGTCTGCTCTCGGGACCTTCAATTGATATCAGAGCGCACGGTGTTCTTCTGATCAAAGCGCACGGTGTTTTTCTGATCAAAGCGCACGATGTACTTCTGATCAAAGTGCATGGTGTTCTTCTGATCAGAGCTCTGGTCTAACTAACTGATCCTGAAAAACCATTTTCTCAGCATGCCCATATTGCATAATCTTCATAGCATCCTATACCATGTTCTTAATGTTTGATAATTCAGGTATAAGGACTTTGAAGAGATCTTAATGGGCCGAGCGACTGCGAAGGGACGAGAAAAGCTCCGATCAGTGGCCGATAGGTTTGTCCAAGGGGGAACTCGACACGCGAATCTCCAACCCCTCAAACAAGGAATGAACGAGAAGATGTAAACACCTCGGCCCGACTATCAAAAGAAGATCCAAGGTTCGAGCCCCAAAACACCCGGATCCAGGCTCGGGGGGGGAACCAAGGGGTCGGAAAGGCCTACAGATCAGATCCTCAGTGTCTATCAATTAGATCTGTAGTATCCGAGATTTCAGAGCATGTTCTTATCTTTCAACACTTACACACACTTCACTGATATATCTATGTGTCTCGTAATTATGTGCCACTTGCCCAGGGGGAAGTTGTCAGACATGTCTTATGTTTTAGGGGATTTGGTATCATGATTAAAAAGGGGGAACTGTGTTGATTAGATTAGTAGTTGCACGTAGGAAGTTTTTAGAAGAAGTTTGTAGAGGTTTTGGCATCATCAAATAGGGGGAAATTGTTGGGAATCAGGTTCACAATGATAGATTTAATGATCCCAAAACCCTAGCTGGATGATGAGCCTTCAATATTGTTATAGCTTAACTGAGTTCACCGTGTTAGGAACTCAGTAGACCAGCTAAAGTTCAACAGCTGTGCATTAAGTAGAAGACCCTTCACTCAGCTGAAGAACTCAGTATCGAAGAAGTCAGTCGGACTGATATAGATCGATTGAATCTGCACAGTACCGCCCTTGTGTCTTGACTGTTTCAGACTCAGTAGACTTGCCTTCAACATGGTCCGGCTAAGTAGTTCCGTCTGCTGACCTTCAGTAGACTATCCGCCTCAGTACCATGGAGTGAAGACTCAGTAGAACTGGACTCGGCGAGAGCGATCATCGAACTCGGTAGTTGATCTTCGATAAGGAAGACTCGCGAGAAAGTTACCCTACTGAATCTAGATCAGACTCAACAACGGTCGGTCAGTTACTTTAACTGACCATGGACTTCAGAAGAACAATTCAGTAGAGTTGTCCGAGGTCGTACATCTGAGAAGTCAGCTTCAGTATCACCTTGAAGTCTGAATAGGTCTCAACCACTCTCTGTACCTCGACCAATGACAAGCAGCCAGCTGGCAGAGTCTCCAACATAAAGCTGCAAGTCAACCACTTCTATTAAAGTTAGTGGACTCTACAGAATTCAATAGAGCCGTTTGCTACCCCATAGAGTGACACGTGGCATCGTCCTCTCTAACGGATATATGCCTAGGTCACCTCTATAAATAGAGAAGTGTCTTCATGCAGAGAAAGAGAGAGAGCAACAGAAGACAGAAGTGGATGGGAGGTCGATCATGACGATGATGGACACATCCAGGGAACCGAGCTCAACCGAACAAACACTCTAGAAGATTCAAGCCATATCCAGAGAAGAACTTAATCTTTCATAGATATATTCTTATAGTTCTTCTCTCTAGAGTTCTATCTCGTTCCTCTTCTCTAAACTAAGCTGATCTTATTGTACTATCCATAGCTTAGACGAAGGAGTTCATATTTGAACTTGTTCCTTATTGTAAAAGGACTCCTTCATAGTTGGAGAGTTTGTCAAACACTTTAGTTTGATAACCGTGTAAACTGGGACTTGCTCAGTATAATCCCCAAGACGCAGTTTGTCCTGTGTACAAGCTGACTGAGACTATCTCAGTATAATCAATAGCCTCCTGATCTTTTCGGGACAGTGGACGTAGGATCTTGCGTATCCGAACCACTTTAAAAACTCTGTGTTGATTTATTGTCGCTTTGCTTAATTGTTCACTTGCATAAAACTGACTTTAAATCAAACAGCATATAAACGGGTTTTTTCGGACGACGAATATTCTTTTGGGCCTACTCTTCCGCACTCGAAACCCGATATTGAACTACTTGTTCTCTACGCGAATTCGTGGAGACCATACTCGTAGAAGGATTCTCGCCCACGCGTTCGGCAGCATCGATTCAAGCGATCTGGCGTCGCGCTCGTTCTCGAACTTTGACTCAGGTGTATTCCACACCTGAAGACTCGTCTGCTCTCGGGACCATCAGAGATCAAACGCCAGTCCCAATGCATCTCGGATGTTGAAGACGCGCTGACTCACATCCCACGAGTTTGGGATAACCTCCTTCATATACGAGAAGGAAGATTCTTCTCCTCCGGACGCGAGAGTCCTCCAGTTGAGGTATACTTCCGCAACTTGCCTCGGCAGATAAGCCCTAGGCTACTTGGATATGAGCCATTGAAGTCCAGATAGTACAAGCGCCTCGAAGACAGGCTCAAGGTATGGAAGATCCACTTGACGAAGCACCATGGTGGGTTCAAACTGAATCCGTGAGAGTATGATCTCGTTCATATCAGAGGGTTCATGAACATTCACTATTAAAATCTGCAAAATAACTTGTTAGCACTTGAAAATAGAGTGAGTCAGTAGAGTTTTAAGCAGAATTTAATACATTACCAAGTAGTTTAGAGCTTGTGGATGCTAGAAATCAGATTAGTTTAGAGATTTTGAGGAAAAACTGATTTGCAGAAAGAGCTCTAAGTTTGGAAATGGCGGAAAAAATGAGTCGAGTAGAGAAGATGAAAGATTTTATAAGATCAAGCTTAATAACCGTTTAGATCGAACGGTCAGGATTTAATCTTTCAATGTTATCTGCGGCTGAGATTAACTGTTATAAACTAAATGATTACAAAGCCGCCTCTACTATAGACCCTATGTAGGATGATGCGTAATAAGGGTAAGTGAGAAGACATGTATTAAATGCGCTGCAGGCAGCATTAATTACCAAATCAATTTGAATGAGAACGGTATCTACTGACCATTCCTTAAAGAAATTGATGGCGGGAAATAAATGTTTCTTAACTACTGAATGCGAGCGACTGATATAATAAATGCAAGCATGTCAACAAAAACGTTAAGTATTCAATACTACGCAAACCTCTTCAGCTGAACTTTTACGATCAGCTGGTTACCGTTAAGACTTAGGAGGATGGTTGACGTGCTGAAGACCACGTTCCCCTTTGCTGTGTACAATATGATTCTCCCAACTGAATCACTGTACTGATCATCTGACCTGTCATACTGGTTCCTTCCGTCTGATACCAATTGTTGCTAATTGCAGTTATCAGTAGTTGTCCTCTACTGACGTGACTCAGTAGGATCCAGTAGACCTAGCTCAACTGATAGTTCTCTGAATCTGTTTTCAGCTAGTGGTTTGGTCAGTATGTCTTCCCTTTGCTTGTCAGTATGGACTTTCTCCATTCTGATATCCTTCTTCTCGACATGGTCTCTGATGAAGTGGTGTCGGATATCTACGTGCTTGCATCTCGTATGTAGAACTGGATTCTGAGTTATTGCAATAGCACTTGTGGAGTCACAGTAGATGGGCACTTCATTCTGAATGATACCATAATCTCTCAGTTGTTGTCGAAGCCAAAGGATCTGGGCACAACAACTTCCAGCAGCCATATACTCAGCTTCAATAGTGGACGTTGCTACTGAGTGCTGTTTCTTTGAAAACCATGATATCAGCTTGCTGCCTAGGAACTAACATGTTCCGGAAGTCGACTTTCGATCTATCCTGCATCCTGCATAATCAGCATCAGAATAACCTGTCAGTATAAGATTATCATCAGCAGGATACCATAACCCAGCGTCAGGTGTTCCTCTTAGATATCGCAGAATCTTCTTTGCTGAGTCTAGATGACTTCGCTTGGGATCCGCTTGAAATCTTGCACATACACCTACAACATAAGTTATGTTAGGTCGGCTAGCTGTTAAATATAATAAAGAACTAATAATAGTTCTATAATCAGTAGAGTTAACAGAAGCTCCCTCTTTGTCTAGATCGATTTTAAAATTTGTGTTCATGGGGATCTTGACTGGCTTGCTCGAATCGCAGCCGAATCTTTTGAGAAGATCTCGAGTGTATTTAGCTTGATTGATGAAGATTCCTTCAGATGATTGCTTCACTTGAAATCCAAGGAAATAATTCATCTCTCCCATCATGGACATCTCGAACTTCTCCTTCATCATCTTCTCGAACCTGCGGCATAAGGTCTCGTTTCTGCAGCCGAAAATGATGTCGTCCACGTAGATTTGCACCCGGTAGGATGTCATCTCCTCGACTTTATGCTTTGAACGCGGTACGATCTCTTTGTCCCCTTCTGAAAACTTTTCTGAAGTAGAAAGTCTGATAGGGTATCGTACCAAGCCCTGGGTGCTTGTTTTAACCCATACAGAGCTTTCCGAAGTCTGTACACCTGATGTCCCTTCTTAAAGCCGGGCGGTTGTTCCATGTAGACTTCTTCCTTCAGTACGCCGTTCAGAAAAGCTGACTTTACATCCATTTGATATACTTTGAATCCTTAATGTGTTGCATAAGCTAGGAATAGACGAATAGCTTCCAATCTGGCGACTGGAGCGAATGTTTCATCAAAGTCGATTCCTTCTGCTTGACTGTATCCCTTGGAAACTAGTCGAGCTTTGTTTCTGACGATGACGTTGTTTTCATCATGCTTGTTTTTGAAGACCCACTTAGTACCGATCACATGCTGATGTCTAGGTCTGTCAACAAGCTCCCAAACTTCGTTTCTGACGAACTGGTTCAGCTCTTCTTGCATGGCGATGATCCAGTCAGCATCATTAAGTGCGTCCTCTATTGACTGAGGTTCTTCTGTAGACAAGAAACAAGAATAAAGTGAGCTTTCTCCTTGATTTAATCTCGATCTTGTTCTTATCGTCGCTGATGGATCTTCTATTATTAGATCTGAAGAATGAGCGTCAAGCCATGAACGTCTGAGTCTGGCTTCTTCTTCTGATACTACTTCTGCAGAATCAGTAGGAGTATTAGGAATTTCAGTAGTACTGTTCTGAGATTGCAGCAGTTCAGTAAGAAGGTTAGGATCTACTGAGTTTCCAGGTTCAGGGGCATTTAGCTCAGGAACATTAATCGTTCCCCCCGAGTTTATATTCTCCCCTGAGTTTATATTCTCAGTAGAGGTCTCAGTTACCACTGGGGCTTCCTCATCGACCTTTGTTACCTGTTGTTGATTCTGTTCAGTAGAATCAACCAGGTCAGCTACATCGCCTGTTGGTTGAGTCTGAGTTTCTTCATCATCTGACTCATCATCCCAACAATGCTGAATCTTTTCAGTTTTATCAGTCAGTCCGAGATCCTGTAGCTTGCTGCTGACATCATCAATATTTGTCTCCGTAGTTTTCATGTTCTCAGTAACAAACTCATCAAAAACAACATGAGGGCTTTCCTCCACGCAAAGAGTCCGATAGTTAAAGACTCTGAAGGCTTTACTGACTCGGGAATATCCTAAGAATACCCCTTGATCAGATTTGCTATCAAAGACCTTCAACCGATCTTTCCCGTTATTGTGGATAAAGCACGGACAACCAAAAATATGAAAATGATAAATAGAAGGAATTCTCCCTTTCCACAATTCGTATGGTGTCTTCATGTGTTGCTGTGTAAGTAGTGAGCGATTCTGAGTGTAGGAGGCTGTGTCAGTAGCATCTGCCCAGAACTTAGAGGGTAGCCCAGAGTCTGCCAGGAGCGTCCTTGCTGCTTCTTTGAGTGTTCTATTTTTGCGCTCAGCAAGTCCGTTCTGTTGAGGAGTACGAGCAGCTGATGTCTCATGCTGAATTCCCTCTTTCTCGCAGTACTCTTTAACTACTGAGTTGAGAAATTATGTTCCTCTGTCTGAGCGAATTCTTTGTATCTTGATGTCCTTTTCCACACTGAGCTTTTTTAGTAGTTTAGGCAACTCAGTCATGACATCAGATTTGTTGGCGATGAAGATTACCCATGTATATCTCGAGTAGTCGTCTATAACGACAAGGGCATACTTCTTGCCTCGTATAGTCACTGGAGAAACTGGCCCGAATAAATCCATGTGCAGCAGCTGAAGGATTCCATCAGTGGAAGGTGAAGGAATAGGTGGATTGCTTTTCTTTGTCTGCTTTCCCTTCAAGCATGCTTCACAATTTCTGTCTTTGATGAACGATTCGTTGGGTAGCCCCCTGACTTTAGAGTTCTTGGCGAGCTTGTTCATAGTCTTGAAGTTCAGGTGGTTGAGTCTCTTATGCCATAGCCATCCTGACTTGTCACTGGATTTCGTCTGTGCGAGCAAGCAAGCCTCAGATTCTGCGGTATTCCAGTTAGCAACGTATATGTTTTTCTTCCGCGAACCTAATAACACTGTTTTCCCTATAGATTTATCAACAATATCACAGAAACCAGCGTCAAAGATTACTCTGTTAAGATTATCACAGAATTAACTGACAGAAAGGAGATTATGTTGAAGTCCTTCAACATATGTTACTCTTGGAACTGAAGCAGTCCCAATATTCAGCGTTCCATATCCCCTTGTGTAGCCTTTAGAGTTGTCACCAAACTCAATTCTGGGACCATCTTCTTGTATATAGTTGGTCGGCGAGGCTCTTCGGTACGTCATGTGTCTTGAGCAGCCGCCGTCCACTATCTATGGGTCCTTATGCACCCGCAAAACGAAGCATTTTTAGGTACCCTTTGGTTCGATTGGGTCCTTACATGTTAGTGGGTGATTTCGAACCCAAATCGGCCTCGGAACCTTAGAAGTCTCGAGACTTCTTCTTCGAACCTTGTCGGTTTTCTTCTCCACGGGACTCGGAGATACCGACTTTCGCCGATGATTTTGGGTTCGGGAGCTTTCTTCTTCGAGTCTTTGCGCTTCTCCCGACCCTCCGGGCTCATAATAGTACGAGTCGATCTGAGCCGGGTGCTCGTACTGATGGCTCATGGTAACCGTTTCGCCCATCTGACCTTCTTGGTTCCCCCTAAATTTGATCGCGGTGTCCTGGGGCTGGAACCTTTGGTCAGCTGCTTGTTGTTGCTCGGCTGAGGTGCAATCATTTTCTGTTTGTTCTTCGCCTGAGGTGTGGTGTCAGCAGCTTGCACCTTTCCTCTGACAAACCTATCGGCCCGGCTTTCGAGCTTTTCGAGGTAGAAGCTTCGTGGGTATAGCCAAGTCCTTCTTTCATGACAGTTGGCCGTTGTGCTCTGAGCATACTTTCTAGCTTCTCCTTAGCTCCAAGGTACTGTTCAGTCATCAGTCCTCGCCAGACCTCGTCACTCCTCCTGAGTGAGTCATAATCTTTCTGTACGTCTGAGAGCTTCTGACTGAGCTGGGCTATTTCAGTCTCTTTCTCAGAATTGTCTATAGTCAGAACTGAGATCTGAGTCTCTTGAAGCTGAGACCTAGTCATAAGAGATTCGATCTCTTCCTTGAGTCTCGCAACTAGATTCTCTGACTCAGTAGAGACCTGATAATCAGAAAAAAGTCTCTGATTTTCAGCCTTTACCATCTCCAGTTCCTGGATCGTTCTGCTGAACACTCTGCTCAGCTGAATCTGTTTCTCTAGCAGATCGTCGTATGCTTGTACCACATCCAGAGGATCATCTGTGACCGAGCACGTGTCGTGTGTGTTGTGTGAAGAAGAGGTTATATTAAGTTTGGAGTTTACCTCAGTCTCTTCTCCGGCCATCAGACAATATTCAGCTGTTCCTTCAGGAACCGTTTCTCCGACCTCAACTGCTACAAATGCAGCTTCGTCCTCAGAGGAATACATAAATGTATCCTCCTCAAGTGAGTTGTCGGATATCTCTTCGGCGATGTAGGCTTGCCTTCTTTGGGTAAATTTTTCTCTTCTGGCCTGCCGTTCTGCTCGTTGAGCAGCTGAGAGTTCGGGACAGTCGTACTGATAGTGTCCCTCCTTCTTATAGTTATAACAGGTGGATGTTCTGCTGCTTTTTCTAGCTGAAGCTTTGGATGGACTCGCAGCAGGCTCTGTGTTCCCGCATTCAGTAGAAGGATTAGATTCTTCCCTTTTCTGATAATCTTTCTTACCTGAGGGAGAAACTCTTTTGTATTTCCTCAACTTTCTGACTCTCTCCTTTTCTCTCTGATATTTGGAGCCATCACAGCCAGCTGGTCAGTGCCTGAAGTCTCACAAGATTTTGCTTCGATAGTGGCCACTGCCGTGCTAGAGGAAATCGGTTTGGATCCAGTTTTGCTAACAGTTGCTTTAAAAGCATGATCGATCTGTGTGTCAGCTGGAGCACTGGAACACCTTTGGGGTAGACTATGCTCAAATTCCTCCGTTTTTAGTTCTGAAAATATAACATCAGGAGTTAGAGCATTTAGATCAGAGCGACTTAAATAAGTAGCAAATAGAAGCCACTTCTGTCGAGGTAGCGCTCTCAAGATCTTTGTGTTCATCTCTTTGTTGGTGAACACCTTCCCCGGCCCGTTGATGACATTGACTTGGTTTGTAAATCTGACACTGAGCTCGTCAATGGTCTCACTGGGCTCCATTGCAAAGGCTTCGAACTTCTGAAGCTCTAATTCGAGCTTGTTTTCTTTGATCTGCGGGGTTCCTTGGCTCAGTACAGCCAAAGCATCTCATAGCTCTTTTGCCATTTTGCAGTCCTGCACCCTCCCGAGATGAGAGTCACTGAGCGTTGTCAGTATAGCGTTTCGCGCAACTCGGTCAAGGTTGTGCAGCTTTTTCTCTTCAGGCGTGAAGGCTGATTTGTCTTTGGGAACCTTAGCACCGATTTGTGCTCCTACACCTCCCGCAGTAGCGAACTGAACGCTGTCAATCTTGAGAATGATGGGTCCAGTCTCTAGGACGTCCGTCATGCTGTCGTGCAGCGATGTGAGGTGTGCCTCCATTCTCACGCGCCATACCGTAAAGTTCTCTATTGAGAACATCGGCACCATCCTGATACCTGACATGTCAGACATTATGCGAACGGGTATAAGGATGAAAGAAGAGATGCTTGTGCAGTGAAAACGTTTTCAAGGATCCGTTCGAGAGAACCGATGTCTGAGAACCGGCCGATCAAAAGAACACCGATGCTCTGATACCAATTGTTGGTCCGGAGACGATAGTCAGGTGTAGAGGGGGGGTGAATACACCTGATCACAGTTTCTTCTTCTCAAACTGAAGGACAGCTGAGCTGTTTAGTGCAACTGATGAACAGTGCCAAATAGTAACCTTCGATCACTAGGTCAGAGTGGGTCGGCCTACGAGTTCTCCCTGGCCGACTTTTGTCGATCGTTCGAAACTTAGTCGGAGACGTTGTGCGGATAAGTGTGGGGCCCGGAGATTCGTCTCAGTTTTGAAAAACGCTTTTAACAAATCAAGTTCTTTTGGCTGTGCGCTTTTGAAACACGTTTTATGCAAACATATGATTTTGAACAGTTATGATATGCAATAAAACAGTAAAGAACACAAGCGATTTGACGTGGTTCGGATACGCAAGATCCTACGTCCACGGTCCTGACAATGGCAGGATAACTTGTTGATTATACTGAGCAAGCCTCAGCAGGTATCTGTGCACTGGACAGATCCTTCTAAGTTATAGTCCTTAGCGACTTTACAATTCAAACCGAAGTTCGAAAGGGATGGAATAATCTCCAACTAAGAAGGAGTTCTTACAATAAGAACAATTCACAGAAAGTGAACTCCTTCGAATCTAAGCTATAAATATGGCAATGAGCTTAGTCTAGAGAAGAGAGGGATCTAAATACTCTAGAGTGAAGAACTAAGAATATTCTAAGAAAGCAAGTTCTTCTCTGGATAATCTTTGAGTTTACTAGAGTGTTCAAAGCTTGAGCGTTTTTCCCTTTTTTTTTTATTCCGTGGATGGAGCTTCGAATTTCTTCTCTATTTATAGTTGTGAGCTATGGCAGATGTCCGTTGGAGACGACGATGCCACGTGTCATAAGCTTCCAAAGAAAACGGCCATAATTTCGAATTTGTTGCAGTAGGGCAGTTAATTACTGTACATGAGAGCAGCTTTACTATATAGAGCAGATATGGTGCTGTCGGCTTCTCATTGGTCGAGGTTTGTGGTTGGTGAGAATGTGTCAGAGTCAAAGTTGACTATTCAAACAACCTCGTAAGATCTTCTGCTGAACTTCGAAAAGACTTGTGCGACTGGGTCGTTTTCTGTCGGACACAGTAGACTAGATAAGTCTATCTTCTTCGACTGAGTCGGCTGACAAGGAATACATCTACTAAGTAGGTCAGCTGGCGACTGCGAAGGTACTGAGCTTTGCATATGTTCTTCTGCTGATGGCTTATCAGTTGATGGGTTGTCTCCTACTGAGGTGAAGATCAGCTGCTGGCTGAAGAACGCAAGCTCTTACAAAGATGACGTGAGGTTCTGGAAAGTAACTTCGTCAAAAGATCAGTCCAACTGTTTACCCCGTACAGGACTTAGACAAAAGATAATAAAAATAAACAAGTCTAACCTATACATCATCTAATCCTATAGACACACTGCACGACTGATATCAGCTGGGTTTTGGGATCTTCAATTCCATAGTACTACTATGATTTCCCCCAATATTCTTTTAACCACTAGACAGCTGAGTATCATCTACTGACTCATAACCCAACAAGAACATTAATAGTTTTGTCAGTAATAACAGAATTATCGTTATTCAAGCATCCAATTGCACGATCAAACTGCTCGCACATTCGATGACCAACATTGGCTCTTATGTTCTCCTTACTGTCCCTATTTCTTCTTGGCCTCTAGCTAGATTTACTTGAACTGATTGGAGTGTCTCCTATATCTTCATATTCTTCAGTTTCTGCACTTAAATTCTAAACTTATTCATCCATTATTTGTGTGCTCATTGTACTATTTAATTATTTCAGGTCTTCCCCAATCACCTCCTACGTTCTCAGATGGTGTCCATGCATTATTTCCAGTTGCCACAACATTCTTAAATAGGATCTCCATATCAGACAAGTTTCATAATCCATTATATTTGAACTTCGCAACCTAGGGCATTCCTGAAATAAAAGAAATAATTATATATGTTAAACATTAATTATCTTATCAAATAAACATAATTACATTACTCCATATAAATTTACCTTAATTTTAGTTATCCACCAATTCACTTGCTTAAATGATTTGCCTTAAATTGTCCCATCCAAGATCAGTCTCTGTACCAACAAATTTTGCCCATAGTTTTCAATCTCCTCTTAGAAGATCTCATTTATTTTTAAATTGCTGGATTCCATAAGATAACCCAATCTATTTATTTGAATCAGTTGTCAAATTGTTTTACCCTATCTTATTAAAATGAGTGTGTGGTTTGTCACCTGTGCATACTTGAGTAATGCAAGCATTGATAAATATGTCCCAATTTTATCATTATAATAAGCCTTAAATTGTTTAAAACTGTCATCTTTATTTCCATTATCTTGACATTCCATTGAAGCCATTTCTGGAGCTACTTGAACATAATATAACAAAAAAATACAAGGCACATTAAAATAAAATACTCATAAAAAAAAGGTTCTCCTACTTAGCATAATCAGCATCGTAACGTCTATTCTACTCACCATTGCATGACAAAATCACTTTTAGCATGATTACAAAATGATTGTGGATTGTATACCGAGACAGAGACACTTAACTAAGAGAATTCTCTTTGGGCCACTTAATATGGCGCGTAGTTTTGTGCTGTAGACTGTAGATATTTCTTTTCCAGCTCCAAACCCAATTATCAGCTCGTGGGCTGACGATCACAATGAGAACTTATCAAACAAATGTTTCTTCAGTGCTCGGTTCATGATTTTCTTGGCCATGGTTGTCTTTTTCCACAAATCCCTATCATATTCACATCCACATCCACACGACTCAATGTTTCCATGTTGTCTTCCTAGATATGTCTCCTTGATTCAAACTGGAACAACTTGAGTTGCTGCTGGGATATAATACTAAATTTGATCAGCCGTTCTCTTAGCTCTCTTGCTAAGATAGAAACGAGCTGCCACTTTCAACATCATTTGGAATTCCATCATCTCCTCGGAATTTATTAACCAAGTCTCAACTTCAGGAAGGACTTGTAGATTATCCTTTGCTCTGTCAGCTTGCATCTGCAGCCCCTTGGTTGTAGGTTCTAAATATTGTTGTTGAAGCAACAGAGATAGTCGAATTGGTGCAACGACGACTTCTATAGCTGGTCCCAGAAAACCTGCCACCAGCTCTGCCATTCCCTACAATCTTCTTTCAATGTTTTGGTTCCAAATTAATGAGAAAGGTTATATAGAGAAGCAGGATGAAATATCTAAGGGAAATGACCTTCCATTTCTGTAATTAGATGATCATATATAAGTCAATGTCCCAATCATATCTCAGTTGCTAGTATATAGCATACACTAAAGACAATCAATATGTATACAATATACTATTATTAAAAAAAAGTTGGTCCCATTTTCCACGTTACATATTCATCTCAGTCAAACAACTTATTATTAAATATACTAGAGAGCTCGCAAGTTGGCTAATTGTGATCCATGCCTCCATCAAGCTCAAACTCAATCAGTTTCACCATAGAAAAATGGCCAAAATCAAGACGAGAACCGACGATCTTTTTAGCCACATGAAACATGCTTTCTAAAGCGCTTAAAGAATCAGAACCAAATCTAGGATTGGAAGAACAAGCCTCAGGGATGCAGATATATGCACCACAGATTCATGGTCTTACTTCACATATTCTGTTGCCCAAGCAGCAATGCCTCCACCAACGCATCAGGACCAAACTGAAATAAGGCAGCATGTGGTAAGTACTTTGTTCGTTCCAGAATGTGTAGCCATCAACTCCATAACATTCACCATAAGATATAGAGGATAACCTGTATATCCATTAAGATGCAAACTGTAATGTCAATTTAACAGGATAGAAATATGAGTGTATGACAATCTTTTCATAGCAACAACTTTGAAGGTCTAGTCATACGCCATTGAGTATTTCCTTCTCCATGTTAAAGCATAATCCTGCACATGAACACAAATTTTACTTTCCAATGGGACATTTTATGTAAGAGCCAACGCACAAATACTTAAATTACAGAATTCAAAACTGTTAACAGTATCATGAACCGACATGGAAAATAATATGAAGCAACAACTTCTGCATTTGTGTAGTAATTTGATTGCTCTGATATGTACGCCATGGTATCATCATGGATAGACAATACAATATCACAGGCACACTCTGCAGGCCTAGTGCTCAAGCACACTTTTCCACATTCCTGAGAACTTGGACACCAACGTATCTGAAGATTCTGCAATAGAAATCATAGGACAGAGGATCAAGAACAGAAAAAGGCCAATGACACAAATGAAATTTCTCACTCAGACAAAAGTACTCATCATACATATATAGAAACCATGCAAGGATACTTCAATTCAGCAATGTCTTATTCACCAAACCCCGGGAGCATACAACTATGTTTCAATAGGACGAAGCAAGAAAAGAAAAAGTGATACACATAAGGTAGTTGAGAGGAAAGGAGCTGTCTAATGTACATAGATATCAAATATGCTCATTGGCTGTAAGTTGAATAAGCATAATAAGGATGATCCCTAGAAAAGAGAAGTAAACAAACACGACCTTACAGTAGGCAGGATAACCATCAGAATCTTGCACCAAACAGATATGACTAGAAATTTTATTACCTTCAGTATCTTCAGGGGTGGATGCATGGCATAGCTCTAAACCTTCAGTCTTGGCTAGTGTGTCCAGCATGTAACCCACAAAATGATAGGCTTCCGTACTAGTAACATCACAAGCTTCTTGGAGCTCAAGGTATTTATTAACTGACCTGCTCGGTTCATGGACAATATCTGTTGCTTCAGAAAACTCATTTTTAGTTGTTGAAGGAGAGCTAGTTTCCTCACTTTTCATTTCATTGTAGATTGATTTTCCGGCAGGAGAGTAAGAAAGACAAAACATACTTGGTCTAGTTGTCACTTTCATAGAATCCGAGTAAGCTGGTCCAAATTCCTGTTTTGTATATCCTGATGGGTACTCTTTCCCCAAGGATTGACTATTAAGTACTTTTGAGTCATGATAGGATGGGGACTGAAATATCTCATTTGAATTCATTTTGCTGAGATGCATAGACACTGAATCCATATTTGATCTCCCCTTTGCAGAAAGGGGTGAACAACCATCTCTTTTACTAGTTGATACTGGTGAATTGAACTCTACAGGGTTTGTCTCCCCAATACTTCTGTTTGGTCATACGAACTATTCGAACGAAATTCAAAATGCTGAGAATTGTCCTCCATTATCTGACCATCATCCAAAACAAACAGCGCATCACTTTCATCAAAATCTTCCATGTAAGCAAGAGCATACTCTTCATCAAATTCATGTTCTGGAAGCAAGTTTGCCACAACTTCTTTGGCTTGAGCACTAAGATTCAAGACATGTTGTATCTCTTTCTCTATTTCATCTTTCATCAATTCTTTAGAAGATGAAAAACCTCTGGAGGAAGAACTTTTTTTAGGAGACCAACGTTGAGCTCTACTGTTTATAAAGTCAAGAGTTTCTATCAAGAAATCAGGAACACTGTCCATATCGCTGCACTCGTATAGGTAGTCAATCAATAAATTCCGTACTGTCATGCGCAAACTTCGCACAGACAATTCAAAATTAGGATCCAAGAAAAGCTGCACTTTTCTCAATTCTATCAAGCTTACTTTCTTTGGTTCATTTAGTAAGTGAATAGCTTTAGCTATATCATTCTGTAGTGCCTCCATCTCTGGTGAAAATCTTCTGAAGTCCCAAACATCTGGATAATTCATTATTAGCTTTAGTGTTAAGCCTGCAACCCCCAATGCTCCATCCAATTGTTCTGCAGGTTCATCCACTGTACCAATGTCTGATAGCATTTTCATGCACTGTTTCCTCACTACATTGATTAACTCACCCTGAACCCGTCCAGATTTTGGGGTTTGTAAAGAAGGGATGTACCCTTTAACTCCTTTGAGCCTCCTTTGCATTGCCCGCAGTGTTCTAGAAGGGAAGTCCTCAAGCCCATTGAGTACCTTGAGTGCAGCTGTGTGATAGGATTGAGAAGCAGTATAGTGCACCATATGATGTCCACGAAAATTAGTTGGATCCTTCAATAGTAGTGAACATCTTCTCAGTTTTGCTTCGGAAATATCATTTTTCTCCGCAATAACTTTTGGAAGCAATTCTCTGATTGTTCTTTTCATTGTCAGATTCGTCTTATCAAATTTAACCAACTCCCCAGTGAGAATCTTATTGAAAGAACATAAGCCTTTATTAGTCATAGCATCCAGCAGGTAAGATATATTTTGAAAACCATCACATGAATTACGCTCTGTTATTTCCTCTTTAACACAAGCAGGCTGCTCTAGGCAGTTAAAAGCTCCCAACGCCATCTCAATACAAGTCCTGATGTCCTCAAAGCTAACCTGCTCTCAAGGCAAGAAAAATGGAGATAAAGAACAATGGCCTTAATATGCATCAAAGCAACCATATTATGAGAAAATTGTCAACTAGTCCATAATGGGTTATGATGTCTAAAACTCCAAAGAATATACAAGTTGATGCTGCATTATTGTTGTCGTTAGCACTTACCAAATCTAAATATACAATATGTTGGAAGCCATTTTATTAGAAAGCTTAGAACTTTTAAACAAGTACAACAGAGCAGGTGGTAAAATACTCACATCTTCTCTAAGGAATGACTCGGGCATTATCCTGAGAAGTGCAAACAGAAAAGGAGAAGTAAGGAATTTATTTCCACCCAAAAATGCTCAAACAAACAAGTGACATAAGAAAATAGTTTGAAAGAGGATAAAAAAACATATACCTAGCAGTGCAATGTAAAATTCCTTTGCATGTCTATGTTAGGAGCAAAAAGGATACATTTAGAAATAACCTTGCCTTGAACTTGAATTGTTATTACGGTGGAGAATGAAACAGTTATTGCCAGTGTTATTCATTTTTGGGTTTTGTAGGTTATTTTCAAATTATTATTGATTAGGTTTCAGTCCAAAATATGGAGGATATCTTTTGGGACCTACTGTCAGTTTCGCTGGATACTTTTTAAATGAACGAGTTTTCCGAATACTATGAATGTAGGGACCATTTCCTCTCAGACAACAGAAAATGTTCAATGATGCAACCAATTAAGCTCTAACCAAAACACTAAGCCTTCTAACATGCACTGATGCACTACCAGCCTTCATACTTATTTCCAAGGAAATGCAGTGGGAAATGGATATACTACAAGCTAACACAATTTGCACTGTTTATCAAACAATACTGTCTTTGACATATTTTAACACAACAAGCCTAAAATTTAAAGTTCCAAATCTACAGAACCATCCTGTGTGGAATTATTCTGACCAATTTCAGAAGATGCTTTCATAATTTCTATCAGATAAATTTACCAGATCTTGACAAGGAACTTCAAGAAAAATACAAGAAACTTGATCAGAGGACCATAGATAACCATATTGTTTCATCCTCAACATTACATAAACACAATCTATGAAAACCAATAAGCTATTAATTTTACAAAACATGAACCACATGTTATAACAACCATAGACTGATCGAAGAATCCATGGGTGCTTCACTAAAATAATATGACTAATCAATAACCAACCTATCTAACCACACTCATAACAACCATAGACTGAGCGGAGAATCCGTGGGTGTTTTCACTAAAATAATATGACTAATCAGTAACCAACCTATCTACACAGACCACAGACAAATAACAAATTAATAACTACTGGTGAAAAAGATGAAATTACATTAAAAATCAAAACACACGCACTTGAAACTTATACATACTTATTATTGGGAGGCAACAAGTCCTCTATCCTCTTTTGCTCCTTTTCGGATAATGGTAAATCCATCAACCACCTATCAAATAATTTTTCAACATGAAGACAGATTAAAAAATTCAATTAAGGAGTTAGAAGAAAATAGAAATTGAGAAAATATGTCACCGGCGATTGAGCCTCATAATAGACTCGTGCTCCCTAAGTTGATTCGTTAGTACTTTGATATCTTTACTATGCCATTCTTGCTTTAGTACTCCCACAAAATCCCAAGCCATACTGTTGAACATTTTTTAGAAAAATCATATTAGTAATGAAATATAATGGAACACATTAGGTCAAAGTGCAGCAAAATGTCAGAGATGTGCATTCTTTCTTACGGATTTCGATGTGAAGGAGAACAAAACTGATCTGTCTATGCAAGTAGAAACACTTCCAACAGTTTTTACATATTTCTAATGTATTATTTTACTAAAACACTATATAACACCCATTAACATTACGTATTATGTATATAAATATATACTAGCACATTGTTTAACCGGCCCCGCACGGGGTTGTGATCATGCCCTACATATTTGTAATTTTCGTGTATTTGTCTAGATAATGTAAGAAAAATTAAAAATTATTACATCATTTTCATCATAATATAATATATATCCTCTGTTTAAAACATTATTCTCATTTCTTGAACCGTATGTAAGTATTTTTACGAGATAGAAGTCGAATTTTTTTAGTTCGAAGATAACATCACATTAATGAAATAGGGAACTTTCTCATACGTTAGAAAATACTACTCCCTCCGTCTCGGATGAAATGTCTTGTTTCTTTTCGGTCCCCTAATTTATGCGTTAGACAGTTGCATTCATCCTCGTGCATGGGAAATCTGAACATAAACAAAACTGAAAGAAAAGAAATAGCAGAAGAGGCCAACTTTATACAGCAAGAACAGCATTTGTTCTTTCTTCAATCCAATACCAACATCCTGGCTACGAGATCAAAAAACCAAACTAAAAATTCAATCCCATTTGTGCAAAAAATAACAAACTAATGAGACTTAAAAACTTAAAGAACCAAAAAAATATCCAAACACGAGTGCCATATGTCAGAATCTTTTGCCAAGGATTATGCCAAATAAAACTGAGAGAAGAGCCATATTTCAGTATCTTATTTACAATCTTAATGTTTAAGATAGCTTATAAATTTGAATATTTTACCATAATATATGAACACAACAGATTAATTAACTTGTTCAAAGCTTTCGTGTTGGAAAATATCCTTTAAAAATCTACTTACAAGTATGAAGTATTGGAATCGTAGCTATTTCTCATCCAAAAATTGGAGTTTCAATATCTTCAAGTAAACCCTGTTGGTAATAGCTAGGGCTATCTAGCTAATATTTCATTGATTAAGCTTTAACTGACAGATGAGATAATCTTGACAGGCAAGAAAAGCTAGATTTACTGAAAGACAAATTAGGAGGTGTAAGTATGGAAACTTAGTTACAATTTCTAAAGATCCCTCACTCCCTACAAGCATTGACTGCATTGCGGTAGGTCCAACAAGATATGCTTCACCTACAAAGATCAAGCATCATTTTAGCTATGATCAAATCCAGGAAGAACAACTCATCAAATGAAGTTTGTACCGTGCCGATATTTGATGTATGATTTTAACAAACAATTCAGCAACGGAAGAGCTAATGTATATTACGATGACATACATGAACAACACCATATCAATATGTTCATCAAGCTTTAAAAGAGCATCATATACAGCTTAGTACAAGAAAATTATATCACAGAAAACAACAGAACATTATTGGGAAAAATTGAATGAGGAAAAAGGACAAACAAGAAAAAGACCAAGAATGAGCCCCTAGTAGAGAGCTTACGACCTCTCTTCTCTCAGTACGGTGGTTAGAGCATCTATGATACAGCAGATGAAAAAGTTAAAAAGTTATCAAGTGAAAATTGAAAAGCTGATGATGCTACGTTGTGAAAAATTGAGCAAAAGGCAATTGTTGCAGACGCACAAGCAAGGTTAACATATCCACTAGAGTAGCAAAAAAAATTAATAGATACAAAGACAGAAGCAGCCACCAAAGAATAAATTTCACAACTAGTTTCTCACCCAAGCGCCAAACTCAGAGCAGAAAAGCATGAAAATAAACGAAGCCGGTCTTTCAAGTAAAAACACTCAGAACAAAGAAATAGGGAAACGGCGCACCTTTTAGAATTTGAGGACTTCAGAAACTTCTTTGCTAAACCAGTTTCACGCAGCCCATAAGAATATAGTAGAACCGACGCTATAGAGGCGAAATCAAGAGAAGCGTGGCTATCCAAGCACATGAAAAAGATGAAGAATCAGGAATCTGCTACTAATAATTTCCACAAATCGAACTGTAATTGGCACTCAGTATAGGGACAACTTATTGAGAATGCTTGATTTTTGCAGCAACCAATCGCCAAGGCCTTCACCAACTAGAGGGCAGAAGAAGCGGCGTGTGGGTTTTTCTCAAAAGTAGGGGTGTGAAGCAGCTTACGGAGAGGGAAGATTGAATGTCGGCAAAACGTTGGGAGAAGGGGCTCCGAATATGGTTGTGAACATCAAATTTTAGGTGGAATGGGTGAGAGGATAGGATAGAGGAGCAGGGTGAGTTGCTGTGGCGGTGGATTTGGAGCAGGCGGAGTGAGAACCGGTGGAGGTGCCGAGAGTCAAGAATAGCTGCTAGTAGAGATCCTGATGTAAACTGGTTCGATGGACTGGAAAATACAACAGAAAATACGAAAACTACAGGAATAAATCCTGTCCCAAAACAAGAGAGCCGCTCTTGCCCCTTTTCCCGTAGGAACCCTAACAAAATATTTTTCTTCCTCCCTCACACACAAGTAATCCCCTATTTATACTTATCATAACTAAACCCTAATACATAACAACTAAGGCCCATTAATTAATTAATCCTAAACTAGGCCCATAGAGCCCATACACTTAAATAATATGTGTCCTGCTTCATAACAATTGCCGCCCCTTCAAAACGGCCTTGTCCCCAAGGCCGGATCCAAAAAAATTGAATTGCAATCGTCGACAGAATCATCCTCAAAGCACTTGAATTTCGCCCAAATTCTCCAAACTCCACAACAAGATAAGTGACAAGCCTTTCCTCCAACATATTTAATTCTTCTCGTGATATGCAACAGAATAATTCCAATGGTATCAATAGAGTAGGCATCTTTTTTCCACCTTTTCCCACTTTTTCCCAACTTTTCTAACTTTTCCCAAGATTGGTGGTCCCAATTTGAATTCTTGATGCGTGTAGCATCATTATGGCAGACAACACCCTCAAACAAAGATATTGCTTTGGAATTGTCTTCATCCTTCACCTTCTTCAATATATCTTTGAAGCCCAATTCTCTACGGATTTGCTCGCGAAGGCCGGCAAAGAAGAATGCAATCAAGTGGGCCACCACTAGACTCTGGATCCTTCTTCAAATCAGCCAGTATTTCAGCATAGCTTTGGGCCAACTTCTCAGCTCTGGCGGAAGCATCTGAATTAGTGTCACTGCTCTCAGCACTTGGGATATTTTCCTGTACGCCTTCCACGCCCGTGGTACCTGCAACTCTCTTTGAAAGAAGGGGCAATTCGGACATCGAGGAGTTAGAAACAACAACTTCCACAATGAAATGCACCGAACCACTTTGTGCATCGCCCTTCCCCGTCTCACTAAATCGCTGGAGGAATGCCTGTACCAATTCCTCCCACGTAAAAACCTCTTTCTCACACTTAAACCAACGAAACCAATTTAACGCTAAACCCTCCATAGCTCCCCTCACCATTTTCAGTTTTTGTGCCTCCGACGTACCATGGATCTTGAATAGTTGTTCAGCCCGAGTAAGCCACCCCCGCGGATCTTTTCCGTTAAACACGGGCAACGGCGGTGTTACCTTTTCCGGCTTCCCCATTAGATCCTCGGTCTCCGCGTGAGATCCGTCATTCGTACCCGACGATTTTCCACCTCCCCGCTGATTCACTTTCTCTATCAATACTGCCAATTGCGCTTCCAGTTTGTTGAACTTTTCACGCACGAAATGTTTCTCCTCCGAAAGTATCCCCAGCGTTTCTTCCATTCCCGACAGCTTGTCCTCAACCACGCTCATCCGTGATTCCATGTCCATGGTTTTGGTATTCACCATCGAACCCCCAAAGATCCACGTTCACCGCACCAATTGATGTAAACTGGTTCGATGGACTGGAAAAATACAACAGAAAATACGAAAACTACAGGAATAAATCCTGTCCCAAAACAAGAGAGCCGCTCTTGCCCCTTTTCCCGTAGGAACCCTAACAAAATATTTTTCTTCCTCCCTCACACACAAGTAATCCCCTATTTATACTTATCATAACTAAGCCCTAACACATAACAACTAAGGCCCATTAATTAATTAATCCTAAACTAGGCCCATAGAGCCCATACACTTAAATAATATGTGTCCTGCTTCATAACAGATCCAAATACAAGTGGCCTCAAATTTTGACAGAAGGATTCTGAAGCGGTGCGTCAATTTTTTAGAAAAGAAGAGAGAAAGGCGACTGGAATTTTCATAGAAGGGCCTAGGGTTTTGCACAAAAGCGGAGGTCTTCCTGGGAAGGAATATGCTGTATTGTTGAGTGAATTTTGAGTTTGAAAAATGTAAGTTTTATACATAGATAACATCTTAATTTTTTTTTTTACTAGATCAGTATAACATTTGAAGTCATGGTATCTTGAGAGCATTTGAGGAAAAAATAATTGAAGAAGAAGCATGATAAGATGAAGCGAAGAAAAGGAAAAAATTACTAGGGGTGGGAATCGGTCCATTATCGGTGCTGCCAGCACTGATCGTCAGTTAACCGGTGCCGAAAAATGCGTAAAAGCCGGAACTGCTGCCGCTGCTATACAGTATCTCGGTTAACCGCCTACCGGCATCGGTATAACAGGCGGTTTTTGGTTAACAGGGATACCGTCTGAGTGCATGAATTCAGCGCTCAATCAGCGGCGGCACCGGCAAAACCGTGTTAATGCCGAACCGCCTACCGAAGTTTTAATGTGTGCAGACAGTGCAGTCCAGTTCCAGAGAGGCAGAACAGAACAGAACTTAACTTAGTGCAGCAACAAGCAGTTCTGAGGCAGAACAAACAACATAACACATCAAAGTCACAAACAAAGTCGAATTCAGATTCATTCAGATACATCATTCATCAAAAGTACATTACCAAAGGTCCAAAGTCACAAACGCCTCAAACAAAGTCACAACACAAAGTATCAAGTCATCATTCATCAACCAGCAACATTCATAAATAATAAGTAAAGTAGAGAGCATTAAGAGATTAAGAAAAAAATGAGCAGAAACTGAGATTAATACTAATTAGGGTTTAGGACTTTAGGGACCTTGGCAATTAGGGGGTCGACGAAACTCGAACAACAGCAAAAATTCAAGATTAAAGAATCAAAATTGGGTCTTACCTGGAGCTGGAGGCGAAAAACGCCTCAAACCTTTTACTCCTTGAGTTGAGTCTTTGTGCAGAAATCGGACCCGAACCGTCCTCACTCCTCAGTGTCCGGCCTCCGGCGCTCGTTCTCGGTTCTCCGTCTCCGGCGTCGCCCTGCCCGCGCCCCTTCAATCGAATTTTCTTGTGAAGTCAGAGGTAAGGAAGGGAACGAAACGGGGAGAGTGGAGGAGTTGAACTCACTTCTTTCATTTTGATTTTCGAATTCTTTGAAGTCAATAAGTCAAGTAATAATAACAATAAAATAGTAAATTAATATCTAAAGAACTAATAATAATAATAATAATAGTACTATAATACTAAAATATACAAATAGTAATAGTAATAGTAATAATAATAATACAGAGGTATTCGGCTTTTTCGCCCTAACTGTCTGGTTTTATCGTTACTACACTGCCGGCGGAAAATGGAACCGACTTCCAAATCGATTACCGAACTTTGGTAGATTGGTTAATGTAAATTGTTTGATAACAGTTAAAATAGAGACTGGCGATATTAATTCTCACCCCAAAACATACTACAAACTAACGATTGAGTAGACAGAACCAATGAGGAATGTGATTCTACACAAGAAAATACAAGAATATAGTAGAAGATACTAAACCATGGATGACTCAATCGGCAAACTATTGTCCTGTAAATTGTAATTTGCTAGACATAGAATTTAAAGCTCCCATGTCAAACTCCATGGCGAAGCATAGATCAATTAGTTGAAATACAAAACCCCAACCGACTGACTGTTTTAATCCGATTAGAATCACCAAACAAAACTTAAGTTTTATTCTCAATCAACTACTCATGAACTAATCAACAATAAATTATAAGAAGCATAACTACCGCATAAACATCTAAACAAAATCATAAAACTCCAAATTAACTTAATTGATCTCCGATAATCATCAATACCTAGTCAAATTTGTTGTTGAGTTGAAGCATGAATTTTGAGTTGGTTGTTGGTCGTACTAAGTTGATTTTGGAATCAACAAAAGATTGAATTGTACATAATAATAAGCCAATAATAGTGCATCTACAATGATGGTTACCAAAATCAGTAGATCAGCAGTTCACACTCACTGAAAAAATGGTTAATTTGTGAAATAGGAAGAGGGGCACTAGCCTGTCTATGGAGATTACGGAAAATCTTAATTTTTTATCTAATTTTTTCAAATTTTATTGTTTAGTCATTAAAATGTATATATGCATTCCAGAAATTATAAACTTCACAAAAACTTCTTTATTTCTTTATTTCACAAATTTTACTACCATTCTAGTTGCATTTTTGTTTCATACATTTTTTTTTCATTCATTTTTTCATTTTTTTTTATTTAGCGAAAATATTGTTCGATATTTTAATTATTTTCAATTTAATTTTTTTATACTTTTTTTTTAAAAAAATTGTTTAACATTTTTTTAATTATTTTTAATTTTAGTTTTTCGTTTCTTTAATGTTTTTAAAATTAATTTTATTTTCTTTTTCCTATTTTTAATTAACGACGGTCGTGTCATTTGCAGTGAACAAAAGTGTCATTTGCTTCGAAGAAAAATGTCATTTGTAGATCATTTGCTTTGGAACAAAAGTGTCATTTGTTTTTAATAAAGTGTCATTTGTAAAGTACTACTCCCTCCGTCCCATGATTCTTGTAACATTTCTTTTCGGCGCGGTATTTTAGGAGAGTTGTTGGTTGTGAGTAGAGATGTGGGACCCTCAAAAAAAGTGTGTAATAATTATCCATTTTAGGAAATGTTACAAGAATGGTGGGACATCCCAAAAAGGAAAATGTTACAAGAATTGTGGGACGGAGGGAGTATTATTTATTGATTATCAAGTATTTTTGAAACAAATGTAATTTGTTTCTAAAAAATTGTCATGTGTATATGAAATAAGTGTCTATGAATGAGTGTGTTATTTATCTCAAAGTGAAGTAAAGTGTCAATCAGAATTAAGGAACGTGTCACTTTAATCTAATAATTATTTAGTCAACAAAATATGATCAACATACAATAACCATAAATGTTACTCAAAGTGTCAGTCGTAATAAACAAAAGTGTCTTTTGTATTGGAGGAGAGTGTCACATTCTCATATAGTGCCATTTATAATAAATAAATGTGTCAATTGCAACGAACAAATGTGTCATTTATTTCGAAGTGTCAATTATTTTGAATAATAGTGTTTTTTTATGCATGAATACAAAAACAGACCAATTAAGAGAAGCTACAATCTACCTGTACAAAATTCTTTGAAAATATGTGAAAGAATTTTGTATACTAACAAGGAATCTGCTTGGTGAACCACTTCATAACGGACAAGCACAATTCTACCAAGGAATCTTGTAAACTAATAATGAATCTGTTAATTCTACCACCAACGTCACGAACAATCAATATTCACTCAAATTTCAGCAACGATTTTGATTCAGTTGATCGAATTAACTTCAATTCAATACATACACTCTGCGAAAATTTGCATGTATGGTGTCACACACACACACACACACACACACACACACAGAGAGAGAGAGAGAGAGAGAGAGAGAGACGCAACAATTTGGCGAAGTACTATCCCGACGGCGACGTCTCGCGGTGGAATACAGGAAAAATCCGAACAACGAAGAATGAGAGAGCGGAGGTAGAGAGAGGAGGCGGAGAAGCGAGAGAGAGAGAGAGAGAGAGAGAGAGAGAGAGAGAGAGAGAGAGAGAGAGAAAATGAGCAGAGGCACAGAATGAGAGAGATAGAGTAGGGTTGTATTTCATTTTTTATTAATGAAGGTCAGCGCCGAGTAAATTGGCAAAATGGATCTTCCGTGCGACCCGAATGTACATACACCTGGCGCACTGAAGTGTGTCTCATTTTACTATTAGTCACAAAATGTATATCTGCAGTTTGGATCCGCATGCGATGATGTCAGCATCATTATTTCATTTTTTATTTTTTATTTATTTTTATTAAGGACAGGCGTGTCATTTTCGTTTTTAACGTATGCTACCATCACTGACGAAAGTGTCATTTGTTGAGTATTACTCTAGTTATTCAAGACAGTAGACATAGGATTTTGCACATTCGAACCACTTTAAAAAATGCATGTGCATTTACTATTTTATTGATTTACTATTCATTCTGCATAAAATCGATTTGCAAAATTTATAAGTCAGATTTTCAGTAAAACTGAATACACGCACAAGCATAACTTAAACAGTTTTCAGTAAAAAACGTTTTTCAAACAAGAGACAATAAAATCGGCATACACAATATGCATTATATTCTTGTACTGAGTTTTATTGTCAACTGGCTGAAGTTAATAGACGGTGTTCAGTATCCTGAATCATTCTGCCTAAGCGACCAGAAATCTAATTTGGCAAGGTGAATTGTAACTGAATCGTTCAACAAGCTGACTTGGCGAACTGACTTTCACGTTTGAGTTAAAACTTGGACTCAGGTGTATTCACCTCCCCCCACGCCTCCCCTCCCAACGCACACACTTGAAGACTCGTCTCTGGACCGACAATTGTTTATTATAATTTTTTTCATTTTTTTACAAAAGTTCACTTATTTTAAGGGCGGGTGTGTCATTTGTTGCTAACATAAGTGTTATTTATTGAGTATCAAATAAAAGTATCATTTTCGTTTTGAACACCTTTTACCATCAATTACGGAAGTGTCATTTGTAGTGTATCGTTTGTAACGCCCCAATTCTCGTAACAAAGAGGGCATTTCATGGAATTGGGGCGTTATGAACACCCAGTAATACCCGGTGCCACCTTTTACCTTTAAAAACATCTCATGGAATGGAATCATCACGTTCGACCATGAGCTCGCTATGAACACCCAGTAATACCCCTCGAAGTCGTTGTTGGCGTCGGTGAGTCCGGCGGACCTCGCCATTTAGTTCAAAGTTCTGATGGTCAGGATTATGTCCAGCAACAAGAACGTTAACACCGCCTCCCAGAGATGCCATTTTCATGGCCTTGAAGCTCGGATCGCCACCCATGCCCCCTCTTTGGAGGTCCACCACATTGCTTGAAGTAGTTGTAGACGACATCTCCCACCGACGTCCTCGAAAACGCGGTGATGTTGATGTCTCTGATCTATGAGAACGTCGTGACAAACATGATTCCATAGATCATCGCTCCCTTAACGTTTTCCATCAAACAGTAAGAGATAATTACGAGACCCACCGCGCCGAGCAATAGTGTGGCCTTCTCCAAGCTAGACTTCACTCGAGACCGTGGCACCGAGGATGAAGGATGAGTTGTAACTGATGAGACCGACGTCTTGATTTTTCTGCAACCCAATGAAGGCAAGAAACATCATGCCAACGGAGAAGGAGATTCTCACTGTTAGAGCTCATTATTATGTCCCACGTCGACTTGGTGAAGATCTTGTCTCTTCTATATAAGGTTAGATATCTCTTCCCCTTACAAAGCCTTTTAAGGGGAATGTGACCTAATTTATCATGGTATCAAACGAATAGGACAATTAAATCAAATTTCTTTAACCCTAGCCGTCACCCTTTTTCTTGCTTCTCTTCCATGGCTTCTTCTATCTCTTCTTGCAGTTCATGCCCTGATAAACTTGACTCTTCTATTTTTCATCCTAATACTCACAAGTTGGACTCCACCAATTTTCTAATACGGAAATCGCCAATTCTATAAGTCCTTCATTCTCATCGTCTCATATCTTTCATTGACGGAACCTCTCTACCCCCTTCTAAAACCCTCATAGATAATAACGGAAAAGAAGTCTCCAATCCTCCCTTTGATGATTGGTATGTCATAGATCAGCATGTTGTTTCTTACCTTCAGTCCACATTAACGCAAGAGGCGATGGTTGTAGTTCACGGGTGTTTCCACCTCTCGGGACACCTGGTTGTTTCTGTAAGCACACTCAAAAACAAATCCAAGACTCGTAAGATTTGATTAAAGGATGATTTGCAATCTCTAAAGTGTGGTACTAGTTCTGTTTCTGATTATTCTCGAACTTTTAAGTCTTTGTGCGACCATTTAGCTGCCATTGGTTGTTCAATTTATGAATTTGAAAAAGCTCACTGGTTCTTGAGGGATTTAGGCCCTCGTTTCGCCACCTTCTCCACTGCTTTCAGGTGCAGCCCATTCTCCCTTCTCTCTCTGAGTTAATTTTAAAAGAAGAAAGTCATGAGTTTTTTCATAGTTCTAAGGATGATTCTCCAGCTCTTGCTGCCTTTTACAGTCACAATCCAGGATCCTCTAATCCAGGAAATGGTGGAAATCATGGTGGTAATGGAGGACATGGTGGTGGTTTTTCTAGTAAATCGTTAACTCCTCATGATGGAGCTCGAGGGGGTAATCATGGTAATGGTGGTCAACGTAGTTATCCTAATACTCGAGGCCCTCGTCCCTACAATCCCAGATGTCAGATTTGCTAATTTTTTGGTCATGAAGCTAGTAAATGTTGTTATCGTTATGACTGATCCTCTCAATCTGTGGCAAATTTTGCGGAATCCTTTGATGCTTCATGCTCGTTAGCTTCCAGTGAAGCTTTAGATTGGTATGTCTATAGTGGAGCTTCTTCTCACATGACTCCAGATTCTTCTCAGCTAAATGCTCTCACTCCCTATTGTGGTAAGAATCGAGTTGTTGTTGGTAATAGCAACATACTTAATATTTCTCACACTAGTTCTTATAATATAATGCCTGATCTTAAGTTACTTAATGCTCTTGTTGTTCCTCAATTAACACATAATTTTTAATCTGCTAGTCGCCTTACTCATGATTCTCCAGTCGATTTGCTTTTCTCTAATAAAAAAATTGTTATTTAGAACCGACAAACAAAGAAGTCCAATAGCCAGCGGTCACTTCTGGCTAACATCAAGAAATCTAGTACTCATGGTCCCTTTAAAATTGTGGCATGCTCGTTTAGGCCATGTTGGCCGTAATGTTATTTCTACTTTAAGTAGTAAGGGCCTTTTGTCAGTCACTTCTGTATTACCTACTCCTAGATTATGTTCTATTTGGTGAGCTGTGCGCGGAGGTCAAAGGTAGAGATGATTAAAATGATGACGTCCTCTATGAAAACAACGTCTAATGCGCTTTTATAGGATACATCGTCGAAATCGTGGAAGTTGATGAGAGTTTATGCAAAATAGGCGCTGGTACCGACTCCCAACACCAACCAAACACAGACTTGGGTGGTTGTCCATGTAGAAGCAGCCGACGAAAGCAGTGAGAGCGGTGGCCTTGACCAAACTTTTACATGTTTTCAAGAGGCAAGCGGCGTAGCCCGGGTTGACTGGCTTGAACTTGCAAGAGACGTCAGATAGAAAGAGGCAAAAATTAAGGTTTTTACGGCAGTCGCCGGCAGAAATTGAGGACTTGGAGCAAAGGGGGATACAATCGGAGACGGAACATTTTCCGCCAGAGTCCGAGAGAGTAGCAGCATTAACGGTAAGGACGTAGGCTATTGCTAGGAACGTGGCGGTGTCGGCGCGAATCTCGGTGGTGAACGTGGTGTTATTTTCGTTGAGCTTATAGTTCCTTTCGATGCTGGTTTCTTCAGCCACAAAGGAATTGAGGTGGTCGATTCTCGACTTTATAGAGGAAGGCGGAGGCAGAGGCGGCGACGAAATAGGCCTGAATCTACGTCCATGGCGGTTATAGAGTTGAGTAGGGTGTTTGGATTTGGGAAGGGAACATTCTATTTTATTTAGCATTTTTTCAAATAATATACTACTCTTGAATCTTCTCTTTCTTTAATAAGAGCTTATGCCCCACTACGAACTAATCCAACATATTAACTATACCTTAAACTATGCAAGGGGATTGTTGATTGTTAGTCTTTTTACCTATTTCCTCTATGTGGAATAATATGTGGTTGTTGAGGTTCTAGGGGATTCATGGGATTGGTGTTCTGTACTCCAATATTTCAACCATAAGCATCTGTGGTTTTAAGTGTTGTTGGTATGAGATTCAGTATGATAAGATTTGAAGATCCTAAAACATTAGCTGAATGATGAACCTCGTATAATGTACTAGTTAGATGAGTTCAGCATGTTAGGAACTCAGTAGGCTAGCTAGAGTTCCGTAGCTGATAGGGTTCAGTAGATCATCTGTCGTTCAGCTGAAGTACTCAGCATAAACAACTCAATTGGGATAGCAACAACCCACTAAATCTGCACAGGAATTCGAGCCAAGAGCTGATATCTCAGATGCATGAAGTACGAGACAATTCAGTAAAAGGTATGAGGAATCAGAGGAAGTCAACTCAGCATGGTATTAAAGTTTGAACAACCCTCAACTACTCGCTGAACCTCGACCAATAAGAAGCCGTCAGCATTGTACCCGCTCTGACGAAAAGCCGCTTCCATATTGAAAAAGAGGGAATCTCTACAGTATCATTCAAAATGAAAATGGTCATTTTCCTTGTCGTTTTCGACACGTCTCTAGACTCCGTCCAACGGATCTATTCATACGTCGAGGCTATAAATAGAGAAGAGTCTTCATGTAGAGAAGAAAAAAGGGGGAACACAAGCATTCAAGCGATCAAATACTCTAGAGTACTTACAGTCTATTCCAGCGAAGAACTTGCATCCAGAGAGAATCCTTCTAGTTCTTCACTCTACAGTTTAATCTGTTCCCTTTCTCTATTCTAAGCAAGGTTATTGTAAAATCTTTAGCTTAGAAAACTGCGAAGGAGTTCAGCTTTTTGAACTGCTCTTATTGTAAGAACTCCTTCATAGTTGGAGAAAACACAACCTTTACGGTTGAAATTGTAAAGTCACTACGACTATAAGTAGATATCTGTCCAGCGTACAGATTAACTGAGACTTGCTCTGTATAAGCAAACAAGAACGTATCTGTCCAGTGAACAAATCAATTGAGACTTGCTCAGTATAATTAATATAAGAACTCATGCTTAGTTCAGGACAGTGGACATAGGATCCTGTGTATCTGAACCACTTTAAAAAATCTGTATCGATTTTTTAACTGTTGCATTGTTTACTGTTCATACTACAGAAAACTGTCTTTTAAACAATCAGCATAAAAAGGGGTTTCCGAACTAAGACAAACATATTTTTGGGTCTACACTTCCGCACACAAAATCCAATACTGGACTTTTGTTCACTGACTAAAGTCAGTAGAAAGACTCAGTAGAAGGTTATCTCTGCCCACGCAATCCAGAAAGTTTATTTGGCCAAGTGACTAGTTTAGTAGACTAGTTCAGTAGCAATATTCAACTAAGCTGACTTTCGCGTTTGAGTTTGAAATTTGCATTCAGGTGTATTCACCCCCAACCCCCCCCCCTCCCTCTACAATTGAAGGCTCGTCTTTGGACCAACAATTGGTAGTAGAGCGGTGTTCTTCTAATCATCATTTTGTGAAAACTAGTCTACTCGAACAGGTCCTGAAAAACCGTTTTCTCTGCACTTGCATCTCTTCAGAGCATCACATACCATATTTTTCGAAATGTCTGATATTTCAGGTATAAGGACGCTACCTATGTTTTCAGTAGAAAACTACGCGGTATGGCGTGTACGGATGGAGGTGCACTTAACGTTGCTGCATGACGTATGGCAGACGTCCTGGAGAAATGACCTATTGTTCCGATGATTGACAGCGTTGAGATCACAACCATAGTAGCAATAGGTGCCAGAACCGGCCTGAAGGTTCCAAAGGACAAAAGCCTCTTTACACCAGAAGAGAGAAAGGTGCACAATCTTGACCCAGTCACACATAACGGAATACTGACTACGCTTAGTGACTCATACGTAGGCAGGGTGCATGACTGCAAGACTGCAAAAGAGCTCTGGGATGCCCTCGCATTGTTGAGCCAAGGAACACCGCAAATCAAAGAGAAAAAACTAGAGTTGGAGCTGCAGAAGCTTGAGGCGTTTGTCATGATACACGGAGAGTCAATTGATGATTTCAGCATCCGATTCACAAATCAAATCAACATCATCAGTGGATTGGGAAAAAATTCAGCAAAAAGGACACCAACACTAAAATCTTAAGGGTTCTTTCTAGGCCCAAATGGTACTCTATCGCTACATGTTTAAGAAGAACTGACTTAAACTCTGTTACTCCTGATTATATATTTTCAGAATTGAAAGCAGAGGAGTTTGAATTCAACCTTCCACACACCTAAGGTGCTAAGACTGAAGTGCCAATAGATCATGCTTACAAGGCAACAGTCAGCACACTTGGAGCTAGTCCCTCAGTTAGAAGTCAATCAGCTAGAAGTTCCATGTTAACCCCTACTGCTGATAATTTAGCTGAGAAATACGCTCTCCTTTCAGTCAAATACCATGAGGAGAAGGACAAGCTCAGAAAGATGAAGATGAAGAAGGCTTCAAAAAGCTATCAAGGTAAGAAAGAAAATACTTATTCGAAAAGTGAATCTAAATCTCTACCTGAATGTAGGAATGCTGAGACTGCCTCCACTACACCTAAAGAAACACCAAGTAAGGAATGCAGAAGATCAACATGCTATAACTACAAAAAGACTGAGCATTACAAATGTGAATGTCCAGAGCTCATGACTGCTGAAAGAGCAGAAAGGCAAGCCAAACGCGATAAGTTCGTTAGGAAGAGGCAAGCCTACATATCCGAAGAGCTATCTGATTGCTCGAGTGACGAAGAGCTGTTCATGGAGTCATCCGATGACAAAGCAGCATTCATGGCAATCGAAGCTGAAAAGGACACTGAACTGTGCCCAATGGCTGGATAAGAGGCTGAGGTAAACTCTAACTCTAATATATGCTCCTCTTCACCATGCACACACGATACAAGCTTTATTGCAGGTGAACCCCGGGATGTGTTCTTGCATATGAAGAACTGTTGGAGGAATAGATTCAGATGAGCAAACACTTCAGTAGAACGCTTCAGGAGATGGAACTCCTGAAAGCTGAAAATCAGAAACTTTCGATGAGAAGTCCGGACTCTACTGAGTCTAAAGGACTTGTTTTGAGACAGAAGGAAGAGATAGAATCTCTGATGACTAAATCTCAACAACAAGAATCCCAGATCTCAGTTTTGACTAAAGAAAACTCAGAGACAGAGACTGAAATTGTCGGTCTGAAGGACAAGTTTACAAAGGCAAGAGCTGAGTATGAAGCTTTGAGGAAAAGTCATGAGGTTTGGAGAACCTTAATGACTGAGCAGTATTTAGGAGCCAAAGAAAAGCTTGAGAAGTTGTTGAGATCACAGAGACCATGTTCTACGAAGGAAGGGCTTGGTTATACATATGAAGCAACTACCTCTGGATAGAATTACTCTGATTAGTTGGCTGACAGATTTGTCCGAGGGGGAACCCAATATGTTGAATCTTCAACCCCTTATACAAAGGACAAACAAAAGATGAAAGCACCTCAGCCCAGCAACCTGAAGAACACTCATGGTTGAAGCCCCAAAACACCCAGATCCAATCCGGGGGAAACCAAGAAAGTCAGATGGGCAGAGCAGTATGGTCATCCATACGATACTCACCCAGCTCAGTATCGATCATACTATTATGAGCCTAGAAACAGAAGCCCGAAGGTTCAGCAAAAGAAGAAGAAACCTGAACCTCATAAGAGACAAAAGTCAATATCTCCCAGCTAAGCAGAGAGATCAGCTGACTAAGGGCAAGAAGAAATATGAAACCACCAGGGTTATCAGACAAATTTGGATCCCAAAATCCACTAACATCTAAGGACCCAACTTGAACCCAAAGGGTACCTAAATTTGTTTTTATTTTGCAGGTGCTAAGGACCCTTGGATCGTGGATAACGGATGCTCAAGACATATGAAGCATCAACAGAATCAGCTGACCAACTACGTTCAGCAAGAAGGAGCCATAATTGAATTTGGTGACAACTCCAAATGATACACAAGGGGATACAGAACACTAAACATAGGGAATACAATAGTTCCCAGAGTATCTTATATTGAAGGACTTCAACATAATCTCCTTTCAGTCAGCCAAATCTATGATAAATCCAATAAATTGACTTTTGACGCATGTTTTTGTGCTGTTCTTGACAAATCTATGGGAAAAACTGTGTTGTCAAGCTCGCGGAGAAGAAATATCTATAATGCAGATTGGAATACCGCTGAACCTGAAGCATGCTTGCTAGCATATACAAACTCAGATGACAAAACAACGTGGGTCGCGGCGTACGTAAGATTAAGCCATCTGAACTTCAAAATGATGAACAAGCTAGCAAGAGATGCTAATGTCCGAGACTGCCCAACGAAGTGATCAAGGAACACAAGAATTGTGAAGCATGCCTGAAGGGAAAGCAAACCAAATCTAGCAATCCATTAATTTCCTCACCTTCTACTGATGGGATCCTTCAGCTGCTACATATGGAACTATTTGGGCCAGTCTCTCCAGTGACGATCAGAGGAAAGAAATATGCTCTTTTAGTCATTGATGATTATTCAAGATACACATTGGTGATTTTCATCTCCAAAAATCTTTAATCAAATCTGAACTGCCAAAGCTACTGAAATGATTGAGTGTTGAGAACGATATCAAGATTCAACAAATACTCTCAGATCGTGGAACAATGTTTCTTAACTAAGTGAAGAAAGACTACTACAAAGATGAAGGAATTCAACATGAAGCCTCACATGTACGTACACCTCAATAGAATGGTCTTGCTGAAAGAAAGAACAGAACACTCAAAGAAGCACTAAGAACACTACTCGTAGATTCAGGTCTACCATCAAAGTTTTGGGCAGAAGCTACTGACACAACCTGTTACACTCAGAATTAGTCTTTACTGACTCAGATGCACATGAAAACACCATGTGAATAATGAAAAGAGAGAACGCCTCTTATTTCTCATTTCCATATCTTTGGTTGTTCTTGCTTTATCCAAAATAATGGAAATGATCAGTTAAAGGCCTTTGATAGCAAGTCAGACCAAGGGGTATTCTTAGGATACTCCAGGGTCAGCAAAGCTTTCAGGGTCTTTAACTACCGGACCCTTTGCGTGGAGGAAAGCCCTCATGTTGTATTTAACGAATTTACTTCTGAGAATAGGAAACAAAATTCTCAGCGAGATGCTGAAAAAGTCAGCAGCAAGCTACAGGATCTAAGCTTGAACAATAACGTAGGAAAGATCCAGCATTGTTGGGATGATGATTCAGATGATGAAATCCAAAACAACCAACAAGCAATGTAGCTGAACCGATTGATTCTACTGAACATAATCAATCCCAAGTAACTCAGGTTGATGAAGAAACCCCAGTAGTAACTAAGACCTCTACTGAGAATAACAACTCAGGGGGGAACTACTGATCTTCCTAAGCTGAATGCCCCTGAAACTGGTGACTCAACAGATCCTGATCTTGTTACTAAATGGCTTCAAGCACCGAATAACACTACTGAAAATTGCTCATAATCTAACTATCAGTGCAGAATCAACTTCAGAAGAGGTAAAAAGACATCGTCATTCTCGGTTAGATGCTCATACTTCTGATCTTATAATTGGAGACCTGAAAGCAAGCGTTAATACAAGATCCAAATTCCATCAAGGAGAAAGCGCTTTATACTCATGTTTCTTGTCTACTGAAGAACCTCAGTCGATTGAGGACGCCCTAAAGGATGCTGACTGGATCAATGCTATGAAAGAAGAGCTCAATCAATTCACCAAAAACGACGTTTGGGAGCTTGCAGACAGACCCAAGCATCAACATGTAACAGGAACTAAGTGGGTTTTCAAAAACAAGCGAGATGAAAACGCCATCGTCAGGAACAAAGCCAGACTAGTTGCTAAAGGTTATTGTTAATCTGAGGATAGACTTTGACGAAACATTTGCACCAGTCGCAAGATTGGAAGTCATTCGTCTGTTCCTAGCTTATGCAACTTATTAGCAGTTCACAGTATATCAGATGGATGTCAAGTCAGCTTTCCTGAATGATGCGCTAAAGGACGAAGTCTATGTAGAATAGACTCCCTGCTTTCAACAAGGACATCAAGTATACAGACTCAAGAAAGCTCTGTATGGGTTAAAAAAAGCACCCGGTGCTTGGTATGATACCCTTTAAGATTTTCTACTTCAGAAAGGTTTTAAGAAAGGAAAGGTAGATCACACCCTATTCAGTATCAGGTCAGAGAATGACATTCTACTGGTGCAGATCTATGTGGACGATATCATCTTTGGATATAAGAATGTGACCATGTGTCAAAAATTCGAAAAAATGATGAAGGATAAATTTGAGATGTCTATGATGGGGGAAATGAATTATTTCCTTGGACTTCAAGTGAAGCAATCAAAGAAAGGAATATTCATTAATCAAGCGTAATGTACCCGAGATCTCATCAAGAAATTCGGCTGCGAATCCAGCAAATCAATGAAGATACTCATGAACACAAATCTCAAGATTGATCTTGATAAAGAGGGAGTATCTATTAACTCAACTGATTATTGTGTATCTATTAACTCAACTGATTATTGTGCTATTATTGGTTCATTATTATATCTAACTGCCAGCAGACCTGTTGTAGGTGTATGCGCAAGATTTCAAGCGAATCCCAAGCGAAGTCATATCGACTCAGCAAAGAAGATTCTCCGTTACCTAAAAGGAACACCTGATGCTGGGTTATGGTATCCCGCTGATGATAATCTTGAACTAACTGGCTATTCTGATGCTGATTATGCAGGATGTCGAATTTATAGGAAATCAACTTTAGGAACGTGTCAGTTCCTTGGCAGCAAGCTCATATCTTGGTTTTCAAAGAAACAACACTCAGTAGCTACGTCCACTACTGAAGCTGAATAAATGGTTGCCGAAAGCTGTTGTGCCCAGATCTTATGGCTGTGACAACAGCTGAGAGATTACAATATATATCAAGATGAAGTGCTGATCTACTGCGACAGTACCAGTCCATTGCAATCACTCAGAATCCTGTTCTTCAGACAAGATGCAAGCACGTGGACATACGGCATTCCGAGACCATGTCGAGAAGAAAGATATCAGAATGGTGAAAATCCATACTGATAAGCAAAGAGCCGACATACTGACCAAATCTCTAGCTGAGACTAGATTCAATGAACTCTCAGTAGAATAAGGTCTACTGGATCCTACTAACTCAGTTCAGTAAGACGATCCCGGAACTACTGAGTAAGGGGGAACTTACTCTCAGTACTACTGAGTAAGGTGAAAGGAAGTGCTCATACTCAGTATCTACACAGTGGTATCAGCTGACTACTATGTTCCACTAATAGGTTTTACGTATTTATTCAGCATATTACATTCAACATGTCACTGTATTTAATTTCCCGCCATTAATATTCCTAGGATGTCATTAATAAAAGCATTTTCATTAAAAACATGACATTCCATATGCTGATTGCGGCGCATTAAATACATGTCATCTTACCTTACCTTTTAATCGCTAGTATACGCAGGTCAATATTATAGGCGGCACAGTAATCATAACCAATTATAACAGTTAATCTGAGCCGTCCACGATTATAATTTAGTTAAATCTCAACCTTGTGCTGATAAAAACCGTTCTTATTCATTAGAGATATATATGCGCATGTATTCATACTCAAGTTACTTTTTCTGCCATTTTCGATCAAAGCTTGTGCTCTGCATACTCGCATTAGAAATCTACCACTTTCTAGCACAAACTTTTCGGTAAATCTCTTTAATCTTATCTGCTAGAAACTTACTTACTCTATTTTCAAGTGTTAACGTTCGTTTTGCGGATCTAGACAATCACCAATGGTGTCTTCACCAAGTAACGAGGTCCTGATTCCGTCCAATATGGAGGAGATCATCCGTCACCACTGAGTCTTATTTGAGCATGTACTCGCTTTTCGATTGTGTGGGATTTGACTGTATGGAGCCCATATTTGAGGCTCTTCAGTCGTCTGGTCTTCAGAAACTTCTATCTCGAGTTCCCACCCACTACCTCCCCAGACAAGTAGTAGAATTTTATATGAATCTCCGTCAGAGCGAGAACCTCCAAGACATTTCTTGCATCTCATACAAGCAAGAAACGAGTAACAATATTTGGGAGGGCAAGATAGCTGATTTGGACGTAGCTGAATTCCTTCAGCACATGTTTCAGCTTCCTAACACTGGGATCTCCCCATTGGGTACAAAGAATCGTCGATCAACAAGTACCTTTGCCAGTTCAGTGGGCAGAAGGACATCATGTTCAAAGCATCATTTCCCAAGAATCAGCTGCTCCCTGAAATACCGAGTCCTTGCATATATTGTCAACCATATACTCATTAGTTCAGCTGGATCCTATGATCAACTTTCCAGGATCCAAATTCAGATTATGATGGCCATTATGGATGCGTCCAGGTGAACTGGACAGAGTTTTTCATATCTGAGTTCAAGGCGCAGACTCAGAAATTTATCTTTGGAGAAGATAATACATCTATGCATCTGATTCTGAAAGGCAAACTTCTTTACGGGAGCAAAGTATCGATTTGGATAGCAGACTACTGCTCAGGGAAAAGCGCCTTCGCTGACACATATTATTTTGATAAGAAGAATATCAAGTTCTTAAATACTGCAGCAGCTGAGAAGTCGATTGGGCGTGGACTACATGATAAGCGTCCACTTTCATCCACTCAGGATCCTCGCCAAATTCAGCAAAAAAAGAGGAAACTACTGAAGATGGTTGACCCTTCAGTAGTTATTACTCCTGAGATTGTATCTGTCCAAGACTCAGAGTCTGGTAAAGAGGATGCGACTCTGATAGACAAAGCTAAAAGGATACACTTAAAGGAGACTCAGTCAGATCTTCCTACTGACATACCTCAAATTGATATCTCTATATCTATCCCGACTTCAATGCTAACAGCTCAGAGCTACTGGAGAGGTCGTAGATCAGATTCATGAGATACTGGATCACTCAGATCTGGTAGACATAGCAGTCATGGCTAGGGTCCAAATACGTCTCAGATTCCTGGTATGGGATCTTTTGGCTGAGACCATTGACCTAAGGACAGTCCCTGTACTAGTATAGGAGGAGCAAACACTGAGAAAGGAGATAGGCTACTGAGAGCCAGCGGATATAACTTCCATGGACGATCTCCGCTTAGCGATGCTTATGCTCCTGAGTCAGAAGGGGACTATTGAACAGCCTATTCAGCCCCCGACTCAACCTGACTCACCTCATGAAGAGTCACCCAAGGATGCAGACCATGGAGGATCTGTTGAGGGAAAATCTCCCAAAGATGATGACTCACCACCTCCACCACCATCATCAGGTGCAATCATCTCTGCATCGTCTAAGTCTTAGCCCAAGCCTAAGTTGTCCAGATATCAAGCTATTGAGATTAAGGACGTAAATGTGGCATCAATCAATAAGTGTCTTAAGCGGCAGGGTCATAAAAATTATCTACTCGCTCAAGACGTGAATCCTAAATGGAGCCGACTATCTAAGGCTCCGACCCTGCAACTATGTAACTTGACATCTGAAGTGCAGAGGATCAGTACACCTACTACTGTTAATACTGACGAGATCCTCAACCAAGCACTTGACACACAGAGGACTGGTCTGACGACTCAGTTTTAGACTATCTTGCAGACTCAGGCTGATAGATTTTCTCAAAAAATGACCTCTGCACTAGAGCAGGTCCTCAAGGCTGTAGAAGAGCGTAACAAGCTTACCACTAAAAGTGTTGCCAAAGCACTTGGGGAACAAGCTCAGGCCGGCCAAGCTATCTAACAAGAAACTACTGAATTAGTTGAAACATTCCTACAATGGGCTAAAGCTTCAAAATCTGATATTGTTGGTCCCGAGTGTACGGTCAGGTGTAGAGGGGGGGGTGAATACACCTGATTCGATTTCTCAACTTCGAACACGAACAGTCCTATTCAGGATGGTGTCTGACTGAAACAGTTCAGCAGACCAGACAACTGTTCTGAATCGAGTTAAAGGCTAAGAGTACTGACTCAACTAAGATGTGCTAACTGACTAGGTCAGAATTCAGTATCTACAGTAAGAGTTCAGTGCGCGGAATAGTGTAGGCCCAAATCAGTTTTTGTGAGAAAACGTTTTAAGTCTCAGTTCAGTAGATTAAAAGTTCAGTATGCTGAGACAGATGATTGATTTTAAATATGATGTTCAGTATGAATAGTAAAATCAATGCAATAGTTAAGAAAGCAGTAAGAGACACAGGATTTTTAAAGTGGTTCGGATATCGCTCAAATCCTACGTCCACTGTCCCGAATGATCAGGAGGCTATTTATTATCCTGAGTTAGTCTCAGTCAGCTTGCACACTGGGCAAAGCCGCGTCTTGGTTTTTATATCGATCCAAGTCTCGCTTACAACACTATCAAACTTAAAGTGTTTGACAAACTTCTCCAACAGTGAAGGAGTCCTTATACAATAAGGATTGGGTTCAAATGTGAACTCCTTCGTCTAAGCTATGGATAAGAACAGTTGAGCTTAGGGTTAGAGGGATAGGGAATATGAGAGTAGCTTCTAGATCGACGAACACCTGAAGGTAAGCTTTGAGTTCGTGTAACGTCGATTTGGATACTAGAGGCTTTATATGTCGGTTTAGCTTGATTCCCTATGAGCTAGAATGTAGTCTTTCATCGGAGATTGTTCTTCAAGTTCTTGCTAAGACTTTGTTCTTTGGAATTCGCTCGTTTTTCGCGCTCTCTCGTGTTCTAGGTGAGCTTCAAATCTTGAATGATCCCTCTATTTATAGAGCAGAGATTGAAATAGATCCGTTGGAGACGATCTTCTTCTCTCTCTCTCTTTTTGGTAGCAAACGGCTCTTTTGGTGTAGGTAACAGTGTACTTTCCCACCTTTTTAGGTAAAAGGTTGACTGCAGCTTTAGCAGGTGAGAAGACACGTGTATGCTTGTCATTTGTCGAGGTGGATGGAGTGGTTGAGACAGCACAAACTTCGAGACAGACTGAAGCTAACTTCTCTCTTCCTCGTACATGACAATGCTGATTGTCTTTCAAAAGATTCTAACAGTCCTGAAGACTATCTGCCGTTGCTGAGTCTGACCTTGTATTCAGTAGATAAACTGCTGAGATAAGTCTACTGAAGATCAGCTCTGAGTCCAGTGAACTACTCCTGCTGAGTCCAGTTCAACTGACTCTCTTAGTATACTGCTCCTGCTAAGTCCAGTATCACTGAGTCTTCTGCACTGGTGCTGAGGCAGATAAGCTACTGAGCGCCTTGACCAGAGCAGAGTGTCTACTGAGTCTGAAACCTTAGAGACAAAACAGATACAAGGGAATGGTTCATCATTCAGATAGGGTTTTGGGATCTTCAAATCTTCAGACAAGTACAGAGCACAAGGCTACTGAGCTTAAGATCATTGTCTAAGACCGAATCATTTCCCACTGAGTGAAACAGTGTTGAGGATGGAATCATCACCCAACAATTTCCCCCTATTTGATGATGCCAAAACCTATCATCTATGTCCTATCAACTATACTAAACACTAACTTACTCAGAAACAGAGCTCCTTACAAATATTACAAGTAGGATCAGTGGAGTTGTCTGGTAAGTGCTAGACTACTGAGGGAGACAGGGCAGAACAATTTCCCCCTTTACAATAATTTCCCCCATGCAACAATTTCCCCCTAAGAGAAATTACACCTTTTTTCTCATGCAACAATTTTCCCTTACTGAAGAAATAGTAACTTAATGAAAGTCTAGTCTATCAGAAGTCTAACCGAGCAAAAAACTGACAAGTAAATAAACAAGGTGTGTGTGTGTGTCAGTAATCACTTCAGTGATTCTGAGTGTTAAAGCATAAAGCAACGCGGCTATTTAGACAACAAGTAGTTGTCAGAGCCAAAAGAAGATTTGTATATATATGATAAACAGTTCAGTACATTACAAATCTTGCTAAGCTAAAAGGAGAACTAAGAAGGAGAACCCTTAAACTGCTGAATCCTATTCATGAAACCTTGGGATTTATCTTCAGGCAGTGGGACTCCATACATTCTGAACGTGTTCTTCCTCAGCTTCAGGTATTCGGCGAAGTCTGCTGGTTCATCTTGTTCTAGACCTCTGTTCAACGCAGCATTCTTCACTTCTTGTTCAATCATTCCGAGATGTACTGAGTTATCTTGTCTTCTGGGTGGAGGAATGATCCTTGCTTCGAGAACGCCGACTACTACCCCTTCGCATCTTGCTCGTGCATATATGGGTAAAGATCGAGGTTCGGCAATGGTCATCCACTCGACATAGGCATCGGCCCTTAGACATTTCGAGCCGAATCGCCGGAAATAATTTCTCTTGATAAACTCTATCTTGGCCGATTCCCATCTCTGATTGAACTGAATAGGCATCCATTCGTCTGATCTCGGCCATCTATGGTGTTTTCGGATCGTTTGGCTTCCGGAACCTTCGTATCGATAAGGAATGTCAGCTTTCGAAGGAACTCTCGGCTGGCCTCTTGTTCGATACGCTTCCCGAGTGCCTCAAGGTCCGCCAAATGTAACCTCTCGTCGGCGGCCTCTATCCGTCTAGCTTCCTCTCCTCTCGTAGAGATATCTATCCATCGAGCGAAGATTTCTTCAATTTCGCATCTTGCTCTTGAGGCTTCTGAGGAGCTTGTTCAGAGTCAACAGAGGTACTGGATTTGGTTTTGGATGTACCTTGCTGCTCAGTGTCTTTTTGCTGTTGCCTCTCCCTATCTTCATCATCTTCAATTATGAGTTTTCTGGGAGGCAATCTAGCAGGCGCCTTCTTTTTTCCACCGCGTCTTGGTGCCTTAGTCTTTCCTTTAGCAAAGCTTAGACTTTGGTTTGTTGGCGGCTTCAAGATCGGCGATCTCCCTTGCCGCCTTCTCATCGCCGGCAATCCGAGCCTCCTCCTCGCTGAGATGTATCTCTTGGGTTTCTTTCTTTGGAGGGGTCGGGAGTTTCAGAACTTTCTTACCTTTGCCTTGAACAGGTGGAGGTAGAGGGACTTCTTCATCATCATCTGAGTCCTCTGAGTCCTCTTTCTGTTCAGTATACTCTGTAACCTCCTTGATGATATCAATGGGAGTCTGGGTTGCATGAGTAGCACTGGGATCCTGAGCCACTTGGGCCGGTCGCACTGTGCTCGCACTGGGACACCCCCGGGCCTCACCCTTCGAGTCGAGTCCGAGTCCGGGATGACTTCGGTGTAGCTTCCCCCTTAGATTTTGGACTTTTGGTGGGGGTCAGCTTCTCAGTACTCTTCTTTCCTTCTCTTTCTTCAGTCCTCTTTCCTTCCCTTTTTTCTTCACTTTCCCCCTTTTTGGCATCATCAATGAGCACCGGGGTAGGGACTAGGACTGACTTCTTTAGACTTTTGTAGGAGGTTGACAGCTCATCAAGATGATGGTGGAGCTTAGTCGAGCCTCATGCAACTCGTTCCTCTCCATGGTAAGGTGCCGTGTGCATCGCTTGTGAGAGAGGTCTTTGCTTCCTTGAAGTCTTTCGCCTTCTCGGCCGATCTTATCCTCCAGGACCAGTTGAATGTTGTCTAATCTGATCTCAGTGGCCTGAGCTTATTCAGCAATAGCTGCAGTATGAGCCAGTTTAGAAGCCTGAAAATCTTGAAGTAGTTTGGCTTGGCTCTCCTGAAAGATCCTGAGCTGAGATTCAAAGTTGGTCTGCTGCTGACCCAATGCTTGAGTGACAATTTTAGAGACATCAGGGGCGGCTGATTGGGACATTGAGGATTTCAGCCCCTGAAGCTCAGTAGTTGTGGCTTCAGCAGTCTTCTTCCAAGCTCTGTGGACTGCCTTGGCGAGGGCACGGTTCTGAGTGCCTTGGCTTTGTAGAGCCTTCGCCATAGACTTGGAGCGTCGACGATGCAGGCTGGGCGCTACCTCGAAATCTGATTTTAGCAGGAGCTGAGCAGGCTCTGTTGATGAGGTACCAGCCGTCGACTTCTCAGAACCAAGGATATTGAGTGGACGCTGAGGTTCTTCAGTAATTTGTGCATCCTTGTCCCGGGGAGTTCCCTCATCGGGCTTTCCGGAGGCTCGAATCCATTGGGTGGGTCGTCATGGTCCGACCCACCTCGAGGTCTTTGGGCGGAGGCGAGCCGTCGATCATGAATCATTGCGCGCATCGCAGCCCTTAGATTGTCCATTGAGCTGAGGTCTTCGGTGCTCCGAATAGCCTATATCCTCTCTCGGTCTCAATTCCTCTTCCTGCACTGGCGACGGGAGTAGTGGAGGACTAGGGCGCGTAGACGAGGCCACTCCCGATGTCGCAAAGCAACATGTGGAACCTTGCCGACTTGGCGATGAGCAACAAGTTCGAGTAGTCGGCAAGCTCGGAACCGGTTGAAGAATCTCTCGGGATGCTCTGGATATAATCACTGAAGCTTCCATCCCGATTGTTTCTTCTTCGACGCCGTCTCGGATTCGTCAATTGGTGGAGACGCTCGAGTCTCGGCGAGTGCCGCATCGTTGAGTGGAGGAACTGCGAGGGGGCCGTCAAGGCGCCGAACTTCTTCACTTTGAGCTTCGGTAGCCTCCTCTTGTTCCATCTCTTCGGATGCTTCGGTTGAGACGATCTTCTCCACCGATTGAGTCTTCTCAGAAGACTCCGACTCATCTATCGGCCTCTCGGGTCGAGTAGTCCGCCGAGTGGCCCGTTCGGCAGGGGCCTTAGGTTCGCGCAGGCACCTCGACGCTTTCTTCGGTTTCTTAGCCGGTGCCTTGGGGTTTTTTGGCTGGAGGCGTTCTCCTCTTCGTGGAGTAGCCTTCGAGATTCGATCTCTCGAAGGACCCTGACCCGATTCTTTGAAGGGGCCGCAGTTCGGTTATGAAACCGAATCTTCTTGACATTGAAGTACTCCTTGGCGTCATATGTGATCTGCTCGAGCCACGAAGTCTTCAATCATCACCGACGTTTGAGCCCGTAGAGTAGCTTTCCTTTTGCGCTCGGCGTGCGCGTGGGCTTGTCAAATTTAGTCGCTTGGATCATGAACTCCCGAATGAAGAACTTCGGTCCGAGTTGACCTTGGCACGATCATATATGGCCATCATCGGGTGGATCTTAGGTTGCGAGACCTGATCGAACGATCCGGCTGGCTCGTCGGCACTGCGTGACGATATAGGCCAATGCTGCATGTCGGGGAGCATTGCGTTCTTCGGGAAGGCGGCTACGAAGGTAGTCGGCTTGCACCGAGAATACCGTCGGTATTCATCTACCGAATCGTCGTTGTAGCCTATCGTGCCGATACCTTCGGATGAAAGATTGAAGCTTTTCTTCGGTGGCTTGCTTTATCGACATCCGCCCCTGAATCTTCGAGGCGTCGCCAATCGCGTGAACAGCAAAACTTGCCATAATATCGCCTTTGACGGAGTCGGAGTTCAGATACAGCTCTGCCACTTGTCGAGGAAGGAAGAAAGTAGGCTTCCTCAATAAGAACTCTTCTAGTCCAGACGCTCGGAGGTACGTGAATACTTCCTCCATGTATTCGAGCTCGCAAGCATCGAACTCCATGACTGGTTCGCACCAGACACGGCCTTTGCTGAGGATCTCCTCTATCTTGTCAGGAACGGTTACAGAGATACCAGCCATCGTAACTGTTACAAGAAATTTATCAGTACCGATTCTTGGATAGAACAGTATATATATATATATATATATATATATATATATATATATATATATATATATATATATATATCAATTCTGAATAATAAAATAAGCTATCGTAACAGTTCTAATATGCATACCAGTGAGAAATCTAATGCTTTAGAAGGATAGAATGCGAAATACGGATGAGATTCGTTCTAAAAGATGCTTCAGATTTCTCGGAATTGAAAGATTTGTATGCTAATGGCGGTTTCTAGGATATGATCGAATATATATATCTAACGAGAAGACGAACAGTTATTTGATCAAAAGGTTGAGTTTAAAACTGCTTTTAGAAAGGACGGTCAAGATTAGACGTTATATAATAGGCAATGATCGCATAAGCCGCCTAAGTCGAAAACGAGTTGTAAAATAACCTAAGTAGTAACTGCGAAAAGACATGCATTAAATGCGAGCAGAGTTCAGCAAACTTATGTATGGAATGTCGTGTAATAAATGAAATTCGTTAATAATAAAGACAAACCAAAAGATATTAAATATCATGCTGAATCTTTGACATAAATGCAAAGTTCTGAAATATAAGTTACTACAGAGTAGAGATACGCAAACCGTCAGCTGAACATAGTAGTCACCGATACCTCGTGTAGATGGTTTCGAATCTCTACGTGCGAATACATTCGATCGAGAGTGAACATTCCCCCCCTATCGAAATGTCTCTCTCCCGAAACCTCTTCTTGGCCCGGGGTCGGTAGGGTCCAGCAGACCTAGCTCTACCGAAAGTTCTCTCGAATACGGATTCGCCTAGAGGCTTGGTCGGTATATCGGCCCTTTGTTTGTCGGTATGGATCTTTTCCATCCCGATATCCTTCTTTTCGACATGGTCACGAATGAAGTGATGTCTGATGTCCACGTGCTTGCATCTCGTGTGTAGTACAGGATTCTGAGTGATTGCAATGGCACTGGTACTATCGCGAGAAGATTGGCACTTCATTCCGAATGACGTGATAGTCTCTCATTCTTTGTCTCGGCCAAAGGATTTGGGCGCAACAACTTCCAGCAGCCATGTATTCAGCTTCAGTAGTCGACGTAGCTACTGAGTGCTGTTTCTTTGAAAGCCATGAGATCAGCTTGCTGCCTAGGAACTGACATGTTCGTGAAGTTGATTTTCGGTCAATTCTACATCCTGCATAGTCAGCATCAGAATAGCCAGTTAGTTCAATATTATCATCAGCTGGATACCATAAACCCATGTCAGGTGTTCCTCGGAGATAGCGGAGAATCTTCTTGGCTGAGTCCATATGGCTCTGCTTGGGATTCGCCTGAAATCGAGCACGGCACACCCTAAGCATAAGTTATGTCAGGGCGGGTAGCTGTTAAATATAATAAAGAACCAATTATAGCACGGTATTCAGTTTGATCTACTGATACGCCCTCCTTATCAAGATCTATCTTCATATTCGTGTTCATCGGGATCTTGATGGGTTTGCCGGATGTGCAGCCGAATCTTTTGATGAGGTCTCGAGGTGGATGGAATGGTTGAGACAGCACAAACTTTGAGACAGACTGAAGCTGACTTCTCTCTTCCTCGTACATAACAATGCTGATTGTCTTTCAAAAGATTCCGACGATCCCTGAAGACTATCTCGCCGTTCTTTGAGTCGACCTTGTATTCAGTAGATAAATTGCTGAGATAAGTCTACTGAAGATCAGCTCTGAGTCCGGTGAACTACTCCTGCTGAGTTCAGTTCAACTGACTCTCTCGCATATCTTGCTCCTGCTAAGTCCAAGTATCACCGAGTCTTCGCACTCTGTCTTGAGGCGCATAAGCTGCGAGCGCCTTGACCAGAGCAGAGTGTCTACTGAGTCTGAAACCTCATAGACAAAACAGATACAATGGAATGGTTCATCATTCAGATAGGGTTTTGGGATCTTCAAATCTTCAGACAAGTACAGAGCACAAGGCTACTGAGCTTAAGATCAGTGTCTAAGACCGAATCATTTCCCACTGAGTGAAACAATGCTGAGGATGGAATCATCACCCAACAGATATACTCAAAGCAATTCAGATAGAGCATGGCAAGCGATGGACTTAGTATACTGATGCCGTTGGGGATGTTGGAGCTAAACTAGAATCTATCAGCCTTTCAATAGCAGACCTTACTGCGATGGTCACTGCCTTGGTTAATCAATTCGATGATGCCAAAAAAGGGGAAAGAAGTACGAGAAAGCAACTACTGGCCCTCTTAAAAACTGAAGAGGCAGGACCTAGCAAAGAGGTAGAAGAAAAGGGTGAAGGAGAAAAGAAGGGAGAAGGCTCAAGAGAGCCAACTTACGAGGCAGTCACTAAAGTGACTCAGTTCTTTGAAGAATTGATTGAACATGAGCCAGTCATGTCAGTTGCTAAAGGAAAAGGAAAAACCTTAGCCCCTCCTAGCCCACCCAAACTTAAAAAGCTTACGTTCAGAACGCCAGGTGAGCAGATTGTATATGACGAAAAACTGGTGCCATAACTACAAGAACAAGAAGAAGGAAAGAAGAAAAAGGCCAAGAAAGACATATAGATCAAATCTCCAGTGCTTACCAAAACTAGATCTGTAGTGCCCAGGCAATCCATAACTGCTGCTCAGACCTCAAAGTCCAAATCTACTGAGAAGCCTGAACCTTCTAAGTCCAAGTCAGCTGGACCTAGTGACTCAAAAGCAGGACCAGAAGGCTTAGAAGCTCAGCAGACTATCCCCTCCACTGAACTTTCAAAGGAACAAGAAGCTGAGATGAAGGAGATATGGGATGCCTGCGAGAGAGGCTTGGACATGACTGCTGAGGCTCGCCAGATTCAAGCTGCTAAGGAGAGATTGAGACTAGCAGATTTTGAGGCCCTCAAGCAGAGGATTGAAAAAGAGGCAAGAGAGAAGATACCTGAGAAGGACAGGAGCGTCCCTACTACGTCTAAATTCTTCAAACGCAGACCTCTGTTGGGATTTTGTATACTAGAAGCGGTTTTTATGCTTGTATACAATGTGTTTTTTTCCTTACCACTATTTTATTCTCCTATTTGATAAATAAATATATATATATATATATATATATTTGCACATATAATCCTTTATCTTGTATAAAAGTTAGATTTGTGTAGTGTGTTGGGTATCACAGAAGACTATACAAATTGATTGAACTGACAAGATATAAACAGTTATCACAGCTGAGACAAGTTAAGGACAAGTTGTCAGTTTAAGCTGCAGTTTAGATAAGAAGTGGCTTGCCTTGGCTGCTTGTCTTTACTGCTACACTTAAGGTGGTGTATTGATGGATCACAGTGAGATGTGTTCTCCTAACTGACCTTAGTGGAGAACCAAGATCTCGGTGACTTAGCTGGTCTTAAGCTTGGTAAGTTTCAGCTGAGTGCATTTAGCTATCTATCACTTTGACCTACTATGGTGAACGTCATCGCGACCGGATCAACGTATCTTGGGTGTTAGTAGTTATTTGTGGCTCGGGCTGGTTGTCTGTATCTTGCAACCTTATCCTAGTAAAATGGGTTGATAATATCCCTTGAGGAACTCGTAAGGATTAGCACACTAAACCCGACCGGTTGATTAAGTTCAGGTGTGTTAATGAGGTCAAGTGGTACTACTCAAGACCATGATAAAATATTAATTAATTTAAGCTGTCAGTGGGCTTAATTAATTAACGAATATTTCTATCTTAAATACGGGGATCGATTAAGTCTAAAATACAAGCCCTTGCTCAATTGGGATAAAGGGGTAAGTCAGCACGGATTCTCTAGTGGAATGAATCTATGTTTATTAATTAATTTTGCTCTGGGCTGAGCATAGATAATTAATTAATTTGTGTCCCTGCTTTATTTCTTGTATTAGATCCCTGATCTGGCTCAGTTAGTTGTCTAGTTATTTATTGTCTCTCAGAAATTATTATTAATAGATTAATGTAATTTTACATTATTTAATAATATTATTTATCTGGAATTAATTGGATGGACCAATTAATTGATAAATATTAGTAGCCGAATAGATTAAGTAATTATATTGTGGGTTGATTATGTAGAAGCCCATTAGGGATATAATTAAATTAATGGGCTACAAATATTAATATAATATTGGCTCTTGAAGCATATATATATTAGTATTCTGTTCATATACAATACACACAATTTACACATTAATGCGCATACGCGTTTTTAAGAGAGACAAATATTTTTCATCAGTTCTCCGACCATGCGGAGGAAGAAAAACTCGAACGTATATGTTAGAAACCTCGAAGGAGTTCATCTTTGTGAAATATTCTCATTGTAAAAACTCCTTCATAGTTGGAGAAACCCAAACCTACACGGTTGAGAAGTGTAGTCACTACAACTATAAGTAGATATCTGTCCAGCGTACAGATTAATTGAGACTTTCTCAGTATAAGCAAATAAGAACGTATATGTTCGGTGGACAGATCGATTGAGACTTGCTCAGTATAAACTAATCAAGAACTCTTGCTTTGTTCAGGACAGTGGACATAGGATCGATCCTGTGTATCCTAATCACTTTAAAAACTATGTGTGTTGATTTACTGTTGCATGGATTACTGTTCACATTTGCATAAAACTGACTTTAAATCAAACAGCATAAAACGGGTTTTTCAACTGAGATGGTATATTTCGGGCATACACTTCCGCACTAAACTTCTGATATTGAACTATTGTTCACTGATATAAGTCAGTAGACTGTACTTAGTAGACGAACTCTCTGCCCACGCGATCCAAAAAGTTTCATTGGCCAACTAACTAGTTCATTAGCAACTTCAGCTAAGCCAACTTTCGCGTTCTGAGTAAGAATTTGTCATCATGTGTATTCACTCCCCCAACCCCCCCCCACCCAACACGCTTCCATACTGAAAAAGAGGGAATCTCTACAGTATCATTCAAAATGAAGATGGCCATTTTGCTTGTCGTTTTTGACACATGTCTAGACTCTCTCCAACAGATCTATTCATACGTCGAGACTATAAATAGAGAAGCGTCTTCATGCATAGAAGAAAAAAGGGGAACACAAGCATTCAAGCGATCAAATGCTCTAGCGTACTTACAGTCTATTCCAGCGAAGAACTTGCATCCCGAGAGAATCCTTCTAGTTCTCACTCTAGAGGTTAATTCATTCCCTTTCTCTATTCTAAGCAAGCTTATTGTAAAATCTTTAGCTTAGAAAACTCGAAGGACTTTAGCTTTCTGAACTGTTCTTATTGTAAGAACTCCTTCATAGTTGCAGAAAACACAACCTTCACAGTTGAAATTGTAAAGTCACTACGACTATAAGTAGATATCTGTCCAATGTACAGATTAACTGAGACTTGCACAGTATAAGCAAAGAAGAACGTATCTGTTTAGTGAACAAATCAACTGAGACAGTTAATATATGAGCTCCTGCTTAGTTCAGGACAGTAGACGTATGATCCTGTGTATCCAAACCACTTCAAAAGTTCTGTGTTGATTTCTTAACTGTTGCATTGTTTACTGTTCATATTGCTTAAATCTTTCTTTTAAACAATCATTATAAAAAGGGTTTTTCAAACTGAGACGAACATATTTTTAGGCCTACACTTCCGCACACAAAATCCAATACTGGACTTCTGATCACCTACTAAAGTCAGTAGATAGACTCAGTAGAAGGTTATCTATACCTACGCGATCCAGAAAGTTTATTTGGCCAACTGACTAGTTCATTAGACTAGTTCAGTAGCAACATTTAGCTAAGTTGACTTTCCCATTTGAGTTTGAATTTTGCATTCAGGTGTATTCACCCCCTCCCCCCTCTACACCTGAAGGCTCGTCTCTGGACCAACAAGTGTGGTGAATTATCTTTCATCTTGGTTTAACCATTTCTGATTGAGGCCTATTTGCTTTAAGTATGTTGAATTATCTTGCATCTTGTTCACCTTTTCCGATTGAGGTCTATTTGTTGCTTAAAGTGTGTTGAATTATCTTGCATCTTATTTACCTTTGTGAATTTTGGACTAGTTGTGGGTTTATTTGAGTTGAATCCTCTTGCATCTTGTTTACCTTTCTAATTGAGGCCTATTGTGGCTAATTGTCATGGTTTACCTTTTCTAATTGAGGCCTAGTTGTTGGTCTGTGAAGCTGCTACATCTTGCATATTAATTATGCAACAGAAGCAGATGTGACCTTGTTGTTTGATGGTTAATACTAGAATGTAACTTTGCTAAAAGTGTATGTTTTGCTTAAAACAACAGGAGTTTGAAATTAAGCATACTAAGTCTATTTACCAAAACATACTATGTCTAGATACTAAATAAAACCAAGTCTATTTATCAAAATGTATTATGTCTAGATACCAAAACATGCTAAAACTATAGCGTAAACATTATATCTGACTTCCATCCTCCTTCACATTCCAAGTTCTTTGGATTGTAGTAGTATCTTAGATGAGCCCATTCTCCAACATATAGTTAATGCAGTCCCTTACCAATTGACTTGGGACTTTCAAGTCAGTTGGTAAGGCAGCTTTGCTTAAAAGCTAGTCCTTCTTCATATGAGGAATCTTATAACAGTTATGTCCTCTAACTTTCATGATCTCGACCATGCAACATTGCGAACTTAGGAAAATCTTGTTTAAAATGATAGGTCTTAATTCTTCAAATGAACATAGAACAGTTGTGACTAGCTGCTCTACATTAAAGCAAACTGATTCCACTTGTATGCTCTGAATAGCTCTGAACCACCCTAGATCATTCACATTTGTATCCGATGAGTATAGTGGCCGGTGAACTATTCTTATGTCAAACATATTTGCACTAGTTGCTACCCTAAATTATGAATCTGTATCCTTAATATGAGGATTTGCATTGTCTTGTTGAATAAAAATCAACTTGCTTGTTGTTGGTCCCGAGATAAACGTTCAGGTGTGGGGGGGGGGGTGAATACACCTGAAAACTTTCTCAACTTAAAACGCGAACAGTCCTCTTCAGGAAGATGCTGTACTGAACAGGTTCAATATACCAGATAAGGTGTTCTGAATCGCGTGGCATAGTGACTGACTTCACTGAGGCCTGCTAGCTGACTTAGGTCAGAATTCAATACCGTTCAGTAGAAGTTCAGTAGAGTGCAGAAATGTGTAGGCCCAATTCAGTTTGAAAACGTTTTTAGTAAAACTGTTTCAGTATATTAGTGCAGTCTTTTAACTTTGCTGAAACACAGTTAAATGATTTTGAAAGATATTTTCAGTATGAACAGTAATCAATGCAACAGTAAAACAGAGCACACAGAACACAACGATTTTTAAAGTGGTTCAGATCCAACAATACTACGTCCACTGTCCCGAAAAGATCAGGAGGCTATTTTATTATACTCGGTTTGTGCACTGGACAAACACTGGTCTTAGTGATTATACTGAGCAAGTCTCAGTTTACAAGATATCAAACTAAAGCGTTTGACAAACTTTCCAACTATGAAGGAGTTCTTTACAATAAAGAACAGTTCAGGGATGAACTCCTTCGATCTAAGCTATAGATATGGTCTGCTAAGCTTAGGTTAGAGGGAAGGGAACGAGAATGAGGCTTCTAGAGCGACGAACGATGAGGTATATTCTCTGGGTTCGTGTTCAGTCACTTGGATACAACAGGCTATAAGTCTAATTCAGCTCGGTTCCCTTTGAGCAAGAATGTCGCCTTTCACTTGAAATAACTCTTTGAAGATCTTGCGGAAAGCTTAAGTCAATTTGAAGTTGCTCGTATTTGCTTGTGTGTTCTTCGTATATGTCATCAGCTTTGATTTGAATTCTTCCCTCTATTTATAGATGAGAGACATGGAAAGATCCGTTGGAGACGATGATCCACGTGTCTCTCTCTTTTGGGTGGCTAACGGCTCTTTCAAAGAATGGTTTCAGAGTCTTTTTCCTCCATTTCTGGAAATATGTTGACTTGCAGCTTTAATTAGAAAGTAGACAGTTGGCTGCTCGTCATTGGTCGAGGCTGAAGAAAGTAGGTGAGACAAGCAGACTTCAAGGCAGATCTGAAGCTAACTTCTCTGTACCTCGTATGACTCTACTGATTTGACTTATAAGATTAATGACAGTCAGGAGACTGTCTGGCCGTTGCTGAGTCTGATCTATGTTCAGTAGCATACTCCTGCTGAGTCCAGCTCTACTGAAGATCAACTCTGAGTTCAGTGAACTCTGCTCATGCTGAGTCCAGTTCTACTGAGTCTTCTTCCCATGGTATTAAGGCTGATGGTCTACTGAAGAATCAGTAGACAGAACTGAACGCCTGAACCATGCAAAAAGGATGTCTACTGAGTCTGAAACTCACAGAGACAGAGACAGAACAAATACAACTGAAAGGTTTACCAATCAAAGTAGGGTTTTGGGATCATTCAAATCTATTAGTACTAAGCTAATGAATCATCTCCCAACACTTGCAAATGTATGCCACTTTGATTTAATGCTAGAATAATCTGACACAAATAAAAACTCCAAACTTAAATAACTACAGTGATAGCAATTCAGCCTTGTACACATATTAACATTAATTCAGATGGTACAAAATATGGTCTAAGTCTACTATTTTTACTGAATAAATGTCATTATTGCATATCTTGCAAGAACCATTAAGTTTACTAACCTTAGTGATCAAGCATTCCTTGATCACTTCTTTAGTGATTGAGGGGATAAGTCTAGTTTCTAATGTGTCAGCTGGCCTGTTCTTTGACTTCCTTATGGCTGGGACTTGCTGAGTGAATGGAAAATGCCAAATTTCCCATCGAATAGCACAGATCCATCAGTTGCAAAGATTGGATGACAGACAACACACATAAACATAACCTTGGTTATGAATTTTTTGTTCATACATGTTTTTTGTGGTTCAGCTTCCTCGGGGCTAAATAAAACCTGTGATTAGCTCTAGTGATGTAGAACCATTTCTCATAAATGTGCACTGTATTATGCATGCTCTTGAACTGTAGGATATTTTGGATTTAGTCAAATTCTAGAGCTTCTACAGAAAACCTTAACCTCATCAGCTTGTTTGGATCCATTAGATGTGGCTTGATTGGGACGTGTGAGCTTTGATCAGACCTCTTTTAGTTCATCTCCACACAGTGCTTCTACTATAGTCAATTCATTTTGCTAGCCTTCGTATTGTTGATCTTTTACTAAGCTCCAGAGTTTGAATCAATTGAATATCTAGCTGGACTCTCATGTAAGGTCTTGGTTTGCCAATTTTTGCGCTTTGTACATGCATCAGTTCACCACTTTGTTGTTGTTTCTTTGCTGCAAACCAAACTCGACTGAGTATTTTCGGGCAGTAGGACCATAGTTGTGTTGCTTCTTTGATTCTCCCATACTCTAGCTTCCCATCTTTTGAATGAAGAAGAAGGAACTGCAAAACGAAATTTCTTTCGGCCATAGTTTGATCTTTCCTCCGCCCCATATTTGTAGGAGTAGTTTTTAAATTTTAGTAAAGTTTGCATCTGTATTGTCTTAGGATGCAATTTATAGATTTGCAAGATTTAAAGTGGGGGGAAATTTGAATCTAGACTGATGTGATTAATTTTTTTTGATTTGTCATTCAAAAGTTCGTTTTACCTAAATTTGTTTCTCCGAATCAAATTTACAAGTGTTTCAATTGCCGCTACTTGGAGATTTTCGGCCAAATCAGTAAAATAATTACTCCAAATCGGCTAATTTTTTTTCTCCAAATCAGTAAACTAATTACTTGGAGTACTGTTTTCAATGACTTAAAATACATGCAGCCGAATTAAAATTGTTTGCACACTATAAATGGTCTAATTCAACTGTGGCCCCCACCAATTTGATAAACAAAAAGGTTCTCTCTTACTTAAGAATATAAGAAAGTTATTAATTATGTGGGTCACGCAACTTTAATTTAACCTCCTTCTACCCACTTCCTAAATTTCCATGCCAAAAAATAATAGGACTTGAATAGTGGGACCGAGGGAGTACTCCATAAGAGCTTATGCTTATGCCCTACTACAAACTAATCCAACATTTTCACTTTTTTCTTTGACTCTTCAAACTTCTCTTTCTTTACATTTACAATCCCATTATCGTTGCATTTTCTTGTTTTCTATTATTTCATTGATAAATATAAATATTTGCCTCCTATATATATCTTTTTTATATGGAACAAGTAACTTTAAAATCATCTTCAGACGACGACGACGTCTCGAATTGAGCACGGTATAAGATCGATTATGATCTAAAATAACAATTATTTTAGGTTCAACATGCTCTTTTAATTATTTTATCATCTTTCATTTTATTTTTCTATTTTAAATTCCTTCTGGACAATGACTTGGTTGACCCCATAAATACTTATTATGGTTGTATTTTAAGGCAACTTTTGAATCATGAGAAAAATAAAATTTATTTTTCCTTTTATAGGATTTGTGTTTGTCATCACTTTCCCTCCATGTGGTGGATATTTTTAGAAGGTAAATGCGGCAAATTGTTACTAAAAGCAATACACATTATATCGTGATTTGTTGGCCTATTAACAAAATGTCTGATAAATATCACCATGAAACTCACGCAAATAGGAACGAATCTTGCCAGTTGTTATACTGTTGTGTTCAAAACCGCCAGAAATAACGAATCACAACCAATTCCTACGCTAAAGTTCATAATTAATTAACAGTACTCCAATTTAAGCATATCTATAATTGGTGTAAATGATACTTGAAATAAACAAAATTAATTCCAACATAGCTCTTCTTTGAGTTTTCTCTCTTTAAAATATAGATCGTTATAATTGTAATTATAAGAAATAGGCACTTTTATTAAGTAAAAAATGCACCATCTACATAATCTGAACTAATCACTCATAATTCATCTTAACTTCTCATTTTCGCAACCTAATGAAAATAGCAAATTATGACCATATTGAGTCCATCTTGCAACATTCCAAATATCAAATAATTAGAAAATAAAATCTACTACAATACCTTTTTTAACTGTAGTAGTACCCAATTATTAATCATACATTCCAAATTTTACATACTTCTCGTTGGTCCTAAGACGTGGTTCGGGTGGGGGGGGGTGAATACACCTGAATACATATTCTTTTCTCAAACGCGAAAGTCAGCTCTAGCTGAGTTTGCTACTAAACTGAGTCAGACAGCCAGATATACTTTCAGATCGCGTGAGCAAAGATTTCTTCTACTGAGTTCAGCTCTGCTGACTTGACTCAGTCGAACAGTCGTTCAGTATCGAGTTGTGTGCGGAAGTGTAGGCCCTATTAAACGTCTCAGTTGGAAAACCAATTTTATGCTGAGTTTGATGAAATACACTTTTAATGCAGTATGATCAGTTAAGGAAAGCAGTAAATCAACACAACAGATTTTTAAAGTAGTTCGGACACATTGGGTCCTACGTCCACTGTCCTGACCAAAGCAGGATACTTGTTATATTTATACTGAGCAAGTCTCAGTGATCTGTTCACAAGACAGATACAAACTTGATGCTTATACTGAGCAAGTTCTCAATGATCTGTTCACAGGACAAATTCTCTACTTATAGTCGTAGTGACTTTACAAGGGTTTCAAACTTAAAGAGTTTGAGGCTTCTCCAACTATGAGGAAATTCTTACAATAAGAACAATTTCACAAGAATGTGAACTTCCTCGGGGTTTCTAAGCTATGAGTATTACAACTAGACTCGCTTAGATAAGAGAAGAGGAACAAGGATAACTCTAAGTGATGAACTAAAAGGTTCTTCTATGAATGCTAGTTCTTCCCTGGATTCTTCGATTGAGTATTAAGAGTTTTTGTGCATCGATAGCTTTGGTTCCCAATGTTCTCTCTGCATGAAGACTATCCTCCTATATAATCGTCAATTGTGAATAGATCCGTTGGAGAGGGGTCTAACCACGTGTCAAAACGACAAGGAAAACGGCTCCTCAAATTTGAACGTTGATGAGTAGGTGCACTGTAGAGATATGCCTCTTTTCAGTCTAGGAGCAACTTTTGTCAGAAAAGATAAAGCGTTGTCGGCTCCCTATTGGTCGAGGTAGATTGGTAGGTGAGACTTGTCAAACATCAGGGTTGACTTCCTCTGAATTCTCGGACCTTCAACTGAAGTGACTTCCTACTGACGTTCTTCTGAGTATTAGTGCATGGGCATGAATTCCTGTGCATATTCAGTTGGTGGTCGGCTGACCAACTGACTTCTTCGATCCTGAGTCCATCAGCTGAGTGCAAGGTCTTCTACTGAACTATGAAGCTACTGAACTCCTAACTGCGAGTTCCTAACAGGCTGAACTCAAACTAAGCTATTACAAGAACGAAGGTTCATCATTCAGCTAGGGGTTCTGGGATCTTCAAATCTATATATATGGTCTACTGAATCTTCATCCCAACAATTTCCCTCTATTTGATGATGCCAAAACATTTTACATCTTCTATCAAAGAAAATATGCTAAGGTAAAGATCTAATGCTGCTGAGTAAAGATCTATTACAAGGAATGCTCCAGCCCACATATCAAAGCTGACTAAATAATGAAAAGAAGGAATCAGGGCATTCACAAGTAAGAAGATGTCAGAGCTGTCTAATATTATCAAACAGTGTATCAGGGCCACATCAAATTAACATAGTTAGAATGCTGAATGTATCAGAACTTACAAAACTTAATACTATTGACATAGTTATAGCATACTGAAGTTATTAGAGATTCTACTGAAAGGTCTCAGAGCTAAAAGGCAAGTTAACACATTCAAGAGATATCGAGGCCGATACAAAAAGAATAATCAGAGCTCAGAATAGATCATACTTCTTAATAGCTTATCATATAAGTAAATTCAACTCCTAACAATATCTGAAAACAAGTGTCCCTATAGAGCAAGTTCCCCCTAAGAAACAATTTCCCCTATATTCATATATAAGAGCCCTTCCCCTTAAGTACTAGCAAGGTATCAGAGAAGATCAGAGCAAAAACAAATAATCAGTAGGGAATAATCCTAAGGCAGATAAGCATATAAGTCACATAGGATCACATAGTGTGAAAGTGTGATATCTGATCACTGAAGTGATCAGTCGTGCTGAAAGAAAAAAATAGCCGTACAGACAATGAGTAGTTGTCAAGGCTCAAAGTGATATATGTCATAGATGAGATAAGAATTACATACAAGACATGCTATCACTAGAAAACTAGACTAGGAGAGAGAGAGAGAGGTTAGCTCTGCTTCTTCTTGAATTGTTGCATGCGAGCACGGAAGTCAGCAGACTTCTTCTCCGGAAGTTCAAGGCTATAACCTGAATAAACTCTGCTCCTCAGGGCCTTAATCTCCACTAGCTCTTATGCATCATCTTTCTTCATAACTTTGCTTATGATGGCATCCTTGATGCATCCTTGATCTCTTCTTCGATCTCCTTCTTGCAAATATTATCTTGATGAGTGAGAGGAGGAGGAAGGATCCTGAACGGAGGTGCCTTAAGCGTTTTGTCAGATTGATCCAGCATAGTCTGAATTTCAGCAAGGAGGGATGGGTTTGTAGCTATTACAAAGTCTTTGAAGAATGTGTCAGCATCAGTAGAATCTTCATTGCCAACTTTCCAGATATAAAATCTTTTGATCCAGTCCACTTCCAGCTGTTCCCACTTCTGATTCAGTTTGAGAGGTACCCAGTCATCAGTTCTCTTGAAGATGATCCTCTTTACTTCACTGACCAGTTCCCTTCTCCTGAAGTACCTAGAAGAAGTAGGTATACTTCTGTCCTTCACGGGGACCCTCCCCCTTGCTTCTTTCTCAGTCTGCAGCCTGAGGGCCTCTATATCAACTAGACGAATCATTTCCCTAGCTTCTCTAATCTGCATGGCCTCAGCTGTTCTGTTCAGTGCACGCTCGAATGTGTCCCATATTTCTTTCATCTCGAGCTCTTGCTCCTTGGAGGGGGCAATGGAGGGCACATGCTGATCTTCCGAGTCAGCAGGCGATGTAGATCTGGATTTGGATGCTGGTGTGCCTTGCTTCTCAGTTTTGGACTTTTCAGGTTTGGACTGTTTGGGTTGAGCAGCTGCTGAAGATCTGGATTGTTTGGGAATAGCAGATCTGGTGCGAGTTGGCGCTGGAGTACGGATCTGTACTCCCTTCTTTGTTGTCAGCTTCTTCTTAGCATCCTGCTCTTCAAGTTCTCTGGCCAGCTTAGCATCAAAAGCTATTTGTTCCTCTCATGACCTGAACTTGAGTTTCTTCTCCTTGGGCGGACTGGGTTCAGTAGGGGCCTTACCCTTGCCTTTGTCGGATGTCTTGGCGAGAGGTGGCGATTCTTCAATAGGCAGGCTTTCAATGTACTTGGCCACCTCATCCACATCCGCATCAGTAGGTTCCACAGTAGGGGCTTCCCCCCTGAGCTGAATTTGGTTCTGCGTCTTGTTGATCTTCTGCCTTGAGGAGGGCTCTGAGCTGAGCAGATCTAGATTTTTCCCCCTTTTTGGCAGCATCAATTAGAATAGCCAGGGCAGTAACCTTGTTCGTCAGTCCTTCTACTGAGGCATTGACCATAGTCAGACCTGAGGCAATGTCTGAGGCCACATCTGTGTAAGACTCCCATCTCTGATTGTGCTCTTGATTAATAGCCTTCAGCAGAGTAGCTTTAGAGTTGTCAAATCGTTTGAGATAGTCTTCCACAACATCAGTAGCAACCTTCTTGATCTCTTGGCAGGAGTCGTGTTGGTTAGTCAGTGCTTTAGAAACACTTTCAGACGTAAACTTGTAATGATCCTCGACTACCTTCTGGACACAACTTGTTGCAGCAGCAATTTCTTCAGAGAACATGTTGGCTTGCGACTGCAATATGTTTTTGAATTGGGCAGTCATGTCTGTCTTCTGTGCCTCAAGGGCTTTGGTGAGGATCTCTTCAGCATTGATAGAAGTTGGAGTGTTGATCCTCTGCACTTCAGTAGTAAGGTTATTCAGCGTCTCCGTCTGAGCCTCAGTGAACTTACTCCACTTAGTGTTCACATCATCGACAAGATTCCTGTTCTTATGGACTTGATGCTTGATAATCGTATTGATTGACTCCGTTCTGATGTCCTTGACCTCTACAGCTTGATATCTGCTATGTTTCTTCGGCTGAGTCTTGGACGGAGTCGGGATGATCGGGCCAAATTCTGGAGGAGGTGGCGGCTGATCATCCTTGGGAGTGTTACCCTCACCAGATCCTCCCAGGTCTGCATCCTTGGGTGTGTCAGTAAGAGGAGGAGGTGGCGGCGACTGAGTCTGAGAAGATGACTTGCCCTAAGATCTAATGCGGAGAAGTATCAGCATGGCAGCCCTAAGATCCTCTAAGGAGGCAATATCAGTTGGCTTGCCATAGCCAATAATTTCCTGAAGGTGCAGTTCCTCCTGAACCAACTCAGCTACTGTTTGTTGGCGGATCGTCTCTTCAAGCAGGTCCCACTCTAGGAACCGCAGACGCATCTACACACGAGCCCGGATAGCTATGTCCACGAGATCCTAATGGGCTTGGATCTCGGGGATCTCATCAGCAACCTCTTCAGTGGCTCTGCTATTAGCCGGAAGAATGGAGGTTGGGATGGAAGAGGAGACCTCAGCAAATAGGGTCGATTCAGCTAGAGCCTCTGGCTGAATCTCCTCTGAGTTTACTCGCTTCACCTTCTCTTTTAGGGTCACATCCTTCTTACCAGACCCTGAATCCTCTATAGAGATATGTGAAGGGGCTACTGAAGACTCTGTTTTCTTCAGCATCTTGTGCTTCTTCTACTGAGCTGGCTGAGTAGGGCGGGGATCCTAAGCGATCTCCAGAGGACGTTTAGAAGCAAGTCCTCGCCCTATTGATTTCTCAGCGGATGCTGAATTCAGATACTTAATCAGCTTCTGATCAAAGTAGTAGGCATAAGCGAATGAGACTCTCTTTGGGCAGTCATCTTAGATAAGTATACTAACTTTTGTGCCGAAGAGGAGTTTGCCTTTTGGGATCAGCTGCATGCCTTCCTCAGAGTCAATGAATTTCTGAGACTGAGCTTTGAACTCTGAGCGGAAGAAAGCATTCTAGTTCACGTGGGCCTCGTCCATGATCGCCATCATGATCTGGACACAGATGGGAGAGAGTTGGTCATAGGAGTCCGCTGAACTCGTCAGGATGTGGTTGACCACATACGCCAAACTACGGTATTGAGGCAACAACTGACTCTTGGGAAAGGCAGCTTTGAAGACTATATTCTCCTGACCGCTAAAACGGCAGAGATAAGCATCAATCTCGGATTCCTTATACTTGGCAAGGGGAATCCCTTCGTCTTCAAAGTCGACGAAGATGATTTGCGATATCAATCTGAATGGCCTAGTCCTCCCACTGATTCGGGCGGACCTCATGCCGAGAGAGGATGCAAGAGATTTCGTCGGAAGAATCATCCTCTCTGAAGTTCAAATAGAACTCGGCAACCTGACGGGGCAGGCTCTAACGCGGAGCCTTGGAGAGAATCGGTAGAAGACCTGAGTTCTCGAGTGCGTCGAATATAGGAACCATGCACTCCACGCCACAAGTCCTGAAAGACAAGACGGGTTCGAACAGAACCCTCTTCCCGGGGACGATTTCACAAACATCTACATGAATCAGCACGTCGCATACGGGAACTATTGTTGCCATCTTATAAATGAAAATTTGTAATAAGAAACGTTAGCACTTGAAAGTAGAGTTAGTGAGCATAGCAGATTTCGTTTAAGAAAATATTATCGAAAGATGAGTTCTTGGAATGCGATAGAAGCCTAAGCAGAGAAAGCAGTTGCAAATAGCACTAATCGATCGAAAATGGCGGAAATATGGTTTAGGAGAGAGATAACATACATATATATATATTCAGTTTTGAATGTGGAACGGTTTTTAAAGCATGCGGTTAAGATTAATTAGTTTGAAAGAAACCAGCGGCTCAGATTAGATGTTATAATAAGTTATGTTTACTGTGCTGCCTATAGTCTTAGCCTACTTATCTCTACACTATGGTAAGGTGAAATGACATGCATTTAATGCGGCTATGATCGAGTTTTATAGAATGTCGTGAGTTTAATGAAAACGACATACTCAATGCAGTACGATGAACATTAAAGGGGGGAAATAAATGCTATGACATGCTGAATCACCAAATGCTGAAATTAATATCATAACTTTCGTGTTGAACATCGTAGTCGGTGATACCACGTTTGACGATCTCGAGTATTTTGGCATGCGAGAGTAAGTTCCCCTTACTCGGTACTTCCAAGATCATCTACTGAATCGTATCGGTAGGATCCAAAAGACCTAGTTCTCCGAGAGATCGTTGAATGCGGTCTCCGCTAGAGGTTTAGTTAGGATATCATTTCGTTGCTTGTCGGTGTGGATCTTCTCCATTTCGATATCCTTTTTCTCGACATGATCTCGATGAAGTGATGAAGAATGTCCACGTGCTTGCACCTTGTATGTAGAACGAGGGTTACGAGTGATTGCAATATCACCGATGCATCGCCGATGAGACCGGCACTTCATCTTGATGAATGTCGTAGTCTCTTAGCTGTTGTCGAAGCCATAGTATCTGTGCACAACAGCTTCCGGCAACCATATACCCAGCTTCAGTAGTGGATGTTGCTACTGAGTGTTTTTTCTATGAAAACCATGATATGAGCTTGCTACCGAGGAATTGACAAGTTCCTGAGGTTGACTTTCTGTCGATTCGGCAACCTACATAGTCAGCATCAGAATAACCAGTTAGTTCAAGGTTATCATGAGTAGGATACCATGATCCAACATCAGGTGTTCCCTTCAAGTAACGAAGAATTCTCTTCGCTGAATCTATATGGCTCTTTTTGGGATTCGCCTGAAATCTCGCGCATACACATACAACATAAGTTATGTCAGGTCTGCTTGCTGTAAGATATAATAAAGAATCGATAATAGCACGATAGTCAGTTGAGTTAACAGATACTCCCTCTTTGTCAAGATCAATCTTGAGATTGGTGTTCATGGGTATCTTTACTGACTTGCTGGATTCGCAGCCGAATTCCTTGATGAGATCTCTTGTATATTTGGCTTGACTAATGAATATTCCCTTCTTTGATTGTTTGACTTGAAGTCCAAGGAAATAGTTCATCTCTCCCATCATCGACTTTTCGAACTTCTCTTTCATCATCTGCTTCGAATTTTTGACACATAGTCGGATTCCTTGATCCAAAGATGATGTCGTCCACGTAGATTTGCACCCGGTAGGATGTCTTCTCCGACTTGATACCGAATAGGGTGAGATCCCCTGTTCCTTTACGAAAACCTTTACGAAGTAGAAAGTACGAGAGGGTATCGTACCAAGCCATGGGTGCTTGTTTTAACTCGTACAAAACTTTCTTAAGTACGTAAACATGATGTCCCCGCTTGAAAGTTGGACGGTTGTTCAACATTGACTTTCTTCCTTCGATACCTTGTTCGGGAAAGGCGACTTCACATCCATATGATAGATTGTGAAGCTGGCGATGGGGCTGCATAGGTTGGGAATAGAAGAATGGCTTCAAATCTTGTGGACTGGGCAAATGATTCGTCGAAATCTATTCCTTGGATTGACAATATCCTATGGCAACGAGTCAAGCTTTATTCCTAACAATGACGTTGTTTTCATCACGCTTGTTCTTGAAGACCCACTTCGTCCTATCACGTGTTGATGTCTAGGTCTATCAACAAGCTATCATACGCCGTTTCACGTGAACTGATTCAGCTCTTCTTGCATGGCGGTGATCCAATCAACATCATTCAACGCGTCCTCAATTGTCTGAGGTTCTTCCGTCGACAAGAAACATGAGTATAAAGCACTTTCTCCTTGATAGAATCTGGATCTTGTCTTGACACTGGCTGAGGGATCTCCAATTATAAGATCTGAAGAATGAGCATCTAGCCACGAACGACGACGTCTTGTTACTTCATGCAGGCCCGGTTCAACACGGAGCGGTAGGAGTATTAGGAATTTCGGTTGTACTATTCTCGTGTTTGAAGCAATTCGATAACAAGGGTTGGGTGTACTAAGTCACCGGGTTCGGGGGCATTTAGCTCGGGAACATCGATAGTTCCCCACGAGTTGGTATTCTCAATAGAGGTCTCGGTTACCACATGGGTTTCCTCATCGACCGAATTACACGGGATTGATCATGTTTGGGAGAATCAATCTCCTCGGCTACTTTGCTTGTTGGTAGATTCCGAATTTCATCATCTCGAATCATCATCCCAACAATCTTTGGATCTTTTCGATGTTGTCTTTTAAGCTTAGATCCTGTAGCTTGCTCCTGACATCTTCAACTTCTGGTTGAGAGTTTAACTTCCTGAACTCAGAAGTAAATTCATCAAATACAACATGAGGGCTTTCCTCCACGCAAAGGGTCCAGTAGTTAAAGACTGTTGGAAATTAGGTTCACTATGATAGATTTGAAGATCCCAAAACCCTAGCTGGATGATGAGCCTTCGATATTGTTATAGCTTAACTGAGTTCACCGTGTTAGGAACTCAGTAGACTAGCTAAAGTTCAACAACTGTGCATTCAGTAGAAGACCCTTCACTCAGCTGAAGAACTCAGTATTGAAGAAGTCAGTCGGACTGATATAGATCGATTGAATCTGCACAGTACCGCCCTTGTCTCTTGAGTATTTCAGACTCAGCAGACACTCTACACTGGTTCAGGCGGTCAGTAGATTATCAGCCTCAGCACCGGATGTAGAAGACTACGTATGTCTTGGACTCGAGCGGGAGCGGTTTTCGAATGGAGTCGGTAGAACCGGACTCAGCAGGAGCGCTCATCGAACTCGAGTTGATCTTCGGTAAGGAAGACTCAGCAGAAAGTTACCTACTGAATCTAGATCAGACTCAGCAACGGTCGGTCAGTTACTTTAACTGACCATGGACTTCAGAAGAACAATTCAGTAGAGTTGTCCGAGGTCGTACATCTGAGAAGTCAACTTCAGTATCACCTTGAAGTCTGAATAGGTCTCAACCACTCTCTGTACCTCGACCAATGACAAGCAGCCAGCTAGCAGAGTCTCCGACATAAAGCTGCAAGTCAACCACTTCTATTAAAGTTAGTGGACTCTACAGAATTCAATAGAGCCGTTTGCTACCCCATAGAGTGACATGTGGCATCGTCCTCTCCAATGGATATATGCCTAGGTCACCTCTATAAATAGAGAAGTGTCTTCACGCAAGAAGAGAAAAAAGAGAAGAAAAAGAGATGTGAGGTCGATCATGACGATGATGGGCACATCCAAGGAATCGAGCTCAACCGAACAAACACTCTAGAAGATTCAAGCCATATCTAGAGAAGAACTTAATCTTTCATAGATATATTCTTATAGTTCTTCTCTCTAGAGTTCTATCTCGTTCCCCTTCTCTAATCTAAGCTGATCTTATTGTAATATCCATAGCTTAGACGAAGGAGTTCATAGTTGAACTTGTTCCTTATTGTAAAAGGACTCCTTCATAGTTGGAGAGTTTGTCAAACACTTTTGTTTGATGCCTGTGTAAACTGGGACTTGCTCAGTATATTCCCCAAGCCGCAGTTTGTCCTGTGTACAAGCTGACTGAGACTAACTCAGTATAATAAATAGCCTCCTGATCTTTCGGGACAGTGGACGTAGGATCGTGTGATATCCGAACCACTTTAAAAACTATGTGTTGATTTATTGTTGCTTTGCTTAAATGTTCACTTGCATAAACTCGACTTTAAATCAAACGGCATAAACGGTGTTTTCGAGTGATCGAGACGAATATTCTTTTGGGCCTACTCTTCCGCACTCGAAACCCGACATCTTGAACTCTTGTTCTACCGGCCGAATTCGAGACCGTACTCGCAGAAGGATTCTCCGCCCGCGCGTTCAGCGATGCATCGATTCGGCAGCATCACCGTCGCGCTCGTTCTTGATCTTTGACTCGAGGTGTATTCCACACCGAAGACTCGTCTCTCTCGGGACCAACAAAGACCCCGAAAGCTTTGCTGACCTTGGAGTATCCTAAGAAAACTCCTTGGTCGACTTGCTATCAAAGACCTTTAACTGGTCCTTTCCGTTATTGTGGATAAAGCACGGATAACCAAAAATATGAAAATACGAAATAGAAGGAGTTCTCCCTTTCCATAATTCATAAGGTGTCTTCATGTGCATATGAGTCAATAGAGACTGGTTCTGAGTATAGCAGGCAGTGTCCGTAGCCTCTACCCAGAATTTCAATGGTAGACCTGAATCTGCGAGCAACGTCCTTGCTGTTTCTTTAAGCGTTCTATTTTTCCTTTCAACAAGTCCGTTCTGCTGAGGCGTACGTGTCGTTGAGGTTTCGTGTTCAATGCCTTCAGCTTCACAGAAGTCTTTCACCATCGAGTTCAAAAACTCAGTTCCACGATTTGAGCGTCTTGATATCTTTCGTGTTCAATGCTGGATCTTGATATCTTTCTCGACGCTCAGCCGCTTCAGTAGTTTCGGCAGCTCAAGTTTGACGTCAGATTTATTGGCAATGAATATCACCCAAGTATATCTTGAATAGTCATTAATGACTACACGAGCGTATTTCTTTCCTCTAATCGTCACTGGATTGACTGGCCCAAATAAGTCCATGTGCAGCAGTTGAAGGATTCCATCAGTCGAAGGTGACGGGAATTGGCGGATTGCTCGACTTTGTTTGCTTCCCCTTCAAACATGCTTCACAATTTTTATGTCTTTTGAATACTTCGTTGGGCAGTCATGTGACTTTAGCATCACGTGCTAGCTTGTTCATTATCTTGAAGTTCAGATGACTCAGTCGTCTGTGCCATAGCTATGTTGTTTTGTCATCTAGCCTCGTGTTTGCTAGCAGGCAAGCTTCAGGTTCGGCGGTATTCCATTTAGGATAGTATATGTTCCTTCGCCGCGATCCTGATAACACAGTTTTTCTTGTAGATTTATCAAGAACATCACAAAAACCTGCATCAAAAGTCACTTTGTTGGAGTTATCACAGAATTGACTAATTGAAAGGAGATTATGTTGAAGTCCTTCAACATAAGACACTCTAGGAACTATTGCAGTCCCTATTTTCAATGTGTCGTATCCTCTTGTGTAGCCTTTGGAGTTGTCACCGAACTCAATTTTGGCTCCATCTTGCTGAACGTAGTCGGTCAGTAGGCTCTTTTGTTGTGTCATATATCTTAAACATCCACTGTCAACAATCCAATGGTCCTGTAGCACCTGCAAAACAAAAACAGATTCAGGTACCCTTTGGGTTCAGCTTGGGTCCTTAATTGTTAGATTTTTAGGATCCAAACTTGTTTGACAGCCCTAATGGCTTCAGACTTCTTTTTGTCCTTATTGTCAGTAACCTTCTCCACTGAACTTGGAGTGGCTGATTTCTTAGTCTTTTGAGGTTCAACTTTCTTCTTCTGAACCTTAGGGCTTCTGACTCTTGGCTCATAGTAGTACGATCCGTCTTGCTTATTTGGATGAGTCGGCTGTTGGTGACCATCTTGTTAGCCCACCCGATCTTCTTGGTTTCCCCTGAATTTGCTCTTGGTGTCTTGGGGCTAGAACCATGGGTCATCTTCTTGTTGCTAGACTGAGGTGCTTGAATCTTCTGCTTGTTCTTTGCCAGAGGGGATGTAGAGTTTGCATGCTGAGTTACCCCTTGGACAAACCTATCAGCCAGCTTGGTGGAGCTCTTCTGTCCTGAAGTGGAGGCTTCGCAAGTGTAACCAAGTCCTTCTTTAGTGGCATATGGTCTTTGAGATCGTAACAACTTCTCCAACTTCTCCTTGGCTCCAATGTATTGCTCGGTCATCAAGGTTCTCCACACTTCATCATTCTTCCTCAGAGCTTTATATTCTGTTCTGGCCTGTGTGAGCTTTTCCTTGAGATTAGCAATTTCAGTCTCTTTCTTAGAGACGTCTTTGGACAGTACTGAAATCTGTGCTTCTTGGTCTTGAGACTTAGTCATCAGAGAGTTAATCTCTTCCTTCAATCTTAGAACAAGTCCTTCAGACTCAGTAGAGTCCTGACTTCTCTTTGAAAGTCTCTAATTTTCTACTTTCAGGATATCCATGTCCTGAATCGTCTTGCTGAACTGCTGGCTCATCTGAATTTGCTCTTCAAGCAAATCTTCGTACGCAAGAACCACACCCAGTGGTTCTCCTGCAACAGAGCTTGTGTCGTGTGTGCAAGGTTCAGAATTTACATGAGTCTCATCTCCGGCCATCAGACACGGTTCAGCATCTTTTGTCTCGATTGCCATGAATGCAGCATCGTTATCAGACGATTCCATGAATAGTTCCTCATTACTTGAGCAATCGGATAACTCTCCAGCTATGTAGGCTTGCCTTTTCTTGACGAAGTTGTCACGTCGGGCTTGCCTTTCAGCTCTTTCAGTTGCTGAGAGTTCAGGACATTCGTATTGGAAGTGTCCTGCTTTTTGCAGTTGTAACATACTGAGGTTCTGTCGTCCCTTCTAGATATGTTTTTTTGTTCCACGGGAACAGCTTCAGTATTCCTGCAAATAGGTAGAGGTTTAGTTTCACTTTTCGAGTGACTGTGATCTCTCCTACCTTGATATTTTTGGGAAGCCTTTTTCATCTTCCTTCTGAACATCTCTTTCTCCTTCTGGTATTCAACAGCAAGGAGAGCATACGTCTCAGCCAAGTTGTCAGCAGTAGGTATAGTTACTGAGCTTCCAGCTGACTGGATTGTTGTTGAGAGACTTGCAGTGCTAGCTAATGCCTTATAAGCATGATCCATTGGCACTTCAGCTTCAGCACCGGGGGTGTGTGGGAGGTTGAATTCGAACTCCTTTGCTTTTAGCTCTGAAAACACATAATCAGGAGTAAAAGAATTCAAGTTAGATCTCCTCATACACGTAGCAAAAGAATACCACTTGGGCCTGCTAAGAGCCCTTAGAATCTTTGTGTTTGTCTCCTTGTTGCTGAAAGTTTTCCCAAGTCCGTTCATGATGTTGATCTGGTTTGTGAATCGAACACTGAAATCATCTATGGACTCCCCAGGAAGCATAGCGAATGCCTCGAGTTTTTGCAACTCTAACTCCAGTTTGTTCTCTTTGATCTGTGGAATTCCTTGGCTCAGTATTGCGAGAGAATCCCATAGCTCCTTTGCAGTCTTGTAATCATGCACTCTCCCAAGATATGAGTCACTTAGTGTGATCAGTATTGCGTTTCGAGCGACTCGGTCGAGATTATGCAATTTTCTTCTCCTCAGGAGTGAAGAGGCTCTTCTCCTTGGCTACTTTTGGATCGATTCTAGCACCTGTTGTTCCGTCCAATGCAAGTTTGACTGAGTCGATCATCGAAATAATAGGTCCTTTCTCCAGGACGTCGATCATGCTGTCGTTCAGCGAGGTTAAATGTGCCTCCATCCTCACTCGCCATACCGCATAGTTCTCAGTTGAGAACATGGGTACCGTCCTAATCCCTGAAATATCAGCCATTGAAAGATAGGATATAGGATGCAATGAAGAGATGCAAGATACAATGAAAAGGGTTTTCCTAGGATCGTTGTTCGAGATAGACCATTTTCAGAAAATGATGATCAGTAAGAACACCGCTTTGGTACCAATTGTTGGTCCTGACACGTGGTTCAGGTGTGGGGGGGGGTGAATACACCTGAATACAGATTCTTTTCTCAAACGTGAAAGTCAACTCTAGATGAGTTTGCTACTAAACTGAGTTAGATAGCCAGATATGCTTTCAGATCGTATGGGCAAAGATTTCTTCTACTAAGTTCAGCTCTACTGACATGAGTCAGTCGAACAGTCGTTCAGTATCATAGTTGTGTGCGGAAGTGTAGGCCCTATTAAATGTCTCGGTTGGAAAATCGGTTTTATTCTGAGTTTGATGAAATACAATTTGAATGCAGTATGATCAGTTAAGGAAAGCAGTAAATCAACACAGCAGATTTTTAAAGTGCTTCGGACACACTGGGTCCTACGTCAACTGTCCTGACTAAAGCATGATACTTGTTATATTTATACTGAGCAAGTCTCAGTGATCTGTTCACAAGACAGATACCTACTTGATGTTTATACTGAGCAAGTTCTCAGTGATCTGTTCACAGGACAGATTCTCTACTTATAGTCGTAGTGACTTTACAAGGGTTTCGAACTTAACGAGTTTGAGGCTTCTCCAACTATGAAGAAGTTCTTATAATAAGAACGATTTCACAAGAATGTGAACTTCCTCGGGGTTTCTAAGCTATGAGTATTACAATTAGACTCGCTTAGATAAAAGAAGGGGAACAAGGATAACTCTAAGTGATGAACTAAAAGGTTCTTCTATGAATTCTAGTTCTTCACTGGATTCTTCGATTGAGTATTAAGAGTTTTTGTGCGTCGACAACTTTGGTTCCCGGTGTTGTCTTTGCATGAAGACTCTCCTGTTATATAGTCGTCGATTGTGAATAGATCCGTTGGAGAGGGGTCTAGCCACATGTTAAAACGACAAGGAAAACGGCTCCTCAAATTTAAACGTTGATGAGTAGGTGCACTATAGAGATACGCCTCTTTTTCAGTCTAGGAGCAGCTTTTGTCAGAAAAGATAAAGCACTGTCGGCTCCCTATTGGTCGAGGTAGATTTGTAGGTGAGACTTGTCAAACATCTGGGTTGACTTCCTCTGAATCCTCTGACCTTCAACTGAAGTGACTTGCTACTGACGTTCTTCTAAGTATTAGTGCATGTGCACGAATTCCAGTGCAGATTCAGTTGGTGGTCGGCTGACCAACTGACTTCTTCAATCCTGAGTCCATCAACTGAGTGCAAGGTCTTCTACTGAACTCTGCAGCTACTGAACTCTAGCCTTCTAAGTTCCTAACAGGCTGAACTCAAACTAAGCTATTACAAGAACGAAGTTTCATCATTCAGCTAGGGGTTTTGGGATCTTCAAATCTATAAATATGGTCTACTGAATCTTCATCCCAACCAACTGTTTAAGCAAGATGGGTATAAATCTATTTTTGTTGATAGAGTTTCTACCATGCGGAACATTGATTTCATCTGCGGTGGCACATTAAACGAAGATCTTTATACTATATCTAGCGAATCTTTACGTTGTTCTTATGTTGCAACTACATCATCACCCCCTAAAAAGAGGAAACAGTCTTCTAAGGAGAATGAAACATATCTTTAGCATCTTAGACTATGTCACTTTAGTCTGAATATGATCCAAAGGTTGGTGAAAGATGGATCATTGGAGTTTCTCCAGGTTGAACCATTTCCAACCTGTGAATCCTGCTTAGAGGGGAATATGGTGACCAGGTCTTTTAAGGCAAAGGGTAATAGAGCCAAAGATGTGTTGGGATTGATTCATTCTTACTTGTGTAGACATAGTTATGAGTACTTGGTCACGTTCATTACCGATTACTCAAGATTTGGTTACATCTATCTTCTTCGCCACAAGTTTGAATGTTTTGAGAAATTCAAGGAATATAAGGCGGAAGTGGAGAAGAAATTAGATTCCAATATCAAGTTATTGTGATCGGATTGTGGTGGCGAGTACCTCAGCCACGACTTCAAAAGTTATTTGAAAGAATGTGGGATTACATCCCAACTGATAGCACCAGGTACACCTCAGCAGAATGGTGTGTCAGAAAGAATGAATCGAACCTTATTGGTCATGGTTCGATCGATGATGAGTTATACAACCCTGCCTTTTTTGTTCTGGGGATATGCCTTGGACACATCAGCATATTTGTTGAATCTAGTATCATTCAAGTCGGTGTCTCGGACCCCTTTCGAGTTGTGGTTTGGGCGTAAGCCCAGTTTCAACCACATAAGGATTTGGGGTAGTCCAGCATATGTGCTGAACAAGCAACCCGATAAGTTTGATACTAGATCTGAGGCTATGCTCTTTGCACAGTATCCTAAGGGAATGAAAGGTGGTTATTTTAAAGTCCTAATGATCAGAAAGTCGTTGTTAGCACCAACGCCAGATTCCTTGAAGAGGATTATGTAAGTAATCACAAGTCTAAAGTCAACATTATCCTTGAAGAAATTCAAGATGGTCGAGTTTCACTCAACGAGTCAAGTTTGCAAGAAATGTTACCACAAGTAACCGCACAATCTGCTGACACAACACTAGGCGTAGTAGGAGGGTTATTATACAACCTGATCAATATATGTTCGTAGGAGAGACTTCGGATTCTCCCAACAGACGAACAAGATGTAGTCGACCCTTGGACCTATGCCGAAGTAGTGGGAGATCAGGATGCAAAATCATGGCAATTGCTATGGACTCAGAGTATGAGTCCATAAGTACTATGGATGTATACAAGCTCACAAAGCTACCGGTTGGCTGCAAGGCCATTGGTAGAAAGTGGCTATACAAAAGAAAGCGAGGTCCTGATAGAGAGGTCATGACTTTTAAAGTCAGGCTGGTGGTGAAAGGATTCATTCAGAAAGAAGGTATCGATTACGAGGAAACTTTTTCGTCTGTAGCGACGCTCAAGTCCATCAGAACACTCCTAGCCATAGCTGCTCACATGAACCTAGATGTTTGACAAATGGATGTCAAGACCGCTTTTCTAAATGGTTACCTTGAAGAAGGTAGGGACATCTATATGCGATAACCATAAAGTTATGTGAAGCAAGGCGAAGAGCATCTTGTGTGGAAACTTAAGAAGTCTATTTATGGACTTAAACAAGTTTCCCGATTATGGAACATTCGTTTCGATGATGTGATCAGTTCTTTTGGATTCATCCAGTGTGAAAGCAAAAGTTGTGTGTACCGTCATTGTACCGATGGATCTGTGGTTTTCCGTGCACTTTATGTAATAACATTCTTCTCATTAGCGGCAATTTGAAGTTGTTGTCAGACATAAAGATATGGTTATCCGAACAGTTTCAGATGAAGGATTTAGGAGAAGCTGCTTACATTCTAGTGATCAAGGCTATTTGAGATCGCCACAAATGGATGTTAAGCTTGTCTCAGGCATCCTACATTGATACTATAATTGCTCGGTTTAGCATGAAAAGGCCAAGAAAGGGTTGCTACCTTTCAGATACGGCGTTCCTCAATCTAAGGATCAGTGTCCTAAGACACCAAAGGAGATAGAGGACATGAGACTATTTCCTTATGCTTCCGCTGTCGGAAGTCTCATGTATGTTATGCTATGCACGAGGCCAGATATCTGGTATACCGTTGGCATGGTCACGAGATATCAGTCTAACCCTGGACATCCTCACTGGATTGCTGTCAAGCATATTCTCAAGTACCTGAAACAAGCTCGAGATTATAGGCTTGTTTACCAGTCTGATGATCTAGTGCTTGTGGGTTATTCAGATTTGGATTTCAAGGCAGATAGAGACGAAAGGAAGTCTACCTTGGGCTATGTGTTTACCTTGGGAGGTTGAGCCATTTCATGGAGAAGTGTCAAACAAAAGTGTATTGTTGACTCTATCATGGAAGCAGAGTATGTTGTTGCTTTAGAGGCCTCTAAAGAAGCAGTTTGGCTCAAGGCATTCCTCCTCGATCTCGATATCGTTCCTAGTTTGCCTAAGTGTATCATGGTCTATTGTGATAACTCTGGTGCAATTGCAAACTCTAAGGAACCGAGATCACATAAGACGTCTAAACACATAGAGCGTAAGTACCACATTATACGAGAATTCGTACACCGAGGAGACGTGGTGATTGAGAAGATATGAACCGGGGATAACCTAGCAGATCCATTCACTAAGAGTCTACCACAAGGGCCCTTCCAGACGCATGTTCGAGGTATAGGCTTGTGTCGACTGCCCCCCACTTAGTCAAAAATCTTAATATAAGTGGGAGAAGTGATAGCTAGTAGTTTTCTTTTAGTTATGTTTTGAGGCACATTGTATACTTAAGATTTGCTTGGGTTTGTATACTGAAAGCAGTCTATGTATTTGCTTGTATACAATATTTCCAGTTACCACTATTATTACTCACATATCTGATTATTATAATTTCATAAATTAGCCACATATCTCATAAGAGTTAGATCATACAATGTGTTGTGGATCATAGATGGTCGTAGCGATTGGTTGAACTAGTGAGATATAAACATGTATCACTGGTGAGGCAACTTTAGGACAAGTTGTCGGTTTAGGCTGCAATGTAGATAAAAAGTGACTTGTCTTGGTCACTTTTCTATGTTGATACATTTTATGTATTGATGGATCGTGGTGAGACGTGTTCTTCTATCTAACATGTGTGAAGAACTAAGGTCTCGGAGACTCAGGTGATCTTAAGCTTGATGAGATTTCAGCTAAGTGCACGTAACTAACTATTACTTTGACTTACTATGGGTGAGGTCATCGCGACCGTACATCTCTGTATCTTGGGTGAGTGTTGTTGTGTGTAGCTCAGGATGGTTATCTTCGTCATGCATTCGTATCCTATTAAAGGGTTGATGACCCTTGAGGAGCTCGAAAAGTTCATTATACTAAACCCTGCAGGTTGATTAAGTTCAAGTATGATAATAAGGTCGAGTGGTACTGCTCAAGGATAAGATATTAATTATATTAAGTAGTCAGTAAACTTAATCAATTAATGGATATTCGATATTTTAAATACGAGAATTAACTGAACTTAAAAATACAAGCCCTGTCTCAACTTTTGGAATGAAGGGGTAAGTCAACATAGATTCTTTAGTGGAATGAATCTATATTTGTGAATTAATAATACTCTTGGTTGAGTATGGAAAATTAATTCACTTGAAACCAGACTTTATTTCTTGTGTTAGGTCTCTGATCTAGCCCGAACATATGCTCAGTCGTATGCGACATTTTCTCTCAGACTCACTAGGCTACTTCATTGTCTGGAATTGTTTTGTCCTTTAGTGGACCAAAACAATTAGTGATGGTGTAGTGGCCCCTTTTACTATTAGATTAGGCTTGGAGTCGAAGGCCTATTAGGGTTCCTTTGACTAGTCCTTATAAATAGGGAACAAATGAGCCACTTGTTCACACTTATCTTTCTAGTTTTGTGTGCTGTAAAGTGTGAGTCTGAGTGAAATTCATATTTCTAGAAGTTGTCTTATTTCTTTCACGCTTATTTGAAACTGGACTTGGTGACTGAACCACATCCACGGCCTTATAAAATCCAATGGTTTAGAAATGGCGACGGAATTCCTATTTCTAGAAGGTGTCTTATCTCTTTCACTATTGGGAAAATGTATAAAGATGAAATATGGTGTGATGTTGTTCCCATGGATGCATGTCATCTATTTCTTGGTCGGCCATGGTTGTATGATTTAAGGGTTACGCATGATGGTTTAGAAATACGTACTCGTTCACTAAGGATGGGGAAAAGATCATACTGCTTCGTATGAAACAACAATTTCTAGAAAAGGACAAAGAGGTGGATGGTCAGGTTTGTTTTACTGCAACACAAGTTGAGGTTGAGGGCGCTCTTGTGAAGGGCGAGGTTGTTTTACTGTTGGTAGCACAAGAGAAACCCAAGGGGTCATATTAGCACCCTAGCAGCGTTCAGTCGTTGCTTCAAGAATTTGAGTCTCTGACTCTTGAAGATCTGCCAAATAGACTACCACCCCTTCGAGGTATCGAGCATCACATTGATTTAATCCCCGAATCCATACTTAACAAACATGCCTACCGATTAAATCCATGCAACAAGAAGAACTCCACCAACAAGTGGAAGGACTGCTACAGAAGGGGTTCATTCGGGAAAGTCTCAGTACATGCTATGTTCCGGCTTTACTAGTTCCAAAAAACGATGGAAGTTGGAGGATGTGTATTGATAGTCGAGCTATTAACAAAATTACCATCAAGTATCGATTCCCTATCCCATGGCTTGATGACCTTTTGTATCAACTTCATGGTTCAACTATTTTCTCAGAGGTTGATTTACGGAGTAGATATCATCAAATACGAATGCAGCAAGGGGATGAATGGAAGACAACTTTCAAGACTCTTCGAGGACTCTACGAGTGGATGGTGATGCCTTTTGGGCTATCCAATGCACCAAGCACTTTTATGCGCTTGATGACTCATGTATTCCAGCCATTCTTGGGGCGATTTGTGGTGGTTTATTTCGACGATATTTTGATCTACAGTCGAAGCCTACAGAAACATCTGATACACCTTCGTCAAGTGTTGAATTGTTGTTACAACAACAACTGTATGCAGCCTAAAAAAGTGCTTGTTTGTGATGAAAAGTGTAGTTTTTCTAGGTTTTGTTGTCTCCAAAGATGGTATCAAGGTTGATAACTCAAAGGTTGAAGCTATTGCAAGTTGGCCTAGACCTCACAACTTGTTCGACATAAGGAGTTTTCATGGGATGGTCTCATTTTAGCGATGCTTTATTAAAAAATTTAGCACTCTAGTAGCACCCATCACTGAGTGTCTAAAGGGAGCAAGTTTTGTTGGAATGAAGCAGCTCAAAGAAGTTTCGAAATTATTAAGGGGAAACTCATGGAGGCTCCAGTTCTGAAGCTACTTAATTTTCAAGCAGATTTTCAGGTTGATTGTGATGCATCAGGCATAGGAATTGGTGGGGTACTAAGTCAAGATGGTGGTCTAGTAGCTTTTTTCAGTGAAAAGCTTAATGATACACGACGAAAATATTCAACATATGACAAGGAATTTTATGCAATTTTGAGAGCCCTTCAACATTGGAATCACTATCCAATGCCTAATGAGTTCATTTTGTTCTCTGATCATGAGGCACTTCGGTACTTGAATGCACAACACAAGCTCAATCCTCGGCATGCTAAATGGGTGAAATTTCTACAGTCCTTCAATTTCATCATCAAGCACAAGTCTGGGAAGACTAATCTCGTGGCAGATGCTTTAAGCCGAAGGCATCTACTGCCAAACATGCTTCAGTTGAAGGTCATTGGGCTTGAGGTCATGAAATCTATGTATGAAGAGGATCCCGACTTTGGAGAAATCTAGAAGGAGTGTCAGCAAACAGGGCACAAGGACTTTTTTTATTCAAGAGGGTTTTCTTTATAAAGGGATGCGACTTTGCATTCCTCGTGGCTCTTTGAGAGAAAGCTTCATTAGAGAGGCGCATTCTGGTGGGTTGGCCGGACACTTTGGCCGAGAGAAAAACCGTGAAAATTACCAAGAAAATTTCTACTGGCCTCGTTTAGTAAAACATGTGAATAAAGATGTGCAACCTGCAAGCGTGCCAAACTACATGGCCGTAATGCAGGTATATATACTACTTAACCTATTCCCACTTCTCCGTGGGAAGACGTAAGTATAGATTTTGCCCTAGGATTACCTCGAACACAGCGAGGGTGGGATTCGATTATGGTGGTGGTGGATCATTTCTCAAAGATGGCGCATTTTTTACCTTGTAAGAAGACTTTGGATGCTACTCATGTCACTGACCGATATTTTCAAGAAGTAGTCAGACTCCATGGCGTGCCCAAGACCATCACTTCAGATCGAGATTCTAAATTTCTTGGCCACTTTTGGAGAACCTTGTGGAGAAAGATGGGTACCAAACTTTAGTTTAAAACGTCACACCACCCTCAAACCGATGGACAGTCTGAAGTTGTAAATCGGACTCTCGGCGCCTTGTTGAGGGCTTTGATAAAAAATAATTTGACCATGTGGGATTCCCTTTTACCTCATGCTGAATTTGCTTACAATCGTTCGTTGAGCAAGTCCACGGGTTGCTCTTCTTTTGAAGCGGTGTACGGGCAAAATCCACATTCCCCGGTGGATTTAGTTCCGCTCCACAGCAATGTAAAATTCATTGGTGAAGCTCATGAGAGAGCCAAATTTATTAAAAAAATTACATGAGCAGGTGCGGGAGAAGCTGGTGCAACAAATTGAGAAGTATGCTCAACAGGCAAATCGTCACCGATGATCGATTTCTTTCAAGGTGGGAGATCTTGTATGGATCCATCTTCGGAAAGAACGCTTCCCAAATCGAAGATTCCAAAATTACAACCTTGAGCAGATGGTCCTTTCAAGATTAGTGCGAAGATAAGTGAGAATGCATATCAAGTTGAATTGTCCAGTGAGTATGGTGTTTCAAAGTCATTCAATGTGGCTGACTTGTTCCCCTAAGTTGAAGACGAGGAAGTGCATTCGAGGGCGAATTTCTTTCAACTCGGGGAGGATGATGGAGATGAGCCGATAGAAGACGAATTTGAAGGCAAGTCTATTGATGATGGAACGAAGGAATTAAGGGATGTGGCGTTAGAAGAAACGAGGAGAAGACTTCAAACGAGGTTTTGAATTCAGAGTTAGGAAGAAACGTATAAGTTAGACTAGCAATATCAGCAAGTTTTCCCTTTCGTGCCCATTCTTTAATTTGTCCTTTTTCCTTTAATTTTATTACGAAAAAGAAAGTTATGGTTTGGCAGATATTAAATCGAGAGGATAACGCTGGAGGCGACAATTTTTAGCTAAGGTACGTACTTGCTCTAAACTCCGATTCACTTATCCTTGCGGTGGTTTCCTGTAAGGTGGCGTGAAGACCGATTTATCAATCGACTCGGGAAATTGATTGTGGCATCTTATCTGTGTTTTCCCATTCTTCTCTTTTCAAATTCAAGGTTGGTGAGTTAATTTCGTAGTGGGAACTAGGCTTGAATAGTTATTTTGACGTGTTCATCATCGTTGTTTCCGGATCAGAGTGGAACTTTTGTTTTGGCATTCTACTGAAGTTTAATTTCCTTTTATTGCTTAGTGGGAAAATTACTAAATACTGTTGGGAAAGCCCTTTGTGTTACCTTATCATCTTGAGAATTTATTTCCATTATGCAAAAACTCTATCAATTGATAAGGCTTTTAATTACAAGACATGTACAAGAAGAGCAGCAGTGGGTAGTCAGAATATGGTGTCGATTGTTAGCTTCCTCTTGGGAGGAGTTTTCTCTACAACTTGTTTCTGCAAGTCCATGAAAGTTGAACCTTTGTGGGCAAACAATCTCCGCAAATTGATGACTGAGAGGTCGTTGAAATTCGCCACGGCCAGGTCAGCTTGTACAAGATCATACCTGCGCTTTTTCAACTCAGCATCACAAGATGGAAGAGCATTGATGAAATATGTAAATAGCAGCACGTACGCTGGATGAGCACCGATCAAAGCTATAGCCATCATGGTGCAGTTATGAGCGGCCGTTATGCCTCTCGGATCATCCTCAAATACCACACACTTGGAAGGTTTTCTATCCAACTATTAATGAATGGTTTCCAAGTTAAATATTCCCAACTCACGTAATATTTCTACTCTAAGGACTGAAACCGGAAGCATACCTTCACAGCTGCTGAAAGGAATCTATGGGCTATGGACTCCATACCATCTTCCTCCGACACAATGGCCTGCAACTCCAAAACAGAAAGTTTAGCTGTCTTCAGATAAGGCCCTAATGCGTTTCAGAGAGAGAGAGAGAGAGAGAGACCTGAAAATAGTTTTTGAGTCCCATCCTTTCTAAAGCATCAACCATGTTTTTGCGGTCAAGACTTGAAACGACTGCACAAGGGATGCGAGATGTAGCCAAAGCATCTAACCATTCTTTGAGACCTTCTACAGGTTCTGAAAACTAAAGAGCAGATAAAAATAATTAATTACAGAACAAGAAACAAATAAATATAAATAGAAGCTATTGAACATCCTAACTTTGACAAGGTTGTCATAATATAACTGAGAGAGCTTGGAGTTCAGTCTATCTACATCAGCTTCAGCCACTCCCCAGCGCAGTACCTAAATTTTATAAAAAATAGACACTCAAGTTACGTAAAGGGATTAAAATCCTAGAAAAGCTTTAGGTCACACTAAATATTTTGCAGTCTGTAACTATCACAGTTGGAGGATATCAAATAAAAAATGGACAAATGTAGTAGAAAAAGGTTAGAAGGTAAATCAAATAATGTTTGTTTGGAAAAACTGGACTAAACTGCATGTGCAGATCAAATAGTACTATGTTTAATTCTCATCAAGTACAAAAGATACTACAAAGCTCAATCGAACGAAACCCAAAAGATCAGCCCAAACATGTTGACCAGTCAAATCACACAGTTCACAGTTTTTTCCTACTAAACAGCTCTATCATCAAAATCATACTAAAGAAACTATTAGATTAACAATGATAGAGTAAGTTTAGAACACATTTCATCCCAACATATATTCATACAAAGAGGTGAGAGCGGTTTGTCGATGACGTGATTCACGAATGAGAGAAAGGACACGGCCTCAGGTCATACACCTCGAGCGCTTATTAGTACATTCATGTTGTTGACAATGGGTGCTTGCAAAATTTGTAATTTCTGGGACTCGTATGAGAGAGATGTATAATCAATTATTATTATTTTATAGAGTTTGCAACAATTTGTTTAATTTTCCATAAAAAAATTTACAAATCTAACAAAAGCTCCATCAATCCTAAAATACTAAAAAAGACTAGCAAAATCTGAAAAGTATGCCTCATACGGAAAGCGGAAGCCTCAAAGAACAGAGAGGCGTAGCCATATAGGCAATTTTTCACAGACTGTCCTCAAGGCATAAGTAACGAAGATTTACTTAAATTATGGAAATAAGATACCTTGGCAAAAAATGAAAATTCAGAAAACCCCAAGAACAAGAAAAACTGTAACAAATACAGAATACAACAGACAAATCGACAAGAAGGTCATAACACACAATCATTCAAATACTATCCAGATCAAAGTAAGTACTTTTTCAAGTACTTTGGCGGGGAAATAGAAGAGCAACAAAGAGGTCCCACAGCTCTAAGAACAGAAATTTGGTACTGACTCGGCTTACTGAAACCCCGGTACAGCCTAACAGATGCTGACAAAAGAGTTTCTCGTGCTCACTTCTCAAACGTACCCTACCAAACAAATAGATACTTCCTGAAAGAATGGTTCTCGATGACACAAGCTAACAACCAGCAGCAAGAGATACCAACCACAAAAAAGTAGCATCACAAGACTACCAGGAAAGCTCAATGCCCTGATCTTTTGAAGCTTTCATATTAAACTCATTCTTCCAGAAGAATGTGAACCACATCAAACACCAATACCAACACCACCACCCTCATCTACCAAAGAATTCATTTCCTCGTATAACGAAGGAAAACTCACACGAAATGGGAATTAGTACAGTTGTTTGAAATGCCTACAAACACTAATGCATGGATACACCGTCTATAAAATAAAGTACAGGGAACATATAAAGTACGAGTGCAATAAACCTTGAATACTCAGTCACTCCAGAAAATATAAATAAAGCTTACATTCTTATTAGAAGATAAAAATTGGATTTCTGACCTTATTCAGAACATGATCAGCACCTGCATAAAGCAAGGACCTTTGTACATTATCATCTTTAGGGATCTCCTTTCCTGAAAATTAATGTTCTTTCTCAAATTAATAGGATTGACAATACAAATGTACAGAGTAGCTCTTTCTAGCAACCAAATCTGCGGTACACTGAGCCAATGCTATAGTAACACCAGGATGTAGATAATTGTTAATCATCACCAAGAAAAATTGCAGCAAAAGTTTGAACTTCCCAATCCCTACAGATGAAAATGTCACAACATACTCAATTTTATCTGAAGCAGGTTTCTTTCTAATAAACAAAAGTCCAAATTTTTATTCAACTGCTTTGTGTACGTCATTTTCTCATTGCTGCATATTCACAGTCCTAATAAATCTATATATTGTTGATCACGCATATCATGCATGAGCTTTCACTTCCAACTGTAAGTTAAGCTGTTGCACTATCAAATCCATACCCAGGTTGCATCCAGACATTGCAAAACAAGTACTAATTACTATTTCAACTAGAGAGACACACTATAGTTTAGTCTTACAGAATCTGCATCTACAACAACGATAAATTATTCGAGGAAAGTAAATGCTATACACCTTCTTCAGATGCAAGCCGGTCCCACGCAAGCAATTTTAAGGCCTGCGTATCTGCCTGTGCAGCAATCAAGACAAAAATACATTCAGTAGAAGAACATGCAGTCTAAATCACCAATAATTTTATCAGTACAAAATGAAATGTCATTCACATTCAAAAGGTCCTATTTGGGGTGGGGTGTTGATTACTAATCCATTTAGTTTAGAAGTAGTAAGATGGTTTGAATGGGCTAGGATAGGCGGAAACATATAAGCACTTTTATAATGAGAGCTGGAGGTGGGTAAGCTTTAACAATATGAAGAAGTGGAGATAATTCAACATGTAATACTTACCATATAACTACTGCAAGTGCAAACTAACAGTAAGCTTCAATACCAAAGAACCAAAAATATAACCTAATGATGGATGTTCTTGATCCACTTTTAAGTCATTTTCTTGGGGGCAAATGAGGTTTATCAGCAATATTCATCTGCTCAAGTACGGCAAAGCTACTTTACTAGGAAAGAGTGCTATAATTAAATCACTTCATGCTCTTTCAGGTTTACTTTTTTGGGTAGTGTGTAAGGATCTAGCACCACCATTAGCATCCGAAGATTTATTAATAATACCACCCCCGACGAAAAAAAATATATATACAAAATTATGCATAGATTTACATGTAAAAACAAAAGAACCTTCTATTTCCATTGAAGAAAAAGTTAATGACTGAATACATTCTATCATCACACATCTTAAATTACCAGTTAACCACAAACGGTTGTAGCACCTAAAAGCCCCTTTATTAAATACTGATGATTAAAAAAGTTTACCACAACATCCCAAGAGAATATGAGGCCATAGGCTTCATCAGGCTTCATAGCATAACGAATTCGTTGGAGGAATCCTTCTTGCATTCTGTCGTTTAGAAAATCCTAGTGTGACACCAGCAAATAAATGATATCTCTCTTAAGAATACATCCAACTTTCAAGGATAGTGAATCGTAAAGAATAAGAAGTGATGACATATTATTGAACCGAACCTTACCACATCAACTTTAAGGGGACCTTCGGGTCTAAATGTCTCAAAACCTTCGCCATATTCTGCTCCAATTACCTGAAGAGGTTAAAGAAAAGAAGTTCACAATGAATTATATACAGCATGAAATTTTAAAAATCTACAAGAAATTGGCAGAAACATGCGCATATGGTGGAACTGCATCTGAAAGAACCAAATAATAAAACCTAACAATCTAATAAATAAAAAACTTCATAAATAAAGAAACTACAAAGTCGATAGAACCTCATGAATCCAATCCCAGAAAGGTTCATATAAGGAACCAGAAAGGGAATGGTCTGCTTCTCCTACTTTATCCAAAAAAACGAAAAACCAAAAAACCTAGAATCACTAAAATCCTCCCAACTCTTAATTCTTGAAGTAAAAAACTGAAAATTTGACGGAATCACGGGAATCCAATTCCCAAAGAGTACACAAAACACATAGAAACCTAGGAAACGAAAAAAACTCAAATACTTGAGAGAAAAATGAAAAAAAGCAGAAAGTACCTCCTCCATGAAAATTTTGTTGGGTATATTCGGAAACCCATTAAGCTGTCCATTATCATCCGACCCGAAAGCGTTCCTTATCACTAGAGCTCTACTTCGGCGCTGCCCTTCCGCCACGCTTGAGCGATTTAATCTCTGGTGAGGCCATATTAAAAAAAAGAGGCGAATGATTACGAAGAAACGGAATAAAAGAAATTGAATCACAAAGAGGGTTTAGCGTCGAAAAGAAAGTACCGGCAATGTGAGTTTAGACGAGGGGATGGAAGAGAGAGGGGGACGGGCAGCAGAGAACAAGTGGTGAAGCTCAGAGCATTTTCCATGTTTGGGGACAAACCGAGCTCTGGAAGAGTCGTTAAGACATAAGTGCCATTTTTGTTTTGGGATTGGGCCTCTAATTCTTGTCAAATTGAAACTAGATTAAAAACCTTTTTCTTCTTGAATGAATTTATAATAGGGAAATGTTCGAAAAGTGTCCATTTGAGTAAATGTATATGATATTTAGCCACTTCCAAGAAAAATTACAATACTATTTTCTAATCAGTTCTGAAAAATTAAGCAGATGAGGTCCACAATATTATTTAATCGTCTAACGCAAATTATTTAATTGTTATTATTATCGCCTAACCCAAAAATCGCTCCGCACGCATTATTTAATCGTCATGATCATCGTCTCTCCGAAAATCGTCTCACAGATTATTTAATTTGTCATTGCATATCCCAAAATATGCTGAAGATTTACAATTTTAATAAATATATTCTACCTAGTTTTCTATGCCATTTAATTATTTATCTTAAAAACTTTTTTTTTCTATGAGTTATAATTTTTAGGCAAATTGGCAAATTTGGTCAACGTGCCATGTTTCTTGGGCTTTGGATGAATTGATCCTAATCTTTTTTTTTTTAGTTTATTGGTGCCCATGGTTCTTTAATTTGGATAAATTGGTCGCTTTTGTCAAATTTTAAGTGAATTAAGTTTTAATCGTAGAGGTATTTATGGAATAAAAGTTTCGGGGGCCAAATTCATCCAATTTTTAAATAAAATTTAATTTTTTTTTATTTTTTTAAATTATGATTTTTTCGGAAAAAAAATTAATTTTTCAAATAATTTTTTATTTTAAAAATTACTTTTTTCAACTAATTTTTTTTCTTTTTTTTTCAAATAATTTTTTTGCTAAACGAAAAAAAATTAATAAATAATAATTTTAGGGACCAATTCATCTAAATAATTTTTTGAATTAACTTTTTTTCAAATTTTTTTTATTTAAATAAAAATTATGTAAATTTAGATTAACTAATAATTTTGCATTTCACGGTGAAGGAGGGGAGCGGGTCAACACAACGGTTGGGGAATGTGTTATGTTCTTCGAGGAGAGAAGAGCAGTGGGCGACTAGGAGGTGGGAGGCCATAGCCGGACGACTAGGAGCGGGTCGTCCAGTGCTCCTCTCCTCGAAGAGCATAACACATTCCCAACCGTTGTGTTGACCCGCTCCCCTCCTTCACCGTAAATGCAAAGTTATTAGTTAATCTAAATTTACTTAATTTTTATTTAAATAAAAAAATTTGAAAAAAGTTAATTCAAAAAATTATTTAGATGAATTGGTCCCTAAAATTATTATTAATTAAATTTTTTTCGTTTACCAAAAAAATTATTTGAAAAAAAAAAGAAAAAAATTAGTTGAAAAAAAGTAATTTTTAAAATAAAAAATTATTTGAAAAATTAATTTTTTTCCGAAAAAAAATCATAATTTAAAAAAAAATAAAATTTTATTTAAAAATTGGATGAATTGGTCCCTGAAACTTTTATTCCATAAATACCCATATGATTAGCACTTAATTAACTTAAAATTTGACAGAAGAACCAATTTATCCAAATTAGCAAACATTGGGGACCAATAAACTAAAAAAAAAATTATGGACCAATTCATCCAAAGTGGCAAACATTGGGGACTAAATTTGCAAATTTGCCTAATTTTTATTATACTCAATGCTGATTAAGATCTAAATTATTAAGAATATCAAAGCAATGAAAAATATTTTCTCTCCCATAAATTTTTCTCGCCACTCTAAATGGCCTCTCCCAATTCAGCTCCGAACCGCAAAACCGATCGAACCAAATCGAAAAATATGGTTTAGTTCGATTTCGTGGTTTTGTTCGGTTTATTCTCTTAGGAACTGTTTACAATCAATTCTGTTTGCGGTTCTAACAATTTTTGAACGGTTCGAACCGAACCAATATCCTATTTATTTTATTTTTTTATTTTTTATATGAGAATATTGTTTGATTAGATATTAGATTTAAGTTAAGATCAATTCTAATCTATATAAGGGAAAAGAAAGGAGTAACAACCTTATACTTATGAGTTCGGAACGAGTGACATTCTTGTAACTATTAGTTCTTCCATTATTTAGGATTTAAAAAATAAATAAAAATATAAAAAGGTGAACCGATGAACAAAACCGAGGCGAGCTAAACCAAACCATTTATAAGCGGTTTGGTTTCGATGCTTAAAAACACTTCGAACCGAACCAAATCGAACCACTTCTATGTGATTGGTTCGATTCCTAAAATGCATGACAAACTGAACCAAACCGAACCGTTACACCCCTACTTACAACTACTCATCTGCAAAAGGTTACTTTTTCTGATAAAAAATAAAAACTTATTTAGTTTCATTTTTTTGTGTAACTACTTCACTAGTCGCCTTTCACTTTTGCTAGTTTCCTCTCATTTGTGAAAATTGGGATGAATCTCATTTTCTCCAACAAAATTATTTTAAAATGTTTGTGCAAAACATCAAAAGATTCACTAGATAAATCTTGTTAGTTGCATCATGCATAAGATGGATTCAATAAGTCGCCATATTTCAAGTTTAATTTTACAAGATCTAATATTTTATGAGATTTAGTTCAAAAAAATATTTGTAATTTTTGTTAACTATGGGTTCATATGTTAATTTCATATTGTATGGTGCGATTTAGTGGAGCTAATGTGTTTACCTAAGTTATCTTCACTTTAAATACCATTTAAATGTGTTTGTACACATACAAATATGTGATTTTTGTGGAATTTTGTATACTAGATGCAACTTTTTTGCTTGTATACAATGTGTTTTTCTTTCCACTATTTTTATTCTCCTATTTGATTGATTATATTCGCGCATGTTGGTTTGTTATCTTGTATAAAAGTTAGATTGTATAGTGTGTTGTTGATCATCGAAGACTGCACAATTGGTTGAACTAACAAGATATAAACAGTTATCACAACTAAGATAACTCAAGGACAAGTTGTCTGTTTAAGCTGCGGTTTAGATAATAAGTGGCTTGTCTAGACTGCTTGTCTATACTGGTATAGTGAATGTGGTGTATTGATGGATCACAGTGAGATGAGTTCTCCTAGTTGACCTTCCTGGAGAACCAAAGATCTCAGTAACTTAAATTGGTCTTAAGCTTGATAAGATTTCAGTTGAGTGCATTTGACTATCTATCACTTTGACTTACTATGGTGAATGTCATCGCGATTGGATCTATGTATCTTGGGTGATAGTAGTTATTTGTGACTCGGGTTGATTATTTGTATCTTGCAACCACATCCTTGTTAATTGGGTTGACAATATAAACCTAATGAACTTGAAAGGATTAGCACACTAAATTCAGTCTATTGATTAAGTTCATGTCTGTTAATAAGGTCGAGTGATACTACTCATGATAAAGATAATAAGATGTTAATTAATTTAAGCTCTCAATGAACTTAATTAATTAACGGGTATTTATTTCTGAAATACAAAGATCAATTAAGTCTAAAATACAAGTACATGCTCAAGTTGTGATAAATGGGTAAGTCAGCACGGATTCTCTAGTCGAATGAATATATGTTTATTAATTAATTTTTCTCTGGGCTGAGCATTATAATAAATTAATTTGAGGCTCGGCTTTATTTCTTGTATTGGATCCCTGGTCTGGCCCAAATAGAGGCCTAGTAGTTTTCCTGTACTCTCGGACAATTATTAATAGATTAATTGTTGGGAAATAATATAAGTTTTGAACGATCTCAAACTCTTATTGATACATGAACCAATCTTATGTAATTTGTTTAGGTTTTGCTCAGCTTGAAGTTGTATAAGGCCTCTCATCTTGAGAGGTTAACGAAATTTCACGAGCTCAAAGCACACAACTCTCTAAGCAAAGAACAACCTGACTGTCTTCAAAAATCTTACTGTTTCGCTTGAAATTCCATTATGTTCATACTCCAAGGGTTTTCTTATACACTTCACAAGATTGGAGTTAAGAGTGTTTTATACTCTTGTTAAGTTGAACAGTCTCAAACCGCAACCTGATATTCTTAATAGAAATCGTTTGATAGATAGCTTGATAGATTGTTAGTTTGTTTGTAACTGATCTGAACTCGACAGTCTTCAACTATCTATAGTGGATATCTGCTGAAAGCAAAAAAGTGGATGTGATCTTGTGTATCTGAACCACTATAAATCTCTATGTCGTCTACATTCTGCATTTACATTCTGCATATTTTAAGCTTACTGTTGCATTGATTTTATCTCTATCTCTTGTTGCACTAAAAAATGTTTTCTAAAAGGGCCTAACATTTACCGCATTCTCTAACTGACTCAACATCAGTTAGACTCTCTGATGAAAACAAGCAACGTTTGGAATCAGGTGTATCACACACACCTGAAATCATACCCGGACCAACATTAATATATTATACATTATTTAATAAAGTGAGAATTATTTATCTGAAATTAATTGGTTGTGCCAATTAACTGATAAAAAGGTGGTCCAGTTATTATTAACTACATTATGGGTTGAATATTAATTTATTAGAAGCTCATTAACAATATAATTACAAGTGTGCCACAATTATAATAATAATGTTTATTAGAACATTGTATATATATTAACGCGATCACAGACGCACGATTAAACGTGGGAACGTTAGAGAGAACAGTTTTCTTTTTCTTCTCACCCCTTTGTCCACATTGGTATTCATTATTGGACCTGTACTGAACGCAGTGAAGTGGAGTCAGCAAAACGGTTTTTCGTGTGAAGAAAAGGAAATGTCAGTACTCAGTAAATTCAATAAAGAGTATGAGGTTTTATTCGAGGAATCATTTAGTATCTGTATTTGAGTTAGATCAAGCCTCCACTACCGATCAACCTCTACCTATCAGAAGTTGTCAACATTGTACTTATTCTGACACAAAGCTACAGTAAAGCACTAAATCCGTAAAAAGTTGGGGAATCTCTACAATGAGACTCAAACTTCATAGGCGATCATTCGCTAGTCTTCTAGCTATAGGAGTAGGTCTTCTCCCAATTCCCAACAGAAATTTCCTGTTGATTATAATTAGAAGAGGTCTTGCTCGAGTTCAAGACCCTGGGAACACAAGCAATCAAGAATTCAAAATCTCTAGCAATCTTACAAGTGAAACACTTAGTGAAGAACAGATAGTGACAAAACTATCTTCACATTCTTCCTACTAGAGTGATGTTAGTTCCCACTCTATTTCCCTAAGCTACCTTGTATATCTTTAGCTTAGATTGTAGGAGTTTAGCCTTTGAGCTGTTCTTGTAGTACGGACTCCTTTGAGTTGGAAAACCCCAAGACAAACCCCTACCGTACAAGAGAGTAATTGTGCGTTTGCATTGTAAAGTCATTCAGGACTATAACTAAGTTTCATTCTATCTAGCGTATAGACTAATTGAACTTGTTTAGTATAAATACAAGTAATCCCTATATGATCACGAAGAGTTGACATATGATCTTGTATATCCAAACACTATAAATTGATGTGTTATTTACTATTCTATGGCTTAATATCCATCTGCATTAACAGGTTTTCAAAACACACAAGTATTGGTTTTCTATAAAGTTGTAAAACTCGCACAAGCATAACTGAACAGTTTTCAGTGAACAACGTTTTTCAAACGAGGCTTAAAATCGTGCCTATATATTCAACATATTATCCAAACTTTTTAAATTACGAACTGGCTAAAGTTAGTTAATGATACTTAGTAAAGATATCACTATCAAACAATCAGGAAGCTTATTTGACAAACTGAGTCCGTAACTCAGCAAGTGCTATAAGTAACATACTAACTTCCTCGTTCAAGCCAAAATGTTGATCATGTCAATTCACCCCCTACACGTGAAGTTTCGTCTCTGAACCAACAAGTATTATAAGCATGTTCTCTTCTTTCAACCTTTTTTTCTTTTTTTGCTAGGAGATTTCAGTTAAAAATTGTAACTAAATTGAGACTTTTGGACGTTCAGTTTTGCAAAATAAATAAAAAATTTGTAATTGGGTTTAACCGAATTAATAACCGTATTTCTTATGTAAGAGGCGTATGTTTGGGTGTTTTTTAGTAAAGTCTAAGAATAACTGATTTTTTTCATTAGGCACCTCATAGTCAAAATTGAAGATGAAATGCAATTTTGTATTAGAGCCTCACATGTTTGTAGCATCATAAAAATCTCGAATAAAAGTAGAAATCCAAGGAAGGGATAATTAATTAAGATTGAGCCATATGAGGGTAAGGTTGAAAGAGAGGGGTGGCGGCAGTGGCAGCATCGCACTCGTGAATTTCTCCTCACAAACTGCCTTTATTAATAGATATGATGGGAAATTGTAACATACAAATTTTCATAATAAAGAGGGCACATTACTTTATACTTAACATGCATATTTTAATCTTTTCAAAACATTTTCATTGAATATAATCGTTGCAAAACTTAGGTTCATTTTGAAATCTCATAAACAGCGGAAGTCTTAAAATAAAAGCAAGTGCAATTATTAGTTCTTGAAAATAGAAACAAAAAGAAGACGCATATATAGTTCATGATAAAACTAGTTTAATGCAATAATGAGTTTCATAAATCCTTCCTCATGTGACCATCACCACCAACACCTCTACGCATCAACTGATCTATTTCCTTAAAAATGTTAAAATGATAGGGATGAGTACGACTACTCAGTGGCGATTACACTTATCCAAACTATAAAATATACAAATATATTATGGAAAATTAAAACATGTAAGAATTATGTAGTCACACAGACCACCGAGTCAAGTTTGACTCTAATATTTAAACGGATCAACTTTGTTCCCGGTCAACTTCGACTATAAACATTTTCACCGCTCAACTCCAATCGTAGATCAACTTCAATCCTTCTTTTACATGTCAAATATTAACTCATAAATATCGAGCATAAAATATAATAAGGATAAATATAGTGTTGGTCTGGAGACGAGTGTCAGGTGTAGGGAGGGTGAATAAACCTGAGTACAAGTTTCTTTTTTCAAACGCGAAGGACAGTTGAGCTGTAGGTTGCGGCCCGATGAACAATGCCAAATAGTAACCTTCGATCGCGGGTCGAGTGACTCAGCTACGAGTTTCTTCTACTAACTTTTGTCGGTATTCAATCCTCGGGGCGGAGAGTTAGGGGCGGATAAGTGTAGGGGCCAATAGACTTCGTCTCGATTTGAAAACGTGTTTTTGCAAACCAAACAGTTTTGGCAAGTGCACTTTTAAATACGTTTTATGCGAAAGTATGAGTTTGTAAAATGATTAAAAACAATGCAATAAAATAGTAAATAACACAAGCGATTTTTAACGTGGTTCGGATACACAAGATCCTACGTCCACGGTCCTGCTGAACAAAAGGTCTTGTTGAATAATCTGAGCAAGCCTCTGCAAGGTATCTGAACGCAGGACAGATCCTTCTAAGTTATAGTCCTTAGTGACTTTACAATCCTTAGCTGAGCAGCTGAGAGCTCGGGACAATCGTACTGCAAGTGTCCCTCTTTCTTGCAGTTGTAACACACAGTTGCTCTGCCGCCTTTTCTAGCTGAGCTATTGGATGGACTAGCAGCAGGTTCTGCGTTCCTGCAATCAGTAGATGGTTTAGATTCTTCCCTTTTTCGATGATCTTTCTTACCTGAGGGAGAATCACGGTGGTATTTCTTCAGCTTTCTGACTCTCTCCTTCTCTCTTTGATATTTGAGAGCCATGAGCGCAAGCTGATCAGTAGCGGGAGTCTCGGAAGACTTAGCATCTGAAGCAGCTGCTGTCTTGCTGGAAGAAATGGGGTTGGCTCTAGATTTGCTGACTGTTGCTTTGAAAGCATGATCTATTTGGGTGTCAGCTGGAGCACTGGAACATCTTTGGGGTAGATTGTGCTCGAACTCCTCCGTCTTTAATTCTGAAAAGATAACATCAGGAGTTAAAGCATTAAGATCTGAGCGACGTAAATAAGTAGCAAAAGGAAGCCACTTCAGTCGAGGCAACGCTCTAAGTGATGATTAAATCAACCACTGACTCATAACCCAACAATTTCCCCCTAATTGATGATGCCAAAACCACTAAGTACTAAACTACTGACCCAGAAGACTTCAGTAAAAACTGAGCAATTAAAACAGGGTAATCAGCAGATAAAACATATGCATATCAGACAAAAATAGGTTAAGTGTGTGTGTGTCAGATCACTTCAGTGATCAGTTGTGAAAAATAGATAAACACAGCCATAAGACAATGAGTAGTTGTCTGGCCAAGCAAAGAACTGGTGTATTAATATATGAGAAAAGAGGTTACATCAGTCTATGCTCTATTACAATCAGAAGATAAGAATCAGCTACCGCTATCGTCTGAACTTCTTGATCTTGGCTTTGAACTCTGCAGACTTAGCAGCTGGAGGCTCCAACCCGTAAGATTTATATATCCTTGCTCTGAGGGTTTGGATGTGAATGAGATCGTCTGGCTGTAAGGGATCTAAGTCATTGTGGCGCGCAACAGTCTCGACCTCGTCCTCTATCTCCTTCGTGCATATTACTCCTCCAGTAGTCATGGGAGGAGTCAGCTGGCAATAGGTAGGAGCGGTGAATGGCAGCTTCTCCTTAAATAGGAAGTAACTTGATCTGTACTCTGAAGTTTGCATTGTACTGATAGATAAATTCATCGAAGAGATCAGCTGGCGAAACTTCAGCAGAACAGCACTGCCACACATAGTATGCCTTTATGAAATCTATCTTCAGCTCCTCCCACTCCTCGTTCAGATTCCAAGGAATCCATCTGTCTACGCGGCGGTGTGGAGTCTTCTTGAGATAGGCCTTCTAGGCACCTCGCCGGAAGAACTTAGTTGTCCTCGGAATTTGCTTGCTCTTTTCAAGGATTGGCTCTCTGGCGATTCTGTCAGTGAGATCAATGATTTTGGTCAGATCCTCCATCCTCTTCTTCTCCCTTAAGGCTGCAACTCTCTTATCTCCTCTTCGGAGATTTAGCCCTTGCTGCGTGGCCTCCCAGGTTACCTTGTCTTCTGCCTCCTGCTCAGGTGTAAGTGTAGATATGTTCTTCAATCTCTAAGCAAGTGGCAGGTTGTCAGTATCCGAGTCATCAGCAGGCTCATCAACTAATTGCTGAGCCTTCTTCTTTTGCTCATCTAGAATCAGCTTGGCCTGACTCTTGGACATCCTGACCCTTGGCACTTTCTTCTTTCTCTTCAGCTGAGCCTCCTCTTCCATTCTCAGCTCATGGTCCAATTGATCCTGGAGCTGCTGAGCCACCCTCTTGTCGTGTTCCTCCTGCTCCGCTCTTGTTTTGAATTTGGGCGTCGGGGAAGGAGGTGGAGTAAACTCAGTAGATTTCTCCTTCCCGGGCCTTTGAGGCGGCAGGGGCTCATCCTCCTGGTCGACAAACTGAGCGACCTCATTAATGTGTTGCGCTTGAGCCGAGGATCCTTCTCCTGATCCTCCAACCGGCTTGGGCAGCTGAGTAGTTTGGACTTGAGGGATTTGGACTTGGGGAGGGGGAACAGAGCTAGTTCCAGCCTGAGATGAACTTTCCCCCTTGAGAACTTCCCTCTCTGCTGACTGTCCTTCCACCTGAGCTCTTCCTTCCCTTTCTTCCCCCTTTTTGGCATCATCAGTAGCCGGGGTCAGAAAGGTCCTGATAGCTGCTACTTCCTTCTGAAGGTCGTAGATTGCTGATTTGATGGAAGTGGTGGTGTTGTTGAAGACTCCGACAACATTGCAATAATGGACCCAATCATCCTCCTGATCCTTGCGGATTTCGCGGATGTGAACCTCTGCTTCGTTCCTCTACTTCAGAAGTGATGCGTCGTGAGAGGCAGTCATCTCTTGCTGGATAAGCTTCAGGGCGGCCGCCTGAGTTTGTAAGGCGCTCTTGACACTTGAGGTGGCCATCCTGTTGCGTTCATCCATAGTAGTCTGGACTTTGGCTAAGCTCGCAGACAGCTGCTCAGCAAACATCTTCTGCTGGGATTCGAGCAGTTGTTGGCATTGAGCAGCCAAGTCTACCTTCTTAGCTGCCAGCGCAGCCTCGACGATCTCCTGAACGTTGGGAGTAGGAGCGTCTGAGACCTTCTTGACTACGCTCGCAAGCCCGTCAACCTTCTCTGTCTGCGCCTTGGTGTACTGAGCCCATTTCAGATGGACATCCTTATCCTGGAGACGATTCTTTTCTCCTTGCTTTCTGATGGCGCAGTTAACAGACTTCGAGGACACGGAACCGATGGGTTTTATCGGATAAGACAAGGTTTCGAGCCTCTTCTCTGAGGCGGCGAGTTATTGCTTCCTGGAGGTTGAAGCAACTGGGGCGGCACCTGATTCAGGATGTGGATGGTGGTGACTCGCCCTTCTCGCTGGGAGACTTTCCCTCAGCAGAAACTCCCTGTTCTGCATCCTTGGGTGGTGCCTGTTCAGCATCACCATCACTGTGATGAGAAGGCGGCGATGGGCTCCTGGCAGTCTACGGGGAGGACCTCAGCTCCAGAAGGTATAGCATAGCTGAGCGTAGGTCCTCGAAAGATGCGATGTCAGCGGGTTCCCCAAACCCAATCGCTGACTGCAGAATTTGCTCTTCTACCTGTAGGGACTATGCAGAGTGATGCTGGATGAGCTATGCAAGAATGTCCCAATTAAGGAACCTCAACAACATTTGAGTCCTTGCCCTGATCGCGATGTCGACCAAGTCGTGATGTTGAGAAATCTCAGGAATTTGTGCGGCTACTTCTCCCGTGGCACGGAGACGAATCATTTGCACTATCGATGAATGTTCAGAGGAGACCTCAACAGTCGGTTCGTCAACTTCTTTCGGCTGAGTCTCATCCATACTGACCCGCTGTACCTTATCCTTCAGCGTGGCACCTTCAATGCCGATATCAGCGTCCAATAATTCCTCCTCCTGAGGTGGTGGAGAGGAAGCTGGCTTGGCAGGATCCTTAGAAGCTCCAGCCTTGGAGAGCTTCTTCCGCTTCGGCTGATCGGCCCGTGGAGGCAGATCAGTAGATGATCTCTTGAGCTCAGTCGCTCCACGTCCGATAGACTTTTCGGCCGCTGCTCTAGTCTTGAACTTGATGAGCTTGCGATTGAAGTACTTAGAATCAGCAAACGATGCATGATTCATCACCGAATCTTCTATCAGTACGGACACCTTGGTCCTGTACAACAACTTTCCTACACTGATTAGTCTTCTCTCTCCCGACTCAGTGGATGATAATTTCTGCGCTTGAGCCTTCAACTCAGCAAAAAGAACTTGGTCCAGTTCACCTGGACTCCGTCAACAATAGCCATCATAAGTTGGAGTCGAGGCTTGGACAGCTGATCGAAAGAACCGGCGACGCTCGTCAAGATGTGTATGACGACGTAAGCGAGGCCCCTGTACTCCGGAAGGAGTTGGTTCTTCGGCAGGGTGGACTTGAAGGAGATATCATCTCGTCCACAGAAGCGATGGACGTAGTCATTGAGCTCGGTCTCCTTGTAGCCCACTGGAGAAATCCCGAAGTTTGGTAAGTCGAAAGAGGACTTCAAAGCCTCCATCACGTTGATGTCGGCACTGCTAGATTCCTGCTTCTGGGGAGCCACTTCCCTCATGTAACCGATCAAGGTTACCTCCCTGTCCGTATCCTCCATGGAACGCCAGTTGTAGAAGAATTTTGCCACTTGCCGGGGTAGATAAGCCTTTTGGTGCTTCGTTACCAGAAGCTTTAGGCCGGACGCTTCAAGAGCCAAGAAGATGGGCTCCAAGAACTGAAGCTCTGCCTGATGGAACACCATCGTGGGTTCAAGGAAAACCCTAGAGAGGATGATCTCCTCGATGTTGGGTGGGGTCAAGACGATCGTCGTAGAATCAGAAATCTGTAAAAAGCACGTTAGCACTTGAAAATAGAGTAAGTTAGATCAAAGGTTGCAGATAGATAAGAAATTTATCGTAATCGCAGAACTTGAAGGAAAATAAGCAGTCGAGAGAGAATGCAGTAAATAGGAATGCTTGAAAAGCTCTAAGTTGTGTGAATGGTGAAAAGATGAGATCATAGTGAAAATGTAAGATTTTATAAGGTTTGAATATCAAGGGTTTTTTGATCGGACGGTTTTTATAAAATCTCGCTTTTCTGTAACGGCTGTGATCTGATGTTATAAAATGAATGATTACTTAGCCGCCTCTAATCTAGACCCACGTAAGATAAGCGCAGATAGAGTAAGGTGAGAAGACATGCATTAAATGCGTTGCAGGCAGCAATAAAGGATAAGCATTTTAAATGAGAACGGTTTTCTACTACCTTAAACCTTAAATATTTATGGCGGGAAATAAATGCAAGCATGCTTTTGAGAATATTAAAGAATCTAACTACCGAATGCAAACGATTGAGTTATTAAATGCGAGCATGCTTTTGAGAATATTAAAGAATCTAACTACGCAAACCTCTTCAGCTGAACTTTTACGATCAGCTCGTTACCGTAATGACTCAGGAGAATCTTCGTGGTACTGATGGTACCGTGTTCCCCCTTAATGTGTACTGTATAATTCACCCTACTGAATCAAAGTACTGAGTCTGACTTCTGACCTGTCGTACTGAGTTCTCTCACTGACTCGAGTCAGTAGGATCCAGTAGACCTAGCTCGATTGATAGTTCTCTGAATCTGTTTTCAGCTAGCGGTTTGGTTAGTATGTTTGTCTTTTGCTTGTCAGTATGGATATTTTCCATCCTGATGTCCTTCTTCTCGACATGGTCTCTGATGAAGTGGTGTCGAATGTCCACGTGCTTGCATCTCGTATGAAGAACTGGATTATGAGTTATTGCAATCGCACTGGTGGAGTCGCAATAGATGGGTACTTCATCTTGAGTAATTACATAATCTCGCAGTTGTTGTCGAAGCCAAAGGATCTGGGCACAACAACTTCCAGCAGCCATATACTCAGCCTCAGTAGTGGACGTCGCCACTAAATGCTGTTTCTTTGAGAACCATGATATCAGCTTGCTGCCTAGGAACTGACATGTTCCGGAAGTTGACTTTCGATCTATCCTGCATCCTGCATAATCAGCATCAGAATAACTCATTAGAATTAGATTATCATCAGCAGGATACCATAACCCTGCGTCAGGTGTTCCCTTCAAGTATCGCAGAATCTTCTTTGATGAGTCCAGATGACTTCGCTTGGGATTCGCCTGAAACCTTGCACATACACCTACAGCATAAGTTATGTTAGGTCTGCTTGCTGTTAAATATAATAAAGAACCAATAATAGCTCTATAATCAGTAGAGTTGACATAAGCTTCCTCTTTGTCTAGATCGATTTTAAAATTTGTGTTCATGGGGATCTTGACTGGCTTGCTTGAGTCGCAGCCGAATCTTTTCAGGAGGTCTCGAGTGTATTTGGCTTGGTTGATGAAAATTCCTTCAGGTGATTGCTTCACTTGATATCCAAGGAAATAGTTCATCTCCCCCATCATGGAAATCTCGAACTTCTCCTTCATCATTTTCTCGAATTGTTGACATATAGTCACGTTCCTGCAAACGAAAATGATGTCCTCCACGTAGATTTGCACCAGTAGAATGTCATCGCCTGACTTAAAGTTGAACAGGGTGCGATCTATTGTGCCCTTCTGAAAACCTTTTAGAAGCAGAAAGTCTGATAAGGTATCGTACCAAGCCCTGGGTGCTTGTTTTAACCCATATAGAGCTTTCCGAAGTCTGTACACCTAATGTCCTTGCTGAAAGCCGGGCGGTTGTTCCACGTAGACTTCTTCCTTCAGTACGCCATTTAAAAATGCTGACTTCACATCCATTTGATATAATTTAAATCTTTGATGTGTTGCATAGGCTAGGAACAGACGAATAGCTTCCAATCTGGCGACTGGTGCGAACGTTTTGTCAAAGTCTATTCCTTCGGCTTGATAATATCCCTTAGCAACAAGTCGAGCCTTGTTTCTGACAATGACGTTTTTTCATCTCGCTTGTTTTAAAGACCCACTTAGTACCGATCACGTGTTGATGTCTAGGTCTGTCAACAAGCTCCCAAACTTCGTTACGGACAAACTGGTTCAGCTCCTCTTGCATGGCAATGATCCAGTCAGCATCGTTGAGATCATCCCCTATCGTCTGAGGTTCTTCAGTAGACAAGAAGCATGAGTAGAAAGCACTTTCTCCTTGGCTTAATCTGGATCTTGTCCTTACTGCTGTTGATGGATCTCCAATGATTAAATCAGAAGAGTGAGCGTCTAGCCACGAACGTTGAGTTTGGCTTCTTCTTTTAAGATTACTTCTGTACAGTTAATAGGAGTATTAGGCATTTCAGTAGTACTATCTTGTGACTGAAGCAATTCAGTAAGAAGGTTGGGATGTACTCAGTTTTCCGGTTCAGGGGCTTTTAGCTCAGGAACATTAGTCGTTCCCCCTGAGTTTATATTCTCAGTAGAGGTCTCAGTTACCACTGGGGCTTCCTCATCGACCATTGTTACCTGATGTTGATTCTGTTCAGTAGAATCAACTAGGTCAGCTACAGTGCTTGTGGGATGGGTCTGAATTTCTTCATCATCTGACTCTTCATCCCAACAATGCTGGATCTTCTCAGCTTTGTCGTTCAGTGTGAGATCCTGTAGCTTGCTGTTGGCATCTTTAGGATTTGTCTTCTTTGGTCTTCTGTACTCAGTAACAAACTCATCAAAAATAACATGAGGGCTTTCCTCCAAGCAAAGGGTCCGGTAGTTAAAGACCCTGAAAGCTTTACTGACTCGAGAGTATCCTAAGAATACTCCTTGATCAGATTTGCTATCAAAAACCTTCAACTGATCCTTCCCGTTATTGTGGATAAAGCAAGGACAACCAAAAATATGGAAATGAGAAATAGAAGGAATTCTCCCTTTCCACAGTTCGTATGGTGTCTTCATGTGCTGTTGTGTAAGTAATGAGCGGTTCTGAGTGTAACAGGCGGTGTCAGTAGTATCAGCCCAGAACTTTGAGGGTAGTCCAGAGTCTGCTAGGAGCGTTCTTGCTGCTTCTTTTAATGTTCTGTCCTTCCGTTCAGCAAGTCCGTTCTGCTGAGGGGTGCAAGCTGCTGAAGTCTCGTGCTGAATCCCCTCCTTGTCGCAGTACTCTTTAACTACTGACTTGAGGAATTTTATCCCTCTGTCTGAGCGAATTCTCTGAATCTTGATGTCTTTCTCCACACTGAGTTTCTTCAGCAGTATTGGTAGCTCAGTCTTGACATCAGATTTGTTGGCTATGAAGACGACCCACGTATATCTCGAGTAATCGTCAATAGCAACGAGGGCATACTTCTTGCCTCTTATAGTCACTGGAGAGACTGGCCCAAACAAGTCCATGTGTAGTAGTTGAAGGATTCCATCAGTGGAAGGTGACAGAATTGGTGGATTGTTTTTCTTTGTCTGTTTTCCCTTCAAACACGCTTCACAGTTTCTATCTTTGATAAAAGCTTCATTGGGCAGTCCTCTGACTTTAGAGTTCTTGGCTAGCTTGTTCATTGTCTTGAAATTCAGGTGACTGAGTCTCTTGTGCCACAGCCATCCTGTTTTATCACTGGATTTCGTCTGAGCAAGCCTCAGGTTCTGCGGTGTTCCAATTTGCAATGTTGATATTCTTCTTTCGCAAACCTGATAACGTTGTTTTCCCTATAGATTTGTCGACAACATCACAGAAACCAGCGTCAAAGATAACTCTATTCAGATTATCACAAAATTGACTGACAGAAAGGAGATTATGTTGAAGTCCTTCAACATATGTTACTCTTGGAACTGAAGCAGTCCCGATGTTCAGTGTTCCGTATCCCCTTGTATAGCCTTTAGAGTTATCACCAAACTCAATTCTGGGACCATCTTCTTGCACGTAATTGGTCAGCAGGCTCTTTTGATACGTCATATGTCTCGAGCAGCCGCTATCCACAATCCAAGGGTCCTTATGCACCTGCAAAATAGAAAAATTTTTAGATACCCTTTGGTTCAGTTCGGGTCCTTAAGCGTTAGTTGGTGATTTCGCGACCCAGATCTGTCTTGCGACCTTAGGAGTCTCAGACTTCTTTTTCTGAACCTTGTCAGTCTTTTTCTCCACTGGACTTAGAGATACTGACTTCCTGGCTGTTTTGGGTTCAGGAGCTTTCTTCTTCTGAGGCTTTGTGCTCCTCCTGACCCTGGGCTCATAATAGTACGAACCATACTGTGCTGGATGCTCATACAGTGGCTCGCCATACTGCTCTGCCCACCTGACCTTCTTAGTTCCCCCTGAATTTGTTCATGGTGTTCTGGGGCTGGAACCTATGGTCAGTTGCTTCTTGTTGCTCGGCTGAGGTGAAATCATCTTCTGTTTGTTCTTCGCATGAGTTGTTGGTTCAGAGATCTGAACTTTCCCTCTGACGAACCTATCAGCCATCATTTCTGAGCCTTTTGAAGTAGAGGTGGAAGCTTCGTGAGTGTAGCCAAGTCCTTCTTTCATGACTGGTAGCCTTTGAGCTCTAAGCATGCTTTCCAACTTCTCTTTGGCTCCCAGGTACTGTTCAGTCATAAGTCATCGCCAAACCTCATCACTTTTCCGAAGTGATTCATAATCTTTCTCAACCTTTGCGAGTTTCTGACTGAGTCGGGCTATTTCAGTATCTTTCTCAGAATTGTCCTTAGTCAGAACTGATATCTGAGTTTCTTGAAGCTGAGACTTAGTCATAAGAGATTCAATCTCTTCCTTCAGTCTCGCAACTAGATTCTCTGAATCAGTAGAGACCTGACAATCAGAAGAAAGTCTCTGATTCTCAGCCTTTACCTATTCCAATTCCTGAATAGTTCTACTGAACTCTCAGCTTAATTGAATCTGCTCTTCTAGTAGATCGTCACATGCTTGTACCACGTCTAGAGGTTTATCTGTAGCTGAGCACGTGTCGTGAGTGCATTGTGAAGAGGAGGTTATAATGAGTTTTGAATTTACCTTAGCCTCTTCTCCGGCCATCAGACAATATTCAGTCGTTGATTCAGGATCTGTTTCTCCGACCTCAACGACAATAAATGCAGCTTCGTCTTCAGAAGAATACATGAAAGTATCTTCCTCCATTGAGTCACCGGATAGCTCTCTAGCGATGTAGGCCTGCCTTCTCCGGGCAAATTTCTCGTACGGCTCGCCTTTGTTACGCTCGCCGAGGCTTGAGACCTCGGGATACAGTTGTAACATATAGTTGCTCTGCCGCCTTTTCCAGCTGAGCTGTTGGATGGACTAGCAGCAGGTTCTGCGTCCTGCAATTAGTAGATGGTTTAGATTCTTCCCTTTTTCGATGATCTTTCTTACCTGAGGGAGAATCACGGTGGTATTTCTTCAGCTTTCTGACTCTCTCCTTATCTCTTTGATATTTGAGAGCCATGAGGGCAAGCTGATCAGTAGCGGGAGTCTTGGAAGACTTAGCATCTGAAGCAGCTACTGTCTTGCTGGACGAAATGGGGTTGGCTCCAGATTTGCTGACTGTTGCTTTGAAAGCATGATCTATTTGGGTGTCAGCTGAAGCACTGGAACATCTTTGGGGTAGACTGTGCTCAAACTCCTCCGTCTTTAATTCTGAAAAGATAACATCAGGAGTTAAAGCATTAAGATCTGAGCGACGTAAATAAGTAGCAAAAGGAAGCCACTTCAGTCGAGGCAACGCTCTCAAGATCTTGGTGTTGATCTCTTTGTTAGTGAAAGTTCTCCCCAGCCCGTTGATCACATTGATCTGGTTTGTGAATTTGACGCTAAGCTCGTCAATAGTCTCGTTGGGCTCCATGGCAAAGGTGTCGAACTTTTGAAGCTCTAGTTCGAGCTTGTTCTCTTAGATCTGCGGGGTTCCTTGGCTCAGTACAGCCAGGGCATCCCAAAGTTCTTTTGCCGTCTTGCAGTCTTGCACCCTCCCGAGGTGTGAATCATTGAGCGTAGTCAGGATTGCATTTCGCGCAACTCGATCGAGGTTGTGCAACTTTTTCTCTTCGAGCGTGAAGACAGATTTATCTTTAGCAACCTTAGCACCAGTCTGTGCTCCTACACCTCCCACAGTGGCATATTGAACGCTGTCGATCATGGGTGCTGCTGTCGTGCAGCGCTGTGAGGTGCGCATCCATTCTCACATGCCATACCGTGTAGTTCTCTACAAAGAACATCGGCACCATCCGTATACCTGACATATCAGACATTATAGATGAGAGTATAAGGATGTATGAAGAGATGCTTGTGCAGTGAAAAACGTTTTCAGGATCTGTTCGAGTAGACCAGTAGTTTCAGAAATAATGATCAGGAGAATAACGTCGCTCTGATACCAATTGTTGGTCTCGGAGACGAGTGTCAGGTGTAGGGGGGGTGAATACACCTGAGTCAAGTTTCTTTTCTCAAACGCGAAGGACAGCTGAGCTGTAGGTTGCGACTGATGAGAGGCAGTCATCTCTTGCTGGATAAGCTTCAGGGCGGCCGCCTGAGTTTGTAAGGCGCTCTTGACACTTGAGGTGGCCAACCTGTTGCGTTCATCCATAGTAGTCTGGATTATGGCTAAGCTCTAGAGAGAAGAACTAAAGATATTCAACAAGGGAAGTTCTTCGCTGGATCTTCTTGAATGCGCTAGAGAGTTTGAACGCTTGAGCGTGTGATCCCTTTTGATCTATTTATAGTCATGACCCAGGCATTTGTCCGTTGGAGAAGATGATTCCACGTGTCACAAACGTCCAAGGAAAATGACCATAAGTTCGAAATAGTGTCGCAGAGTAGTTGGTCACTGTGCATGAGAGCAACTTTAGTTGGTCAGAGCAGGTAAGGCTTAGACCGCTTCTCATTGGTCGAGGTTTGTGGTAGGTGAGACTTGTCAGACATCAGTCTTCATCTGAGTTGACTCTCACTCATCCTCGTATGATCTTCTGCTGACTTTCGAATGAGATTAAAAGTCGGGTCATTTCCTGTCGAATACAGTAGATCTGACACGATCAACTGTCTTCTTCGTCTGAGTCGGCTGATAACTGATCTTCTATTGAGTGTAGTCAGCTGATGACTCTGAAGGTACTCAGCCCTATCCTGTGTTCTTTTACTGGAGGTCAGTTGATGAGAAATCTTCTACTGATGAAGGTCAGCTGAAGACCTGAGAACACGAGCTCTTACATACTGATGACGTGGGGTTCTAGAATTTAACTTCTTACTGAAGTTCAGACCAACAAATACCCCTTACAGGACTTAGACAAAATCAGATAACGAAAATAAAAACAGTCTAGCCTATTACATCATCTAGTCCGAAAGACACTATACTAAGGGTATAAGACAGGTTTTGGGATCTTCAATTCCATAGCAATAAATCACTATGATTTCCCCCATTACCGAAAATAAGCAAGTCCTATTACAAGAACTACTGATGAAAATACAGAATACCCTCTAAGAGATGATTAAATCAACCACTGACTCATAACCCAACAATTTCCCCCTAATTGATGATGCCTAAACCACTAAGTACTAAACTACTGACTCAGAAGACTTCAGTAAACACTGAGCAATCAAAACAGGGTAATCAGTAGATAAAACATAGGTATATCAGAGAAAAATAGGTTAAGTGTGTGTGTGTCAGATCACTTCAGTGATCAGTTGTGAAAAACAGATAAACACGGCCATAAGACAATGAGTAGTTGTCTGGCCAAGCAAAGAACTGATGTATTAATATATGAGAAAAGAGGTTACATCAGCCTATGCTCTATTACAATCAGAAGATAAGAATCAGCTACCGCTATCGTCTGAACTTCTTGATCTTGGCTTTGAACTCTGCAGACTTAGCAGCTGGAGGCTCCAACCCGTAAGATTTGTATATCCTTGCTCTGAGGGTTTGGATGTGAATGAGATCGTCTGGCTATAAGGGATCTAAGTCATTGTGGCGCGTAGCAGTCTCGACCTCGTCCTCTATCTCCTTCGTGCATATTACTCCTCGAGTAGTGATGGGAGGAGTCAGCTGGCGATAGGCAGGAGCGGTGAATGGCAGCTTCTCCTTAAATAGAAGTAACTTGATCTGTGCTCGGAAGTTTGCGTCGTACTGATAGATAATTTCATCGAAGAGATCAGCTGGCGAAACTTCAGCAGGATAGCACTGCCACACATAGTATGCCTTTATGAAATCTATCTTCAGCTCCTCCCACTCCCGTTCAGATTCCAAGGAATCCATCTGTCTACGCGGCGGTGCGGAGTCTTCTTGAGATAGGCCTTCTGGGCACCTCGCCGGAAGAACTTAGTTGTCCTCGAAATTTGCTTGCTCTTATCAAGGATTGGCTCTCTGGCGATTCTGTCAGTGAGATCAATGATTTTGGCCAGATCCTCTATCCTCTTCTTCTCCCTTAAGGCTGCAGCTCTCTTATCTCCTCTTCGGAGATTTAGCTCTTGCTGCGTGGCCTCCCAGGTTACCTTGTCTTCTGCCTCCTGCTCAGGTGTAAGTGTAGATATGTTCTTTAATCTCTAAGTAAGTGGCAGGTTGTCAGTATCCGAGTCGTCAGCAGGCTCATCAGCTAATTGCTGAGCCTTCTTCTTTTGCTCATCTAGAATCAGCTTGGTCTGACTCTTGGACATCCTGACCCTTGGCACTTTATTCTTTCTCTTCAGCTGGGCCTCCTCTTCCATTCTCAGCTCATGGTCCAATTGATCCTGGAGCTGCTGAGCCACCCTCTTGTCGTGTTCCTCCTGCTCCGCTCTTTTTTTGAATTTGGGCATCGGGGAAGGAGGTAGAGTAGACTCAGTGGATTTCTCCTTCCCAGGCCTTTGAGGCGGCAGGGGCTCATCCTCCTGGTCGACAAACTGAGCAACCTCATCAATGTGTTGCGCTTGAGCCGAGGGATTTGGACTTGGGGAGGGGGATTAGAGCTAGTTCCAGCCTGAGATGAACTTTCCCCCTTTAGAACTTCCCTCTCTGCTGACTGTCCTTCCACCTGAGCTCTTCCTTCCTTTTCTTCCCCCTTTTTGGCATCATCAGTAGCCGGGGTTAGAAGGGTCCTGATAGCTGCTACTTCCTTCTGAAGGTCGTAGATTGCTGATTTGATGGAAGTGGTGGTGTTGTTGAAGACTCTGATGGCATTGCAATAATGGACCCAATCATCCTCCTGATCCTTGCGGATTTGGCGGATGTGAGCCTCTGCTTCGTTCCTCTGCTTCAGAAGCGATGCATCGTGAGAGGCAGTCATCTCTTGCTGGATAAGCTTCAGGGCGGCCGCCTGAGTTTGTAAGGCGCTCTGGACACTTGAGGTGGCCAACCTGTTACGTTCATCCATAGTAGTCTGGACTATGGCTAAGCTCTAGAGAGAAGAACTAAAGATATTCAACAAGGGAAGTTCTTCGCTGGATCTTCTTGAATGCGCTAGAGAGTTTGAACGCTTGAGCGTGTGATCCCTTTTGATCTATTTATAGTCATGACCCAGGCATTTGTCCGTTGGAGAAGACGATTCCACGTGTCACAAACGTCCAAGGAAAACGACCATAAGTTCAAAATAGTGTCGCAGAGTAGTTGGTCACTGTGCATGAGAGCAACTTTAGTTGGTCAGAGCAGGTAAGGCTTAGACCGCTTCTCATTGGTCGAGGTTTGTGGTAGGTGAGACTTGTCAGACATCAGTCTTCATCTGAGTTGACTCTCACTCATCCTCGTATGATCTTCTGCTGACTTTCGAATGAGATTAAAAGTCGGGTTGTTTCCTGTCGGATACAGTAGATCTGACACGATCAACTATCTTCTTTGTCTGAGTCGGCTGATAACTGATCTTCTACTGAGTGTAGTCGGTGATGACTTCGAAGGTACCGAGCTCCGTCCCGTGTTCTTTTTCCTGGAGGTCAGTTGATGAGAAATCTTCTACTGATGAAGGTCAGCTGGAGACCTGAGAACATGAGCTCTTACATACTGATAACGTGGGTTCTGGAATTTAACTTCCTACTAAAGTTCAGACCAACAAATACCCCTTACCGGACTTAGACAAAATCAGATAACGAAAATAAGAACAGTCTAGCCTATTACATCATCTAGTCCGAAAGACACTATACTAAGGGTATAAGACAGGTTTTGGGATCTTCAATTCCATAGCAATAAATCCCTATGATTTCCCCCATTACCGAAGATAAGCAAGTCCTATAACAAGAACTACTAATGAAAATACAGAATACCCTCTAAGTGATGATTAAATCAACCACTGACTTATAACCCAACTTATAGTGTAAGAATACTTCCCACCTTAACCTTGATTTGATGAACAATTATGGATATCAGATGTTTAAGTCATGCGCGCCAATCCTAATATGAAAATTAAATTTTAATGACTCGTACATGGAATGTCATGCATGCATCAGCAATTCAAATAATTCATAAATACACATAGATCATAATAATCAAATAATGTATATTATACATAATTTGCATATTAACATGAAATTTTAGTTGTTTCACATAGTAATAATCTTAAGTATATTAAACATAATATTACTTCTATTGACAATTCATTCATGCATTGACTAATTCGGCAACTCATGAAATAAACGAATGAAATCATAAAAGTTTTGTCCTAAAAATTATAGATCTCTAACATTAACAACATATTACCTATTCCATCACAATAAAACTTATCATGATCAAGAATTCATTTAATAGTAACATCCTTCCAAATACGCGGTGTTGGGCTATGTGATGCTCGACGCGACGTCCCTGCGTGGCGAAGCAGCGTTCGAACTATAATTGTGGTGCTGACTGTTATGCAATGAGGAATAAAAGTTGCACCCTCACCACTATTAATTACTTTTGGCGTAGTGGTAAGCGCTTGAGGTCCAATAATTAGTATCAGAGTAGGTCACGGGTTCGAATCCCCGCAAACACGCTACAGCTGGCAGGTGTTGGGGGGGGGATTATTGGGATATGTGATGCCCAACATCCTTCTAGCTGCGTGATGTTGGGTTGTGTGATGCTCAGCACCACGCCCCTGCGTGGCGGAGCAGCGTTCGAACTGTAACCGTAGCGCTGACTGCTATGCAATGAGGAATAAACATTGCGACCTCACCACCAGCAATTGCTTTTGGCATAGTGGTAAGTGCTTGTGGTCCAACATCTCTTATCCATGGGGAAGCCCAAAACCCTATGCACATCCTCGTTAACTATAGTTAGTAGCCCTCTGTCTAACAATCGTAGACCACACTTCCTTGCATCAAATCTGGTAACTAACCAATGTGCCATTTTCAAGGGAATCTCGGTTATTTTTAGCTTTCATAATGTGCCAAATCCTAATTCTTTAACTACTCGTCTCTGATTTGGATTCATTCTTTCAATCAATCTATATAGGCAAGACGGGGTTGCGCGATAGATTATATACGGGTACTGGTTGATTCTACTATGGGATCGTCCTACACTCAGCGGTGTACTTTGTTGGGCAGCAGCTTCTCTTTTTACTAGTTTACTTCTTTTTGTTGGTGTTCCTTCACTACCATCATCAATGATCTTACCCTTTATTTTTCTATCCATTTTAAGCTCTACAGCTACAACCTTAGTCTTTTTTTATAAAACTTAGTCTACCACAGCCTCTAGCCCCTCCTATCAATGCTCCTTTCCATTCTTTTGCCACCCATTGCAATCATAGAATGTCTCTTAGACAACATGAGCACATAAATAAAGCATAATTTGCAGGCATTTTAAAGGAAATGTGCATAGCATACATTTTACATGAAATGTGCATACTCTTTCAAGGCAAATATGCATTCTTACAAACGGTTTTTATATATATTTTGCTTTCATCACAAGTGCATACATATTTGTAGATCATCTTCATCATAAGTGCATATATTTCAATAGTTATCAGCGCATTAAGCCTTAATTTCAAATGCGAGAGACAAACATTTCTGACAGAACGGAACAAAAAGTAAGCCATAATCCACAAATTCCAGTCAACGAACCTAGATAACATTTGGGATAGTGTTTGCAATATACTCACGAATTTCATCCAACTAGAAAATCAAGAACCCAGATCGATTTCATAAACACAAATTTCAGCTACTAAACTGTCCGTAAAACCCTACTTAATCGATAATTAACACAAATTTCAAAATCATACATTTTATTGAAGAGATGAAAAGGTAGAAATTCGATTATGCAACACTAATTCGCGTCACATACCTTAGATTCACATAATACCTTTATCTCTTTGGACGGATTTCGACGCGTCCCTTTCTTCTTCAAGGAACCAAATCCCAACCATCTGAACTGAAACTTCGTCTTCAATCGAATTTTGAGAGGGAAGAGCTGGCCTCTTCACACGTCGACATGAACTTGAAAGCCTTCTTCACGAGTCGTTATCGCTAATTCGAGAGGGTACAGATGGCCACTATATTTATTTGAATATGAACCGTTCAATTTGAATGGTAAAAGAAAAATTAATTATCTGCATATTTCCCTTAATGGGGTGTTTGAAAAATAAATTACTAATGCAATACAACTTCAAGATAATCTAAACCATCTATTACTCTAGATCAAGGGATAAGAATTGTTCTTAATTCTCTCTATAAGGGGTGTTCTTCATATATATATATATATATACGGGGGAGGGTTCTGTGAAGAACACCCCCTTAGTGAGAGAATAGAGAATAATTATAGACCACGGATGAAATGCAATGGTGTTGGGATTTTGTATACTAGAAGCAAATTTTATGCTTGTATACAATGTGTTTTGTACCTACCACTATTTTATTCCCCTATCTGATAAATATATATATTTGCACATGTTATCCTTTATCTTGTATAAAAGTTAGATTTGTGTAGTATGTCGGGTATCACAGAAGACAACACAAATTGGTTGAACTGACAAGATATAAACAGTTATCACACTGAGACAACTTAAGGATAAGTTGTTGGTTTAAGCTGCAGTTTAGATAAGAAGTGGCTTGTCTTAGCTGCTTGTCTTTACTGGTACACTTAAGGTGGTGTATTGATGGATCACAGTGACATGTGTTCTCCTAACTGGCCTTAGTGGAGAACCAAAATCTCGGTGACTTAGCTGGTCTTAAGCTTGGTAAGACTTCAGCTGAGTGCATTTGGCTATCTATTACTTTGACCTACTATGGTGAACGTCATCGCAACCAGATCTACGTATCTTGGGTGTTAGTAGTTATTTGTGGCTCAGGCTGGTTGTCTGTATCTTGCACCCGTATCCTAGTAAAATGGGCTGATAATATCCCTTGAGGAACTCAAAATGATTAGCACAGTAAACCCGGCCGGTTGATTAAGTTCAGGTGTGTTAATAAGGTCGAGTGGTACTACTTAGGAATATAAGATGTTAATTAATTTAAGCTGTCAGTGAGCTTAATTAATTAACGGATATTTCTATCTTAAATACGGAGATCGATTAAGTCTAAAATACAAGCTCTTGCTCAATTTGGGATAAAGGGGTAAGTCAGCACGGATTCTCTAGTGGAATGAATCTGTGTTTATTAATAATTTTGCTCTGGGATGAGCATAGATAATTAACTAATTTTAGGTCCTCTTTTATTTCTTGTATTAGATCCTTGATCTGGCCAAATTAGTTGCCTAGTTATTTATTGTCTCTCAGAAATCATTATTAATAGATTAATGTATTTTTACATTATTTAATAATGTTAATTATCTGGAATTAATTGACTGGGCCAATTAAATGATAAATATTAGTAGCCTAGTGGATTAATTAATTATATTATGGGCTAATTATGTGGAAGCCCATTAGGAATATAATTAAATTAATGGGCTACAAATATTAATATTATATTGTCTTTTGAAGCATATATATATTAGTATTCTGTTCATAAACAGATAACACACATATTACATAGGCGCACGGCGTTGATGTGTAGGGAGAGACATAATCTTCTTTTCTCCAGTTCTCTGACCACCTAGAGGGAGAAAAAGGCCGGGACACAGATTAGAAGATCTGACACACGAGCAACAATCAAAGCTGCGACAACATACGTACGAGGAAGGTAATCGGTTCTTAACCTACTATTTTCCTTCAAATGGTATCAAAGCCTGGTTTAGGCTCTGATTGTTGCTGTTAGGAGCATGGTTAGGGTTTATTTCCGTCGTTATCGGGCTAATTTCATGTTTGGGGCGGCCTGCGAGCCACTTATTTGACCCCGTTGTAACGTTTTTCTCGTGAGAAAATCCACGAAGTTTATAGGACCAATGTGTTACGTGATTCTGCTATTTTTGTACTATATTTTGGTCCAGGATGTACGAAAATCGAGGCGCGACGGCGCAGAAGGATGGAAAAGGGCGAAACCCTAGTTTTTGGAAGAACACGACCGCCGACTTCAGGAGGCACGTGGGGGCACGTGTCAACTAATTATTTCAAACCGTTCATATAGTTTGGTTCGTTTTTTTGTTAGCTTCGTCTGGATAGGTCGCACGACCCATTCCGATTTCTGGTTTGTCCGAAATAACATCGGAAAGGATAAGTGGTCGTGTTGTCCAGAAAAGCCCCAAATTGGAAGAAAACCCTAATTCGGCTAGGGTTCCGCCACATCTTGCGGCGACGATTCCCGGTGGGTCCGGGGTCCGATTTCTGATCGGCTTGAACCGCTGGATTCCTCGTCACACAAGCTTCGTGTTGATATGTCGTATGGGATCATCCGATCTCGGGATGCGATCGGAATCGATGTGTGAAGTTCGTCGCTCACCATAAATTTTTCCGGCGACAAATTCAAAAATTAAGGGAAATTGATGGACAATTTCGGCCGGAATCTGCTCATGGTGGCCTAAAATCGTCCAAGTATCATTACCCATGAATCAGTTGAACGAATCGCGGATCAGAAAGATATAATTTCGCAACAGCGGAGCCGGGTTGCGTGACTCGCTGAAATCCCGTCGTTGTGGCTGACATTGGCAACTATTTTACACATCTCAGACATCCGTGAGACGTCTGGAAGGGATGCGGCCGTCATGGAGGCAGGACGTGGTGGCGGGAGGCGGCGCCGAACGGTGGGCCTACCGGCAGTTCCTGGCTCGCCGTGGACGGGCGACCACCACCACGTCGGCGGCCGGTTGAAAACCGGCCTACAGCGGCGGCGGGAGGTGAACCAGCGGCGGCGGCGGTTTTTGCTTTGTAGAAGAAGATGCTGACGTGGCGCGCCACGTTAGCCCTTGTTGACCAGTTTGCCACGTGGCAGACCCCCTGATGACATGGCGATGCAGTTTTCGATGCAGTTTTCATATTCGAAGATTTTGAAGATTGAAGAGTTGTATTATGATCGGGCTATTAATAGTTAGGAATTACGTGTTTTAAAGCCCGATAACGACATTTTAAATTTCCTATTTGCGCATTTATTTATTATTATGCTTTAGCATGCGATTATCTGATTCATTGCGCTTAGAAAAGCATGTAAATAGGATTTATGTCGTTATGAAGCATGTTTTAATTTTCGCGAGCACGTTTTATTATGTGCGCTTAGAAATTGTATGCTTTAGGAATTATGTGACGATGCATGATTCGTAACAAACCTTTTGAATAAAAGGACTAAGCAAGTTTAAATTAAATGTTTAATTAGATTCCATTAATTTGGATATTAAACACTTAATCGGACCTCCATTAATTGGACTCTACACGAAAGTAGTAAGATTATGAGATTAAACATCTACCTGCGTGGCTTGCTTGCATCTTTGAGCTACCAGTTTTGTAGGATGAATTTTCCAAAATAATATTTAATTATTATTGAGTAGTGGGAGCGAAGCCTTAAACGTCCACATGCGTGGCTTGCGTGCCTAGTAAACACGAGTACTCTAGAAGATAATAATTAAATAGGATGGCTAATTAGATCAAATTGAATGCGGCATGGTTCGAGTAAGTATGTCAATTTCGAGAATTTGATTCTATTTTGGTCAAATTAATGGTCAATGTTCATATGTCACCGCAGGTACAATTCACTTCCCTCGAAGTCCCTTCCCGCGTTTTAATAGTGACATGGTCCAGAATATCGAATTATTAATTTCATTCATCTTAAGAACCTAGACGTGGATTGGAATTAAAGAACTAGGTAAATAGCTCGGTTTAGGGGTATGCTAGTAAACGTCCACCTGCGTGGCTTGCTAGTGGAATTCCTAGAGCTGTTCGAGGTTTTTAATGTCATTGTTTTTACAAAAGGTTACAATGATTATTAATTACGAATTATGTGCAAATATTAATTTCATACATGTTTTAAATTGTATTTTTCAGATATGTCCGTTCGAAAAATTTTTGAGTTCCTAAACAGTCTCACTAACCAAACCCTAACGGGTTTAACATTTTTTAAATAATTTCATAGAGTGGAAGAGATATCTTACCTTCCCTATAGATGCTCTGCAAAGGTCCTAAAAGAACTTCTGTTTTAGGACCGCTATGTCTAAGAACGAGCTTACTATGAGTAAGTTACTCAAATCTTTGGTAGCGGTCAAAGAGGCTATAGGAAAGGGCAAGAGTGCTCAAGTCTTGAATATCCCTAGTAGTTCAAGGAATCCTCCGAAAGGCGGAAACCAGAAAAGAGCAGAAAGGGTGGTCAATTCAAGAAGAGCAGTGAGAGTAAGAAGACGGTCCTTACCGGCGACATGCGAATTTCAAAGGAGAAAGGAAGGTTCTTCAAGAGTGGTAAGAAAGGACACTAGAATAATTATAATTCAGATGTTAAGGCAAAACAGAAAGAGACGCGAGTCGCTCTTGTAACTGAAACTGTTCTGGTTTCCTCTTCTACCCACGAATGGGTACTGGATTCGGGGACAACTGATCATGTTTGTTACACTTTGCAAGGTTTCTTGCAGAAAAGGCAATTGAGCAATGGCGAGGTGGTAGTCTCAATGGGCAATGGATCGAAAGTTCCTGCAATTGACATTGGAGATTTACATCTATCTTTTGATAGTTCTGTTTTAGTATTTAAAGAAGTTTAATATGTGTCTGAGTTTAGGCGAAACTTATTTCTGTTTCAAAACTCTGCACCATGGATGGTTATAAATCAAGTTTTGATAGTGAAGTTTCTATCATGAAAGACGATGATTTTATCTGTGGTGGACCATTAACCGAATCTTTATATAATATTACTTGTAAACTACGTAGTTCTGTTAATATTGTTTTCTCATCATCAAATCCTAAGAAGAGGAAAGAGTCTTCTAAGGTAAACCAAGCTTATCTGTGACACTCAAGACTGGGTCACATCAATCTTAACAGGACTCAAAGGTTGGTGGAATATGGATCATTGGAATCTCTCCAAGTTGAACCATTTCCAACTTGCTAAACCAGTTTGGAAGGAAAGATGATGACTAGGACTTTCAAGGCAAAGGGTTATAGAGCCACAGAAGTATTAAGTTTGATACATTCTGACTTGTGTGGGCCTATGTCTACACAAGCTCATGGAGGGTATGAGTACTTCATCACATTTACTAACGATTACTCGAGGTATGGATATGTTTACCTTCTTCACCAAAAGTTGGATTGCTTTGAAACCTTTAAGGAATTCAAGGCAGAAGTGGAGAAGAAACTAGGTAAAGAAATCAAAACACTACGATCTGATCATGGTAGGGAATACCTATCCAACGAGTTCAAGGACTACTTGACAGAATGTGGGATTACATCCCAGCTGACAGTACCGGGCACGTCTCAGCAGAATGGTGTGTCAGAGAGAAGGAACCGAAGTCTCTTAGATATGGTTCGGTCGATGATGAGTTATGCAACTTTGCCAGTTTCCTTTTGGGGACATACCCTAGAGACTGCAACATACTAGCTGAACCGTGTGCCTTCCAAGTCGGTACAAAAGACCCCTTTCAAGTTGTGGAGCGGGCACAAACCCAGTATGCACCACTTAAGGATTTGGGGTTATCCTTCTTATGTACTAAATAGGCAAGCCGACAAATTGGAATCACGTTCAGAAGTGATGTTGTTCATAGGGTATCCGAAAGAAACGAAGGGTGGATACTTTTATGATCCTAAAGAATAGAAGATCATTGTTAGCACTAACGTTCGGTTCTTAGAGGATGATTATATTAGTAATCACAAGTCTCGAGTCGAGATCATCCTTAAGGAATTACAAGGTGATCAAGATCCACTCAGAGAGCCAGTTGTGCAAGATAGAGCTCCACGAGCAACTGCACAATCTGTTGACATGGCTTCTGGCACTCTTCGACGTAGTGGGAGGGTGATATTTACACCTGATCGGTATATGTTCACTGGGGAGACGTTTGACCATCTCCCGGCAGATGAACAAGACACTGTGGATCCCTGGACTTACAACGAAGCAGTGGGAGATGCAGATGTAGATTCATGGAGAATCGCCATGGACTCGGAGTTTAAGTCCATAACTGATATGGATGTATACGAGATCACAGAACTACCTAAGGGTTGCAAGACTATTGGTAGTAAGTGGATATATAAGAGAAAGAGAGGATCGAATGGAGAGATCATGGCATTTAAGGCCAGGCAAGTGGCGAAGGGTTTTACCCAGAAAGAAGGTATCGATCACGAAGAGACCTTCTTGCCTGTAGCAATGATCAAGTCCATTCGAATTCTCCTTGCCATAGCAGCTCACGTGAACTTAGAGATTTGGCAAATATATGTCAAAACCGCATTCCTAAACGGTTACCTTGAAAAAGGTAGGGACATCTACATGAGACAGCTAGATGGTTATGTGAAGGACGGCGAAGAGCATCTAGTTTGGAAGCTTAAGAAGTCCATTTATGGACTTGAGCAAGCTTTCCGGTTATGGCACCAGCGTTTCAACGAGGTAGTCAAATCATATGGATTTGTATCCTATCCTAACGAGGTGCGTGTGTACCGTATTTGTGTTAACGGATCAATGGAGTTTCTTGCATTTTACGCAGACGACATCCTTCTCATTGACAACAATGTTGAAGTGTTATAAGACGTAAAGACGTAGTTATCCGAGCAGTTTCAAATGAAGGACTTAGGTGAAGCTGCTTACATCCTTGGGATCAAGGTTATCCGAGATCGCCAGAAAAGGATGTTAAGCTTGTCACAAGCGTCCTACATTGACACTGTTATTGCTCGTTTCAGCTTGCAAAATGCCAAGAGAGGTTCAGTACCTTTCAGACATGGCATTTTTCTATCCAAGAATCAGTGCCCTAAAATGTCTGAAGAGATAGAAAGTATTAGGTTAGGAATGATACCTTCCTCCTTCTTATGTTATCGCGGCTTTGATTGTTGCTCCTGTGTTAGATCTTCTGATCTGTATCCCGACTTTTTTCTTCCTCTGGGTGGTCAGAGAACTGAAGAAAATTAAATAACTGTCTCTCTCTACTCGCGTGCGTGCGTGAGTAATTTTATGATTTTTTGTGTAATTCGTTTCTGAACAGAATACTGATATATGTAGGCTTCAAAAGCCAATATAATATTAATATATTTGTAACCCATTAATTTAATTATATTTCTAATGGGCTTCCACATAACAAGCTCATAATATAATTAATTAATTTACTGGGCTACTAATATTTATCAATTAACTAGCCCAGCCAATTAATTCCAGATAAATAACATTATTAAATAATGTAAAAATACATTAATCCATTAATAATGATTTCTGAGATACAATAAATTACTAGGCAACTAATTGGGCCAAATCAGGGATCCAATACAAGAAATAAAGTTGGGCCTCCAATTAATTAATTATCCATGCTCAGCCCAGAGCAAAATTAATTAATAAACACAGATTCATTCCACTAGAGAATCCGTGCTGACTTACCCCTTTATCCCAAATTGAGCAAGGGCTTGTATTTTAGACTTAATCGGTCTCCGTATTTAAGATAGAAATATTCGTTAATTAATTAAGCTCACTGACAGCTTAAATTAATTGACATCGTATATTCCTGAGTAGTAACACTAGACCTTATTAACACACCTGAACTTAATCAACCGGTCGGGTTTAGTGTGCTAATCCTTTCGAGTTCCTCAGGGGATATTATCAACACATTTTACTAGGATATGGATGCAAGATACAGACAACTAGCCTGAGCTACAAATAACTACTAACACCCAAGATACGTAGATCCGGTCGCGATGACGTTCACCATAGTATGTCAAAGTGATAGATAGCCAAATGCACTCAGCTGAAGTCTTACCAAGCTTAAGACCAGCAAAGTCACCGAGATCTTGGTTTTCCACTAAGGTCAGTTAGGAAAACACATTTCAATGTGATCCGTCAATACACCACCTTAAGTGTACCAGTAAAGACAAGCAGCTAAGACAAGCCACTTCTTATCTAAACTGCAGCTTAAATCGACAACTTATCCTTAAGTTGTCTCAGCTGTGATAACTGTTTATATCTTGTCAGTTCAACCAATTTGTGTTGTCTTCTGTGATACCCGACACACCACACAAATCTAACTTTTATACAAGATAAAGGATAACATGTGCAAATATACATATTTATAGGTAGGAGAATAAAACAGTGGTAAGGACAAAAACAAATTGTATACAAGCATAAAAAGTGCTTCCAGTATACAAAATCCCAACACATTGGACTGCGGTCAAGCATATTCTCAAGTACCTTAAATGGACTAGAGATTATAGGCTTGTTTACCAGTTAGACAGTCTAGTGTCTTTGGGTTATACAGAATCGGATTTCTAGGCTGATAGAGACGAGAATAAGTCTACCTCGGGTTATGTGTTTGCCTTGGGAGGTGGAGCCATTTCATGGTGGAGTGCAAAGCAAAAATGCATTGCGGACTCAACCATGGAAGCAGAGTATGTGGCTGCTTCAGAAGCTTCGAAAGAGACAGTTTGGCTCAAGAATTTCCTCCAGGATCTTGATATTGTTCAGAATTTGCCTAAGGCGATCACGATTCATTGTGATAATGCGGGCGCAGTGACAAATTCTAAGGAACCTAGATCTCACAAGGCGTCTAAACACATAGACAAGAAGTACCACATTATACGAGTATTCGTAAATCGAGGAGACGTGGTGATTGATAAAATTGGAACTGAAGTCAACCTAGCTAATCCTTTCACAAAGAGCTTACCACTCCCGGCTACGAGAAGCATGTTCGTAGCTTAGGGATGGTAGAGATGCCCCCACTAGGACTACGAAACTTTTGTATAAGTGGGAGAAGATGCAGTGATAGATAGGATAGATAGCTGAGTACTAGTTTGTACCTAGAACTGACACATTGTACACTAAAAGTTTACTTTAGTATAAGTAGGAGAATTGTTGGGATTTTGTAAACTGGAAGCAAATTTTATGGTTGTATACAATGTGTTTTGTCCCTACCACTATTTTATTTTCCTATCTGATAAATATATATATTTGCACATGTTATCCCTTATCTTGTATAAAAGTTAGATTTGTGTAGTGTGTCGGGTATCACAGAAGACAACAAAAATTGGTTGAACTGACAAGATATAAACAATTATCACAGCTGAGACAACTTAAGGATAAGTTGTCGGTTTAAGCTGCAGTTTAGATAAGAAGTGGCTTGTCTTAGCTGCTTGTCTTTACTGGTACACTTAAGGTGGTGTATTGATGGATCACAGTGAGATGTGTTCTCCTAACTGACCTTAGTGGAGAACCAAGATCTCGGTGACTTAGCTGGTCTTAAGCTTGGTAAGACTTCAGCTGAATACATTTGACTATCTATCACTTTGACCTACTATGGTTAACATCATCGCGACCGGATCTACGTAACTTGGGTCTTAGTAGTTATTTGTGGCTCAGGCTGGTTGTCTGTATCTTGCACCCGTATCCTAGTAAAATGGGTTGATAATATCCCTGAGGAACTCGAAATGATTAGCACACTAAACCCAGCCGGTTGATTAAGTTCAGGTTTGTTAATAAGGTCGAGTGGTACTACTCAGGAATATAAGATGTTAATTAATTTAAGTTGTCAGTGAGCTTAATTAATAAACGGATATTTCTATCTTAAATACGGAGATTGATTAAGTCTAAAATACAAGCTCTTGCTCAATTTGGTATAAAGGGGTAAGTCAGCATGATTCTCTAGTGGAATGAATATGCGTTTATTAATTAATTTTGCTCTGGGCTGAGCATAGATAATTAATTAATTTTAGGCCCTGCTTTATTTCTTGTATTAGATCCCTGATCTGGCCCAATTAGTTACCTAGTTATTTATTGTCTCTCAGAAATCATTATTAATAGATTAATGTGTTTTTACATTATTTAATAATGTTATTTATCTGGAATTAATTGGTTGGGCCAGTTAATTGATAAATATTATTAGCCCAGTGGATTAATTAATTATATTATGGGCTAATTATGTATAAGCCCATTAGGAATATAATTAAATTAATGGGCTACAAATATTAATATTATATTGGTTTTTGAAGCCTATAAATATTAGTATTCTGTTCATAAACCGATAACAGACATATTACATAGGCGCACGGCGTTGATGTGTAGGGAGAGACATAATCTTATTTTCTCCAGTTCTCTGACCACCCAGAGGGAGAAAATGGCCGGGACACAGATCAGAAGATCTGACACACGAGCAACAATCAGAGCTGCGACCACATACGTAGGAGGAAGGTAATCGGTTCTTAACCTACTACTTTCCTTCAAATGGATGGTATAGATTTTCCCTTTTTTTAATTTTTCTTTATTTTCTATAGTTTAGTGGGTCTTGGATGACAATTTGAGGACAAAATGTGCATAATATTTTGGACACAATTTAGGCGGCAAGATTGATCCTCATTTTGAAAAACATTTCCCCTTTCTCCCATGTAACGCCCTAATTTTCATAATTTAACTAGGGACACTACTTTATACTTGACATGCTTATTACAACTCTTTCAAAACATTTTCAAGGAATAAGAATCATTGCAAAACTCATGTTATTTTCATACTCATCGGAAGTTTTTAAATAAAAATTTACTAAGTCTAACATTTCAAAAAGAAACAACGAAAAGTTCATAAACTAAAAGTAATAATTTAAATACGATAATTTATCCTCGTGACCAGGAGTATGCAAAAAAAAAAATGGGTTCCCGCACCCGTACCCGTACCCGTACCGTTCGGGTATTTTCCGTTCGGGTTGGGAAAAATGGGTACGAAGTACCCGTTTTGCAGGTACCCGCTAAAAAACATGCAGGTTAGGAAGGGAACGGATATTAGCCGGCCAAATCCGTTCCCAAACGGATACTCGCAATTAATTAAATTTTTTATTAATTTTATTCATTTAGACTCAACTCAAGTACTCAATCAGTCAACCTCAACCCTATTTCCTAATCTCATCAAATTTTAGCCCCTGCCTAGCCCTAAAAGACGACGTCAGCCTCCTCAACCTGCTTATACGCCTCCTCCATCTCCTCCACCGGCACCAACTTGCGAATCCGGTGACTGCAACATCCTTGTTAGCTTTGTACCACACAACCGCTTATCCGGTGACTGCAACATCTTGAGATTTGGTTTGACTCTGCACAGTAGCACAAAACTCTCGCTGCAGAGTTGTTGACGGCGTTGGCGACGAAACTCCAAGTTCCCGACCCACGGTTTGACTTTGTTTTCCCTCTTTGAGTTTTTGTTATCTTGGATTGTTCTTGTTGGCCCTGCTCTCCATCTACAGAGGGGCGGGCTCACTAAAAGAGAAATAAATCAAAGTGAAAATGCCTCTACCTTCCTTTAGAGACTGGAGACGACTAACTAAGCTAATCGTTATGGCCCTTTCAACTTATTCTTCCCCACTAATGTCACCGAGTTCGCTGCATAAGGAAAAAAAATCTAATTTATTCGTGTGTTTGATTTCTTTTCTTTCTTGATTTTTGACAAATTGAAGATAGTATTCGTGTGTTTGATTTTTTTTCTTCCTTGAACTTCTAATTTATATATTTAGTGACCTATATTCAAGTTAGCATTTTAATGTTTGTGTTATTATGTCAGAAAGATATATGGAAAGGGATCTTCTAGTGCAACAAATTTAAGTGGGAATTCTGAAGACTTCTCCGAAGTTGGTGACACCAATGCATCTATTGAAGTAACTCAAATGCTTCTCTTGACGATGAGGTTGGTGATGATAATATTGTGGAGGGGAGTTCGACTAGGTCTCTAGGTTGGACTCACTTAGATAAATTTGTGTCCCCGGTGGATAAAGTTATGAGGGGTAAGTGTAAATATTGTGATAGAGAGCTTAAGGCGGGGGTAGAAAGTACGGAGCAAAGGGACTCTGGAACCAATATGGAGCATGTAAAATATCACCCCAAAGCATAGCAACAAACCAAGCACGATTTAATATGCAAAGGCCATTATTTGATTCGACTGGGCAAAAAGAAATGTGTAATTGTACACATATACCCTATTTGACTATTACAACTACAAAACTTCCCATTCATTTAAAAACTATCTAGCAAATACCCAATTTTACTAAAATACCCTCACTTTTTCAAATTGTGATCGGCACTACCTTATTGATCGGCACCGACAACCATGATCGGCACAAAGATCGGTCATGACCGACCATGATCGGCACTATATCTATCAACTTTTAATTTTTTTTTTATCGGCACTAAAAATCGGCACCGACCGACCATGATCGGCAATATGATCGGTCATGACCGACCATGATCGGTCATCAACTTTTAATTTTTTTTTGTGATCGGCCACCCCACCCCACCCCACTCCATCGGTCATGACCGATTGATCGGCCACCCCACCCCCACTCCACCCCACCCCGCCCCCACCGCATCGACCGACCATGCTCGGTCATGGTCCGACCGGTCGGACCATGATCGGCCCTCCGGTCGGGACCGTGATCGAACATCCCATAGTTTGATTTTATTGAAAAAGTATGGGTATTTTCGTCTTCTTGGGTATATAGTGTAGTTAAATATAAAAATTGGGTATAAATGTGTTTGTCTTTTCCCAAATGGGCATTTCGCCGTCGGGCTCAAAAGAAATTGTGCCTTTTACTCCATTCTGGAAGGGCGAAATCTAAGTAGAAGAGCTGGTCCCAAATTACGGTAGGAAACTTTGAATCCAATTGTCGAGACGTACACAATTATTTGAAGAAGTTAGGGCATTCCGTGATATGGAAGAAGATTTACCTGAATTATGTTTTAGTAAAATCTATTACTACTACTGCACTTAACCAATTGAAAGGAGGCATATCGCAACAACCACTTGACCTGAGGAACCAATTGAAAGGAGGCATATCGCTACTGGCGAAGCCAGCAAATAAGTCCAGTGGGTCAAATTTTATTTAATTCCATTGATAAGTTTCATATATTCTGTTGGTGAAAAATCGTATATTCTATTTTAGATATGGAAAAATGCTCGCAAAATGTATACAATTTTTTTACATGAACCAATGCTCAATTATTAATATGGGGATGAGACTGACATTTACTTGTAGCGAAAATCTAATTAGTGTCACTTGACACTACTCAACAGCATGTGGCTTCACCCAATGCTGTCAGTTCGGCCAAACCAATCGAACCAAGCAATAATTTAGCTATCTATTTTATTAAATCAAATATTGAACTAAAATATTTTGGTTTTTGTTCTAGAAAAGTTTCAGTTTGATTTGATTTTATTCGAAATCCCATGGAAAAGAAAAAGGAAGTAACAAGTTGAAAATATTTAATTTAAAATTTAAAATCATTGAATAATATAAATATCATATGATTAAATTAAAATTTTTAGTAAAATTATTCATATATTTTAGTTTGATTATCCGGTTGGTTGAACCAAAAAAACAAAACTAAAGAAAGAAAAAAATATATATATATATATATATATATATATAAATTAATAATAAACCAAAATATTTTGGTTCGGGTGAAAAAAACTTGGGCTTGGTTTGTTTGAGTTAACCGATCTGATATGCAGCCCTATAATTGAATTTAGTTTCTTAGTTTTTTGTAAGTTCATTTAATTTCCATCCCACAATTAATTGGAAACTTGCAAAAATTTTGAACACCACATTGGTAACATAGATAGATATAATATAATAGCTTGAACATTCTAATTAGCTACTCAATGTTTGCCTTCCAATTCTTGATGGTATTTGAAATTGTTCGCTTCACCATCTGGGCATCCATTCTTTCTCCATCCTCCTCGTACTGCCACCAGTTTATCTCATCACTTCATCAGTATATGAAAGCATGCAAGCATGTAGTTCTTGAGAACTTCTAAGTCTACCATAATCTATTATTTTTCACTACCACTTCTCACGTATATACTAATATATGTACCCTAACTACAATAAAATTAAAAGTCGAAAATCAGAGACAGATATGTTTAAAATTATTCTTACTTCTTCTCCTCCAAGTGCTTGTAAATGGAAGGTGTCTTGACAGGAAACCCTAGCGTCAAGTACATTAAGCCCCATCTCCTCAAATGTTGCCAGAATCAACACCAGCAGTCCAGGACAACTTCTTCCCGAATGTACATTTACTAAAAAGCCCTTTTCTAGGGTTTCAACACATACTCTCTGCATATATATATACATCATGAAGTATTTGGAATTATTATAACAATATTAATATGATCTTAATCTGCACACACACACACACACATATTTGAAAAGTTTATTTCGTGTTTACTGGCCACGTATTGTGAAGGTTTGAACTTTCTGCAGTTGTTTCTTGATTCTGCAGTGTTTCCACTTTGTGTTTCAACTCTCTGATATAGTTTGATGTGTCTAAAATGATTGATGTTTCATTCATCTGCCAAGATTGAAACTCAATGTCAATTACTATAAAAAGAAATGTTTGCATAGGTAGAAAATATATGTTCATAAAAAGATCTCAAAAACTATATGATTTTTTTATGATAATATTGGTTTTACATCTTCCCTTGAATAAAAATCAAATGAAAATTGGTTGACTATATATAACAAGTACGAATTAAAGTCACACTTAAATTCAAATCGTTTAATGAAATATCTTTGTAGTCTTATAAAGATCCGGAATAATTTATTTACTCATTAACGATAAAATAAGTTTTCTAGTACCCATTTTCAAAATAATAAATCCTGTCACAACTAAAACCTAAAACCTTAATCCCGAGCTAAACATTCAAAAAAGAAAAAGAAAGAACATTGAAAGTATATACTTTCGAGCCTAAACCTAGAAGAGTATATTTCCGTCTCTTTACTACTAAAAGTGCCACAAACTTGAAATATATATTATGTTCGCCTAACTGAAAAGTAAATGATTTCAAAATCTTTGTCATGAATTATCAAAGATCAAAGCATCAGAATTTGAGGCTGCACAAAAAGCTACCCTCAGGTAAAAAGATTATATTTCACACGCAAACTTTGATGCCACGCACTCTCCTACCCCAAAAATACCTGACTTAATTAACATTTTACCCTAGGGTTTAGAAATCTCAATGTAAAACATATGTATAATGGTATCTCTAGCATCAAGAAAACCATTTCGAACATGATTACTAACTTTAAACATAAGAATTAATTAGACCTATTTTCTTTAATTATTGAATAAAAAAACACATAGAAGTTGGAGTTGAATCTCTTTAAACAGAAGATCTTTAAATCTCATCATAGCTTGCCCTTACGGAACTTTGAGTATTAGGTTACATACACAAGAAGAAACAGAATCATAAAATTTAGCAACAAATTCGAAAACTCTCAACGCTTAATCAAAATCATGTAAAATCTCCACAACCAATTAAGAAGAAAAAGAAAAAAAATAAAAGAATTTACAGCATGAGAGTGAGTGATGGAACGAAGAATTTGCAGCTTCTGATGAAATCCATCTCTCTTGTGCTCTCCAGAAGCCATTCTATATCTCTTTTTATTTCCACTGCGTACACCTGTCTGCCCTTTAAAGAGAACAAAGCCGGCCTCTCAAATCTTGTTTGATTCCCACATGACACGCATTTTCTCTCACTAAAACATTACAGACATAAACACAAGTTAGTATATTAATTATATGTGTAAAGAATGTAGGATCGAACAATACTATATGATTATTACACGTAAACCTTTATCTCTGTCAAGAAACTGGAAACGAAAACACATATGTGTGTGTTTCTTTCTATATATTCCCTACATGTGAATATAACTTTGGTTTTACTATAATGTTGACAGGGATTCTGCTATTTTGATTGGCCCAATTTGTACACATGTGATTTTTGTATATGTCATGTGAAATCTACTGTCACTTTACTATGAATTATACATATCACTTCGAAAAAAGATATAAATCATTCTTTGTAATTAAGGTTAAAATCCTGATTAATATATAGTTTAAAGACGCTGCACTATTTTCCACTTGTTCAATGAAATTGAAAATTCGGTTAATTCATATCTAGTGGTGTGGACTTAAGTATTATTAATTTAAATTGACTATAATGGGGATCGAACACTAGATCAACTCTAGATTAACTACTTAAATAAAAAGTGAGAATATCAACTATACTACATGTTGTCGGTTGGTGTGGACTTAAGTAGATGAGAAGAATGAATGAAGATAAATAAAAGAAACAAAGCAATGTATTAATAAAATTACGTGTTTGTGGGCATACTTTAGTTTGACACAAAGTACATGTTATATGCGATAAAAAAAAATGAGATATTTTTTGCATGCTAAATATGCATCCATTAAGCAATACAAGTGCTAGCTAGAACGTATCCAAGCCATTAATTTTGTATTGTATCATTTCTCCAAGTACTAAACTAAAAAGACAAAAATATCTTCAATGTACCTACTGTAGAGGTCCATTAAAAGAATAAGAATTTGGAAAGATGGAATATATTAACTAATACTTTTAGTTGTAACGATTTGCAAAGTAGGGAAACATTTAATTTCATTTAGTACCCAAAAAAAATATAAAACAAAAGCACAAATTTGGTGGGTGGGGGCGCAATAGTACATTAACTAGTACCCTCCTTGGCTGAAGGCTCGCATTATACATCAGAATATTTTGTAGCAGCCATGACAAGAACGAATTTCAACAGACAAATTAATTGCAATTATATTGCGAAACTTACAAATTGGTAGTATGTTTTTACATAAACCTATTTTTCAGAAGTGAAAAATCAAGCTTTATTTTATAAAAACTCTATTCGTGCATACCTCGTTAATTTCATAATCTGCCATTCTGCACCAAGTAATCAATCATATATTGGGTAATGCCACAATTTGTGAGAGAGAGGCCAATAAGAATATCATTTTCAATATTGTATATATATGTGTGGTCTCTGTGTTGTAACGTAGATACCATTATTATCTAAAATTCATCGAAAATGTGAAGATGGGAAGCATCAAAATATGGATGGGTCCAAAGCCTCATCACGGGGAATTTGGAGACAGCCGTCATCTTTGTCCTCTCTCCCTAACTCTCTCTCTCTCTACACGTGCCACACCCAACCCTACCATCATAACACACTAACTATTTATCTTAATTCCTTCCACAATTTCCAAACACAGCATTTCCTTTTATATCGTTTATTCATTGTCTAATCTTGGTCCTGTTATTATTAGGTGTCTTACCACATTAATAGTGCTTACTTCTTGCTACACTTCCTTACTTCCTCATACTCATAGGCCTGTATACAGTTAATACTTTTACATAAATTAGAAATGTCTTGTTGCGAAGCGTTCTAATCCCACACATAGTTAGGCTATTGCACTTTACATCTTAAATGCAGTTTACATGTTATTACATAAAATCGAAATCACTTGGTGCATATCTCAGATACCAACTGCTCCTCCATAAAATCAGCTACGAGTTAGTATAAATACAATTTCCGTAGAGTTGGTCTTATGTGCATTTGGTTGCACCTGTAACCGGACGCCTCTTATTAATACAAGAAGTTTTATTATTAAAACTAGTCTTGTATAGTGCAGTTGGTTAAGCTGTTATGTTTTTACCCTAGCTGCTTGGGTTCAAATCCCAACAATGAATTTTGAGTTTTATTTCATTTTTTTAAAATATTGTTTTTTAAATAATCAATTGATATTTTTTTTTGATATTTTTTTAATAATATATTCATTTTAATTGGTAACTCATTTTAAAAATGTGATACAATTGTTTTTTTTTTTAATATTATATTTCTTTTAATAATCAATTGATTTTTTTTTATCATTTTTTAATAATGTATTCATTTTAATTGGTACACTAATTTTAAGAAAGTGATACAATTGTTTGTTTTTCTTTAAATATTGTATTTTTTTCATAACCAATTGATATTTTTTCTGATCATTTTTTTTAATAATGTATTCATTTTAATTGGTACACTCATTTTAAGAAAGTGATATAATTGTTCAAAACAAGTGATAAACTTTTATAACATGTAATATTTTTATTTGCACAAATTGATATTTTTCAGATCAAGTGAAACTGTTTTCATGTCAAATGATACTTCTATTAAAACCAACAATATTTTTATTCTTAATAAGTGATAAGTTTGTTCATAGCAAGTGATACTTTTGTTTATAGCAAGTGATACTTTGATTCATGATAAGTGATACTTTTATTCATAATAAGTGATATTTTTACTTATAGCAAGTGATATTTTGATTCATGACAAGTGATACATTAGTTAATAAGAAGTGATACTTTTATTCAGAACAAGTGATATATTCAGAATAATTAATACTTTTTAATATAATGTGACACTTTGTTAAGAACAAGTACTTTTACATATTCCTCATTATTTTCTATCTCTTCTATGTGTATTATTTATACAATTCTATTTTTTTGTTAAAAAGATATTATATTTTCTTAACAAAAATAAATTTTAACATACATATTAAAATTCTTTGTCATATATTAATTTTTTTAAAATAGGACATTAGATTTATTATTTTTCTTGTCGTATTGTAGTTTGAAAATAATAATAAAAAATTAAAAAAATATTATATTTTTTTAACAAGAATAAATTTTAATATACATAGTAATATTATTTGTCATACATTAATTTTTTTAAATAAGAAATTAAATTTATTATTTTTCATGTCATATTGTAGTTTGAAAATAAAAAAATCAAATTTTAAAGTAAAAAAATAATAATAATTAAAATTGTTTCTAGGTTTCGAACAGGAGTTTTGTTGGGTTGAGAGAGCAGCACGTAACCAGCTGCGCTACAATAGCACTAATGTTAACCTTTCCATTTATATTCTATTTAACTTAGTGCGGCCGGTTGCACCAAAGTTTTAACTATTTCTGTAAAGAATGTCAACTGAGTTCAATCAATAACATGAGAATCGCATTTCCACATTCAAAAAAACGAATCATCATAATATCAGAGCTAATTAGTTGTATACAACATTCTCATTCAATCTTCACCATGCAATGCATATTTCAACTCTGGATTATAACCTAGTTTGTTTACATGATGTCTAAGCTCTTCTAACTTGGCATAGATGGAGTCCTTTTGAGGATGATCAGTATCTCCTGCATAAAATCTATGGACTCTACCCTTCACAGATATCCAACTATACCCTGCCTCCTTCCTAACACCTTTCTCTTTCATAACTTTCCTCAAATCAACCCCATCTCTCATACTACCTGTTTCCATGTAAGTATTAGCTAACAGAACATAAGTCGAAGAATACTCCGGACGCAAAGACAGAATCTTCTTGGCTGCTATTTCACTAAACTCAACACTGCCATGAGTCCTGCTTGCAGCCAGTAAGGACTGCCATACCATCTCATCTGGTTCTACAGGCATTTTCATTATAAACTCATGGGCTTCATCAAGTCGCCCCACACGGCCTAGAAGGTCAACAACGCAAGCATAGTGCTCCATCGTTGGCACCAAACCGTAGTCTTTCTCCATGGACCAGAAGTACTTGAGCCCTTCCTTGACGAGCCCAGCATGGCTACATGCAAACAGAACACAAAGAAAGGTAACTGCATTGGGTTTAATATGCATCTCTTCCATTCTTTTGAATTGAGCAAGTGCATGAGCCGCAGAACCATGATAGGCGTAACCTGATAACATAGCGGTCAACGAGACAACATCAGGGTTAGAGATTTGATTAAATACCTTTTCTGCCGCATTTATACAGCCTCCTTTAGCATACATATCAACCAGAGCACTTTCTACAAATCTAACAGTTTGAAAGCCTAGTTTGCATAAAAGGCCATGAATTTGACGACCACACTCAAGATAACACAGATCGGCACATGCAGTAAGGATACTAGATAGAGTATAACTATTGGGGATGAACCCTTCTTTCATCATTCGGAAGAATATATTCAATGCTTCTTCCCATTTCGAACATTGAGAATACCCTGCGACTAATGTGGTCCAGGACACAACATCTCTGCACCTCATCATGTTGAAGATCTTATTTACTTCTCCAAGAGACCCGCATTTGGAATATGCATCGAGAATAGCATTTTCAACACTTACATTCAAATCATCACCCGATTTCAAAACCATGGCATGCACTTCCTTCACTAACAGTAAGCACTTAAAATTAGCAATTGCATCAAATACACTACAGTAAGTGTAAAGATCAGGTTTTATATTATTTTCGCACATTTTGACAAATAGTTGCACAGCTTGGTGGCTGCATTTACCCAGTGAGTAACCAGATATCATTGCATTCCAAGGTCCATTAGCTCCACAATTGACAAAGTTAGTATCAAAAACAGATCTTGCCTCCAGTAAATCACCACATTTGGCATACATATCTATCAAAGCAGTTCCAACACGAAAGTTATCCTGCAAATCTAGTTCTAATATGCATTTGTGAACTTGCCTTCCTCTATCAGCATCAGCAAGCATCCCAACAGCATTTAAGACACTAACTAGAGTAAACTTATCAGGAGTGAATCCTTGATCCATCATCTTCACAAACTGGTCGAAAGCCTCCAGATGCAGACCATTAGTCGTAAGTCCTGATATCATTGCATTCCAAGAGATATCATTATGTTCAGCCATGCAATTAAACACTCTACAAGCATCCTCAACCCTACCCAACTTTGCGTGCATGCTAAGAAGAGCAGTGCTAACAACAACATGAGCCCCAAATCCTCTAATAATGATATGGGCATGCACCATGTCACCTAAATCAACACGATTCATGCCGATACACGACTGTATAACAGAAGAGTATGCAAACCCATCAGGTGATATTCCATATTCCATCATCCTGCAGAACGAAGTAAACCCATCTTGGAAAGATACTTGTTGGTTAAATCCCACGATCATGACACTCCAAGAGAACACATTTTTCCTAGGCAAATAGTCAAAAACCATCTTTGCGGACTTAAAGTCTGAAGATTTCAGATATGCATACATGACATGGTTGAGTAATATCAACAAGTTTAGATCATCATAATCCGACTTTGTAACACGCCCATGAATTACTCTTGCTTCTTCCAGTAGCCTATTTCCAGCACACCAGTGGAGCTGATCAACAAGTTCCTGAACTACATCCTTCTGGGAAGAGTCATAATTTGCACCAAACTCGAATAACTTGCTTCCAACAACGCTTTTAGTTTTATGGACGGGCTGGAATGCAATAGATGCTTTCGATTTGGTAACCTGAAAAAGGTTCTTATCATTGAATTAATATTTTGCTTCAACCAACGGTTCCAAAAGCTAAGTCTCGACTCTCATAAGAAAAAAAGTTCCAAGTAAATCATTGATAGTACAACATGAAATTTTAAAAAGTTGTAAGAAAATTTGACGGAACGACGGAAACCCAATTCGCAAAATGTACACAGAAACAATAAAGACATAAGAAACGAAAAAAAACTACATTCAAGAGAAAAACGAAAGAGGGCAAAAAGTACCTCCTCCATGAAAATTTCGTTGGATATATTCGGAACCCCGTTAAGCTGCCCATTTTCATCCAACGTGAAAGCGTTCCTTATCACTAGAGATCTACTTCGGCGCTGCTCTCCCGCTACGCTTGAACGATTTAATCTCTGCAGAGTCTATATTAAATAGATGCGATGATTACAAAGAAACGAAATAAAAGAAATTGGATCTCAAAGAGAAACTAGCACGGAAAAGAGAGTACCGAAAATGTGAGTTTAGACGAGGGGATGAGAGAGAGAGGTGAGACGGGTAGAAGAGAACAAGTAGTGAAGCTCTGAGCATTTTCCATTGTTTGGGACAAAGTCGAGTTTTGGATATTTTGTGTGGGCTTATTATGGGATAGGCCAATTGGGGCTTTAATTTTGTTTCAAATTAAAATTACGGCTCCCAAAATGAAATTAAAATAATGAATTGAACCATCGAATTGAATTCGTCGGTTTGATTCGGCTTCTAGAAAATTCAATTTCAACTCAGAAATTGATCAAATCGAATTAAATAGGTGCTTCCGGCATAAGCACTGGTTGTATTTGGATACAACCATTATGAGGATTTGATATAAAGATTTATTTTATAATCTTTAAATAAGCTAAACTGAAATAAATTGGTGATAAATTATACATTAATACATGTGTGGTAGTACTTTTTTTTTTTTTTTTTATTTGATCCATAGCCGCTTCTCGGCGCGCATTGGGTAAACCACGCTCCTTGTGCGAAGAGCTCGCAAACCACACGAGGAGGGTTCAACCACCCCAGATGACAGCTTTACGCTTGGTAGGAATCGAACCCGTAACCCATCTGGCCCCGGCCACCCACCTCAACCGCTAGGCCATCCCATGGGGACAAGACAAGAAACCTAATCGAGCTACTGCTTTACCAATCGAGCTACAAGACAAGAAACCTAATCGTTCATTTTGAATTGAGTTCATTCAAATTTTTTACTACTTTCGACTCTATTTGGTGCACAAATGCAATAATCCAGCGAAGGGGTTAGGGAAGGAAGGCCAATAGGCGCTATGGCGTGCCGCCGTACGTGGGGAGGGTGGCGGAGGGGCCGCGGTTCCAGGATGCTGGGCGGAAGACGGAAATTGGGAAGGGGGCGGCTGGGGGCGATTGTGTTGAGATGAGATTCAGTATGATAAAATTTGAAAATCCCAAAATCCCTAGCTAAATGATGAGCATTATATAATGGAATAGCTTAGTTGAGTTCAGCATGTTATGAATTCAGTAGGCTAGCTAGAGTTCAGTAGCTGATATGATTCAGTAGAACATCTGTCGTTCAGCCGAAGAACCCAACATCAGAAACTTAGTTGGGAATGTTATAACCCAATGAATCTTAACCCAATGAATCTGTAAAGGAATTCGAGCCACATATTGAATCTCAGAAGAATGTTTTTCAGTAAAAGGTCCGAGGATTCAGAGGAAGTCAACTCAGCATGCTCTTGGAGTTTGAACAAACCTCACCTACTATCTAACATCGACCAATGAGAAGCCGCTAGCATTGTACCTACTCTGATGTAAAGCTGCTTCTTAGACTGAACAAGATGAAATCTCTACAGTAACATTCAAATTGAAGATGACCGTTTTTCTTGTCGTTTTCGACACGTGTCTAGACTCCTTCCAACAGATCTATTTATGAGTCGGGGCTATAAGTAGAGAAGAGTCTTCATGCAGAGAAGACATGAGAACAAAAACATTCAAGCGAACAAACACTCTAGCAAACTCAAAGTCGAACCCAATGAAGAACTTGCATACAGAGAAATCATTTCTAGTTCTTCACTCTAGTTCCCTTTCTCTATTCTAAGCGAGCTTATAGTAATATCATTAGCTTAGAAAAACTCGAAGGAGTTCATATTTCTGAACTGTTCTTATTGTAAGAACTCCTTTATAGTTGGAGTAAATCAAACCCTTGTGTTTGAAACTATAAAGTCACTACGACTATAACTAGAGTACATGTCCAGCGCACAGATCAAGTCACTACAATTATAAGTAGAGTATCTATCTAGTGCACAGATCAACTGAGACTTGCTCAGTATAAGCAAACAAGTATTGTATCTGTCCAGTGCACAGATCAACAGAGACTTGCTTAGTATAAATTAATACAAGAACTCATGCTTTGTCCAGGACAGTGGACGTAGGATCATGTGTATTCGAACCACTTTAAAAATTGCTTATATCGATTTATTGTTGCATTGATTACTGTTCATACTGCATAAAACTGACTTTAAATCGATCAACATAAAATAGGTTCTCAAACTGAGATGAACATATTTTTTGGCCTACACTTCTGCACACAAACTCTGATACTGAACTACTGTTCACTGACTGAAGTCAGTAGATAAAACTCAGTAGAAGAATACTCTGCCCACGCGATCTAAAAAAAGTATTTGACCAACTGACTAGTTCAGTAGCAATACTCAGTAGCACTGACTCACGTTTGAGTTTGAAATTTGCATTAAGGTGTATTCACCCCCCCCCCACCCTACACCTAAAGACTCGTCTCTAGACCAACAGCTTGAGACTCGTATGAGTTTTTATGACTTGTGAGTTGGGAACGGAATACGTACCCTAAATTAATTTTGGTATTTCGATACTCTAGTATCAATATTAACCGAATCTCAATCCCCATTTAAACGCCACTAATTTTAGATAAAAGTTTATACTCATTCATTCCATCAGTAAAGTCTTATTTCTTTTCGGTACAACTGTTAAGAAAATTGTGTTTTGTCTCAAGTGGTCGGAGTATTTGACTTTGTGAGTAGTTGATTCTTGTCCATACATTTTTTTTACCTTTTTTAGAAATGGGACATTTGTAATAGGTAGCCCTAATCGAAAAAATGAGACATTACTAATGGGACAAAGTGAGTATATGTATTTCACATAAAAATGTGGGAACACAATACAATTTACGAATTGAAGTCGAACACTATAATTTAGGTCAATATTGTTTGTTTGTTTACACATTTACCACAAATTCTCAAACACATGCAAGTTAGCTCATTATCCGGTACCGACAAATTGAATTAATTTGTTTAACCCGTTATGATACTGGCAATGTTACAAAGATATGATTTTAGCATTACAATTATCTAATCTATTGGACTATTTTATCCTTTAAATATATCTATAATTCTCAAAAAATTATTAATTTAAAAATTAATATTTTTCTTAGTTACAAATTTAATTATAATTATAATTATAATTTAATATATGGCAAATTGGCATAAACGGTCCCCAATGTTTGCTAGTTTGGATGAATTGGTCGTTGATCTTTTTTTTTAGTTTATTGGTCTCCAATGTTCACTAGTTTGGATAAACTGGCCATTTTGTCAAATTTTAAGTTAGTCAACTGTTAGTTATAAGGTTATTTATGGAATAAAAGTTTCAGAGACCAATTCATCCAATTTTTAAATTAAGTTTGAACTTTTTTAAAATATATTTTCTAAATTAATCTTTTTAGAAAAAAAAATAATTTTTTCAAATCATTTATTTCGAAAAAGATAATTTTTTTTAAAATTATCTTTTTCGAAAAAAGATTTTCTTATTTTTAAAAAAAATTTGGTAACGAAAAAAAATTATTAAAAATTCAAAATTAACTAATACTAGTTTTAAGGACCAATTCATCTATTTTTTAAATTAATTTTAACTATTTTTTCAAATAATTTTTTGAATTAATTTAAAAATATATATATTTAAAAAAATAGATTGAAATAAAAAATTAACTAAATCTAAATTAACTAATAATTTTGCATCTCACAACAGAGGAGGGGAGCGAATCGACACAGGAGTTGAGGAAGGTGTTATGTTCTTTAAGATCAAAGATGTCGTCGGAGAGGAGCCTCCCACCTCCAAGTCGTCCAGGTGCTCCTCTCCGATGACATCTTCGACCTCAAAGAACATAACACCTTCCCCAACCGCTGTGTCGACCCGCACACCTCCTCCACCGTGAGAAGCAAAATTATTAGTTAATTTTTTATTTAAATAAATAAATTTGAAAAAAAGTTAATCAAAAAATTATCTGAAAAAATAGTTAAAAATTAATTTAAAAATTGCATGAATTGGTCTCTAAAATCATTATTAGTTAATTTTTTATTTTTAATTAAATCTTTTCATTACCAAAAATATTATTTGAAGAAAAAATTAAAAAAATAGTTGAAAAAAAATTAATCTTTTTCGAAAAAAAATTATTTGAAAAAAAATATTTTATTTAAAAAGATTATAATTAATTTTTTTTTAAAAAGTTCAAAATTAATTTAAAAATTGGATGAATTGGTCCTTGAGACTTTTATTCCGTAAATACCCCTATGACTAACAGTTGACTAACTTAAAATTTGACAGAATGACCAATTTATCCAAATTCATCCAAACTGGCAAACATTGTGGACCGTTTATACCAATTTGTCTTAATATATTACTCCCTCCGTCCCGCTATTTGTGGCTCACTTTCCCGAAAGGGGTGTCCCGTTATTTGTGTCCACTTTCCTAATTTGGTAAAAAATTATTATCATATCTTCTCTCTCTTACTTTATTATATTCTCTCTCATACTTTATCATCATTTCTCTCATATTCTCTCATTATCTTATTCATCTTCTCTCTCATACTTTATCATCTACTCCCTCTCTCATACTTTATCATCTACTCTCTTAATTCCCGTGCCGAAATCAATTGAGCCACAAATAACGGGACGGAGGGAGTAGTTAGTAATTTGATAAAAAAATATTTCATATTTATTATTTATAAATTCTTCAAGTTTAAATAATTACTATTAAAATTAAACATAAATTAATTAAAATAGTGGATTATGAAAATTTTGAATTTTAAATTAATTATTTTTCTATTTTCATTTAATGATAATTATTTCTTAGTTACGTAATTATTAAATTAATATAAAAAAATTATTATTATTAATTTAAACAAACAAATAATATTTAAAATATAATAGTATGATATGTTTATGCTAATATGATATATTATAAATTTATATAATATATAAATTAATTTAATTTAATATTAATTTATTTATCATAAATTATAATTATTTAATAACATTGAGGGTAAAATGAATTTTTATTTAAAAAACTTAAAATAAGTTACTGATATCAGCAGTTTTCCAAACACTATTTTTCCCACTTTCAGCACTTATTTCAAACACCTACAAATTCTCAAATTAGCCGCTTTCAACAGCTTTCAATATTTATCAATAATCTTCAACTACTCCAAACACCCACTTAGTACTAACGAACACTGATAACTTTGTGCCTTATGAAATTAGAAACTGAAAACTCGCTTGATAAAAAAAATACGAATTAATATTATTGTTATTATTATTGTTATTTAATATATATAAGTTGGTTTCTCTTGATTTGCATTTTTAATGAAGATGAAATTTAGGCTTAATTTAGCCTTTGACTTTTTTTTTATGTTAGATCTGCACGTTTCCATAATTTTTCTACGAACACATTATTAGTGCAGTTCTACAAGATATATTAATTTTATCTTATGAAGACAATACATAAATTCTGGATATATACAATAGTAGCAGTTACATCATCAAAAGCAACCACGCATAGCTCATCCAAGAATACTAAAATCAAACATCTTCTATTGAAGATCATCTACTAAAATGTTGCCAAAAACTAAACAAACTAAAGCTAAGAACCATGTTTATCTAGTAAATACATGTTAAATTCCTCAACCTCTGATATCCCACTTTTTAAAAATTAAGACGGATGAAAGATCATCAAACTCATAAACGTATGGTAACAACCATGATAAATTTTCTGATCTTTTTCTTCTTCTACCTTGCCCTCATCTTTTTTCCAAGTCTTGCTTTGTCAGTCAAGCTTTCAAATTGGATCTTGTCCAAGGCCTAAAAGCAGCATTCAGAGTCAAAGAGAAAACACTCCAAACAGCCCATAACATCATGAGGCTATTAACATACTTCAACAACTAGTTCACGTAACGCACTATAACTTTGCTTGTTGGATGTCTTTAATCTAGAGAATACACACACGGTTACGACGAAGTCTAATGTCTTACAATTCAATTATAACACTAACTGTAGTACCACCTCCACACTACTATTTCTTCCATCAGTACTAACTATAGCACCACCTCCACACCGTGCCAACTTAAGAAGAGCTAATTTGCTAAAGAACTAATATCGATTGATCCATTTAGTTTCCCCAGTCAAAAAAATAGATCTAAATAAGGTAAACCATACAAACATTCACATCATTTAATTGTTTTTTACTAAAATTCGTAGTTAATATCATTCCAGAAAAAGCTGCTACTGATATGGATAAATTTGCATGAGATCATTTGATCCAAAAACCCTGTTTCAATGTTATCCCATAAAGGTAGGCATTTAGATGTCTATGATACAATTTTACGATTTGTAAAGTAGTTATCTAGATGCCTACTTTATGAGACAACGTTGAGACAGGAGTTTTGGGACAGGTAATCTTATTCCGAATAAATCATATTTTAATATTTAAATGTGTTACGTATCATATTTCACAAATTAAATTGAGGTACCAAATATAGCATTGAGTCATGTAGCCAGTTAATATCAAGTAGAAGAAAACTTTATCAACTCACCCTTATCACAAGTAGATAAGATGGTGACGTGACATGCAAGTAAATAGCACAATTAGACGAAGAAAGTGAAATTTACATAGTCAGCGGGCGATGAGACGAAGATGGAGGAAGACGAATCGTCTAGAGGAAGATGAGAGATTGAAAACGATGGCGACCATGAGTGTACTTGGAGTTTCGAGACTAAGCAAATGAGAGTTGCGGTTTGGAACTAGGATAAAGAAGGAGAATTTATATTTAACCCTCAAGTTGACGGAAATTGCAAAATAGCCGAATCAAATTGCAATTGCACAGCCGCAATTCAAACAATTTTCGATGGCAAATTCGTGAATAAATGATCGATTTCAATTGCAATCAAATGGCAAATTCGTAAATGATTGACAAAATCAAATTGATTGCAGAGGCCACCCGCGTTTTGTCCCCTTGGGATGGTGTAGCAGTGAAGATGGGTGATCCGGGATTAAAAGGTTATGGGTTCATATGTGTGTGTTCATATGCTAAAATGGACTGGACCAAATTCGTATTCTATTTCTTACATGCGTGTGTTCATATGCTAAAATGGACTGGACCAAAATCGTCAAATTAGTAAAATAGATTAAAATTGTATTTCCTCCGTCTCATTATTGTTATCCGCTTGCTTTTCGGCACAAAAATTTAAAAAATAGATGGAAATATGTTAAAGTGGTGGATTCACTATTTTAAGTGATAGTGATCCACAAATTATTTTCTTTTTTAAAAATAAAACAACAATAATGGGACGAAGAGAGTACTATTTTACAATCCAACGGACTAAATTTGGACTACATCAAAATAACGGGCCAAAGTGTGGATAGCTAACATAACGGACCAAAAATGGTTTTCCCAATTTTTGCCTACTGCCATATAAAATAAAATAAAATAAAAACTAGACTTCATAAGTTACTAAGTGTGAGGAAATAAAATGAGATTAAATTTTAGATCCAACCTAGAAGCGGTAAGGATTGGTGACATGCATATTTTAATTTAAATAAATTTAAAATTAATTGCTATTTATATCTAACTTAATAATAATTAAAAAATTTAAAATACTCGTGACTCCATTTCTGATAGGGCATATAATGGAACGTTAGCACTAATAGGCTATATTATGATATTGTTTAATATGTGCTTTGGTATTAATAATATTCACTTTTGAACACGACTGTCATTTATTTTGTAATTTTTGGATCTTGATAGGTGTTTTAGAAGTGTAAAACTTTCATATGGAAGAATGGAAGAAAACCAAGGAAAGAGACCAAAACCAATTGAACAATGTTGGATTGAAAGTTGGATTAAATGCCAGGATGAAAGTCGGACGAAGAGGAAAAAGAAGAAAAAACGTGCGCTAATTTTGAAATGAATAATTGGGCTTTTCTTTATTCACTTAATAAATTGGAGTCCAATTAAAAACACTCCAGGGCAGTTTTTGGAAAGAGGCAGTTAGTTTTGAAAGAGGAAGAAACGGACAGAGGAGAAGTTAAAAGGAGAGAAAATCTTCATCAACACTTGGGGTGGGGGGGATTCAGCTGTAGCTTTTGGAGAATGAAGGCAACCTTTGAACAAGATTCGATATAGAGATTGAGAGGTGTTCTTAGTTTTTCTTTTCAATGCTTGTATTCAAATTCTCTTGTGTTTTCTTAATTATGTCTAGTGACTAATTCTCTTTGCTATGGGTTAGGATTGCTTATGTTTATGGATGAATTTTAGCTTTTATTGATTCATGTTCTTCTTCAATTTCCGAATTCTATTATCTTGTGTTCATTACATGTATATGTTTGGCCAACATGTATGTGCTCTTTGGAATTAATTTCTTGTAACCCTTGAGATTGATTCGTGCAATAGATAATAGAATATATCCGAGAATAGTCACAAAAGTAGGCTAATAAGGATATAGCATGGTTAACACCTAATATTGAAATGAGTTCGTTTAGTTTCTATCACGAGAGTAGGTATAACATTTATACGAGCACGTCTTATTCGAATGGAGAGATTGTTTAAAATACGTTAGAGTGCATGTTGTAAGAGAGTTGAATAACATAATCAATAGGTTAATTGGATTTCTAATCATAGCCCGACATCTCTAGTTCATTCTCATTTGCATTTATCTCATTTTAGTGTTTTAGATTTAATCATATCAGAAATTGGTTCACAATTTTATGTTATTAGAATAAGATTTAAGTAGAGAAATCATTGTCCCTATGGTTCGACATTAATCTTCCAAGATTTATTACCACAATAGGACTAAATTCGTACACTTGCGAATAAAATTCATATCAAGCACAAAAGCTTCACTAAATGCAAAATGTACAATATATCATAATAATGGCAAGGAGTTTATTACCAATGAGCATTCACCTCATACGCATATTCAAGTTCAAACTAAATAATCATCGTTCTAGTTCACATGCGAAAGTCCACTCAACTAAAAATCTCAACAAAAAATTACGTATCTCAATCTAAAAAGGAGGAGAAATCCAGGCACCATCACTCACACAACCATCTTATATATATTGGTGGAAATAGCTATGCAGCTTGTAATTACTGCAATGCTTATCATCACCGTTGCTATAATCCTGTCCTTTGCTGTAGAAATCCCATGAATATCTCTGCAAAATCACAAAATTCACAATCGCTACTTAAGGTATTCAGAAATGACTATCCTTACCTTAACGTGACAGCGCCGGGGAAAATGAAGGCAAGGCATACGGCAGATGTCGAGCCCATGAATTGGAATAAGTACCAAATGCTGGGAATGGCTATGGCTAAAACGTAGGCCAATGCAAGCAAAGCAAGAGTGAGGAGAAAAAATCTTTTGTCGTCAACGGCCAAACGAGGCTTCTTGGAGAAGAGAAACTCGTCTATGTTAGTCCTCAGTGAGAAGTTCAATAGCGGGAACACCAGCATAAGGTGGAGTGCATAACTGAGACGAACGATGTCATTCAGCAATGAATTCAAACTCGAACCCGAACTCTGGTCGAAGTTGACGAGTATGTCGTCCATGGTCGCCTCCCCGAAGAGGAGGTACCCGAAAATCCCAATGGCGAAGTAGATAGCAGCGCAGAGTATAAGAGCAATTCTCACTGCACGCATCATGTCAGATGGCTTGCCTAGCTCCACTCCGATTGCATGAACTGAAAATCCAAACACAAACACATAGTTTAGTTTTTTACGGCTGAATCGTGCAAAATTTCATATTTTCTGAAAATTATTATTTCTCCCCTCAAAATTGCAGATTTATCCTCTCCATATCTCTAATTCTTAATCTTCCTTAAATTTTCTGTGCAAAGCAAATTCACACCCCTAAATTTCCAAACCCCTCTCATTCTCAATATGAGATTCACCCTTAGTTCGTAAAAAAAGTTATAAATAATTCAAACGTGAGCTGGCTTTGTTTCTCACCATTGAAGTGGAATGTGAATGCAGTGACGATGACAGGGAAAGCAGTAAAGAGGTTGAAGAAGGAAACTCCTCCGTGGAGCTCCGGGAGGAGTCTGGGAGTCTCGGTCTCGCCTCGGACAAGAGCAGCGACGGCCATCCCCGAGCATATACCAACAAACACCACTGCTAACAGCACGGATACTGCTGAGCTCAGCCACAGTGATTCTGCAAAACTCAACGCAAAAATCACTCACTAATCTGTTCTTTCAAATCAAAGACAGAATCACTGTGATAAATAATTATATTCAAGGAAACACGCTATCAAGTTTAAGATAGCAGGTGTAAGTATTGAGAAATGGATGAATCATTTTGTGCATACCTACACGACGATACAAGACAAGCGGAAGCATGACGAGAACAACTATAAAGAGGAGGGCGACGGCGCGTGTATTCCACCAGTGAACGCCAAACCATCCTTGCAGAACTCCCAAGTGATCAGCCCCTGTTCCGGAGAGCACATCCCCTGTCATAGAATAAGAGAATAGGTAACTAAGATAAACCAAATACCACAAATGTTTTACGAGGAAAAAGTTACAAATATATGAGAAAATCTAATTTCCAATCCCTGCAGCAATATTTAGAAATTGCACCTTCCTTGCTTGTACAAAAGAGTATGTATTCATCCGTTACACGATCTGATACATAAATCGAAATAGAAAACGAGACACTGTTTTGTTAAGATGATCCCATGTGGTTCAAATACAACAAAATTAAAACTTGATCAGATGAACCATGATACAAACCCGAATCTAGGAGACCAAAAATTAGAGAATAAAATGAAACAAAAGAGAGAACTCTAATTCTCGAATTTCAAGAATAATTTTCTTGTAAACAACCTTAGATACCAATCAAATCCAATTGCTAACTTGTCACTAATTGCGACAATTAACTCTAATAATTGCTATCGATAGATTACAACAATAAACAAGATTAATGATAATTATCTCTGCTAACTATATCAAACACACTACAAATAAGACTAACCACTCAAATTACGAATCAGTCAAATTATTTTGCAAATATTAAACCCATCGAATACTTGCCTAACCCCACATATATATAATCGAAGAACACTTTTCTGAGAAGAAATTAAAGAAAACATAAAGTGACCCACCAATGATAATGAGGTACATGATGAGGCAGCCAAGGTTAGTGATCATGACGCAGATCTGCACAGCAACTGCCCCCCATCCGCCGAAAGACTCCCTCATCAGTCCGGCGTAAGTCCGCGCCTCGCCGGAGTAGGTGAACCTCAACATGAACTCCACAGATATCTCCACAACTACCCCTATCAAAACAATCATCGCAAAAGCCGGAATAACTCCGAGCACCTTAAGAGTCGCCGGAATCGACATGATCCCAGCTCCGATTATGCTCGTCGCCACGTTAAACACAGCCCCCGGCAGCGACGGCGTCCCCTTCTTTCGGCCGTCGTCATGCTGCCCCGGAAGGAGAGGGGCATCAATCATCGGAGCCATTATTGCCGGAGGAATTTTATGGCTTCTTTCTCTTTTTGTGTGGTTGAGTTTTTGCCGGCAGTGTTTATGTTCGGATTAAATTACATAAGTATTGCGTTATTGTAAGTACGAAAATGCTAATTTGCATCAGCGCCTAACAAATTAAAATTTATAAGTGGAGATTTAGTTAGGCAAAGGTATTGCAATTATTGCAAGGAGAAATGACCAGATTACCACTGTCACAGGAGCTATGTGAAGGGCATGATGGAGATTTAGGTATTGTTTGGAAGAGTTTAAAGTTACTTAAAATTGTTGTTAAGCAAAAGTTGTTAGTGTTTTCAATATTAGAAAAAAAAGCAGCTTAATTTTAAAAAAAAGTAGTTTTGCAAACACTCTTATAAGCTGATTTTCAGTTTTTTTGGTTTCTGCTTTTAAAAAGCACCCTCAGACCAGCTTATGAGATTCTGCTTATTACGATTTATTTTAAGCTTCAAAAAAGCAGAAACTTCCATTCCAAATATTAAAAAAAATACTTCTACGGTGAAAAAGCCCAGAAACAGCTTATTTAAGTTATTCCAAACACTACTTAGTTGAAGAGTGGCCAGCTGCATATATTTGAAGATGACAGGTTGGCAAGATTATGAGTATCATTGGCATGTGGGATCCGGAAACAGTGACTATTTCAACTATTGGATGTATATAGACGCAAATGTGGGCAATGTGAATCATGTGTTGGTTTTCAACAAAATTTCACAATTGTGCTTTGATTTTAAAAGAAAAATTATAATAATAAAAGTTCATTTGGGACTAATTTCAGACTATAGCTAAAATACAAAAACAGATGCACGTATAGTTGCGGGAGTCAAGTTGTTGAGATTTTCCTAGTTAATTAGTGGCAGCAGAATATCAATACATGTAAAGCCATGTATAGGCTTTTACCACGTAGATGCAAGACTTGTCGTGCGATCAATAATTCAATTATTTCCTCCGTTTTATCTTACTTATCAACTTTTTTTTCGTTGCAATTATTTATATAATAAAAGTATGAGATTCATATAATTAATTAATTATTTAGAATTGATTTGTGTGGTAAACTTGTGGGAGGCATATAACTATTTAATTAGTTAGAGTTGATTTGAGTGGGTAAAAATGTGAGACTCATTTCTTTTTGATTAAAATTTTCTTTAACGAACACAATTAATTTAAAACTTAAATAAAAAAATAATTAAAATAAAAACTAACTTAATCTAAATTAACTAATAATAGTTTTAAGAATTAATTCATCCGATTTTTAAATTAATTTTTTCATACCAAAAATTAATTAAAAATAGAAAAAATTAACTAAATTCATTGTACGCCACCGTATCAAAGTCACGGCTATTACCGCAACAATAAACTCTGCTACTTCGTCACCCTTGTCTACACTACCCTCTCTCAATCCTTCGCTTATATCATCCTCCATATCCTTCGACTACATTTTCCACCTTCAAGTCGTCCAGCTGCTCCTCTCTAACGACATCTCCGACCTCGAAGAATATAACACCTTCCTCAACCTATGTGTCGACCTGCTCCCCTCCTTCGACGTGAGACGCGAAATTATTAGTTAATTTTTATTTAAATTAAAAAAAATAAGTATAAAAAAAATTTGAACAAAAGTTAATTAAAAAAAATTATTAATTTTTTTTTAAAAATTAGATGAATTATTAGTTAATCTAGATTTTAATTTTTTTAATTAATTTTTTTCGTTTCCAAAAATTTATTTGATTTTATTTTTTTGAAAAAAGATTAAAATTTAAAACAAAAGATAAAATTGGATGAATTAGTCCCTAAAACTTTTATTCCGTAAGTACATATGACTAATAGTTGACTAACTTAAAATTTAAAAGAAGGACCAATTTATCTAAATTATCAAACATTTGGGATCAATAAGCTAAAAGAAAAAAAATTAGGGACTAATTCATCCGAACTAAAAAATATTGGGAGTCATTTGTGCCAATTTGTCGTTCTCTTTTGATTTTTTTAGTTTTTTTTTCTTAACTCGAACGTAAACATAGTTAACAGAACTTGTAGCTGCTACCATTGTTGTGTATATGGTAAACTTCATATAGTGACCGTTGAGAATTGACCCATGACATTTGGCTATAGGCTACCCACCTTGCCTGCTAAAATATTTTAGTTTTCGATCAAAACCGATTAATACCAGCACTTTTATCGATTTGGTCAATAATTTTTTGTATTTGTTATTTCTATTTATTTATTTATTTTAGATTAAACAGTATTTTTGAGTTTTATAATTTAGGAAAATCCAAAACACGACCGATTTGCTTAAAATCGGTTCAATTTGCTTTGGTAAACTTTCCACCAACGGCCAACCTATCCTCTTATGGTTTAGAACTGAATACTGAAATTGTAGAATCAACAATTCGAAATTGGGAAACGAAATTGAAATTGAAATTGAAATTGAAATTGAAATTAAAATTGTATTAGTATACTAGTCACTAGCTATGAAACTACATTATTTTGCATTATAAAAAGAGAACTGTTAACCAAATCAAATCTTTGGGAATTTCATGTGGTGCAGCTGAGTGAGCTGGCAAAAATCATCATCCATAGACAAATCTCCATTAATTATTCGATTTCGACGTGCCTGACAGATGCTGGAATTAATACCTCATTAATTTATTCGTATTGATCTACCATATTATGATTGTAATTAATTTAATTAATAAATAGTATTATCTCGTTTTATTATACTAATTGAAGATGTATTACACTAAAACTGAATATTTGTAAATGAAGTATCATTTTTCTGTTCAAATGATATAAAAGTGCAAATATATTGCATACACCCAAATTGATCTTAGGGGTTCTCTTGAAATATCAAAATGATGAAGATATACCCTTGATTTATGACTTTATGTATGGACGCGAATACCTAACCTTTCAAACCAATTCCACATGTATTATTGTTGGTACCCAAACTAAACTGAGGTGTAAGAGGGAAGGTGAATATATCTGATGGAATTTTCTCGAATTGAGATCACGGAACTAATCTCGAACTAATAATGGACCTGAGTCCCAAACTAAAATCCTGAATCCTTTGGGTTTATAATGTGAGTCTGACTAAGTATTAATTGGTCAGTGCTTGTGTAATAGTGAGCCATTTACTTAGCGATAGAACCTTTTTAACGAATGAGTGATTAATTTTGTGTTGTAGATTATTGTTCAGCCAAATTTTTTTAGAGTGATAAAACACTTATGCCTTTTTGAAATATCATTTATGCATTATGAAAAGATAGATCATATGCAGCATATAAATAACACACGATTTATAGTGATTCGGAGATTCAAACCCCTATGTCCATTCTCTATCTCTACAGACATTAATTATATTTCTGATTGACTGGCAAGGTCAACATTACAAAAGTATCAAACACCAATATATCTATCTATCAACCTTTGAACTATCTTCAATTGAATGAGTTTCATAAGGATTGTCCAGCAAACAAGAGTCTTAAACACTCTTTTTCCAAGTTCATGATATGAACGTTGAGTACTTGAAATATGGACAGAAGGGGAATCTATGTAGAAAGAACATAGATAGAGCTTATAATTCTTATTTTTGTAAGTTGAGCAGTAAGTATTTATAGGAAAATAGGGAGAAATTCGTTGGACAAGGATTGTCTTCCTATTGGCTCCAAGCTTCACAACTGTCCATAGCATTAAATGTTTTTGACCCGTCGCTTTTTCTACAAATCGTGGAGGTACTGTAGATGCTTTTGGAGACAAGAACTTATCTAGCGCTTCGTGGTTGGTTGATTCTGATCAGGTAGTTAGATGTCTCCCCTTGGACCATCATCATTGAATTCAGGACTTCATATTTCGTACATCAATCATGCAAACTGGGACATAATTGATACTGAACTGGAAGTCCGTGTTCCCAACTTGAGTTCAATTTAGCGTGACTGGGCTTTGAAAGCGTAATCACGGACTGAACACCCCAACGTGATCTAATTTAGTGTACATGTACAGACTCAGACTAAATCTAGTCTAAACCAATACACATACTGATTAATCTAGTAATATGAGTTTGAGATAATTCTAAACACTTTAATTTCCAACAATTACCACTAAAATTACACTTTTATACTTTTCTAAATTAAAATATAATTAAGGCATGCTAGAGCAAAGCTGCTTAAGTGTTGGATTTTTCTTTTCTTTTTTTTTGGTGGGGGGGGGGGGTTTGAAAGTTATAGTGGATTAAATATTATTATTATTAATTGACTTTAGGAGGGATTGAACATTAAATCAACTAGATCAACCACTTATGCAGAAGTAGGAATACCGTCTAAGTTATAAATAGTCGGTTTTGAAATTTATAGTGGATTGAGTGTTTCTTGTAGGGGGTTCGGGGACTTTTTGTGGGACGTTTTTCTATGGGTAATATGCAAAAATAACCATTTTGATTAAATACATATGAATTTTAGCCAGCCGTGGAAAAAACTAGTTATCTAACCACTTCTGACAACTTTAGTGAGTAGGGTCCACAATTATTGTCATCGCCATTGTTATCGCCATTGCACGTCGCATAGCCCATAATTATTTAATCGTCATTGTTATCGCCATTGCGCATCGCCTATTTAATAGTTACTATTTATTTAATAGCTGATTTATTTAATCGTCATTGTCAACGCCATCGCCTTTCGCCTAGCTCGTATTATTAAATTACCACGACCATCGCCTATCCATTAAAATGCATAAAAATATACTTTTATGTATTTCTATGTAACTCAATATATATTTTAATTATTTAAATAAGAAAGTCTTTGTTTCTAAGTTCTAATTTTTATTATGCTCAATACAGAACTAGGATAAAAATTATTAAAAATATCAAAGAAATGAAATAAAAACCTCTATCCGTGTAAATTTTTTGCTTGCTCCTCCCAAATCGCCTCCCCCAATCGCCACATACAACTACCCATCTTAAAAATAAATTTTTTCTGACAAAAAGTAAAAACTTATTAACTTTCATTTATTTTGTAACAACTACTTCACTAGCTGCTTTCGTGCTTCTCATATAGGAAAATTGACATGAATCTCATTTTTTTTAAAACAAATATACTAAAAAATTTATGCCAAAAATTTAAGAACTCACTAAATTAGTCCTATTAGTTGCATCATATAGAAGATGGATCCGGTAAGTTGTCATATTCACATTTCTACAAAATTTAATGTTTTATGCGGTTTAGTTAAAAATTGGTTGTGGTTCACTCTTAATTTCATATTTTATGCGATTTAGTAGGGCTAATGTGTTTATCTAAGTTATCTTCACTTTAAATATCCTTTGAATGTACTTGTCTACATACACTTATGTGACTTTTGTGGAATGTTATATTGTTCATAACCAGGCGATTGAGTTTTATCGCCTGGCGAAGCTAGGCGATGTTGTTAGTTCAGAACCTTGTAACTAGGCGATGGCGATTATAAACCATATCGCCATCGCTACTTATTGTTAATTCAGAACCGATTATTATTTTTAGTTCAGAACCGTGTAACTAGTTTAAATTGATATCGGAATTTATTGTTAATTTTGTTATTTAATTATTATAAATTTATATTTCATCTTATTACAAATTATGTGGCAACGTATTATTCTTCGGTACGGTAGTTATTGGAACAAATCTGAGTATGAAGGTGGAGATGAATTATTATTCTTTACGTCATCTAATTTCAATATGCATCAGCTGGTACAAGATATTCACCAAAACTTGAAGACCGATCATTCCACTACATACTACGACTTATTTTATCGGATTAATCGTCGCTACCGCTAGCCGATTACCAAATACCGCCAGACGATTACTTTATAAATAAAGTAAACATTAGTTTTTAATTAAATTAGATTATTGTATTTATTTTACATCCATGTTTATGTTATATAAATATTTTGCATCACTATAAACATTATGAATCATTACATTTTAGATCACTCAATCTCAATGGTAGATCACTCAACAATTGAAGTAATCATGTTACTTGAGTACACTTTTTTGAAAACAAGTTTTATACTTTGACATTATTATGAAATCATGTTTCACTAAATCACGTTTTAAGATTATATATGTTATAATTATATTATTATAATCAAATTGTATGTTTTCATTTAAATTTATTATTATAATTTAGCTAATATATAGTTTAAGGTAGTTTACGGTTCAAACCCCAAATAAGGGTTTGAGGTTCAAACCCTAAATAAGGGTTCTGGGTTTGGGTTCAGGGACTGCTAGGCGATTATCAAATACCGTCAAGCAATTGACTATTAACTTCTGCCTTCAGTGGGCTCGCTGCTATTACCGCAAAGATGTTACAGCTAGCCGATTATCAAATACTGCCAGACGATTACTTTATATATTAAGACAACATTAGTTTTAAATTAAATTATATTGTTATGATGTTTTTTTACATCCAACCTTATGTTAAATATAAATATTTTGCATCAGTGTAAACATTATGAATCATTATATTTTAGATCACTCAATCTCAATGGTAGGCCACTCAATTGAAGTAATCATGTAACTTGAGTACACTTTTTTGAAAACAAGTTTTATACATTGAGATTATTATGGAATTATGTTTCACTAAATTGATTATGTATGTTATAATTCATATTATTATAATCAAATTATATGTTCTCATTTAAAACTTAATATATAATTTAGTTAATATATAGTTTAGGGTAGTTTACAGTTCAAACCCCAAATAAGGGTTTGGAGTTCAAAACCTAAATAAGGGTTCTGAGTTTGGGTTCAGGGACTGTCAGGCGATTGCTAACTTCCGATGGGCAATTGACTATTAACTTTCGCTAGCCGATTATCATATCGTGTAAGCTTATTCTGAAGATGATAGTAACAAGTGTCATGTGCTGTTTCCGGATAAATAGCATCTACCGCGTTAGCTATGCTCCGATGTTGATCGGAGATGATCATTAAATTGCTTGGCATCGTAAATGTTTCTCTGAGTCGGGACATGAACCACGTCCAAGAGTAACCGTTCTCAATTTGACCCACACCAAAGGCTAGTTGATAACTGCCATAATTTCTTTCGGTTTTAGGACGGATTTTTGACGGCGCATTCGCCGAGCAACATAAGCAGCGAGGGCCTTTGCACGAATCCTTCTTGGACCAATCTGCAAAAAATCTCGATTACATGTGTGTTCGGCATGCAAGCAGTTTACAATCCACAACACATCTCTGCGAAATGATGCCCGTAGAAAAAATGGGCAATCACGACTCCGTCTGCATTTATACTCAACCCGACCACTGTCAGAACGAGCCACCCTAAAATCGAGACCTTGTTCCATGTGCCGAAGTGCAACAGCAACAAACAAATTCGCCTTCTCCCAAAATGTCGCACCTTCACGGAGTGGATAGTCCACAACGTGATCCAGATCTCGAACCATATGTGAATCCGATGCATCGAGAGGAGCAAGTGGAAGTAAACCGTCATTTACTTCTTCGCCGCCACCATATATTATTTCGTTGCTTGCTCACGGAACGAAGCAAATTAACAAATTTGGTAGGCTGACAAGTCTGAAAAGTGGGGATATTTAAGTAAAATTGGGTATTTTGTGTAGCAATTATAAGGATTGAGTAAATTTGACTTTTGTTATACGAAAATGAGTATTTAAGAAATCGCCCCTTTTTTAAAAAACTCTTTTATGGATAAACTTCATAATGTTTATTGGATAAGATGATTTAAAATTTAATCTTCTACCCTCATTATGATTTATAATCTATAATAAAATAATTTAATTTTATTTAGATAAGATGATTTTAAATAATTTTATAAGTTATTTAATAATATGTGGTAGGCGATTTGTGGTAGGCGATTTTGTGTTAGACGATAAACATGCCGATTAAAATTTTTTTTTTGATAAGACAAACAATGGCGACAACAATGACGATTTAATTAGTTGCCAGGCGATATGTCAAAAGTGGCTAGATAACTAGTTTTTTCCACGGGTGGCTAAAATTCATATGTAATTATTCAAATCGGATAGAAAGAGAGTTGTCCCTTTTTCTATTTGTGTTTAACTATATTTACTACTTATGACTTATTTAGGGATATTATATTCTTCTTCTATGAATAACAACTACATTGTTTGTGATTTATTCAAAAAATATAGTACACAACCCTATTTTGATAGCACCTAGATGTAGTTGGAGGAGATTCAGAATAATAACAATCCCTAGTTTAACTACCAATAAGTCAAATAATATATTGCCCCCATCCCATTGATCTTGCAACATTTACTTTTCAGGTCGTCCCACTTATCCTGCAGTGTTGCCTTATATAGAAAGAAATGAGCGAACCACAATTATCTAAACAAGTGGACTGCACTATTTTATATTTTTACACCACTAATTTACACGTTTGCACCTACTATCTTAAAATCTACGACATAAGCCAATGTTGCAAGATCAATGGGACGGAGGGAGTACACCACAAAACACAACTTTCTTATTTCTCATGCCGAAAATAAGTGAGTCACTTATAGTAGGAAGGAGGGAGTATATACTACATTACATATGTAACTCTATCAAAATAGATGTCCAAAACTCTAAGTTCTAGACCTACACTAGTTTAGTAACACTAAATATATAATTTTTTTTAGGGATAGTAGCCTGTAAATACACAATGTTTGACCCGAATTTGGTTTTGTACACGACATTAACAACGTTGCTCAAAATACACCAGTCTTAAAATCGGTTCAATTTGTACATGCCCCCCCCCCCCAAAAAAAATGCCAAATCCTCAATAAATTGATACACTTGCGTTCTGTACTTAAGTAGTGTAGAAGGTATCACTTTGGAGATAGTGAAGTGAGTTAGTGAAGTGAGTGAGAGAGAGAGAGAGAGAGAGAGAGAGAGAGAGAGAGAGTAGAAGGTATCACTTTGGCGATAGATAGTGAGTGAGAGAGAGAGAGAGAGGAAGGAGATAGTGAAGTGAGAGAAAGAAGAGAGTGAAAATGAGATGATATGTAAATTGAAAATGCGATAGAAGAGTTGTCCCATTTTAAAACTAATGTGTGTATATGTGTGTGTGGTGGTGTGTGTGTGGGGGGGAGGGGGTATTCAAAAATTTAAACGGAACAAATATATAAATTACTAAAGAGTAGTGGGAAACCACGTTGTGGCCTACCCTTTTTCGAGTGTTGAAGGAGGAACAACACAATAGCATTTTTTTAGGTGGAGAAAAATCTCTCTTCACCATTTTGGTTACAAGTGTATATTACCCCAAAATCATACAACAAATTGTATTAATCTAATTTTAAATAGTTTGTCTACCTAATTAAGTCAACTATCAAGTGGAGACTGTCCCTTCGGGGACATCTGATAAAATCGGAACTATCAAGTGGAGACTTAATTGAATTATTTTGTTTGGAAATTAATTCCTTTTACTCATCTTGCAATTTTTGGAATTCAAATAAAAATATTCGCATGGTTCCTAATTTTCGAACTATTTCAAATATTGAATCTGTTACAAATTTTTGAATTTTCAAACTCAGACCAATATTAAAACTCTAAAGAATCTTATTTGTATTTAAATTAAGTAACAATATTGATGCATTTGGTCTTATTTGTATTTCAGGCATTAATACAATTTGTTGTATGATTTTGGGGTAATATACACTTATAGCCCAAATTCTTAAAAAAAAACTTTAGTCATTAGTTAAAAGTATATACACAAAATAGCCAAGTAGAGTGACTTTTGTGGCAGAACACAATCCTTCGTCGCCCTTTCTTGTCTGCTCAAACATAATTCGTTAAATTTGTCGGAGGGTTGAGGGGTGGCTGAGAGAATGAATACAAGGTCGAGGGTGGCCGAGGGAAGGATACAATTTAATTCAAAATTAAACTATTTCAATTGTTGGATGGCCGAATTCCCTCGGCCCACCTTAGGCCCCACCATCGGCCCGCAAGCGTATTTTATCTATTGTACGGCTCCCCTTGTTTCGGCCGAGAGAGAGATAACAGAGCAAGGGTCGAGAATTATCTAAGGCGTATTTACAACAATTTGTTGAGAGAGGCATTTACCGTGAGTTACCGCTGACTACTGTCGTGGACTGCCCATTCATTGCCGTGGACGCCGATCGTTGCCCAGTGAACGCCGCCATGTCGTCCGGCGAAGAACATGTACATTCTCATTGTTTTGCCGATATATTTCAAGATCTTTTGCGGTAGAATTCATGTTAATAGTGAGATTGATTGATAGAATTCAAGATCTTTTGTGTTTATTTTTTTTGGCTAGTTATTCAACTATTTTCCGGTGAATTGTGTTGAATTTGATATCGAACTTAGATTAGATGCATTTGTAGACTATATTAATGTTGAAATTGGCTTTGGTCGTTGAATTGGTGATTTTTTTTATGAATATGCTCTGAATTGGAAAATTACCGTCGGTTTTCTGCTTGAATGAGATTGCTCACAGGGTTGAGGGAGGTCTCAAGGCGAATATTCTCCTTCGGCCTTGTAGTGGAAGAGTCCCTCAGCCCCTTGTTATTGGGTGGCTCTCCCTCAGACCCTGTTGTGTAAGAGCCCTCAGCTCTGTGCTGTTGGGCGGCTCTCCCTCAACTGTTAATCAATTAATTCTACTTTTATACTTTCCTGCAACACGCTTATATCTGACTATCGGTTAGAGAAAAAAACACTAAAGTCACAACATATTGGAGAGATGGTTTACCTGAATTGATTAAGAAGTCTCTTTTGAGACGGGGGATTAATAATTTAGTCTACCGGTTTAGAAACGCTCAGTTTGAGCATTTGCTAAGCTGGAGGAAGGGGAAAAGTTCCTCCATAGCCTTGCATCAGCTGATGTGCTATGAGATGTACCCCCCCCCAAAGAGGTTCGTTTTCACGTATCTAGACAAGAGCTTGAATTTTCGCAGTTAGAGTATGCACTTATGACCAGATTGTTATTCGACGCCTCTTCTTTTGATCCGAATGCACCTCACGAGCCAGAAGAGTCCAAAGTATACATGAGATTGTCAGAAGGGGAACCAATAGCAGAAGGCGATTTGCTGAATTTGTGGGAAAATGATAAGCTCGGTGACCTTTTTGAAGATGATTATCTGAAGGTGGCCAATGTAGTGGCATTAATGTGTTTTTTCTTCGCACTTGCCGATACAAAGAAGGTTGGGACGTGGATGTGGGTCTTGGTAGATGATTTAGATGCGTGGAACACTTTTCTATGGGGATCCTACACGTACAATACCCTCCTCCACTACTTGAGCTTTGCACCGAAGTGAGCCGATTTAGTGAAATCGAAATATAATTTGTATGGGGTCAGTTTGGGCCCTTCAGGTACAACTTGATCTCTAGTATTGTTTCAATTTCTTATCTATCGATAAATTTACACTTGTCATGATCTTTAATCGTACTGTAGATTTGGGCATACGAGGCGATACCAGATTTGGCTCAACTATTTTCCGCCTTGTGAATGAAGGAGATATGTCCCGTTGTGTTAAGTGGGTATTTATGATGCCACCAGATACGGAGTGGATCAGTTTCTTCGCATCACCAATAAAAAACATTTATATATTTATTATAAATTTAGAAGTATAAGGGTGTTTTATAACTTGTCAATAAAACTTTTGGAACAGATGCAGACACCTCCTCATGCAACTCTCACGCCTACTGCCGAGGAGTTAATGAGGATGGTAGTTTGAGGGCTCCTAGGTCGTCCGCAGAAAAGAAAAAATCTAAAAAAGAATCATGCACTGGTAGAGGGAGAATCATCCATGCATTGTGGGGATGAAGATGTCACTGGAGTAGAGTACGAAAGAACCTTGAGGACTATAGATGATCGTTTTGAAAACGCGAGCAAGAACAATTGAAGAAAGTGGATGGTCGGTGGGACCAGTATTTTTTTTCCAAAGAAATGTTTAAGAAAATGTTCAGACGTGGCAAGGGCAAGGTCAAAGGGTCCCCTTTTACGAGTACTCAGTCAAGGAACATAAAATATAGTGGTCACTATTCAGATGATGATTAGTCTACAAGGCAAGAGAGGCGTATTGTGCAACATGAATAGCCGAGCTGGAACCAAGATGAAGGATAGACACGGGGGTTTGTTGAATACATGAGGAATCTAGATGCAGATCCTTGGGATGAAGTTGCTCGAAGGTTTTACCGTGACATTGATCAAGGGCGGCACAATATGTATGAGTTTAGACATGTTTGGGTCCCTATCCATTGGCAGCCACCAGTTACTTTTGGAGCCCATCACTCACTGCCTGTAAAGGTATATCAACTTGATTTGTTTGTTTGTTTCTTATAAGTAGAGTAATAAATAAGTTCTTTTATTTGACATTGACTTTGCTTGTTTGTTATAAGTGCAGTCACAACAGTTTACTGATTTTTGACTTGTTCGATACGAAGCATGTTGAATGATTATATGAAAGTCAAATAGAACATGTAGAACGATTGCATGAAAGCCATCCGGAGCAGGCAATTCAAGAACGCACCGAGGTACAAACTTGAGTTGATGAATTTGTATTTTTTAATATTTAATTAATATATTATATTTGCAGCCGTTTATGAGTCCACGATACAATTCTAGCAGAATGCCACAAAGGCAAGATCCCGGTGTTGTGTGCAGGAGAAATTTAGAAAAGTTCATGCTCACTAGAAGTTCAGCTACGGCGACGGTTTTGCAGTGTGATGTTACGCACAATTTATTTTAGAAATGTCATAAATACAACGTACGACATGAGAAAGACTATGGTAGATTTCTACTTGACCTACCTCCAGCGACGACTTAAAGAGAAATACAGTGATGTGTTGGCTACTCCTGATTCATGCTGCACCTTGCAGAGTCCACGGTTTTTCTAAGTATACTTTTAACAATTGTAATTGTACGATTTTGAGTTAAATAATCTAATCCCGTGACCATCTTTTGATTTTTTATAGACCCCTAGTTCGAAGATTTATGAACCCGATTACGTGATACACAAGCAGAGCATCGTGTCCCAAATGTTGGTTTTCTAGAGTGTGTGTTTAGGGTGGATCAGGGAACGAGTGTGGACAAGGTCCCGTGGGACGAAGCAAAATTTGTAAGTAATACTATCTCTTCTTTTGTTAAACATTCTATTAAATAATTTGTTCGTTCTAATTCGCTTACTTATAGGTCATCTTTTCGGTGTTGGTCGCCAAGGACTGGGCCACAGTCCGATGTGTATCAAGAGTTGGACACTAGAGTTCTATGACTCACTCAGCAAACAAGGTGATCCACAAATTTTTCAAGTGAGAAAACAAAACATGAAGCCGCTTCGCAAACTCATAGGACGTTTGCTAGATGTAAGTATTTCAAATCTATAGTTTGTTGGTCGATTTGTTCTAGTAAGCTAATGTAAATTTGTTTAAGAAGCTTCTAGTTATTGGATGATTAATAAGTTTAAGCTATCGCATCCGGGGATACGGAGTCCCGAGCTTGTCCACATGCCTGAAGACGTCCTGTTCAAGCAACATGACTCTAACAATTGTGGACCACATACATACATGGCAGTGGAGAGTCTGATCATTTGATTTCCTACGCCGACTTGGGGTAACCGAAAAACTAACTTCAGACTGTATCGGGAGTGGATGACGTGGAAAACTTTCGAGCAATGCTACACCAATAATTAGATTCCCTGTGTATTATTATATTTTATTTGCTATTGTATTTTATTTGTCGTTCCTAATGCATTTCATTGTTTATCATCCCCTTCTCAATGTAAAGTCGACCTTCCCTAGGCCACAATCAGGCACATAAACCACAAAGAAATTTGCTTCAACGAAGGGCCGAGGGCAGGCCTAGTTGCCATCCTTCCCTCAGCCTCGGCCCCGCCCTAGCAATACTTAATCTCTCGACTCGGGCGAGAGAATGTACTAAGCCGCTCAACACAATATTTCTATGGTGAAGGGTCGAGTGTCCATCCTCTCCTCGGCCTCAGCCCCGCCTTGGAGTTCCTTATTCTCTCTGCCAAATGCACTCAGCCACAACAAACTTTACGCTATTAAAATAGTTAAAATAGGAGTTCAAATAAGTGAGTCGGGACCGAGGGAGAGCCTATAGATGATCCTTCCCTATGCCCGCCGTAGGCCTAGATAAATACGAGAAGCAATACAACTATAGAGTACAAACAAAATAACAATTGAAAAAACACGAAGCTTCCATTCATCATTTATTGTTCCTACAGGGAGGCGTCTCCGCCTTGTATGACCCTCTTCTCCATGGTTACTACATTTTTTCTATGCTCTACTCGCGGTGTAGGTGTACTAGCTTCTGGTCTAGAAGGACGACGATTGTTTCTCAAACGTTCGACTTGCCTACAATTATTGGAGGAATAACAACTATGTCATCTATCTCCGGTGGGACACCCACTTCATTGCGAGGAGGTAAATGATTAACTAGACCGGCACATATCTCCTTCCACGTTGCCGTCGTGTAATAGCCATTAATATGATTGTAAAAATTTTCCCGACGACTATAACGAACAACTACAACGTGACTACATGGCAAAAGATCGATTTGCCAGATGCCGCATTGACACATTTCGTCTCGAAGCTGAACCCTCCATTGTCAGTCACCGTTGTCGACCTTGTGTATGTCAGCACTCACCTGCGTAACCGTATACCTCCAAGCCACAACAACTTCGTTCCGAATCCTCAACTTAGAAGCCTCTATCAATGGATTGTTTCGAGAATTTGCCTTTCCTCGTATATCAAACCATGCCTCTAGCATATGGCGGATTCCCTCGAGCATAGCAAGAACTGGAAGTCGTATAACCTGTAATAGTCGAGAATGTATTGACCTAACAACATTTGATGTTAGTAGAATGTAATGGTGGCCTTTACTGAACAGTCTGGACCACTTCTCTGGTCTGATTTCCATCAACTTATCATAAATAGTGGATTTTTCCTGACGAATGACGTTCATAGCCTGATGGAACTTTATCGATCGATAAGCATAAGTTGCTTGATAGAATATCTGGATGACCCAATCACCATATCTTGCAAGCTTATAGGAGAGATGGTAGTAACAGAGCCCGTATTATGCGTCTGGAAAAACGTCTCTTATCGCATTCGCTTTGCTTTTATGTTGGTCTGAAACAATCACTAAACTCTCATCCGTTGCAAATGCGGCTCTCATCCATAGCATAAACCACGTCCAAGAAACATCATTTTCAATCGGGACCTACACCAAAAACGAGTGCGAATATTTGCTCGTTTGCATCAAAAGTAGCCACGTCGAATAATATTCTCTTATTCCTCCCTTTCAAGTGTATCCCATCCACCCCAATAACCTTCCGGAGGTTGACTAACCAAGGGGCACACAATACACCAAGTGCCAAAAATAAATGCTGGAAGCAACCATCCTCCCCAACATCGAAATCAGCATCAGTGCTCGGATTTGTCTGTTCTAGCAAATGCAGATATTGAGGTAGCTTGTTAAACGACTCTGCATGTCCACCGTAAATCATTAAAATAGCAGCATTGCGTGTTCGGAGGGCCGCCTCGTAGGTTGTTTGCATTCTAAATTTATCCAATAGATCCGCCTAAATATCAGCCAGTTTCATTAACTTGCTCTGACGACGCATTCTACGAGCTATATAAGCTTCTACAGCCTTCAACCACATGTTTCGTGAGCCAAGGCCGGATAAATCAGCTGTAAAGTGTGGTGCCAAAAATAAATGCTGGAAGCAACCATCCTCCCCAACATCGAAATCAGTATCAGTGCTCGGATTTGTCTGTTCTAGCAAATGCAGATATTGAGGTAGCTTGTTAAACGACTCTGCATGTCCGCCGTAAATCATCAAAATAGCAGGATTACGTGCTCGGAGGGCCGCCTCGTAGGTTGCTTGTATTCGAAATTTATCCAATAGATCCGCCTAAATATCAGCCAGTTTCATTAACTTGCTCTGACGGCGCATTCTTCGAGCTATATAAGCTACTACAGCCTTCAACCGCTCTGTACTTGTCTGAAGATTTGAAGATCCCAAAACCCTATCTGAATGATGAACCATTCCCTTGTATCTGTTTTGTCTCTGAGGTTTCAGACTCAGTAGACACTCTGCTCTGGCCAAGGCGCTCAGTAGCTTATTTGCCTCAGCACCAGTGCAGAAGACTCAGTGATACTGGACTTTGCAGGAGGAGTATACTGAGAGAGTCAGTTGAACTGAACTCAGCAGGAGTAGTTCACTGAACTCAGAGCTGATCTTCAATAGACTTATCTCAGCCAGTCTCTACTTCGAATACAAGGTCGGACTCAAGAACGGCGGATAGTCTTCGGGGATCGTCGGAATCCTTTGAAAGACAATCGGCATTGTCATGTACGAGGAAGAGAGAAGTCGGCTTGATGCCGTCTCGAAGTCCTGTCTTTGTCTCAACCACTCCATCCACCTCGACGAATGACAAGCATACACGTGTCTTCTCACCTGCTAAAGCTGCAGTCAACCTTTTACCTAAAAAGGTGGGAAAGTACACTGTTACCTACACCAAAAGAGCCGTTTGCTACCAAAAAGAGAGAGAGAGAAGAAGATCGTCTCCAACGGATCTATTTCAATCTCTGCTCTATAAATAGAGGGATCATTCAAGATTTGAAGGACGCCAAGAACACGAGAGAGCGCGAAAAAGAGCGAATCCCAAAGAACAAAGTCTTAGCAAGAACTTGAAGAACAATCTCCGGCGAAAGACTACATTCTAGCTCATAGGGAATCAAACTATACCGACATATAAAGCCTCTAGTATCCAAATCGACGTTACACGATCTCAAAGCTTACCTTCAGCTGTTCGTCGATCTAGAAGCTACTCTCATATTCCCTATCCCTCTAACCCTAAGCTCAACCGTTCTTATCTATAGCTTAGACGAAGGAGTTCACATTTGAACCCAATCCTTATTGTATAAGGACTCCTTCACTTGTTGGAGAAGTTTGTCAAACACTTTAAGTTTGATAGTGTTGTAAGCGAGACTTGGATCGTATAAAAACCAAGACGCGGCTTTGCCCGAGTGTGCAAGGCCGACCGAGACTAACTCAGGATAATAAATAGCCTCCCGATCATTCGGGACGGTGGACGTAGGATTTGAGCGATATCCGAACCACTTTAAAAATCCCGTCTCTTCTTGCTTTCTTAAGCGTTGCATTGATTTTACTATTCATACTCGAACATCATATTTAAAATCAATCAACTATCTCAAAGATACCGAACTTTTAATCTACCGAACCGAGACTTAAAACGTTTTCTCACATAAATTGATTTGGGCCTACACTATTCCGCGCCTTTGAACTCTTACGTAGATACCGAATTCGACCTAATCGGTTAGCGAGATCTCGACCGAGTCGGTACTCTTAGCCTTTAACTCGATTCGGAACGGTTGTGCAGCCTGGCCGAACCGTTTCTATCGGACACCATCCCGAATAGGACTCGTTCGAGTTCGAAGTTGAGAAATCGAATCAGGTGTATTCACCCCCCCCCTCTACACCGACCGTACACTTGGGACCAGCAATTGGTATCAGAGCGAGAGTTCTTTAAGACTCTTGTCACTTTGAGACCGGGTCTATTCGAACGGATCCGGAGGAAAATGTTTTCACCGCATATCACTCTACGTTCATATCTATATTCTTCATGGCCGATATGTCGGGTATAAGGATGGTACCCATGTTCTCGGTGGAGAATTATGGAGTATGGCGAGTCGAGAATGGAAGCACATCGACATCCCTCCATGACAAGTATGATCGAAGTACTTGAAGATGGACCTATCGTTCCCATGATCGATAGTGTCGTAACTCAGGACCAAGCTCAAGGAGGAGGAATGGTGACCGGGAAGAAGATTCCCAAAGACAGAAGTCTCTTCACTCCTGAGGAGAAGAAGCTTCACAACTTAGACCGTGTTGCCAGAAACGCTATACTGACCACCCTTAGTGATTCTTATCTTGGCAGGGTTCAGGAATGCAAGACTGCAAAAGAACTCTGGGACGCTCTAGTGCTACTGAGTCGAGGGACTCAGAAGATTAAAGCGAATAAACTAGCGCTGGAACTCCAAAAGCTGGAAAGCTTGTCTCTCATGCCTTGTGACAAAATCGAAGATCTGAACGTCAGATTTACTAATCGATGAACTCTATCAATGGGTGGGAAAGACATTCAAGAATCGAGAGATGAATCTGAAGATTCCGAGGGCACCGCCGGACGGACACCTGGACACCTTTTGCCACTCTATTGCGACATTCGACTTAGATGTTGTGTCTCCCGACCATATCTTTTCGTAATTACAGGCGAGGAGGAGTTTGAGTTCGACAGGACCTCAAAGAAAGAGAGAGCTGAAGGCGACACAAAAATCGACCATGCTTTCAAAGCATCGATCAAGACAAGCATCTCCAAAGAACGAGCAAAACGACGAGTAAGGACCGAACCTTCACTCAATGATCTACAAGAAGGAAGTCTCGCTCGAAGTATGCCTTGCCATTGTAAAGTATCGGGAAGGAGAAGGAGCGACGCAGAAAAGTGACTAAAGCCTATCGGGAAATGAAAGGTAAGTCAAATTATATGTCGAAACACACTCCGACTCACAATCTTCTCGAATGCAGAAAGAAAGATGACTCAGAACCATCAAAGAATAGCGAAAGCAAAGAAGAAAGAGTCATCGTTTGTTACAACTGCAAGAAGCCGGGACATTATCAGTATGATTGTCCTGAGCTCGGTAGTGCTGAACGCGCAGCACGTAAGGCAAGGAGAGAGAAATTCGCCCAGAAAAGACAAGCTTATATTGCAGACGAAATCTCAGACGACTCGTAAGTCGACTCCTTTATGGATTCATCGACGATGAAGCGGCCTTCATGGCCTTAGAGCATGAAGCGGATGAATCGCTGAAAAGTACATGATGGCAGGGCGAAGAGGATGAGGTAAATTCTCATGAACCACTTAACTCCTCTTCACACCGCACACACGACACTATTTCATGTGCGAGATGAGAATTTGGATGTCGCGACCGCATACGAAGAAGCTGCTCGACGAACAAATTCAAATGAGTCTGCAGCCAACAAGACTCTTCGGGAGTTGGATACCCCGAAAGTAGAGAATCGGAGACTTTCTCGGGAAAGTCGGGTTGCTACCGAGGCCGAAGGACTTGTGTTGAGACTCGGGGGAGGAGATAAACTCTCGATGGCCAAGTCTCAAGCATCAAGAAGATCGGATTTCAGTTTTGACCAATGACTTGACTCGAAAGATATCGAACCGAGCTCGCCCGAAGCAAGAAATGTCGGGACTTCGGACCGAGCACGACACACCGAAGAAAAGTGATGATATCCGGAGGAACCCGATGACCGAGAGGTACAAAGGTCTTGAGAAGAAATTAGAGGCTATGCTAGCAAGCAATAAGCCAAAGCACCGCAAGGAAGGACTTAGATTCAGCCCGAGGAGCTTCCTCATCCGCCCCAAGTACACTCGGAAGTACGGCTTGCCGATAGGTTTGTTCAAGGGGAGACTATGAACGCAAATATACTCGAACCCCCTAGCAAAGAACAAACGAGAAGATGAAAGCACCTCATCCCACACATCAGCATTCCGACAAGAAGATCGGTGCCAAGAAACCCCGGTTCGGTCAAGGGGGGAACCAAAGCAAATCAAAATTGGCGGATCGGTATGGACCTCCAAAGCCGACACATCCAGCTCGGTATGGGTCATATTATTATGAACCTATAGTCGAAGAGGCTCCAAAGGTCGAAGAAAAAGAAAGCCACACGTAAGGCTAAGGTCGGCAGTCCACCGGCTCGAAGACTAGGACTCCCGAACCTCGAAGCCTCGAAGTCACCTATGACCGATCCGGTGGTCGAGATATGTTGACTCTAGTGGAAAGAAGATGTCCGAAACCACCGGGGTTGTTAGACAGATTTGGGTTATGAAAACTAACATCTAAGGACCCAAAATCAAAAATAAAGGGTACTGAATATAATTACGTTTTGCGGAGTGCACAGAGACCCATGGTATGTGGACAAGCAGATGCTCAAGACATATGACATATCAAAGGAGTCTATCGAAGAATTATGTTATCAAGATGGACCCGTAATTGAGTTTGGAGATAATGCCAAAAGGCTACACGAGAGGATACGGCACACTCAACATAGGAACTGCCAAAGTTCCAAGAGTATCCTATGTTAAAGGACTTCAAAGATAATCTTCTCTCTGTTAGTCAATTTTGTGATAACTCGAATAGAGTGATTTTTGACTCCGGTTTACGTGATGTTATTGATAAATCTACGGGGAAAACGGTGTTATCGGGTTCGCGCAAAAAAGAACATATACGTGGCCGATCGGAACTCGATGAACCTGAAGCGTGTTTTTGGCGAAGAATGAAAACGAACGGGGTGGCTATGGCATAGAAGGCTCGGTCATCTCAACTTTAAGACGCTCAACAAGCTAGCAAGAAACACTCTAGCAAGGGGACTGCCGAATGAAGTATTCAGCAAAGACACTCAGTGTGAAGCATGTCTGAAGGGAAAGCAAACAAGGAATCAAAATCCTCCAGTTCCATCGCCTTCCACAGATGGAATCCTTCAGATGCTACATATGGATTTGTTCGGTCCAGTCTCCCCAGTGACGATCAGAGGCAGAAAATATGCATTAGTGGTCATAGATGACTACTCGCGCTACACATGGGTCATATTCATTGCCAACAAGTCTGACGTCAAAACAGAGTTACCAACGCTTCTGAAGAAGCTCAGTGTCGAGAAGAACACCAAGATCAGAAAAATACGTTCGGACGCAGAAACCGAGTTCCTTAATTCCATGGTAGAGGAGTTACGCAGCGAAGGAATAGAGCATGAGACTTCATTTGCACGCACACCTCGGCAGAATGGAGTTGCTTTGAACGAAAGAACGAACTCTAAAAGAGGCTGCTAGGACTCTACTCGCAGACTCAGGACTCCCAACCAAATTCTCGGGCGTAAGCTACTAATACCGCATGTTACACTCGAACCGATCTTTACCGACAAAGCAAAGATAAGAGAACACCATATGAACTATGGAACGGCAGGAAGCCTTCTCTATCTTATTTCCATATCTTTGGTTGTTCATGCTTTATCCACAATAATGGGAAAGATCGGTGAAGACTTTTGATAGCAAGTCGGATCGGGGAGTGTTCTTAGGATACTCTCGGGTCAAGCAAAGTTTTCGAGTATTCAACTATCGGACCCTTTGCGTGGAGGAAAGTCCTCATGTTGTGTTTAACGAGTTTGCTACGAAGACAGGAGCAATAACTCAAATTCTCGAATCCGAGGACATCGTAGACGGCTACGGGATCTAAGCTTAAAGGACAAATCGAAAAGATCCGGCTATGTTGGGATGATGATTCGAGACGAAGAAACCGACAAATCTCCGAATCTCAACCAAGAGAGCAAGTAGCAGAGCGAGATTGATTCTCCCGAACGTAATCAATCCCGGGTAACTTCAGGTCGATGAGGAAACCGTAGAGGTAACCGAGACCACTACCGAGAATAACAACTCGGGGGGGAACATCTAGTAATGTTCCCGAGCTGAATGCCCACGAACTCGGTGACTCGGTAGATCATACTCTTATCACCGAAATTCTTCAATCTCATAATAGTACAACCGAAATGCCTAACTCACCTACTATCTCGTGTTGAACAAATTTCGGATGAAGAGTTAAAACATCGTAGATCGTGGCTAGATGCTCACACCGCCGATCTTATAATTGGAGATCCTTCAAGCACATGTCAAGACAAGATCCAGTTGTCAAGGAGAAAGCGCATTATTTTCCCGCTTCTTGTCTACCGAAGAGCCTCGAGAATATTGAGGATGCACTTAAAGATGCTTGGCCCGGATTATTGCTATGCGAGAAGAGCTGAATCGGTTCACGAGAAATGAAGTATGGGAGCTTGTAGACGGACCTCGGCATCAACATGTCATTGGAACCAAATGGGTCTTCAAAAACAAGCGAGATGAAAACAACATTATAGTCGGGAACAAAGCAAGGCTCGTGGCTAAAGGCTTTGTCAGGCTGAAGGAATAGATTTCGATGAAACTTTCGCTCCGGTTGCAAGACTCGGAGGCAATTAGACTATTCCTAGCCTACGCAACACATCAAAGATTCGAGTTTATCAAATGGATGTGAAGTCTGCGTTCTCGAACGGCGTCTTTGAAAGAAGAAGTCTATGTGGAACAACCGCCCGGCTTTCAGCGGGGACATCAAGTATATAGACTCGAGAAAGGTTACAGTACGGGTTAAAACAAGCACCCGGGGCTTGGTACGATACCCACGTCGAGTTTCTTCTTCAGAAAGGTTTTCAGAAGGGCACAGTAGATCGCACGTTGTTCAGCATTCGACTGGAAGACGACCTATTACTCGTGCAGATCTATGTGGATGACATTATCTTCGGTTCGAAGAATGTCATTATGTGTCAGCAGTTTGAAAGAATGATGAAGGACAAGTTCGAGATGTCGATGATGGGAGAAATGAACTACTTTCTTGGTTTTCAAGTCAAGCAATCTGAAAAGGGAACGTTCATCAACCAAGGCAAATACACTCGAGACCTCATCAAAAGATTCGGCTGCACATCCGGCAAACCCATCAAGATCCCGATGAACACGAATATGAAGATAGATCTTGATAAGGAGGGAGTATCAGTAGATCAAACTGAATACCGTGCTATAATTGGTTCATTACTATATCTAACAACTACTCGCCCGACATAACTTATCTTCGTAGGTGTATGCGCTCGATTTCGGGCGAATCCGAGCGAGCCATCTCGGACTCAGCAAAGAAAATTCTTCGCTACCTCGAAGCACACCCAACATAGGTTTATGGTATCCGGCTGATGATAATATTGAACTAATCGGCTATTCGATGCCGACTATGCGAGATGTAGAATTGACCGAAAATCAACTTCGGGAACATGTCGGGTTCCTTGGCGGCAAGCCGATCTCATAGTTTTCAAAGAAACAGCACTCGGTAGCTACGTCGACTACCGAAGCCGAATACATGGCTGGCCGGAAGTTGTTGCGCCCAAATCCTCCGGGCCGAGACAAGAATGAGAGACTATGACGTCATTCAGAATGAAGTGCCGATCTTCTGCGATAGTACCAGTGCCATTGCAATCACTCAGAATCCTGGTTCTTCACACGAGATGCAAGCACGTGGACATCGACATCACTTCATTCGTGACCATGTCGAAAAGAAGGATATCAGGATGGAAAAGATCCATACCGACAAACAAAGGGTCGATATACCGACCAAGCCTCTAGCCGAACCCCGGATTCGGAGAACTTTCGGTAGAGCTAGGTCTGCTGTTGACCCTACCGACCCGGTCAAGAAGAGGTTTCGAGGAGAGAGACATTCCAGTGAGGGGAATGATCACTCTCGATCGAGTAAGTTCGCACGTAGAGACTCGAGAAAACCATCTACTCGAGGTATCAGCTGACTACTATGTTCAGCTGACAGGTTTGCGTATCTCTACTCTATAGTATCTAATGCAACAATGATAAGCATTTATTATGGAGATTCAGCATGATTTAAATATCTCTTAGTTTGTCATTTATTGATAACAGATTACATTTAATACACGACATTCTATGCACAACTTTGCTGAACTCTGTGCGCATTAAATGCATGTCTTATCATAGTTACTCTTTAGACATGTTTACAACTTGCATTGACTTAGACGGCTTTTGTGATCATTACCTTTTATAATATTGAATCTTAACCGTCCATCTCATAAAGTAGGTTTAAACTCAGCCTTAGATCGATAACTTTTCATCTTCTAGATATGTACACATTTCGATCAAATCTTAAGAACCGCCATATTCGCGCTTAACATTTCGATCATATCTTACCTCTTAAAAATCCGAGAATACCTTTGTGCAAAAACCCTCATTTGCTTACATTCTCTTCGATAAAATTCTCGGTATGCCTACATGAAGTTACTTATGTGCTGATCTTTATTGATTAGTATCTAGTATTAAACTATTTTATTTAAAAATCGATACTGATAACAACTTCGTGTAATAGGTACAATGGCGGAAACCAATATCTCTATGATATCTCCGGCGGATATGCGAGAACATTACGGAGAAGGATCGCGTGTGGTTTGAACCCACCATGGATTTCTATTCATGCGATCTGGAGTATATGGATGAGATCTTCTCAGCTCTGCGCGAGTCAGGGCTGGAGAAATTTCTGTCTAGGAGGCCTTCGTACTTCCTCCCGAGACAGTTTGCAGAACTGTACCTGAATTCAGACGAAGTGTCTGGAGACATACTGGCGAGATTTGTTGTCCATTCTATCCAAGACGCCACTACGGAGCTGAAGCAGATGTCCATCAAGGAAGCCCTGAAGCGAAGCTTTAATCTGCCCTCCGAAGGAATTAGTACAGTTTGGTACAGAGACGACCGAGTTGATGAATATCTTACCGTCTTCTGTGGAAAGCCCACTACTTTCAGAGCTGCCTTTCCCAAGAACAGCATGTTGCCTCAGTTCAGGGCACTTGCTTACATTGTCACGCAGCTACTGACAAGCCAAGCAGGGTCGTTTGACCAGGTGTCGAGGCCTAAGATTCAGATGATGATGGCCATATACGACCGAGCCCAAATTAACTGGACGGAGTTCTTTCTCCGTGAATTCATGGCTCAGGCTGCTAAGTTCGACAAGGCATCGAACATGCTGAGCGCAAAGGGTAAATTACTGTATGGACTCAAACTGTCCATCATGATCGAGGATTTATGTGGATCTGAGCCTATCACCTACAGTGACAAGGAGTACTTCAATGTGAAGAAGGTCAGATTTCACAACAAGACAGCAGCGCTTCAGCAGATAGGGTCAGGACCCTCAGCAGTCTCTCCGCAATCAAAGCCTCAGCAGGCTACGCCTACAAAGAAAAGAACCCCTCCCGCTAAAACTCCTAAGGCACCGGCAAAGAAACTGAAGAAAGCCGTTGAGGTGCCAGCTACTGAGGAGGTTCCCGAAGTGCCTGCTGAACAGGCTCCTGAGAGGACTACTCAGCCCCTGCAGCTGGTTGATGAGTCCGAGTCTTCTGAGAAGACTCAGTCAGTGGAGAAGATCGTCTCCACTGAAAGGGACCAAGGGGATGCTTCGAAGCTCCGAGCGCCAAGTATTTCGGCGCCTAGACGGCCCCCTTTCTGTCCCTCCACTCAGCTCAGTCCCTCCAACTGAAGAGCAGACTTCACACATAGACTTGGAGTCTGAGACTGCATCTGAAGGTGAATCAATCGGGATGGAAGCTTCAATGATCTTATCTCGAGCCTCCCGTGAGATCCTTCAACAGATACCGGAGCTTGCTGATCATTCAGACTTGATGATCATTGCCAAATCAGCAAGGCTCCACATGCTTCTTCGCTTTCAGGAGTGGCCGCATCTACTTCGCCTTGTTCTCCACTACTCCTGTCAGCAACTCCATGAAGAAGAGATGAAGTTGAGGCAGCAAATAAGGCTACTCGGAGCCTGCCGACCTCAGCACCATGGAGAATCTGAGGGCCGCTATGCTTGCGATGATACATGACAAACAAGCAGAAGGCTCAGCACCCTCAGATGGGTCGAGATCATGACGACCAGGATCCACCCAAGGATTCGAGGCCCGGACAACCCGATAAGGGATCACTCCGGAGACAAGGATACACATGCTTTGAAATTCCCGATATTCCTCTCGGTATCCTTGGTCCTGAGAAGTCCAAGGCTGGTGCTTCGTCCTCAGCAGAGCCCGCTCAGCTCTTGCTGCAGTCGACTTTCAAAGCAGCGCCCGGCCCGGACCGCAAAGAGATCTCGATCGGTGGCAAAAGCTTTAACCGCTCAAGGGATCAAAAATCGAGATCTTGCGAAGGCTATCCATAGGACATGGAAGCAGATCGCTCAAGCCACGACTAAAGAACTTCGGGGTGAAGTCTTCGTCTCTTCATCGGCCGCTCCCGATGTTTCGCGCTTATTTCGAAGCGTTGGCTCAAGCAGCAAGTCCAATTCGAAGCTCGGCTCAAGATCTTTCGGAGAGCCAAGCCAAGCTACTTGATGAATTTTTGGCTTCTAAACTCGGCTCATACCGACGCTATCCTTGAACAATCCGAGGCCACCGAACAAAGACTTGAGAATATCCAAGCGGCCTTGGAAGACAAGATCACTAAGAAGCTGAATGATGTAAAGGCTACGGCCTGAACTCTCTTACAAGAAATTTGATGAAGTTCTAACTTTTGAGAGGAACGAGCTGCATGAGGCTCGACGGACATCCACAATCAAATTCGGTCGCCGTCAACCTCCTTCAACGACCTTCGAACACAATACTTATCCCTACCCCTGCTGCAATTGATGATGCCAAAAAGGGGGAAAGTAGAAGAGGGAAGAGTATTGAGCCGACCAAAGGCACGAAAGCAGTAATCGAGAAGCCGACCCCCACCAAAAGTCCAAAGTCTAAGGGGGAAGCTACACTCGAAGTCATCCCGCACTCGCACTCGAGTCGGAAGGGTGAGGCCCGGGGGTGTCCCAGCTGCGAGCACACTGCGACCGGCCCAAGTGGCTCGGGATCCCGTGCTACTCATGCAACCCGGACTCCTACCGATATCATCAAGGAGGTTGCGAGTATGCTTCGAACGTAAAGAGGACTCGGAGGACTCGGATGATGATGAAGAAGTCCCTCTACCTCCACTGTTCAAGGCAAAGGTAAGAAAATTATGAAACTCCCGACCCCTCCAAAGCAAAGAAACCCAAGAGATACATCTCGGTCGAGGAGGAGGCTCGGATTGCCGCCGATGAGAAGCGGCAAGGGAGATCGCCGATCTTGAAGCCGCCAACAAACCAAAGTCTAAGCCTGCTAAAGGAAAGACTAAGGCACCAAAGACGCGGTGGAAAAAAGAAGGCGCCCGCTAGATTGCCTCCCGGAAAACTCGAATTGAAGATGATGAAGATAGGGAGAGGCAACAAGCAAAAAGGCACTGAGCAAAGAAGGTACATCCAAAACCAAATCCAAGACATCGGTGACTCCGAACAAGCTCCTCGAAGCCTCAAGAGCAAGATGCGTAAATTGAAGAAATCTTCGCTCGGATGGATAGATATCTCTACGAGAGGAGAGGAAGCTAGATAGATAGAGGCCCGGGCAGAGAGGATACATTTAGCGCACCTTGAGGCACTCGGGAAGCGTTCGAACAAGAGGCCGGGGCCGAGAGTTCCTTCGAAAGCCGACATTCCTTATCGATACGAAGGTTCGGGGAAGCCAAACGATTCGAAAACACATAGATGGCCGAGATCGGACGAATGGATGCCTATTCGGTTCAATCGGAGATGGGAATCGGCCAAGATAGAGTTTATCAAGAGAAATTATTTCCGCGATTCGGCTCGAAATGTCTAAGGCCGATGCCTATGTCGAGTGGATGACCATTACTGAACCCGATCTTTATCCATATATGCACAGAGCAGTAACTGAAGGGGTAGTAGTCAGCGTTCCTGAAGCAAGGATCATTCCTCCACCCAGAAGACAAGACGACTCAGTACATCTCGGAATGATTGAATAAGAAGTGAAGAATGCTGCGTTAAACAGAGGTCTAGAACAAGATGAACCAGCAGACTTCGCCGAATATTTGAAGCTGAGGAAGAACACGTTCAGAATGTATGGAGTCCCACTGCCTGAAGATCAATCCCAAGGTTTCATGAATAGGATTCAGCAGTTTAAGGGTTCTCCTTCTTAGTTCGCTTCTTAGCTTAGCAAGATTTGTACTGTACTGAACTGTTTATCATATTTATACAAATCTTCTTTTGGCTCTGACAACTACTTGTTGTCTAAATAGCCGTGTTTGCTTTATGCTTTAACACTCAGAATCACTGAAGTGATTACTGACACACACACACCTTGTTTATTTACTTGTCAGTTTTTGCTCGGTTAGATCTCTGATAGACTAGACTTTCGTAGAGTTATTATTTCTCTTAGGGGGAAATTGTTGCATGGGGGAAATTATTGTAAAGGGGGAAATTGTTCTGCCCTGTCTCCCTCAGTAGTCTAGCACTTACCAGACAACTCCACTGATCCTACTTGTAATATTTGTAAGGAGCTCTGTTTCTGAGTAAGTTAGTGTTTAGCATAATTGATAGGACATAGATGATAGGTTTTGGCATCATCAAATAGGGGGAAATTGTTGGGTGATGATTCCATCCTCAGCACTGTTTCACTCAGTGGGAAATGATTCGGTCTTAGACACTGATCTTAAGCTCAGTAGCCTTGTGCTCTGTACTTGTCTGAAGATTTGAAGATCCCAAAACCCTATCTGAATGATGAACCATTCCCTTGTATCTGTTTTGTCTCTGAGGTTTCAGACTCAGTAGACACTCTGCTCTGGTCAAGGCGCTCAGTAGCTTATCTGCCTCAGCACCAGTACAGAAGACTCAGTGATACTGGACTTTGCAGGAGCAGTATACTGAGAGAGTCAGTTGAACTGAACTCAGCAGGAGTAGTTCACTGAACTCAGAGCTGATCTTCAGTAGACTTATCTCAGCAGTCTATCTACTGAATACAAGGTCAGACTCAGCAACGGCAGATAGTCTTCAGGACTGTCAGAATCCTTTGAAAGACAATCAGCATTGTCATGTACGAGGAAGAGAGAAGTCAGCTTTGATGTCTCGAAGTCTCGTCTTTGTCTCAACCACTCCATCCACCTCGACGAATGACAAGCATACACGTGTCTTCTCACCTGCAAAAGCTGCAGTCAACCTTTTACCTAAAAAGGTGGGAAAGTACACTGTTACCTACACCAAAAGAGCCGTTTGCTACCAAAAAAGAGAGAGAGAGAAGAAGATCGTCTCCAACGGATCTATTTCAATCTCTGCTCTATAAATAGAGGGATCATTCAAGATTTGAAGGACGCCAAGAACACGAGAGAGCGCGAAAAAGAGCGAATCCCAAAGAACAAAGTCTTAGCAAGAACTTGAAGAACAATCTCCGGCGAAAGACTACATTCTAGCTCATAGGGAATCAAACTATACCGACATATAAAGCCTCTAGCATCCAAATCGACGTTACACGAACTCAAAGCTTACCTTCAGTTGTTCGTCGATCTAGAAGCTACTCTCATATTCCCTATCCCTCTAACCCTAAGCTCAACCGTTCTTATCTATAGCTTAGACGAAGGAGTTCACATTTGAACCCAAACCTTATTGTATAAGGACTCCTTCACTGTTGGAGAAGTTTGTCAAACACTTTAAGTTTGATAGTGTTGTAAACTGAGACTTGGATCAGTATAAAAACCAAGACGCGGCTTTGCCCGGTGTGTGCAAGCCGACCGAGACTAACTCGGGATAATAAATAGCCTCCCGATCATTCGGGGACAGTGGACGTAGGATTTGAGCGATATCCGAACCACTTTAAAAATCCTGTCTCTTACTGCTTTCTTAACTGTTGCATTGATTTTACTATTCATACTGAACATCATATTTAAAATCAATCAACTATCTCAGCATACTGAACTTTTAATCTACTGAACTGAGACTTAAAACGTTTTCTCACATAAACTGATTTGGGCCTACACTATTCCGCGCACTGAACTCTTATCTCTTCTACCCCATAAACCAATTAGGACCTCCGAAATTATAAATATTTTTGAGTAATTGATTCGGGTTTGGGACAACAAATTGAGGATTTTGCACTTCAGGATATCCAAAAATAACAACCGGCTCTAGGTTGATAGAGCACAACCGCATTAGATCAATATCATGGCCTAGGATGACCTTCGTCATCCTACCAGTTTTTCAGGAAGCGTCAGTATAGTAGATTAAGTAATTGAACGGAAGATAATAAGCACTGAGCCACCCATCAATGCTCTGTCGAAAATATGCAAGAGAAATATTGTTCAAAGGAATGTAAATAATGAAATCATAGCCACCGACATAATTTGACTGATCATTGAACTCGTCGTTTAATTTCATAATAATCATTCGAAAATTCGCTATTTTTTGAAATGGATGTGAGGAATTGAGAAGAGTATGTAGGGAGAGCTATGATCAAATTTTGTCTGTGAAGGAGTGAACTCATGCATGGAGTTCCTCAATCTTATAAGCAAAGTCTATGGAAAATGTTTCTGTGTTGTCTAGTCCAATAACCAATCAATTATGATGCAAAGTACATATGCAGTCCCTCAGCCCGCCTTAGGCACTCCATAAGCCCTAAAAATCTAGCAGGTCAAAATCAGATCCGATAAGTCATTTCAGCAAAAAAAAACTGAATGGAAACTGCACCTTCCCTAGGCCCTCCATAGGTCCTTCTGAGCTTTTGCAGATAAAGTCTTCCATGTTGTATCTTGTTTATCTCGAAGGCAATGTTCGACTAATTCTCGGCTGATGGAGGTCAAAAATTATAAAAGAGAGGGTCGAAGGAGAGCCTAGGGATTATTTGGCCCCTCTCACTCCCAGTAATTACTTGAGCTCATAGAAGTGGCTCTTCCTCAACCTTAGCCTATTTTCTTGTCACATTAAATATAATGAATAATTGTAGTGCATAGGAAGGGCCAAGGGATGGCCGCAGGCTACGATGGCTGGGCCAAGGGGAAATACGACCGATTAATAATTTTGGACAATAGTTTTATTTCGTCCCCAGGCCCTCCATTAGCCTCCCTAAGCCCCCAAAAAAATTTTAAACAAAAGATTATGTAACAATGAGTAAAATGAAGTCAAAAGTACTTAGAACTTATAAAAAAGATAAAAACAACGAGTCTAAAATGAAATACAAAAATCATAAAAAGGATAAAAATAACGAAATTCTCGTGAAATGAACTACTAGATTTTCAAATTCGGTCAAATATATTAAATTTTCATTAAATGGAGGGTGTGAAAATATTTTTTTCGTAAAATATTACATTTGAATTTCCGCCTAAATACACGAAACTCTGGTTCCACACCTGGTTATAAGGGGTGATTAAAGTTGTAATTTTTATTAACATTTTGGCTAAATGAGCCCTATGATTTTTATGTTGATACTTGTTATACAACAATGATTTTGCAGTGAACACGTCTACGTCTACAATTTCTGTCGCAAGAGAGGAGAGAGAATAATTCTAATGTCATGATTGCATCAAATTTGAATTTGATCGTTTCATTATGATCTAAAACAAAGATTTTTTAATTTTTTAAATTTTGGAGAACGTAAAATGGAGAATTTAGTTGGTATATAGCAAAAATTCAATGGTCTTTTTTGCTTTCGTTTCTTTTTCCTCTTTCTACTTTCATTCCTGCAAAAAGTATTGCGTGAGGAAGAAGAAGAAACAATGGGTGATCATTTAAAGAGGGCCGAGGACTTCGAGAGTCAGGGTGAGAAGAAGCTCGGAAGCTGGGGCTTATTCGGCTCAAAATACGAAGACGCTTCCGAATTATTCGACAAAGCTGCCAACGCCTTCAAGCTCGCCAAATCATGTGCAAATAAATAATTTTAATCTTTGATTCTGCACTCATTTTCTCGTTTCGCTGAATTTCTTCAATGTTTTTTATTCCTTTGATCGTAGTTTCTGCGTTTTTTGTTTTTCCTCGTAAATAAAATATTGGTTTATGGGAAATTGCATGTCGTATGTTTGGTTTCACGAGGTGATTTCTCGTGTCGCTCTAATTTGAGGATTGAATTCAACTGCGCAGCGAAATCAATTGGCATTTTGATTGTTTTATGAAATAACCTAAGCACTTGGATATGATTCCCATTTGTAAATTTTTTAGCCTTGATCAAATGTTGTGCGCTGTAATTGTTTATCAGACCCGCATTAATGTCTGAGTTGATTTTTGATAAATCACAAACGATGTTTATTTGCTGAGGAGTTGTTTTCGTTGATTGGTTTTGGCGATAATGTATGAAACTTTTTATCAGGGGATCGAGCAGGAGCAGTATATGTTAAGTTGGCTAACTGTCACTTGAAGGTAACATGATCATTTTCTTAGCACAAAATTATAGTATTACTTTTCAACTCCATCTGATCTTGTTGTTGATTATATAGTATTATGATTCTTCTTTGCAGTTAGATAGCAAGCACGAAGCTGCTAATGCGTATGCTGATGCAGCTCATTGCTACAAAAAGTCCAATACAAAAGGTATGGATATCTTTGCTTTACCTAACGTTTCCATGTTTATAATGTCTTCATGATTTGCATCTCTTAAATATATTCCTGATGAATAATAACATGAATCGTCTATAGTCCTCTTGTTTTGGATCCAGTTTGAACCCTTTTATTGCTCTTGAACTAATTCCCTCTTGATGCTTTGCAGAGTCAATTTCATGTTTGGAAGAATCTATAAATTTATTTTTGGAAATTGGAAGGTTTAATCTGTCTGCCAGGTATTATAAGGTAAAAATTTTGAACTTTTGCAGATATCTGGTGTTCCCTATCTTTCTTAAGATCTTGATAGCTTCAAATCTGAATTTTTTTGCTTAGCAACCGGATACTGTTTCATATGCTAAACTTCAGCCTCACTTAGCAAAGTTCTCATATAAGGGCATTGGTATGTTATTAATCTTCATTTAGGTAAAATCTGGATAATTGAAGAAAATTATGATACTTGCAAGTATATTGAAAGACCTTGGAGTAATATACCATACAGTTTGAATAAATGGAAACTTTCCGAGTTCAATAAAAAAGCCAAGTTTCTAAGGCACAGGGCCTGCTGAATAAATGTGTCCGTATCTAAACACATGTAAATCCTAGCCGCAAACAAAGATTACCAAGTATAGGAATACCTAAATCTATATCGAACCTTAATAGCCTATAAATATAAAAAGTAACTGAACAACTAACTCAAGTATAAGTACTAAATAACTATTCAAATATGAATTAACTGTTCAATCTGCTTCTCCCGGTTGACGTCTCCCGACTCTGCCTCGACTTGAGAACTTGACTCACCTAGTATCTATGATAGACATGAGTTTTATCTGTATCAAAAGTTGCAATTAGAGATATCTTAATTTGCAGGAAATAGCTGAGTTGTATGAGCAAGAACAGAACTTGGAACAGGCTATCATGAATTATGAAAAAGCTGCTGATCTCTTCCAAAGTGAAGAAGTGTCATCATCAGCAAATCAGTGCAAGCAGAAAGTTGCTCAATTTGCTGCTCAGTTGGAACAGTAAGTTCGTTTTCTGACACAACATGCTGTTAGATGGTTTACACTAAAATTATTCGCTGTTCCAGTTTTCCTTTTCTTCATAGTGATCATAATTTTACATTTGGTCTAATATTACAGACATAATTTCACTATACAGACATAATTTCCACAATGGTCTAATATTAGATGTTAAAAATGCATAGTTTATTAGTGGTTTCCACTCTAGATTACCTTTTTGTTTTGTTAGCTCCCATCCTCTAGTAACTGAATCTATGTAAGTGAGAAGGTTGACTTGTCGGTTTTCTGATAAAGAAATGCCTGATCGAGCCACTGAACACCGGTCTTTCAGATTGAACCACCTCTTCCAGATTCCAACACCTTTGGACTTTCCCATCCATTGATTATACTGTTTTAAGCCTAGTCTTCAATGTTTTCTGAAATGGACAGCTCAACTTCTTTGCTTAGTTTACTTCATAATATGTCGGTGTAAATACCTGCTGGTAGTTTTTCTAACTAGAACGTAAGTAGCTTTTCTATCAAATTATTAATGTGGTTAGAAAAGCGGTGGAAAATCATACATAGCATTCTTGAATAGTGTGAATTTTTATTAGTCTATTGGAAGTGTAATAATTGGATGTATTTGTTGATTAACTGGTTAAACATTATCAGATATTCAAAAGCCATAGAGATTTATGAAGATATTGCACAACAATCACTCAACAATAGCTTGCTGAAATATGGAGTTAAAGGACACCTTCTTAACGCTGGTATTTGCCAGCTATGCAAGGCTGATTTTGTTGCAATCAACAAGGCATTAGAGCAATACCAGGTACTTTGGTTTCTTGACAGCGGTGCAAGTCTTTTTCTGTTAATGGTGCTGAACAGATATGCTTCTTTTCTTTGTATTAGGATCTGGATCCAACATTTTATGGAACACGTGAGTACAAATTGCTGGCGGTATGTGACAGACCCAATAACAGATAAATAAACATTCATTAATTTTATAACCTCATTAGGCAAATGGAATTTGTATTATCTTGTTATATTGTGAATTTCACTTTTCATGTTATGAAAAGTCATTTTGTATCAGGACTTGGTGATAATGGTCATGAAACCTCCGCCTTCTGATATTTTTAGATGTAACTGCTTTGATTACTGAAGGATTTTTCATATGTTTTGGTAATAGGATTTAGCTACTGCCATTGATGAGGAAGATCTGGCTAAGTTTACTGATGCAATCAAGGAATACGATAGTATGTCTATGCTGGTAAGTGAGTTTATGCCGTTACAACGTTTCTTGAACTCTGATTTTGAAATTTCACTTGCCAAGTCAAAATAGCCATGCCTTTCTTAGTATCAAACTGGAGTTTAGGAACTAATCCATTCCTTTTTTAAGTTTTTGGAGTTGCCCTGCTTACCGTATTTTGTATTACTTATTTGACAGGATGGTTTCAAGACAACGCTGCTGTTGAGAGTAAAGGAAGCCCTGAAGGCCAAAGAAATGGAGGAGGATGATCTCACTTAAAATCTTATTTTCTTGCTTCTCCTCAGATACCTGCTAACACCATTTCTTTCTCCTACTGATGACTATACCTTGAGTTATATATCATTATGCCCGTCGTAAACAATAATGCCGTAATCGTGTGCACTTTTTTTCTTTTTATTTTTTTAGTTGGGGAAGAGAGGGAATTGTAAATCAACTCGCTTATAAATTATTAGGGTAAGGTGTTTTTCATACATGTAATCATCCATCTTGCTATCATATCTACCTATATTCCAATAGCATTTATATCATGAATTAGTCTGTCACATAAACCAACATTTCAATCAAAAAATGCTATGAATTTTGACAGGCTTCTCCGTCTTTTCTTTGAATGTTCATCAACCCTTTGGTAAGCCAGATTGCAGTTTCTCTAGATGAAACAACGCCGTCTTCCTCTCCAAACGGTTTCAGCACACCTGCAAGTTCATCAAATCTCTCCCGCTTCAGCAGCTGCGCGCAAAGCTCAAGCAACGACTCCATAGCTTCTGCTTTCTCATCTCCTAAGCATGGCATTTTTTCAGAGGAGTCAACTTTCTCATCTTTCGTGCATCCTTGCTCAGAATGCTCTGCATGCTGATCAGTCATTGTACTTGAGTCTGATGAGGAGTTGATACTTCCACATCCTTTCTTCACTTGTGGAGTGGCATCAGATTGCTTCTTCTTGGCTATTGCGAGAGGTTTGCCTTTCGTCTCCATCTCAGACCTCACGGGGAGGAAGACGGGAGACAAGTTACTGTACTGAGCAAGATATGGCTGCAGATGTGGATGTCTCAAGAGCTCAGCAGCCTGAACCATTCAGTTACAAGTCATAAGATCAATGTATGACGAGGCTGCATATATTGATGTTGTATTTGTTTCACTAACCGTCGGTCTATGTTCAGAGCTTTTCCTAAGCATGCTCTTGATGAGTCTCTTGCTGCAATACCAGCAAGAATCTTGATCAGATGAAATGGGGAACTGGTTTTGGACCTATGTATAAGTGTGACACAAACTTACAGTGAAGAGGAATATATTGTGGGCAGAGGAGAAATTGTGGATCTGTTGATCTTGTTAACTAGGCTAGCCATATCCTGTTCAAGTTGCACATGTGTTAACTACCGAATGGGCAGAATGTTAAGGTGGACGAATGTTGAGAAACGCGTTCGTCTGCAACTTACAGGTGCTCTGAAGGGCGGTAGATGAACAGCTATCTCAAACATGCAGCAGCCTGAGGAACAGGCAAAAGTTTTATTGCTAAAGATTGAATTATGGAATCCTACAGCTGAAGAGAGGTAATTGTATTGTACCTAGTGACCATATATCCGACTTGTAGCTGTATGGTATGTCTGCTAGTATTTCTGGACACATGTAGTTTGGAGTCCCAACAACCTAAGATTATTACATGATACATAACATTACTAACATTCCATCAAATGATTCAAGGATTTGAGGAATCTGAAAGATGATTCTTGAAGTTGGGATGAAGAAATTAGGCAATAATTCAATAAGAGAATCATGTCTGTGTGAGAGTGAGAGGGAGAGAGAGAGAGAGAGAGAGAGAGAGAGAGAGAGAGAGAGAGAGAGAGAGAGAGAGAGAGAGAGAGAGAGAATTACAGATGAAGCAAGATCATCTTTGACAAGAAGTTTTGCAAGTCCAAAGTCACCTGCAAGTCATTTTATATGAGATGACACACAAGAAATTGACATACTACCAAATGTTGTGACATTCAAGTATGTGGCCTTACCAAGTCTAACTTCACCATCTCTTGTAAGGAAAATGTTGGAGCACTGGCAACATCACAAAGAATTGCTTATGAGAATCATGCAAAAACGACGTTGAATTTACCAAGACTCATCTACCGAAGATAATGCACCTTAAGATCTCTATGAAGGACGCGATTGGAATGAAGGTAGTCCAGAGCTAATAGCAACTGAGTCAGCCACCTGCAGATCTTCTGCAATCACAAGAAACACAGATTATTACAGTCCGTAATCCTCAAAAGTCAAAATGCCTCATGTTTAATCATATACCTCTTCAGGGAAATACACCCCTCTAGATTTCTTGATGATCCCTGCCCTGAAACATCACAATGATGAGAATGAAGTAACACGATCATAAAATGCAATCCGTTATAGGATAAATACGAGCTCAACTCACATGTCTCCACCTTCACAATAAGTTGTAACAATGCACACAAATGAGTCCTGATTCATTCAAAACACAGTTTTTCATTTAGTTAACTGTCGGAAATGGCCTAAAGGAGTCGTTCATTGCATTGAATTATCACAAAGCTATAAACTACCTTCTCCACCCATGCATCCTTGTATCCAATTATATATGGATTCTTTAGTTTTGCCATCAATGCCATCTGCAACATAACTCATACAACTAAGCCATGAAGCCCAAGATAACTAAATAGCTTTTTTATTTTTTATTTTTAAGGAGTGAAACAAAGAATGTATTATTTATTTAAAAAAATTGTTGGTTATTTGACTTTAATACATGGCTGCAGAAGTCTGTAATACTTTCTGATGGAAAATAAATGTGCAGTGTAAATCAAGAGAGAGAAGTAGTTGCATCCAACATAACATAAATAAACATCACAACATAAATGAGAATGTTTCTTGAATGATCTATGCTTCCAATTACGCCAAATCAGAATGTTTTTTTACCTGATTATATTGAATTATATCTGAAACTCAACCAACCAAAAAAGGAAATACACACACACACACAACTCTGCAACTGCAAGCAAAGCATAACAAAAGAAATCAACCACCTCCTGATGCGCAGTCTGCTTGAATTTTTCAGTTTGCTTTGCCAGCCGAATCTTCTTCAACACATACCTGCACATGCACTTCCCATTTAAAACAAAATCCATCAACTTTAAAGTCTGGAAAAAGGGAGCAATATTCTTCACCTCTTCTTCTCAGTTTTGTGATGAACAAGAAAAGCAGCCCCAAAAGCTCCTCGACCGATCTGCTCCACCACTCGATACTCCTCCATCTTCTCTCTACGCCCCTCCCTCCAACAAGTCTTATTTATGAACTGGACACAGGAATGGGATCACACAAAACGTCAAGAATGAAGAATCATGAAGCAAGCATGAGGAGGAGCGAGGCTTGCATTGAGTGCCGCACGAGTCGAGAGAAAAAGGAATGAGGAAATTATGGTTTGGTAGGTGCAAACCAAAGAGGTATATTATATGAAATTTGAAAAAGGTGGAAGGCCGGACTCACTCAAATTGACATCAAATTTTTAATTGACAAGGGAGGGAAGATTTGAGGCAAAAGCAAAGTAGCATGGAGGGGATAAATAAAGAAAAGGAGAAATGACAGAAGTGATAGGCTTAAATTTAAATAGAAAGAGAAGAAAAGTTTGCTTGTGTTTTTAGATTCTACAGATTTAATTACAAGTGTGTTTGGTAGGTATGTCTCCTTCTCTCTCTTCAAAACTGAAAACGAAATTATTTTTATTATTAAAAATTCTATTCAGCTCATGCTCTAATGCATTTCACACACCTATCTTTTTCATTATTGGTTCTCGCTTTTCAATCTTGACTATTAGATAAAGTTACTAATTGCCTATTAAATTAATGAGGATATACGACTGGATTCAGTCTTTGTTTGTGAATCAATGTGCAACTCATGTAAATCGGATAGACTTTCTTTCATGTCCACATTCATACTTTTTTTTATGTCACCTCCACAAATATTTGACATGTGGCATAAATTTTAATTAAATAATAACATTAAAATCAATTGTGGTTGGCCATATCTAACACATGTCAACACATTTATGGAGTATGACATATAAGAGAGTATAAAAGTGTGACACTAAAGTCTTTGTTCATGTAAATTGGTCTAGCGGTTGATTCGGGATCAAATATTTAATGTTCGCGAGTTTGAAATACATCAATGCATATAATAGCATTGTCGAATTTACATATTTATATTTTTTTTCAGATAAATATATTAAATGATGGTTGTTGGTTCCCTCGTCATAAAATAAATAGAGTCAAAGACTCAAAAGAGCTCAAACATTGTTGTAAGTATGTAAAAATACAGTTAAACCTCGATAAAGTAATAATTTTGGGATTGAGAAAACATATTTATTTAACGAGATTATTACTTTATCGAACATTATTTTAGTACATTGACCCATATCGGGACCGAAAAAAATTATTATCTTAACGAAATTATTACTTTATTGAATATTACTTTATCGAGATTTAACTGTAACACCATACATTGATCGTGCGAGTACATGTTAGTATATGAATGCAATTTAAAATGATATAGATAGATATTGAATGCGTAGCATGGAAATGGAATGTAACGTTATCTAACAAGTCAATTTTCAAGTGGTCCACCTTACTCCTTACTAATCAAACATAACTAATGGTCCATGGGATGGCTTTCAGCGGTCGATGGGTGGCGCAGGGCCGATAGATCCCCGGGTTCATTTCCCACCAAGGCCAGTTAGGTGTTGCGTCGTCACCCCTGTCACATTAAGGGTGGTTGAACCCTCTCGTGTGGTTTGCGGAATCTTGCGCACAAGGAGCGTGGTTTACCCAGTGAGCACCGAAGGTAGCGGCTGCGGGTTCCATGAATCAAAAAAAAAAAATCAAACATAACTAATATCACAAAGAATAATAATTCAATAACCAAATACTTACATAATTCAAGTGGTCCACTTTACTCTCTCCGTCATCAGTTATTCTGTCATACTTTTATAATCTCGTTGTCCGCTATTACTATCCTCTTTCCTAAAATAGCAAAAACTACTCTTAAACAAAAAATGAAGTGGACCCCTCCTACTTAATACTCATCCCCATATTATCATACTCTCTTTCCAAAAATCTATCTCTCACACGATTTTCGTTCCACTCCATACTTGAAGATTTATGATTTTTAACTTTTTGAAAACTTAAGATGATTTCTTAAAATACAATACGAAAAAAAAGTAGAAAAAAAAAATTGATTGCCTCATTTATGTCTTGTAAAAATTTGGATAAATTCTCATTTCTTCCACCAACCACTCCTCGAAAATTGTGCTCATTTCTTAAGGCAATTAAAACTCATAAAATACACATTTAAACAAAGTTTCTTAATCTCCGTGCCGAAACCAAAAGGGACAATAATAGCGGGAGTATATCTGTAAAAACATCCAAGTACACAATATATGTTCAACATAAATTATAGAGCAATAAAATAGACTCACACTGAATTGAATATGTATAATTTATTGTTTTCTGAATTATTTTCTGTATGTAAGTAAACAAATCTAGAACACTGGTGAATGCGGTTGAAATTACCAATTAATAATGATGATTAAAAGGAAATTAATTCAAATAAATTAACTCTAGTCAAAGTTGATATCGAGTTGCAGTTCAAACATGTTGGCCCCGATACGATTTTAGGTGTATGGAGGGAATTGTGCAAATTTTCTCGGACTGAAGATTACGGTTGGGTTTGTAATTGTTTTGCGAAATGAGGCTCTCCGATTTAGGGTTTGTAATCCTTCTAATTTTTGTGATATTCAATTTTAAGTTGGTTGTGTTATGTAATAAGATTGTTTGAGCCCTAATTGTGGCTTTTAGCTCTTAATTGAATCTGAGACAAAATCGGCAGTCAAATGCATGCACATTTATGGTTTTATGCATGCACCTTTACGGTTTAATCTTGAGGCAGAATGGGTCTGAATTTTTGTTGAATTTCTTTGTTGAATTTTGGGTTGTCTTTTTTTGTGAATTTGGGACAAACTGGGTCATCAAATGCCTGCACATTTACGGTTTTATGAATGGACATTCAGTTTTAATAACTGGTGATCTTTGTTGTTGGAAGTTTATTCAATTCTTGATTTATAACTTGTTTTTGATGCACTTTTCATGATTTGTTCAATTGCGATCCAAGTTACCTACTTAAACTGTTGGTGAACTACTAGTTGAAAATTGGTTATTTGCTGAGGTTCATACTTCACGCACTTTCTTATACATTTGGATGCTCTTTTACCTAATTTCTTATGCACTTTCTTGCTCAGCAAAAACTTGTTGAACAAAATTGGGAGGGAAGTTTGTCAAACTATGATCGCGAGCAAGAACAACAAAATTGAAGTACTTTGAAGTACAGAGAAATAATGCGTATAGAGATACAAATGAAAAGACCAATGAGTCTTAAAGTCGGAGAATTGTAATTAAGGATATCGTGAACGAAAATAGTGTATTCAAAGCAATTAATCTTTAATATGGGATGACAATGCAAAAGGCAGATTGCTACTATGAGGAAGTGGTTAAGGAACAAAAGATTGATGTGGAAAGAACTTTTCCAGATTAATGCAACTTTTAAGACTTTAGAATGCATTAAAACAATTGATTATTTCATTCACATTATATCTTTTTTGTATGCACACACTCTCTAATGAATTATACACATTTTGCAGATTTGATAAATAATGTGTTGGGGAAAAATAGAGTTTTGAATGATCACAAACCTCAGTTTGATGTATTTTCTTAGGTTTGACTCAGTCTGATAATGTGTAGGCAGCCTGATTTTTGTATCAGGCTAAGTTTGTATCAGCAGGAACTTAACCCATCTGAGTTTGTAAAACTGAACTAAGTTCAGACCGGGATACGCTAATCAAAGTCCTATCTAAAAGATCCCGAGACACTGATTAATGTACAAGGTACAAGGCGCGGATTTCAAAGTATGGTCAACAAAGACAGTCAACTACCGCATCAACAACAACCTATCTCAGAGCGACATGTAAGCCCTAGTTAAGAGGGACATAACATTACCTTATTGTTTTTTCTAAAGAAGCATACAGAATGCAACACGTGCCTATGCATTTAATGCAGAAGGCCATTGCAATCCTGGAGCCAATAGGAAGCCGATCTTTGTTCAAGGAATCTTTTCCTAGGTCGCCTATAAATACAGAAGAACTCTCGTCCATTAGATTTTACGAAATTTTAGAAAGCTCAAAGTCATAAATCTCAGAAAGAAAGAACAAGCTGATAACCTTAATATTCTAGTATTTCATTGCTCGAAATTTCATTATGTTCATATTCCAAATGATTCTCATTCATATCACAAAATTGGAATCAAGAGTGTATAAAACTCCTGTTAAGTTAAACAATCTAAACCCAACCTAATACCCTTGATAGATTTGGAGATACTTGTTTAAGTTGATTGTTAGATTGATGATGAGTGGTTTTTATACCATCTCATCGTGTTCTATTTAAACTTATTTACATCATTTTCAATCCATTTTTAGCTTTTGTTTTGCTTGGAATTATATAATTTCGATGGTTTTTGATTTTGTAGGTTTCTCATGCGTTTTGAGCATATTTGGTGGTATTTGGCACCTAAATGAAAGAAACCATGACTATTGATGCATTTTTGGCAAAGATGGAGTTGTTTGGATGAAGAATGAAGAGGATTTGAAGCCAGATGTTGAAGAAATCGTGTTTCGGAGCTCGTGTAACAAGGCAGTTGGGAAATCGCGTGGCAGGCGGATCTAACGATCTTATAATCCGATCTCCACCGTCCACATCGTATTTTTATGTGTTAGGAACATTATGGCAAAGTTTCGTGGCGATCCAACGGCTAACGAATGAGATATGCCGTTTTTCCCAAAACGCGACAGTGCAGAAAAATGTGTTCGGCCGAAGCACGCGGACCGCGGTCCGCGTTTTGTGCTGGACCGCGGTCCTCACTGTTCTGACTCAAAAACTGGATATTTCGTGGGGGTCAGACCGCGGTTCGCCTTTTGTGCTGGACCGCGGTCCGCGTCTTTTACAGCCCAAAAACGTTTTTTTTCGGCCCGAAACCTATATAAACCCTTCCGGACTTCTTTCCTTCGTACAACACACCCTAATTTCGACTTTTTCCAGCCCCCAAAGCAGAGAACACCCAAAGCATCCCTCCGTTAAAGATTCAAGGCGAAGAACCAAGACTACAACCGAAGAACCAAGTGCGAGGATCAATCTACGAGGTTCTAGGTTGTATAACTCTATCTTAGTTTTGTTTAGGGTTTTTTATACTTATTTTCATGGATACTTTTTGCATATCTTGTGATTGTTTTCCTATGAATATGAGTAGCTAAATCCCCTTGTGTGGGGGTTTAGCAGGACCTATGTTTTTGATGAATTGATTCAAACCCAAGTTTTCCAATGAATGAATTGTTTTGTTTCTTAATTATTGAGCCTGCTTTTGATTTCTCTATGATTCTTTAATGTGACTGGCCATCATCTTAGATAATTGTAGAGAATATAGATAATAGATAATACGGCGCATCATACCCGGTTATTTATTTAGACCTGCAGTTAAGTGTCTAGATTGTCACCATTGGTTTGGGATAGTTTAGATGGTTCCTTAAATCCTTGAGCATGATACTGTTGGGATTTTGTATACTGGAAGCACTTTTTATGCTTGTATACAATGTGTTTTCGTCCTTACCACTATTTTATTCTCCTATATGATAAATATGTATATTTGCACATGTTATCCTTTATCTTGTACAAAAGTTAGATTTGTGTGGTGTATCGGGTATCATAGAAGACAACACAAATTGGTTGCACTGACAAGATATAAACAGTTATCACAGCTGAGACAACTTAAGGATAAGTTGTCGGTTTAAGCTGCAGTTTAGATAAGAAGTGGCTTGTCTTAGCTGCTTGTCTTTACTAGTACACTTAAGGTGGTGTATTGACGGATCACAGTGAGATGTGTTCTCCTAACTGACCTTAGTGGAGAACCAAGATCTCGGTGACTTAGTTGGTCTTATGCTTGGTAAGACTTCAGCTGAGTGCATTTGGCTCTCTATCACTTTGACCTACTATGGTGAACGTCATCGCGACCGGATCTACGTATCTTGGGTGTTAGTAGTTATTTGTGGCTCAGGCTGGTTGTCTGTATCTTGCAACCGTATCCCAGTAAAATGGGTTGATAATATCCCCTAAGGAACTCGAAAGGATTAGCACACTAAACCCGGCCGGTTGATTAAGTTCAGGTGTGTTAATAAGGTCGAGTAGTACTACTCAGGAATATAAAATGTTAATTAATTTAAGCTGTCAGTGAGCTTAATTAATTAACGGATATTTCTATCTTAAATACGGAGATCAATTAAGTCTAAAATACAAGCCCTTGCTCAATTTGGGATAAAGGGGTAACTCAGCACGGATTCTCTAGTGGAATGAATCTGTGTTTATTAATTAATTTTGCTCTGGGCTGAGCATAGATTATTAATTAATTTGAGGCCCAACTTTATTTCTTGTATTGGATCCCTGATCTGGCCCAATTAGTTGCCTAGTTATTTATTGTCTCTCAGAAATCATTATTAATGGATTAGTGTATTTTTATATTATTTAATAATGTTATTTATCTGGAATTAATTGGCTGTGCCAATTAATTGATAAATATTTGTAGCCTAGTGGATTAATTAATTATATTATGGGATAATTATGTGGAAGCCCACTAGAAATATAATTAAATTAATGGGCTACAAATATATTAATATTATATTGGCTTTTGAAGCCTATATATATTAGTATTATGTTCAGAAACATATTACACACATTCATAATTTCTGAAACACGTGCGTGAGTATGTAGAGAGATAGTAATTTATTTTCTTCAGTTCTCTGACCTCCCAGAGGAAGAAAAAGGCCGAGACACAGATCAGAAGATCTGACACGGGAGCAACAATCAGAGCTGCGACAACATACGAAAGAGGAAGGTATCGATTCCTAACCCTCAATTATCCTTGAATTGGTATCAGAGCCTGGTTTAGACTCTGATTGTTGCTGTTAGGTGTATGATTAGGGTTCAATTCCGTCGTTATCGAGTTAATTTTCGTGTTTGGGGCGGCCTGCAAGCCATTGTTTTGACCCCGTTGTAACATTTTTCTCGTGAGAAAATCCACGAGTAATTGATAGGACCAATATGTTATGTGATTGTACTGTTATTGTACTGTAATTGGTCTGGGATGCACAAAAATCGAGTCCATTGACTGAACTGTTGGATCATAGTAATATGACCCATACCGAATTTGGATGTGTCACTGAGGAGGTCCATACCGATCAATCCATTTAGCTTTCTTTGGTTCCCCCCTTGATCGACCCGGGGTGATCGGTGCCGATCTTCTTGTCGAGTGCCGATGACTAGGATGAGGTGCCTTCATCTTCTCGTTTGTTTTTGGCTAAGGGATTCAGTATGTCTGTATTGATGGTCTCCCCTTGAACAAACCTATCAGCTAGCCGGTTCTCTGAGCGTACGGGGGCAGATGAGGAGGCTCCCTGGCTGAATCCAAGTCCCTCCTTGCAATGCTTGGGCTTGTTGCTTGCTAGCATAGCCTCCAGTTTCTTTTCAGCGCCCATGTATCGCTCTGTCATCAGGTTCCTCCAGACATCATCACTTTTCTTCAGCATTTCATGCTCGGTCTGAAGTCCTGACAACTCTTGCTTCAGTAGACTCAATTCAGTATCTTTCTGAGTCAAGTCTTTGGTCAAGACTGAGATATGATCTTCTTGATGCTGAGACTTGGCCATCAGAGAGTTTATCTCCTCGCTGAGTCTCAACACAAGTCCTTCTGACTCAGTAATGACTTGACTTTCCTGAGAGAGTCTCTGATTTTCCACTTTCAGGGTATCCAATTCCTGAAGAGTCTTACTAGGCTGCAAACTCATTTGAATCCGCTTGTCGAGTAGTTCTTCATATGCGATCGCAACGTCCAGATTCTCGTCTGCACCTGAAAGAGTGTCGTGTGTGCAGTGTGAGGAGGAATTAAATGGTTCATGAGAGTTTACCTCATCCTCTTCTCCTGCCATGAGACACTTTTCAGCGTCTTCTTCAGCTTCAAGCTCTAGGGCCATGAAAGCTGCTTCATCATCAGATGAATCCATGAAGGAATCGACTTCATCTGAGTCATCTGAGAGTTCACCAGCAATGTATGATTGTCTCTTCTTGAGGAACTTCTCCCTTCTTGCTTTACGTGCTGCTCGTTTAGCAATACTGAGCTCAGGACAGTTATACTGGCTTCTTGCAGTTATAGCAGGTGGTGACTCTTTCTTCCTTGCTTTCACTGTCTTTCGACTGTGCTGAGTCATCCTTTTTCCTGCATTCAGAAGTATACAAGTCAGGAGTGCGCTTAGGCGTGTATTCAGACTTACCCTTGGATTCTCTGAGGGCTTTAGTCACTTTTCTGCGCCTCTCCTTCTCCTTCGATACTTTATGGCAAGCAGAGCGTACTTCTTGGCTAGATTTCCTTCTTGTATGTCAGTGAGTGAAGGTTCAGCCTTGCTAGACGCCGGAGTCGCGTGGCCGACCGATGCTTTGAAGGCATGGTCGATTTTAGTGTCAGCTTTAGCTCGCTGCTTCCTTTGAGGTAAGCAAAACTCGAATTCCTCTGCTTTAAGTTCAGAAAAGATATGGTCAGGAGTAACGATATCTAAATCAGAATGACGCAATAAAGTAGCAAATGGAGTCCAATGACCGTCTGGCAGTGCCCTCAAAATTTTGAGATTCATCTCTCGGTTGGAGAATGTTTTTCCCAGCCCGTTGATAGAGTTCATCAGATCCGTAAACCGACGTTGAGATCTTCAATAGAGTCATCAGGCATGAGGGACAATCTCTCCAGCTTTTGGAGTTCCAGCGCAAGTTTATTTGCTTTGATCTTCTGAGTCCCCCGACTCAGTAGCGCTAGAGCATCCCAGAGTTCCTTCGCGGACTTGCAGTCCTGAACTCTCCCGAGATATGAATCATTCAGGGTGGTCAGTATGGCGTTTCTGGCGACGCGGTCTAAGTTGTGAAGCTTCTTCTCCTCTGGGGTGAAGAGACTTCTGTCCTTGGGAATCTTCTTCCCGGTCACCATTCCACCTCCATCTGCTGGATCCTGAGCTACGACGCTATCGATCATGGGAATGATAGGTCCGTCCTCTAGAACCTCTGCCATGCTGTCGTGGAGAGAGGTCAGATGAGCTTCCATTTTGACTCGTCATACACCATAGTTCTCTACTGAGAACATGGGAACCATCCTTATCCCTGATATATCAGACATGATGAATAATGATATGAATGAAGAATGATATGCAGTGAAAACGTTTTTCGGATCCGTTCAAGTAGACCAGTTTCAGAATAACAAGAGTCTTATAGAACTCATGCTCTGATACCAATTGTTGGTCCCGAGAGCACGTTCAGGTGTAAAGGGGGGGGGGGGGTGAATACACCTGAAAACCGATTTTCTCAACTTAAACACGAACAGTCCTTTTCGAGGATGATGTCGCATCTTGAACAAGTTCGAGCAGACTAGATAAGCCGTTTCGAATCGTGTTGGCAGAGTGACCGACTCTACCGAGACTCGCTTAGCCGACTAAGAGTCAGAATTCAGTATCTTGCAGATAGAGTTTAGTGGTGCGGAATAGTGTAGGCCCAATTCAGTTGAGTTAGGAAAACGTTTTTTTATTAAAACAGTTTCAGTTGATTAGTGCAGTCTATTAAGTTTGCTGAAACTCAGTTGAATGATTTTAAAGAAGGTTTCAGTATGAACAGTAAATCAATGCAACAGTTAATGGCAGAACATAAGACACAGAGATTTTAAAGTGGTTCGGACACAAAAATCCTACGTCCACTGTCCCGAAAGATCAGGAAGCTATTTATTATACTGAGATAGTCTCAGTCGTTTTGTACTGGAGAAACACTTGGTCTTGTGATTTAACTGGACCAAGTCTCGTTTACACGGTTATCAAACTGAGTGTTTGAAAAACTCTCCAACTGTGAAGGAGTCCTTTACAATAAGGATTAGTTCAAAGGTGAACTCCTTCGTCTAAGCTATGGATATATTATATTGAGCTTAGGTTAGAGGGATAGGGAACAAGGAAGAGGGTTCTAGAACGACGAACAACTGAATATAGCTTTGGGTTCGTGTATCGTCGTTTGGATAATAGAGGCTGTATTAATCAGTTCTGCTTGGTTCCCTAAGAGCTGGAATGAAGTCTTTCACCGGAGATAGATTCTTTGAACTTCTTGCGGAAGACTTAGGCTTTTTGAATTTTGCTTGTTTGAATGCTCTGTATGTTCTCTCGTGTTCTTCCCGTGAGCTTCAAATTTCGATTTATCCCTCTATTTATAGAGAAGAGATTAGGATAGATCCGTTGGAGACGACTATCCTTTGTCTCTCTCTTTTGGGTAGCTAACGGCTCTTTTGAAGTTTGGTGGCAGTGTCCTTTCCCTCCTTTTCTGGAAACTTGTTGACTTGTAGCTTTAGTAGGGGTGTTAAAAAATATCGAAAAATCCGTATACCGCCCATACCGTATCGAAAATATATCAAAATACCAAAATTTTTGGTATACCGAGATTTTCGGTACGATATGATACTGTACCGAACTTTTTTGGTATGGTAAAGGTATGGGTTTTCCTATACCGCGGTATACCCTAGAATACCGTGGATACGGTACATACCGAAAGTAACGGTACATACTGTATACCAATAGATACCGTTTGGAACCGAACCACCGGTATGTACCGATGTTCCGACACATACCGTGTACCAAAATATACCGATCACGGTATATTCCGCATACCGAAATGATACCGAATGTCGATCTATACTTATCACGGTATATACTGCATACCCGAAAACATACCGTATATATCTTGTAATATAGTATCTTTTAAATGCAAATTTAATATTTTAGAATTTAGATACATTAAAAAGTGGTACTTTACTTACATTAGTCATTACGAAAATTATAAAGAGTTCATAAAGTATTTCATGATATTATTATAAAACTATGATATAATATATACTTTTGTATGAAATGATCAATTGAAATTACTTTTTAATTTTTGTGTCGAAAACGGGACACAAAAAGTCTACTACGAAAGGGGAATTGAAAATATCATGAAGAACTTTGAAATATAATAATATAGATATATAATTAAAGAAAAAGAAAATATGACCTCTTCATTTTTTCCGAAAAATGAGTTCGTTTTTCAAAAGAAGAGATCTCTACTTCTATGATTCGTAAAGAGTTCATATTTTATTTTTAAAGGTATAGTTATATTATAAAGTATTTCATGATATTATTATAAAACTATGATATAATATATACTTTTGTATGAAATGATCAATTGAAATTACTTTTTAATTTTTGTGTTGAAAACGGGACACAAAAAAGTCTACTACTAAAGGGGAATTGAAAATATCATGAAGAACTTTGAAATATAATAATATAGATATATAATTAAAGAAAAAGAAAATATGACCTCTTCATGTTTTCCGAAAAATGAGTTCGTTTTTCAAAAGAAGAGATCTCTACTTCTATGATTCTTAAAGAGTTCATATTTTATTTTTAAAGGTATAGTTATATTATAAAGTATTTCATGATATTATTATAATACTATGATATAATATATACTTTTGTATGAATTGATCAATTGAAATTACTTTTTAATTTTTACCGTCGAAAACGGGACACAAAAAAGTCTACTACAAAGGAGGAATTGAAAATATCATGAAAAACTTTGAAATATAATAATATAGATATATAATTAAAGAAAAAAGAAAATATGACCTCTTCATGTTTTCCGAAAAATGAGTTCGTTTTTCAAAAGAAGAGATCTCTACTTCTATGTTTCATAAAAAATTCATATTTTATTTTTTAAAGGTATAGTTATATTATAAAGTATTTCATGATATTATTTTAAAACTATGATATAATATATACTTTTGTATGAAATGATAAATTGAAATAACTTTCTAATTTTTGTGTCGAAAACAGAATACAAAAAGTCTACTACGAAATAAATAATGGTAGTATATTTAATAGTAGTTTGTTGGACGAAAATTGTATGTTTTCTGCATTTGTTCATCTTTATATTCTTATTTTTAATAGGTTTTTTTTCCGGTATACTTTATGCTTCGGTATACCGGTGTTCTTTCGGTATACCATTGTTTTCGGTATACCGATATGCGGTAAGGCATACCGCACGGCCGGTATAGCAACGGTATGAATACTTGCTCATATCGGACTTACGGCATACCGATCAACGGTATACCGTAATGACCGGTACGGTAACGGTATACAATTTCCCATATCGGACGTTTTCGGCACGGTATACGGTATGAGAAAATTTGGACGGTATGCCGTACCATAACACCCCTAAGCATTAGTAGATATAGGATACGTGGCCGCTTGTCATTGGCCGAGGTTCGAAAGTGGTTGAGACAGAACGTACTTCAAGGAGATCCGAAGCCGACTTCTCTCTTCCTCGTATTGACTCGCCGAAAAGTGACTTCAAAGATTCTCGGACGAGTAAGACGTCACGGCCGTTCTTGCGAAGTCCGATCTCCGATTCGGTAGCATGCTCCCGCTCGAGTCGGCTCTACCGGAGATCGGCTCGAGTATAGTGAACTACTCCCCGTGAGTTCGGTTCCATCGACTTCTTTCGATATCTCGCTCCCGCCGAGTCCAAGTATTACCGAGTCTTGTACTTCTGGTGCTGAGGCGGATAATCTACTGAGTGCCTGAACCAGAGCAGAGGGTTTGCTGAGTGAAATCTCAGAGACAAAACAACTTACAATGTAATGGTTCACCAAACAAAATAGGGTTTTGGGATCTTCAAATCTTCACAGACTTATTCAGAGTACAGGGCTACTGAGTCGTATGTTACCACAGAAGACTGAGTCATTTTCCACTATTTATCAACACTGCTGAGGATAAAATCATCACCCAACATTTTGCCCCTATTTGATGATGCCAAAACCTAATAGCTAACAACCTAACACTATGACTTATCAGAAATAGAGCTCCTTACAAAATTACAAGTAGAATCAGTGGAGTTGTTCTTTAAGTCCTAGACTACTGAGGGGATCAGGGCAGAAAGTCAGAATAAATATAGAGTCTGAACAACACTTCCCCCTGTCTTAACAACATTTTCCCCTATGCTATCATGTCTATCAGAATCTAGCTAAGCAACAACCGACAATAAATAACAGACAGTGAGTGTGTGAGTCAAGTAATCACTTCGGTGATTCGAGTGTTAAGCAAAAAAATAAACACGGCTATTCGTACAATAAGATATTGTCAAAGCCAAATAGAGATATTATATATGTAAAGTGGTTCAAGATGCTTACATCTCTCGCTAGACTAGAAGAAGAAAAAGATACAAAGAGAACACGGAAGCCGTAAGTCATTTGAACCGCCTAATCCTCGTCTTTTGAAATCTTGAGATTGAGATTCGGGGAAGAGGCACTCCATACATGCGATAAGTGTCTTTTCTCGCCTTCAAGATCTCAAAGAAAGTCCGATGGGTCTTCTTCATCAAGAAATTTGGCTTTAGCAGCGTCCTTCACTTCTTTCTCTATTACTCCATAGTGAATGGATCCGTCAAGTCTCTGTGGGGGTGGCAGGATTCTGTGGTCCGGAACTCTGACTTCGACATTTTCTTTGACATCTTTCTCGCAACCGGCATACATGTCGAAGTCGGCTCTCATTATCCATTCAGTATAAGCCACAGCTTTGCGCTTCTCAGACCAGAATCTCAAGAAATAGTTTCTTTTAATGAACTCGATTTTCAGCGCTTCCCACCTCTGCGTGAATTCCACTGGCATCCATTCATCTGTTCTAGGCCATATGTGAGTCTTCAGATCCGTAGACTTTCTGAATCTCCTGTATCCGTAGGGGATGTCGGCCTTTGAGGGGATCCCTCGACTAGCTTCCTTTTCCGTTCTCAGCCTGAGAGCCTCAAGATCTGCCATCCTGATCCTCTCTCTGGCTGCTTCTATTTGCCTGGCCTCTTCACCTCTGTATAGGTATCTGTCTAACTGAGCCCAAATCTCTTCCATTTCTTGTTCCTGTGCCTTAGAGGCAGTGTAGGAAGGCTTGTGAGGTGGCTCTTCTTCTGAGTCAGCGGGAGTTGATGATTTTTCTTTGGAGGTTCCCTGCTGCTCAGTAGATTGCTGCTGCAGCTCCTTTTTCTTGTCAGCTTCGTCGCTGAGTTTAAGCGTTTTGGGAGGCAGCCTTGCACTTGTTCTCTTGCCTCCAGCTGGAGCCTTAGATTTGCCTTTGATAGGCTTCGGTTTGGGTTTGTTGGGTCGCTTCCGCCTTCGACTATCTCCCTAGCCGCCTTCTCGTTTGCGGCTATCTGAGCCTCCTCCTCTGGGGTAATGAACCTCTTGGGTCCTTTCTTCTTGGAGAGAGGGGTTGGGAGTTTCAGAACTTTCTTGCCTTTGCCGGCAACAGGAGGAGGAAGAGGAGCTTCTTCCTCTTTCGAGTCCTCCTCGTCAGCGTACTCGGTAACTTCCTTAATAATGTCTAGGGGAGTCTGTGTTGCCTGAGTAGCGACTTCTCTGGCTCCTGAGCCACTTGGGCCAGTCTCAGTTGATGCTGCAACTGCAGGTGAGACACCCTGGGCCTCGCCAGTTTCAGTAGGTACAGTAGGGGCGGATGACTGAGTTGAGGTTGCCCCTGCTACTGACCTTGCTCTCTTCGGAGCCTTCAGTATGAGCTCCTTGGCAGCTTCTCCCTTAGTTGATTTCTCTATTACACTTTCCCTTTTCTTTGCCAAACTTTCCCCCTTTTTGGCATCAGCAAGTAGGGTAGGGGGCGGAGCAGATACCTTTCTGTTCAGGCTTTTGTAGGAGGCTGACAGATCGTCTAATCTTGTATGAATCTTGGTCAGTGCCTCATGTAGCTCATTTCTCTCGTTGGTCATCTGATCGCTGTATTCTTTGTGTGAGAGATCTGCTGCAGCCTTGAACTCTTTCAGCTGCTGCTCAACCTTCTCTTCAAGATCCTTCTGAATAGTTTGGATTCTGAGTTCGTTGGCTTGAGAGATGGTCGTGACTAATTCAGTGTGAGCGGTTTGAGCGGCCTTGTATTGATTCATCAGTTTATCCTGGCCTTCCTGAATCGTCTTGAGCTGAGCCTCAAAATCAGCTCTCTGTGCAGCTAAGGGATTCGTCAGAATGCTGGAGAAGTCAGGGACTTGGGATGAAGAAATGGCGGTTCTGAGTCCCTGCAGCTCTGCACTCTGTGCCTCAGTGGTTTGCCGCTAAGTTTTGTGGACGGTACGGGCAAGAAGGCGATTCTGGGTGCCTTGATCCTTCATTGCCCTGGCCACTGTTTTCGAATGACGGCTCTTTGGGCTGGGCGCTACTTTGAAGGCAGATTGGAGAAGAAGCTGAGCAGGATCAGCTACCTTCGAAGTACCATCCACCGTCTGCCCAGGACCAAGGATGCTGAGTGGAGGGTCAGCAGTAGATGCAGTGACATCCTTGTCCTGTTGAGTTCCCTCATCAGGCTTCTCAGGGCCTGAATCATGGGATGGGTCCTGACCATCGGGGTCAGACCCATCTGAGGGCGCGGGTGCTGAGACTGGTTGTCTCTCATTCAGCAAGGCGAGCATGGCCTCCCTCGGATCCTCGAAGCGTGCCGAGGTCGATGGCTCGAGTAGCCAATCTTCCCTCTTATCGTAGCTCTGCTTCATGGAGCTGTTCACAGGAATGGTGTATGATCAGTCGCTTCAGATTGTGCCATTCCTGGAACCTGATCAACATATGGAGTCTCGCTTGCCTAGCCAACAGGACAAGATCTGAGTGGCTGCGATCTCCGGAATCACTTCAGAAATCTCTCGGGAGGCTCTGGATTTGAGTGCTGAGGCCTCTATCCCGACAGATTCTGACTCCGAGGCTGTCTCCGAGCTCTCAACTTTGATAGGAGACGCCTGTTTCTCAGCAGATAGGATGCTGCTGAGGGGAGGTACGTCCAAGGGGCTCTCCAGAGTCTGAACTTCTTCAGTCTGGACTTCTAATTGGATCTCTTCAGCTTGGACCCCATGGTCCATTGTCTCTCCATGTTCAGTGGAGACGATTTTCTCCACTGATTGAGTCTTCTCAAAAGACTCAGGCTCGTCTCTCAGCTGTAGTGGTGGCTGAGTAATGACGACCTCTGTTTCCACCGCAGTTTCAGTGGGTGCAACCTCGCTGACCTTCTTCAGCTTTTTAGTTGGCGTCTTTGGTGCGGATTTTGGTGGGGACCTCTTCTTCTTCGGCGTTGAGGTCTGCTGAGTCCCACTCTTAGGTGCAGCTGGCCCTGAGCCTATCTGTTGAAGGGCTGCTGACCTATTTTGGAATCTGACTTTCTTCACGTTGAAGTATTAATTGTCAGCAAAGGTGACCTTGTCAGATGCGCAAAAATCCTCTATCATCACTGAGAGTTTAAGTCCGTATAGGAGCTTTCCTTTGACGCTGAGCCTATTGGACGCCTTATCAAATTTGGCTGACTGCATCATAAACTCTCTGAGGAAAAATTCTGTCCAGTTGATCTTGGCCCGATCATATATGGCCATCATCAGTTGCAGTTTGGGTCTGGACACTTGGTCAAACGAGCCTGCTTGACTCGTCAGCAACTGAGTCACAATATATGCTAGTACTCTATACTGAGGGAGCATAGCGTACTTTGGAAAAGCGGCCCTGAACACTGTTGGCTTTCCGCAGAACTCGGTGAGGTACTCGTCCATCAAATCATCTTTATAAGCGATGGTGTTGAATCCTGAGTTGGGGAGGTTGAAGCTTTTCTGAAGAGCTTCGGGATGGACATCTGCTTCACTTTAATCATGGAGCGGGAGGGATCGCCTACTGTATGGACGACGAATCTCCCTCTGATGTCTCCATCTACTGAATCAAAGTTCGAGTAGATCTCTGCAACTTGGCGTGGGAGAAAGAAAGTCGGCCTTCTCGTCAGAAATCCTTCCAGATCGGTTTCTCTGAGAGCGTAGAATATCTCCTCCATAAAGTCCAGGTCGCACTCATCAAATTCCATGACAGGCTCGCACCAGACTCGATCCTTTTCGAGGATCTCTTGCATATCTGCCGAAGCACCTACTTGAGTTCCTGTCATTTTTGTAATCTGCATACACAGCATAGGTCAGTATCGATTAACATATAAGAGAAATAAAAACCATACGATACTTAATAATCATTGAAGAATTCCCAAAAGATTTTCTGAATATTTTGAGGAGAATTTGGATAGAAGGTAATAAGTATCTCAGAAAATCTCGGGCATTTAAGATATTTGCAGATGTGAAATGGCGGTGTCAAAGATTTGAACTCATATATATATATATATATATATATATATATGTATATCTTAGAGAAGATAAACAGTTAAAGATCAGTGGTTCAGTTTGAACGCACTTTTTAGATGGACGGCTAGGATTAAGTTTTATAAAATAGACAATGATCAAATTAGCCGCCTAAGTCAAAAGCCAGTTGAAGATAGCCTAAGTAGTAACTTGATACGACATGCATTTAATGCGTGGCAGAGTTCAGCATGCTTGTACATAGAATGTCGTGTATTCAATATGATCCGTTAAAATTAAATGACATTTCCTAAGGCATTGACTATGATGCTGAATCTGATTATAAATGCACAGAATTGATATATAGGGTACTGAGTAGAGATACGCAAACTTGTCAGCTGAACATCGTAGTCAGCTGATACCTCGTGTAGATGGTTGCTGAGTCTCTACTTACTAATTTTACTCAGTACTGAGAGTGAACATTCCCCCTTACTGAATGCTCCTCTCCTGAATCCTCTTACTGACTGGAGTCAGTAGGGTCCAGCAGACATAGCTCTACTGAAAGTTCTCTGAATCTGGCTTTAGCTAGTGGCTTGGTCAGAATATCTGCCCTTTGATGGTCAGTATGGATCTTTTCCATCCTGATATCCTTCTTTTCGACATGGTCACGAATGAAGTGGTGTCTGATGTCCACGTGCTTGCATCTCGTATGAAGTACAGGATTCTGAGTGATTGTAATGGCACTGGTACTGTCGCAGAAGATCGACACTTCATTTTGAATGACGTCATAGTCGCGTAGCTGCTGTCTCAGCCAAAGGATTTGGGCGCATCAACTTCCGGCAGCCATGTATTCAGCTTCAGTGGTTGACGTCGCTACTGAATGTTATTTCTTTGAGAACCATGAGATCAGCTTACTGCCGAGGAACTGACACGTTCCAAAAGTTGACTTTCAGTCGATTCTACATCCTGCATAGTCAGCATCAGAATAACTAGTTAGTTCTATATTATCATCAGCTGGATACCATAAACCCATTCAGGTGTTCCTCTGAGATAGCGGAGAATCTTCTTTGCTGAGTCCATGTGACTCTGCTTCGGATTCGCCTGAAATCGAGCGCAGACACCTACAACATAAGTTATGTCAGGACGAGTAGCTATTAAGTATAATAGAGAACCAATTATAACACGAAATTCAGTTTGGTCTACTGATACTCCCTCTTTATCAAGATCGATCTTCATATTCGTGTTCATCGGGATCTTGATTGGTTTGCCGGATGTGCAACCAAATCTTTTGATGAGGTCTTGAGTGTATTTGCCTTGATTGATAAACGTTCCCTTCTCAGATTGTTTGACTTGAAAGCCAAGGAAATAGTTCATCTCTCCCATCATTGACATCACGAACTTATCCTTCATCATTCTTTTGAACTGTTGACACATGATGACATTTTTCGAGCTGAAGATAATGTCATCTACGTAGATCTGCACAGGTAATAGGTCGTCTTCCAGTCGAATGCTGAATAATGTGCGATCTACTGTGCCCTTCTGAAAACCTTTCTGAAGAAGAAACTCAGACAGGGTATCGTACCAAGCCCTGGGTGCTTGTTTTAACCCATACAGAGCATTTCTGAGTCTATAAACCTGATGTCCCTGCTGAAAGCCGGGAGGCTGTTCCACATAGACTTCTTCTTTCAGTATGCCATTCAGGAAAGCAGACTTCACATCCATTTGATAAACTCTGAATCTTTGATGTGTTGCGTAGGCTAGGAATAGTCTGATTGCCTCCAATCTTGCAACTGGAGCGAATGTTTCATTTGAAATCTATCCCTTCAGCTTGACAGTAGCCTTTTGCCACGAGTCTTGCTTTATTCCTTACTATGACGTTGTTTTCATCTCGCTTGTTCTTGAAGACCTATTTAGTTCCGATCACATGTTGATGCAGGGGTCTGTCAACAAGCTCCCAAACTTCGTTTCTTGTGAACTGATTCAGCTCCTCCTGCATGGCTATGATCCAGTCAGCATCTTTCAGTGCGTCCTCAACTGACTGAGGTTCTTCAGTAGACATGAAGCATGAATATAAGGCGCTTTCTCCCTTGCAGAATCTGGATCTTGTCTTTACGCTTGCTGAAGGATCTCCTATAATTAAGTCAGAAGTGTGAGCATCCAACCATGATCTACGATGTTTCAACTCTTCATCTGAAATTTGTTCAACACAGATAGTAGGTGAGTTAGGCATTTTAGTTATACTATTCTGAGATTGAAGCAGTTTAGTTACAAGAGTGTGATCTACTGAGTCACCAGGTTCAGGGGCATTTAGCTCAGGAACATCATTAGTTCCCCCTGAATTATTATTCTAAGTAGAGGTCTCGCTACCACCGGGGTTTCTTCATCGACCTGAGTTACCCCGGGATTGACTCGCTCCGGAGAGTCAACCTGCTCGCCTACTCTCGCCTTTGGTTGAGATTCAGTAGACTTGTCTTCGGTTTCCTCATCTGAATCATCATCCCAATACAGCTGGATCTTTTCGACTTTATCTTTTAAGCTCAGATCCTGTAGCTGCTTACTGATGTCCTCGATTCGCTGTTAGAGTTTCGCTCCCTAAGTAGCAAACTCATTAAAAACAACATGAGGGCTTTCCTCCACGCAAAGGGTCCGATAGTTAAAGACTCTAAAAACTTTGCTGACCCGGGAGTATCCTAAAAACACTCTCTGATCTGACTTGCTATCAAAAGTCTTCAGCTGATCTTTCCCATTATTGTGAATAAAGCACGAACACCCAAAAATATGGAAATAAGATAGGGAAGGCTTCCTGCAATTCCATAGTTCACATGGTGTCTTCTTATGCTGCTTTGTCAGTAGAGATCGATTCTGAGTGTAACATGCAGTGTTAGTAGCTTCTACCCAGAATTTGGTTGGGAGTCCTGGGTCTGCGAGCAGGGTTCTTGCCTGCTTCTTTGAGTGTGCGATTCTTCCTCTCAAAGAACCCCATTTTGTTGAGGCGTGCACGCGCGCACGTCTCATGCTCTATTCCTTCTACTTTGCGTAACTCCTCCACCATGAAATTAAGGAACTCAGTTCCTCTGTCAGAACGTATTTTGATAATCTTGGTGTTCTTCTCGACACTGAGCCTTTTCAGAAGCGTTGGTAACTCTGTTTTGACGTCAGACTTGTTAGCAATAAATATGACCCATGTGTAGCATGAGTAGTCATCAATGACCACTAATGCATACTTTTTGCCTCTGATCGTCACCGGAGAGACTGGACCGAACAAATCCATATCTAGCAGCTGAAGGATTCCATCAGTGGAAGGAGATGGAACTGGCAGATTTTGATTCCTTGTTTGCTTTCCCTTTAGGCATGCTTCACACTGAGTGTCTTTGCTGAATACTTCATTCGGCAGTCCTCTTGCTAGAGTGTTTCTAGCCAATTTGTTGAGCGTTTTGAAGTTGAGATGGTTGAGTCTTCTGTGCCAAAGCCATCCTGTTCTGTTGTCATTTTTCGCCAACAAACAAGTTTCAGGTTCAGCTGAGTTCCAGTCAGCTACATAGATATTCTTCTTGCGCTAACCTGATAACACTGTTTCCCTGTAGATTTATCAATAACATCACAGAAACCAGCGTAAAAAATCACTCTATTCGAGTTATCACAAAATTGACTAACAGAGAGAAGGTTATGCTGAAGTCCTTCAATATATGATACTCTTTGAACTGTTGGAGTTCCAATGCTGAGTGTTCCATAGCCTCTGGTGTAGCCTTTAGCATTGTCTCCAAACTCGATTCGGGGTCCTTCTTCAGTAGTATAATTCTTCAGCAAGTCCTTTTGGTACGTCATGTGTCTTGAGCATCTGCTATCCACATACCAAGGGTCCTTGTGCACCTACAAAACATAATTATATTTAGGTGCCCTTTATTTTTGATTTTTGGGTCCTTAGATGTTAGTTTTGGTAATCCATATCTGTCTTACGACCCTGGTGGTCTCAGACAGTTTCTTTCCACTTGTGTCAACATATTTGACCATTGGACTGGTCACTGCTGACTTCTGAGGCTTTTCAGGTTCAGGAGTCCGGATCTTCTGAGTGGGTGGACTGCTGACCTTTGCCTTTTGCGCGGCTTTCTTCTTCTTTTTCTGACTTTTGGATCCTCTCCTAACTATTGGATCATAGTAATATGACCCATACTAAGCTGGATGTGTCAGTTGAGGAGGTTCATACTGATCAGTCCATTTAGCTTTGCTGGTTCCCCCTTGACAGAACTGGGGTGATCTGGTGCTGATCTTCTTGTTTGAGTGCAGATGACAAGGATGAGGTGCCTTCATCTTCTGTTTGTTTTTGGCTAGAGGGTTCAGTATGTCTGCATTGATGGTCTCCCCTTGAACTAACCTATCAGCTAGCCGGTTCTCTGAGCGTACGGGGGCAGATGAGGAGGCTCCCTGGCTGAATCCAAGTCCCTCCTTGCAATGTTTGGGCTTGTTGCTTGCTAGCATAGCCTCCAGTTTCTTTTCAGCGCCCATGTATCGCTCTGTCATCAGGTTCCTCCGGCACATCATCACTTTTCTTCAAGCATTTCATGCTCGGTCCCGAAGTCCCGACAACTCTTGCTTCGGTAGACTCGGCCCAAGTATCTTTCTGAGTCAAGTCTTTGGTCAAGACTGAGATCTGATCTTCTTGATGCTGAGACTTGGCCATCAGAGAGTTTATCACCTCCCAGAGTCTCAACACAAGTCCTTCTGACTCAGTAACGAATTGACTTTCCTGAGAAAGTCTCTGATTCTCCACTTTCAGGGTATCCAATTCCTGAAGAGTCTTACTAAGCTGCAAACTCATCTGAATCTGCTCGTCGAGTAGTTCTTCATATGCGATCGCGACGTCCAGATTCTCGTTTGTACCTGAAAGAGTGTCGTGTGTGCAGTGTGAGGAGGAATTAAATGGTTCATGAGAGTTTACCTCATCCTCTTCTCCTGCCATGAGACACTTTTCAGCGTCTTGTTCAGCTTCAATCTCTAGGGCCATGAAAGCTGCTTCATCATCAGATGAATCCATGAAGGAATCTACTTCATCTGAGTCGTCTGAGAGTTCACTAGCAATGTATGCTTGTGTCTTCTTGATGAACTTCTCCCTTCTTGCTTTACGTGCTGCTCGTTCAGCAGTACTGAGCTCAGGACAGTCATACTGATAGTGTCCTGGCTTCTTGCAGTTATAGCAGGTGGTGACTCTTTACGGCAAGCAGAGCGTACTTCTTGGCTATATTTCCTTCTTGTATGTCACTGAGTGAAGGTTCAGCCTTGCTAGACGCTGGAGTTGCTATGCTGACTAATGCTTTGAAGCCATGGTCGATTTTAGTGTCAGCTTCAACTCGCTGCTTCCTTTGAGGTTAGCCAAACTCGAATTCCTCTGCTTCAAGTTCTGAAAAGATATGGTCAGGAGTAACGATATCTAAATCAGAATGACGCAATAAAGTTGCAAAGGGAGTCCAATGACCGTCTGACAGTGCCCTCAAAATTTTGAGATTCATCTCTCGGTTGGAGAATATCTTTCGCAGCCCGTTGATAGAGTTCATCAGATCCGTAAATCTGACGTTGAGATCTTCAATGGAGTCATCAGGCATGAGGGACAATCTCTCCAGCTTTTGGAGTTCCAGCGCAAGTTTATTTGCTTTGATCTTCTGAGTCCCCCGACTCAGTAGCGCTAGAGCATCCCAGAGTTCCTTCACGGACTTCCAGTCATGAACTCTCCCGAGATATGAATCATTCAGGGTGGTCAGTATGGCGTTTCTGGCGACACGGTCTAAGTTGTGAAGCTTCTTCTCCTCTGGGGTGAAGAGACTTCTGTCCTTGGGAATCTTCTTCCCGGTCACCATTCCACCTCCATCTCCTGGATCCTGAGCTACGACGCTATCGATCATGGAAACGATAGGTCCGTCCTCTAGAACCTCTGCCATGCTGTCGTGGAGAGAGGTCAGATGAGCTTCCATTTTGACTCGCCATACACCATAGTTCTCTACTGAGAACATGGGAACCATCCTTATCCCTGACATATCAGACATGATGAATAATGATATGAATGAAGAATGATATGCAGTGAAAACATTTTCCGGATCCGTTCAAGTAGACCAGTTTTAGAATAACAAGAGTCTTATAGAACTCCTGCTCTGATACCAATTATTGGTCCTGAGAGCACGTTCAGGTGTAGAGGGGGAGGGGGGGGGGGGTGAATACACCTGAAAACCGATTTTCTCAACTTAAACACGAACAGTCCTTTTCAGGATGATGTCTTACTGAACAAGTTCAGTAGACTAGTTAAGCTGTTCTGAATCGTGTTGGCACAGTGACTGACTCTATGGAGACTTGCTAGCTGACTGAGAGTCAGAATTCAGTATCTTGCAGATAGAGTTTAGTGGTGCGGAATAGTGTAGGCCCAATTCAGTTGAGTTAGGAAAACGTTTTTTTTATTAAAACAGTTTCAGTTGATTAGTGCAGTCTATTAAGTTTGCTGAAACTCAGTTGAATGATTTTAAAGAAGGTTTTCAGTATGAACAGTAAATCAATGCAACAGTTAAGGGCAGAACACAAGACATAGAGATTTTTAAAGTGGTTCGGACACAAAAATCCTATGTCCACTGTCCCGAAAGATCAGGAAGCTATTTATTATACTGAGATAGTCTCAGTCGGTTTATACGCTGGACAAACACTGGTCTTGTGATTTATACTGAGCAAGTCTCAGTTTACACGGTTATCAAACTGAGTGTTTGAAAAACTCTCCAACTGTGAAGGATTCCTCTACAATAAGGATTATTTCAAAGGTGAACTCCTTCGTCTAAGCTATGGATATATTCTATTGAGCTTAGGTTAGAGGGATAGGGAATAAGGAAGTGGCTTCTAGAACGACGAACAGCTGAATATAGCTTTGGGTTCGTGTATCATCGTTTGGAGACTAGAGGACGTATTAATCAGTTCTGCTTGGTTCCCTAAGAGCTGGAATGAAGTCTTTCGCCGGAGATAGATTCTTTGAACTTGTTGCGGAAGACATAGGCTTTTTGAATTTTGCTTGTTTGAATGCTCTGTATGTTCTCTCGTGTTCTTCCTGTGAGCTTCAAATTTCGATTTATCCCTCTATTTATAGAGAAGAGATTAGGATAGATCCTTTGGAGACGACGATCCTTTGTCTCTCTCTTTTAGGTAGCTAACGGCTCTTTTGAAGTTTGGTGGCACTGTCCTTTCCCTCCTTTTCTGGAAACTTGTTGACTTGTAGCTTTAGTAGATATAGGATACATGGCCGCTTGTCATCGTCGAGGTTCGTAAAGTGGTTGAGACAGTAACATACTTCAAGGAGATCCGAAGCCGACTTCTCTCTTCCTCGTATTGACTCCGCCGAAAAGTGACTTCAAAGATCCTGACAGCCAGAAGACTGTCTGGCCGTTGCTGAGTCTGATCTCTGATTCAGTAGCATGTTCCTACTGAGTCGGCTCTACTGGAGATCAGCTCTGAGTACAGTGAAATAGTCCTGGTGAGTTCGGTTCCATCGACTTCTTTCGCATATCGCTCCCGCCGAGTCCAAGATATTCGAGTCTTTTATTTCGGTGCTGAGGCGGATAATCTACCGAGTGCCGTAACTGGAGCAGAGAGGTCTCGCCGAGTCTGAAATCTCAGAGACAAAACAACTTACAACGTAATAGTTCACCAAAAAAAATAGGGTTTTGGGATCTTCAAATCTTCACGAGACTTATTCGTGAGCACGGGGCTAATGAGTCGTATGTTACCACGTAAGGCCGAGTCATTTCCTTTTATTTATCAACACCGCCGAGGATAGAATCATCACCCAACAAGTGTTCCAATTACGTTTCCCCTCTTTCAATTGATCGAATCGTGGCTCGGAAAGGGAGAATTCAAGGGCGGGCGAGGCGGCGGAGGCGCGATTCATCGCGCGTAACCCGTCACGGTGGCGGAAATCGTCGGCCGTTTGGCACGGCGACGACGTCAGGGGCAGCGGGGACGGTGGCAGAGGGTCGGGGACAGCCGAGGATGGCGCGGGCGGGCAGACGCGCTATGTGCGTATGCACAGATCTGCGCCGCCGCAGCGGCATCTCGTGAGCGGGCTACCGGTTCTCGGCTTCGCTGTCGGCCCGGCGCGCCCCAGGTGCCGGCGGGCCGGCAGAGAACCGGCCTGCAGGCGGCGGTGGCGGCGAAACTTGAAGATGACGTTGAGCGTGGCGCGCCACGCCAACCTTTTTGCCGACCGGTCCGCCACGTGCACCGCCACGTGGCGACCCGATCACGTGGCGACGATAGTTTTGATGCAATTTTTGACGAAGTTTCCAGATTCAAAGATTTTGAAGATCGAAGGGCTGTATTTTGATCGAGCAATGTAATAGTTAGGGATTACGTGTTTTAAAGCCCGATAACGAGTTTAAATTTCCTATTTGCGTATTTATTTTTAATATACTTTAGCTTGCGATTATGTGATTAATTGCGCTTAGAAAAGCATGTAAATAGGATTTATGTCGTTATTAAAGCATGTTTTATTTTTCGCGAGGACGTTTTATTATGTACGCTTAGAAATTGCATGCTTTAGGAATTATGTGGATATGCATGATTCGAAACGAACCTTTTGAAGAAAAAGACTAAGGAAATAATAAATTAAATATTTAATTGGATTCCATTTAAATTGGAAATTAAATATTTAACCGGACCTCCATTAATTGGACCCTACACAAAAGTGGAACAATTATATGAGTAAACGTCCACCTGAGTGGCTTGCTTGTATTTTTGAACCACGAGTTTTGTGAGATGGGTTTTCTAATGTAATATTTAATTATTATTGAGTAGTGGGAGCGAAGCCGTAAACGTCCACCTGAGTGGCTTGCGTGCCTAGTAAACACGAGTACTCTAGCAGATAATAATTAAATAAGATGGCTAATTAAATCAAATTGAAAGCGGTATGGTTCGCGTAAGTATGCCAATTTCGAGAATTTGATGTTAATTCGGTCAAATTAATGGACAAAGCTTAGATGTCACCGCGGGTACAACTTCCTGAGAAGTCCCTTCCCGCGTTTTAATATTAATAGTGACATGGTCCTGAGATATCGGATTATTAATTTCATTCGTCTTAAGAACCTAGGCGTGGATTGGAATTAAAGAACTAGGTATATAGCTTGGTCTAGGGGTACACGAGTAAACATCCACCTGAGTGGCTTGCGAGTGTGATATCTAGGGCTATTCGAGTATTTAACATCATTGGTTTTACAAAAGGTTACAATGATGGTTAATTACGAATTATGTGCAAATATAACTTTCTTACATGCCTTTATTATATTTTTCAGATATGTTTCTTCGAATAATTTTCGAGTTTCTAAACAGTCTCACCAACCAAGCCCTAACGGGTTTAAATAATTTTACAAAGTGGAAGAGATATCTTACCTTCCCAATAAATGATCTGCAAAGGTCCTATAAGAACTTCTGTTTTAGGACCGTTGTGTCTAAGAACGAGTTTACTATGAGTATGTTACTCAAATATTTGGTAGCGGTCAAAGATGTTATAGAAAAGGGCAAGAGTGCTCAAGTCTTGAATATCCCTAGTAGTTCAAGGAATCCTCCGAAAGGCGGAAACCAGAAAAAGAGCGGAAATGGTGGACAGTTCAAGAAGAGCAGTGGGAGTAAGAAGACGGTCCTTACCGGCGACATGCAAATGTCAAAGGAGAAAGGAAGGTTCTTCAAGAATGGTAAGAAAGGACATTGGAAGAATTTTAATCCAGATGTCAAGGCAAAACAGAAAGAGATGCGAGTCGCTCTTATAGCTGAAACTGTTCTTTTTTCCTCTTCTACCCACGAATGGGTAGTGGATTCGGGGGCAACTGATCATGTTTGTTACACCTTGCAAGGTTTCTTGCAGAAAAGGTAATTGAGCGATGGCGAGGTGGTAGTCTCAATGGGCAATGGATCGAGAGTTCTTGCAATTGTCATTGGAGATCTACATCTATCTTTTGATAGTTTTGTTTTAGTACTTAAAGATGTTTTATATGTGCCTGAGTTTAGGCGAAACATAATTTATGTTTCAAAACGCTATATCATGGATGGTTATAAATCAAGTTTTGATAGTGAAGTTTCTATCATGAAAGACGATGATTTCATCTGTGGTGGGCTATTAAACGGATCTTTATATACTATTACTTGTAATCCGCGTAATTCTGTTAATGTTGCTTCCTCATCATCAAATCCTAAGAAGAGGAAAGAATCTTCTAAGGTAAACCAAACTTATCTGTGGCACTTAAGACTAGGTCACATCAATCTAAATAGGATTCAAAGGTTGGTGGAATATGGATCATTGGAGTCTCTCCATGTAGAACCATTTCCAACTTGCGAACCTTGCTTAGAAGGAAAGATGGTGACTAGGCCCTTTAAGGCAAATGGTTATAGAGCCACAGAAGTATTAAGTTTGATACATTCTGACTTGTGTGGGCCTATGTCTACACAAGCTCGTAGAGGGTATGAGTACTTCGTCACATTTACTGATGATTACTTAAGGTATGGATATGTTTACCTTCTTCGCCACAAGTCGGATTGCTTTGAAACCTTTAAGGAATTCAAGGCAGAAATGGAGAAGAAGCTAGGTAAAGAAATCAAAACATTAGGATCTGATCGTGGTGGGGAATACCTATCCAATGAGTTCAAGGACTACTTGACAGAATGTGGGATTACATCCCGGCCGACAAAGACGGGCACGCCCCCAGCAGAATGGTGTGTCGGAGAGAAGAAACCGAACTCTCTTAGAGATGGTTCAGTCCATGATGAGTTATGCAACTTTGCCGGTTTCCTTTTGGGGATATGCCACTGAGAGCTGCAAAGATACTTGCTGAACCGTGTGCCTTCCAAGTCGGTACAAAAGACCCTTTTGAGTTGTGGAATGGGCATAAGCCTAGTTTGCACCACTTAAGGATTTGGGGGTTGTCCTGCTTATGTGTTAAATAGGCAAGCCGACAAATTGGAATCACGTTCAGAAGTGATGTTGTTCATAGGGTATCCGTAGGAAACGAATGGTGGATACTTTTATGATCCTAAAGAACAGAAGATCGTTGTTAGCCCTAACGCTCGGTTCTTAGAAGAGGATTACATTAGTAACCATAAATCTCGAGTCGACATCATCCTTGAGGAATTACAAGGTGGTCGAGTTCCACTTGAACAACCAGTTGTGCAAGATAGTACTCCACGAGTAACTGCACAATCTGTTAACACAGCTCCTGACACTGTTCGACGTAGTGGGAGGGTGATATTTACACCTGATCGGTATATGTTCACTGGGTAGACATTTGATCATCTCCAAGCAGATGAACAAGATACCGTGGATCCTTGGACTTACAACGAAGCAGTGGGAGATGTAGATATGCAGATTCCTAGCGAATCTTCATGGACTCAGAATTTATGTCCTTAATTGATATGGATGTATACGAGATCACTGAACTACCTGAGGGCTGCAAGACTATTGGTAGTAAATGGGTATACAAGAGAAAGAGAGAGGACCGAATGGAGAGATCGTGGCGTTTAAGGCCAGGCTAGTGGCGAAGGGTTTCACCCAGAAAGAAGGTATCGATTATGAAGAGACCTTCTCGCCTGTAGCAATGATCAAGTCCATTCGGATTCTCCTTACCATATCAGCTCTCATGAACCTAGAGATCTGACAAATGTATATCAAAACCGCATTCCTAAACGGTCACCTTAAAAAAGGTAGGGACATCTACATGAAACAACCAGATTGTTATGTGAAGAAGGGCGAAGAGGATCTAGTTTGGAAGCTTAAGAAGTCGATTCATAGACTTAAGCAAGCTTTCCGGTTATGGCACCAGCGTTTTCGACGAGGTAGTCAAATCCTACAGATTTGTATCCTGTCCTAACGAGGTGTGTGTACCATATTTGTGTTAACGGATCAGTGGTGTTTCTTGCATTTTACGTAGATGACATCCTTCTCATTGACAACAATGTTGAAGTGTTATCAGACGTAAAGATGTGGTTATCCGAGAAGTTTCAAATGAAGGACTTAGGTGAAGCTGCTTACATCCTTGGGATCAAGGTTATCTGAGATCGCCAGAAAAGGATATTAAGCTTGTCACATGCGTCCTACATTGACACTGTTATTGCTCGTTTTAGCATGCAAAAAGCCAAGAGAGGTTCAGTACCTTTCGGACATGGCATTTTTCTATCCAAGAGTCGATTGCCTAAAACGCCCGAAGAGATAGAAAGTATGAGGCTAGTATCATATGCTCCGCCGTTGTCGGTAGCCTCATGTATGCAATGCTTTGTACGAGAGCAGATATCTCATATGTTGTAGGCATGGTCTCAAGATATCAGTCTAACCCTAGAAAGGAACACTGGACTGCGGTCAAGCATATTCTCAAGTACCTTAAACGGACTAGAGATTATAGGCTTGTTTACCAGTCAGACAGTCTAGTGTCTTTGGGTTATACATAATCGGATTTGTAAGGTCGACGAGACGAGTAGAAGTCTACCTCGTGTTATGTGTTTACCTTGGGAGGTGGAGCCATTTCATGGAGGAGTGCAAAGCGTAAATGCATTGCGGACTCAACCATGGAAGCGAGTAGGTGGGCCGCCCGAAGCTTGAAAAGAGGCAGTTTGGCTCAAGAATTTCCTCCTGGATCTTGATATTGTTCAGAATTTGCCTAAGGCGATCACGATTTATTGTGATAATGCGGGTGCAGTGACAAATTCTAAGGAACCTAGATCTCACAAGGTGTCTAAACACATAGACAGAAAGTACCACATTATACGAGTATTCGTAAATCGAGGTGACGTGGTGATTGACAAAATTGGAACTGAAGTCAACCTAGCCAATCCTTTCACGAAGAGCTTACCACTCCCGGCTTACGAGAAGCATGCTCGTGGCTTCGGGATGGTAGAGATGCTCCCCACTTAGGACTACAGAAACTTTTGTATAAGTGGGAGAAGATGCAGTGATAGATAGGATAGATAGCTGAGATATAGCTGGGTACTAGTTTTTACCTAGATAGCTGAGATATAGCTGAGTACTAGTTTGTACCTAGAACTGACACATTGTATACTAAAAATTTGCTTTAGTATAAGTGGGAGAATTGTTGGGATTTTGTATACTGGAAGCACTTTTTATGCTTGTATACAATGTGTTTTCGTCCTTACCACTATTTTATTCTCCTATCTGATAAATATGTATATTTGCACATGTTATCCTTTATCTTGTATAAAAGTTATATTTGTGTGGTGTGTCGGGTATCACAGAAGACAACACAAATTGGTTGCACTGACAAGATATAAACAGTTATCACAGCTGAGACAACTTAAGGATAAGTTGTCGGTTTAAGCTGCAGTTTAGATAAGAAGTGGCTTGTCTTAGCTGCTTGTCTTTACTGGTACACTTAAGGTGGTGTATTGACGGATCACAGTGAGATGTGTTCTCCTAACTGACCTTAGTGGAGAACCAAGATCTCGGTGACTTAGCTAGTCTTATGCTTGGTAAGACTTCAGCTGAGTGCATTTGGCTATCTATAACTTTGACCTACTATGGTGAACGTCATCGCGACCGGATCTACGTATCTTGGGTGTTAGTAGTTATTTGTGGCTCAGGCCGGTTGTCTGTATCTTGCAACCGTATCCCAGTAAAATGGGTTGATAATATCCCCTGTGGAACTCGAAAGTATTAGCACACTAAACCCGGCCGGTTGATTAAGTTCAGGTGTGTTAATAAGGTCGAGTGGTACTACTTAGGAATATAAGATGTTAATTAATTTAAGCTGTCAGTGAGCTTAATTAATTAACGGATATTTCTATCTTAAATACGGAGATCGATTAAGTCTAAAATACAAGCCCTTGCTCAATTTGGGATAAAGGGGTAAGTCAGCACATATTCTCTAGTGGAATGAATATGTGTTTATTAATTAATTTTGCTCTGGGCTGAGCATAGATAATTAAATAATTTGAGGACTAGCTTTATTTCTTGTATTGGATCCCTAATCTGGCCCAATTAGTTGCCTAGTTATTTATTGTCTCTCAGAAATCATTATTAATGGATTAGTGTATTTTTACATTATTTAATAATGTTATTTATCTGGAATTAATTGGCTAGGCCAATTAATTGATAAATATTTGTAGCCCAGTGGATTAATTAATTATATTATGGGCTAATTATGTGGAAGACCATTAGAAATATAATTAAATTAATGGGCTACAAATATATTAATATTATATTGGCTTTTGAAGCCTATATATATTAGTATTCTGTTCAGAAACAGATTACAGACATTTCTGAAACACGTGCGTGAGTACGTAGAGCGACAGTAATTTATTTTCTTTAGTTCTCTGACCACCCAGAGGAAGATAAAGGCCGGGACACAGATGAGAAGATCTGACACGGGAGCAACAATCAGAGCTGCGACAACATACGAAGGAGGAAGGTATCGATTCCTAACCCTCAATTATCCTTCAAATACGATCCTTAGGTTCATGATATGATCACTTGATTGACCCTTAGGATTATAAATTAGAGATCTCCCGCCATCGTACGGAATCCCTAGAGCCTTAGTGGATGAACCAACAAAAGAAAATCATAAATGCTAGCTAGAGAATGGGAATGAATCGATCATCTTAGGCATAGTGATTGTTAAACCTCCACACTCTTCATCAAATCTTGAAACCAAACCCATTAACCCATTTCACTTTGCTCTTACTTGTTTTTCTACTTTCTTGCTATTTTAATTTCGTAGTTTAGAATAAATCAAACCCAGTTTAGGACCAAATAGATAGGTAATTAATTAGAGTAATTAGAACCCAGCTAAGTCCTTGTGAGATCGACCTCGGGAGTTGCTAGATTATGTACTATACTGATTCGTGCACTTGCGAGAATTATAATTTGTTCATCAAGTTTTTGGTGCCGTTGCCGGGGACTCAGTCGTTTTGATTATTCTTTTTACTAGCTATTTATTTGTTTAGATTTTATTTTTGAGTTAGTTTCCAATTCTTCCTTTCTTTACTGTGTCGAGTCTTACTCTTTTGAATTTTCTGTAGGTTTATGCACGGTAGAAGGTCGCAAAATCCAGAACTTGCGCCTTTTATCGATAACATATACAGAGTAGGGACTCGCGTTACGAGGGAGGAACCAGAAGAAAAAATTGAAATGGAGCAAATTGTGAACAATCCTGAACCAGAAAAGTTGTAGGGAGACTACACAAGGCCGATACTTGGAGCCAATACCACCTGTATCGTCCTAGAAGAGACCGCCAGGAATTATGATCTGAAGCCCATTTACTATCATATGCTACCATCTTTCTATGGGCTAGCAACTCCTCTTGCTCATATGAGGGAGTTCTATGCTACATTGGGGACTCTTCCTCTTAGCGGACTCACTACTGATTAATTGGGAAGACGATTGTTCCCCTACACTCTAAAGGATAAGGCCAAGACTTGGTTGAACACACTACCTGCTAACTCTTTAAGAACAATGGAGGACGTGTTCAAAGCATTCACTGAGCGATACTACTCCCGAAGCAAGAGCCACGAGTTGAGGTAGCAAATTGCTGCTTTCTCCCAGTTTGACAATGAGACATATCATGAAGCTTGGGATAGATTCAAGGGACTCCTCATCCAATGCCCAAATCATAATTACCAGGTCGCGATGCTGAAGGAGTTCTTGTACAATGGATTGCTCTTGTCGTGTTAGATTATGATTGATAACATGGCTCCCGGAGGCATTCTTGCACTGACCCCAAGGGCATTGCATGAGCTTTTTGAGACGTTGAAGGCTCGTTCCGTACAAAGAAGTCAGAGTGTGAGACAACGTGGAACTCAGGATGTGCGGGCTGCGTACGCGGATGATACTATTAAGGAGCTTCAACTGCTTCGACAAGAAATCAAGGAGCTCAAGTGGACACAAGTACAAGCCCCAAAGATTAGCGAGGTATGTCCCATTTGTGATGATCCACAACACTCAACTGCCCAATGCCTGTTTAACATCATCCATAACCAATTTGAAGAAGAACAAGCTAATTGGGGACAAGGCATAGGACACCAAGAATGGGAGGAGAGAAAGCAATATCAAAGGCCTCAACAAAATTTTGTCCATAAGCAGCAAGGGTACAATCCCAACTATAAGAGTTACCAGAATTATGGAGGAGAGAATATCAATCAGCAGAAGCACTTTGGAAGCACATCATCATCTCTTCCTCAGCAAAAGATTGAGGAAGCTGAACCGAATACCATTGCCATCTTGCAAGACACCTTAAACTGCTTTATGAAGAGTTATAGGGAGCAAATGGAGACACTCACCACATCTATTAAGAACGTGGAAGCAACTTCCAAAAATTTGGGGACTCAACTTGGCCAGCTAGCACGGGAAGTCGCTTTGCTTAAAATGCAACAAGGGAAACTACCCGGACAAACTGAAGAGGCGAGATCCATTACTATTTTACTTGGCGATGATTCAAAGAAGGCTAAAGAGAAAATCGACGAAGTTGTTATGACTATTGTTGATGAAAGGATAAGAGATGAGGAGAAGGAGCCTACTGTTCGTACTCCTTTGCATAAAGCTGTGAATCTGTACAAGCCCCCACCTCCTTTTCCAGGATGCCTCAAGGTTAACAAACAAGAAGAACAGTTTGGATCCTTATTCAATATACTCTCTAAAGTGAACATCAATCTGCCGCTCTTAGACCTCATCAAGAGTATTCCAATGCAATCCAAGTTCTTCAAGGAGCTCATCAACAACAAAAAGGATTACGAGCAGAGTACAAATCTTCCTACACTTGAATCCGGGGGTGTTGTAGTTGATATATCAGCTCTACCGCCCAAGTTAGCAGATCCTGGAAGATTCGACATCACTATCTCTATGGGCAAGGATATAGTAACACGAGCAATGCTAGATCTTGGAGCTGGTATCAACCTCATGCCCTACTCTGTCTACAAAACGTTGGGAGTTAACAATTTGAAGCCTACACCTATGAGGCTTCAATTTGTTGATAACTCTGTGAAGACCCCAATGGGGATTGTTGAAGATTTGTTCGTAAAGGTAGACAAATTTATTATTCCTATTGACTTTATTGTTCTTGATGCAGATGATACTTCTCGAGGGCTAAGTGACAAGCTTATCCTCCTAGGGAGGCCATTTATGGCAACCACTAGGACTTGTGTTGATGTACCATCACGAACCGTGAGGATGGAAGTCTTGGGGGAGGTTACAGAATTCAAAGCACTAGCTCCAGCCACATTGGGAACTACTGCCTCAACTGCTGAAGTTAACTTTGTGCAGCCTGCATTTGATGTAGTGAAGGATTCTGATGGTATAGATGGATTAGGAATACATACATTATTCGATGAGGAGTCAACTGATGTCGGTGTTCCGAACTTGGATGAATGTGTTGAAGATCAAAAAGACATGTTCTCGAAGAAAACCATCTATGTCAGATGCACTAAAGCTGCTTGTGGGAAGAGCACGCTGGGTAAAATACTTTATCCTGGTCTCAAAGTTCTTTTATATGACGATGGTTCTAGAGTTTTTCCAGGATACCCAAGTTCTACATTCTCCGGACCATTTCATATGGTGGACGTTTTGTCGCATGGTGTGGTGAAGTTGATGAATCTACGAACCAAATAACATTTCAAGGTGAAGGATGTATATGGAACATCATCGAAGGAGGCGTTCGACAAGGCTGTAGTTGGACGTCTAAAGTCTCCAAGTTTCTAATCTGATTCAGCAAAGTCGAGCTAACGACTCTAACCAACAGCGCTTCGTGGGAGGTAACCCACGTTTGTGAGTTTTTCTAGTTTTCTTAGTTAGATTTATTGCTTTCCATTAAAAAAGTTATATCAGAGCAGTAGGGGAGCTGATACGGTCAGGATTAACTTTGGATCTGAGCCTGCAGATCAAGCTTTGCATATGTAGATCAATCGGACTTCACCTAAATATCAGGGAAGATTCGTTTACCCAATTTTCTTTATTTCACTCTATTTTCGCGCTAGGGACTGGCTCGTAGATAGGTTTGGGGGGGGGGTATGTAGAATCTTGAACCCTATTTATTTGGTCTGTATGATTATGATTCTAGTGATTCCTCATGTACTAGATATTTGAGCTGCCATGACTTGTGCTATTTGATGATTTTGCATTTCTTGCATTTAAAATTCTTCTTTGCTGAATCATTGTTGGATTGAATTTGAGCATGATGAAATTTTTGGACATGTAGGATGTAAAAGTATGGTAGTCCAAAAGCCTTTGGTGAGAATTTGAGCCTATTGTGAACTGACGAAATCCTATGTCGGTCTCAATTCTTTCATGTGTGATACTCGCTTTAGGGAGAACATTTAGAACTTGCTTTGAGTCTGTTTGAAGTTTATTGAACACTTTTCGTATATGGCATTGATATGATCTTAGGCACTATCTCGTTCTTTAGCCAGAGCCAAATATGATTCCTACCTTGAACATCTACCTAGTAAGCCCCTTTGAGCTTAATGTATCCTTTTTATTCATGTACCTCCACTTAAATTGCCTAGCCTAATTAGCCTTAACCGAGGATCTAGTAGATTTATTAGTGCTGTGGAAGAAAATAGAGGCCTGTGAGGGTATGGTGATCAAGGGACAATTTTTTGCTAAAAAGTGAGATTGGTGTGAATTGATTTTGATTCTATCTAATCTGGTACCGAACTTGATGACACCGTGTTATACTGAAATCTTTATCTAATAATTGGTAGAGAATTGGCAGGTAAACAATTGGATAGAATATGGGAGACTTGTGCATGTAATCCTAACTTTGATTGAAAGGGGGTTTATATGACATATGTTAGAGTTTGGAGATGAAAAAAAAAAAGAGGTGAAAAAAAGAGGATGAAGATGAAAAAGGGAGTTTATTTTGGAAAAAGTGAGAACTTGGGGAGTCTTGATTTGTTTGGTTATGGGTGATTCAAATGTGGTTGGTTTTCGAGGTTTATTTTGATATATCATCATTTGGTTGCTCTACTAGATCCCTTGTTCATACATTATGAGTCACTTTTCCTATATATTCCCTACTTTTTTTGTTACATGCCTTAGCCCCATTACAACCAAAGAAAGACCTTCGTGATCTTTGCCATTAATTGTGTTCATTATGAGTAGAATTAGACAATCTGCAAACTTATGAAGACGCTCTCCTAGGGTTGAGTTTGAGTGATAATTTACCCTTATATACTTGAGTGTTTTAGTGATATAGATTTCTGGAGAGGGACTACTCTACTTTTATATTCTATTTTGTTTTGAATGTGGTATTATGCTTGAATGATTTTCACGTGCTAATGATGTGTTCTTCTAAAAAACTGAATTAGGCTTGAATTGTTATGCTCATCTTCTTGATATTTAGTCATAGTCTTTCTTTTATCTTATTTCTTTGCTTGAGGACAAGCAAAAACTTGATGAACAAATTATAATTCTCGCAAGTGCACGAATCGGTATAGTACCTAATCTAGCAACTCCCGAGGTCGATCTCACAAGGACTCAGCTGGGTTCTAGTTACTCTAATTAATTAACTATCTATTTGGTCATAACCTGGGTTTGGTTTATTCTAAACTACGGATTTAAAATAGCAAGAAAGTAGAAAAACAAGTAAGAGCAAACCGAAATGGGTTAATGGGTTTGGTTTCAAGATTTGATGAAGAGTGCGGAGTTTTAACAATCACTATGCCTAAGATGATCGATTCATTCCCATTCTCTAGCTAGCATTTATGAATTTCTTTTGTTGGTTCATCCACTAAGGCTCTAGGGATTCCGTATGATGGCGGGAGATCTCTAATTTATAATCCTAAGGGTCAATCAAGTGATCAATCATGAACCTAAGGATCATATCATGCTCATTTAAGGAGCCATCTAAACTATCCCAAACCAATGGTGACAATCTAGACACTTAATTGCAGGTCTAAATAAAAAACCGGGTATGATGCGCCGTATTATCTATTACCTATATCTTACTACAATTATCTAAGATGATGGTCAGTCACATTAAAGAATCATAGAGAAATCAAAACAATTCATTCATTGGAAAACTTGGGTTTGAATCAATTCATCAAAAACATAGGTCCTGCTAAACCCCCACACAAGGGGATTTAGCTACTCATATTCGTAGGAAAAAATCACAAGATATGCAAAAAGTATCCATGAAAACAAGTATCAAAAACCCTAAACAAAACTAAGATAGAATTATGCAACCTAGAACCTTGTAGATTGATCCTCGCACTTGGTTCTTCGGTTGTAGTCTTCGTTCTTCGCCCTGAATCATCTATGGAGGGATGCTTTGGGTGTTTCTCTGCTTTGGGGGTTGGAAAAAGTTGAAATTAGGGTGTGTCGTATGAAGGAAAGAAATCCGGAAGGGTTTATACAGGTTTCAGACCGAAAAAAAAACATTTTTCGGCTGTAAAAGACGCGGACCCCGGTCCAACAAAAAAGGCGGACCGCGGTCCGACCCCCACGAAAAATCCAGTTTTTGAGTTAGAACAGTGCGGACCGCGGTCCAGCACAAAACGCGGACCGCGGTCCGCGTGCTTCGGCCGAACACATTTTTCTACACTGTCGCGTTTTGGGAAAAACGGGATATCTCCTTCGTTAGCCGTTGGATCGCCACGAAACTTTTCCATAATGTTCCTAACACATAGAAATACGATGTGGACGGTGGAGATCGGATTATAAGTTCGTTAGATCCGCCTGCCACGCAATTTCCCCACTGCCTTGTTACACGAGCTCCGAAACACGATTTCTTCAACATCCGGCTTCAAATCCTCTTCATTCTTCATCCAAACAACTCCATATTTCCCAACAATGCATCAATGGTCATGGTTTCTATCATTTAGGTGCCAAATACCACCAAATATGCTCAAAACGCGCGAGAAACCTACAAAACCAAAAACCATCGAAAGTATACAATTCCAAGCAAAACAAAAGCTAAAAATGGATTGAAAATGATGTAAATAAGCTTAAATAGAACACGATGAGATGGTATAAAAACCACTCATCAATTGACAGTTTGATAGATAGATTGTTTGTTTGTACTAATCTGTTCACGACAGTCTTCGAGGATCCTTACTGGATATCTGCAGATGCAGAAAGGATCTTATTGAAGGAAATAGGAGGTGAAGAACGATACCTTCCTCCTTCGTATGTTATTGCAGTTCTGATAGTTGATCGTGTGTCAAATCTTCTGAGTAAGAATATCGTCTCCCTTTCACTCACGCGTGCGTGTGTAAATTTGTGTGTGTAATCTGCTTATGAACAGAATACTAATATATATAGGCTTCAAAAGCCATATAATATTAATATTTGTAGCCTATTAATTTAATTATATTCATAATGGACTTCCACATAATTAGCCCATAATATAATTAATTAATCCACTGAGCTACTAATATTTATCAATTAATTGTCCTGGCCAATTAATTTCAGATAAATAATATTATTAAATAATGTAAAATTACATTAATCTATTAATAATGATTTTTGAAAGACAATAAATAACTAGGCAACTAATTGGGCCAGATCAGGGACCTAATACAAGAAATAAAGCAGAGCCTCAAATTAACCCGAAAATGTTACAACGGGGTCAAAACAATGGCTCGCATGCCGCCCCAAACACGAAAATTAACCCGATAACGACGGAATTGAACCCTAATCATACACCTAACAGCAACAATCAGAGTCTAAACCAGGCTCTGATACCAATTGAAGGATAATTGAGGGTTAGGAATCGATACCTTCCTCCTTCGTATGTTGTCGCAGCTCTGATTGTTGCTCCCGTGTCAGATCTTCTGATCTATGTCCCGGCCTTTTTCTTCCTCTGGGAGGTCAGAGAACTGAAGAAAATAAATTATTGTCTCTCTACGTACTCACGCACGTGTTTCAAAAATTATGAATGTGTGTAATATGTTTCTGAACAGAATACTAATATATATAGGCTTCAAAAGCTAATATAATATTAATATATTTGTAGCCCATTAATTTAATTATGTTTCTAATGGGTTTCCACATAATTAGCCCATAATATAATGAATTAATCCACTGGGCTACAAATATTTATCAATTAATTGGCCCAGCCAATTAATTCCAGATAAATAACATTATTAAATAATGTAAAAATACACTAATTCATTAATAATGATTTCTGAGAGACAATAAATAACTAGGCAACTAATTTGGCCAAATCAGGGATCCAATACAAGAAATAAAGCTGGGCCTCAAATTAATTAATTATCTATGCTCAGCCCAGAGCAAAATTAATTAATAAACACAGATTCATTCCACTAGAGAATCCGTGCTGACTTACCCCTTTATCCCAAATTGAGCAAGGGCTTGTATTTTAGACTTAATCGATCTCCGTATTTAAGATAGAAATATCCGTTAATTAATTAAGCTCACTGACAGCTTAAATTAATTAACATTTTATATTCCTGAGTAGTACCACTCGACCTTATTAACACACATGAACTTAATCAACCGGCCGGGTTTAGTATGCTAATCCTTTCGAGTTCCTCAAGGGATATTATCAACCCATTTTACTGGGATACGGTTGCAAGATACAGACAACCAGCCTGAGCCACAAATAACTACTAACACCCAAGATACGTAGATCCGGTCGCGATGACATTCACCCAAGGTAAATACATAACCCGAGGTAGACTTCTTCTCATCTCTGTCAGCCTAAAAATCCGAGTCTGTATAACCCAAAGACACTAGACTGTCTGACTGGTAAAAAAGCTTATAATCTCTAGTCCGTTTAAGGTACTTGAGAATATGCTTGACCGCAGTCCAGTGTTCCTTTCCAGGGTTAGACTGATATCTTGAGACCATGCATACAACATATGAGATATCTGGTCTCGTATAAAGCATCGCATACATGAGGCTATGGATAGTGGAAGCATATAGTACTAGCCTCATACTTTCTATCTCTTCAGGCGTTTTAGGGCACTGATTCTTTGATAGAAAAATGCCATGTATGAAAGATACTGAACCTCTCTTGGCATTTTACATGCTAAAACGAGCAATAACAGTATCAATGTAGGACGCTTGGAACAAGCTTAACATCCTTTTCTGACGATCTCAGACAACCTTGATCCCAAGGATGTAAGCAGCTTCACCTAAGTCCTTCATTTGAAACTGCTCGGATAACCACGTCTTTACGTCTGATGACACTTCAATATTGTTGCTAATGAGAAGGATGTCATCTACGTAAAATGCAAGAAACACCACTGATCCGTTAAAAAAATACGGTACACACGCTCCTCGTTAGGATAGGAGACAAATCCATAGGATTTGACTACCTCGTCGAAACGCTGGTGCCATAATCGGGAAGCTTGCTTAAGTCCATAAATGGACTTCTTAAGCCTCCAAACTAGATGCTCTACGCCCTTCTTCACATAAACATCTTGCTATTTCATGTAGATGTCTCTACCTTTTTCAAGGTGACCTTTTAGGAATACGGTTTTGACATCCATTTGCCAGATCTCTAGGTTCATGTGATCTGCTATGGTAAGGAGAATCCGAATGGACTTGATCATTGCTACAGGCGAGAAAGTTTCTTCGTAATCGATACCTTCTTTCTGGGTAAAACCCTTTGCCACTAGCCTGGCCTTAAACGCCATGATGTCTCCATTTTGTCCTCTCTCTTTCTCTTGTATACTCACTTACTACGAATAGCCTTGCAGCCCTCAGGTAGTTCAGTGATCAAGTATACATCCATATCAATTATGGACTTAAATTCTGAGTCCATAGCGATTCACTAAGAATCTGCATCTACATCTCCCACTGCTTCGTTGTAAGTCCAGGGATCCACGGTATCTTGTTCATCTGCCGGGAGATGATCAAACGTCTCCCCAGTGAACATATACTGATTAGGTGTAAATATCACCCTCCCACTACGTCGAACAGTGTTAGGCGCCGTGTTAACAGATTGTGCAGTTACTCGTGGAGTACTATCTTGCACAACTGGTTGTTCAAGTGGAACTCGACCACCTTGTAATTCCTCAAGGATGATGTCGACTCGAGATTTATGGTTACTAATGTAATCCTCTTCTAAGAACCGAGAATTAGTGCTAACAACGATCTTCTGTTCTTTAGGATCATAAAAGTATCCACCATTTTTTTCCTTCATATACCCAATGAACAACATCACTTATGAACGTGATTCCAATTTGTCGGCCTACCTATTTAGCACATAAGCAGGATAACCCCAAATCCATAAGTGGTCCATACTGGGTTTGTGCCCACTCCACAACTCGAAAGGGATCTTTTGTACCGACTTGGAAGGCACACGGTTCGGACAAGTATCGTTGCAGCCTCTGAGGGAATATCCCCAAAAGGAAACCGGCAAAGTTGCATAACTCATCATCGACCGAACCATCTCTAAGAGACTTCGGTTCCTTCTCTCGACACACCATTCTCGTTGAGGCGTGCCCTGTTGTCGGCCTGGGATATAATCCCACATTCTGTCAAGTAGTCCTTAAACTCGTTGGATAGGTATTCCCTACCACGATCAGATCGTAGTGTTTTGATTTCTTTACCTAGCTTTTTCTCCACTTCTGCCTTGAATTCCTTAAAGGTTTTAAAGCAATCCAACTCTTGGCGAAGAAGGTAAACATATCCATAGCTCGAGTAATCGTCAGTAAATGTGATGAAGTACTCATTCCCTCCACGAGCTTGTGTAGACATAGATCTACACAAGTCAGAATGTATCAAATTTAATACTTCTGTGGCTTTATAACCCTTTGCCTTGAAAGGCCTAGTCATCATCTTTCCTTCCAAACAGGTTTCGCAAGTTATAATTGGTTCAACTTGGAGAGACTCTAATGATCCATATTCCACCAACTTTTGAGTCCTGTTAAGATTGATGTAACCTAGTCTTAAGTGCCACATATAAGTTTGGTTTACCTTATACGACTATTTCCTCTTCTTAGGATTTGATGATGAGGAAGCAATATTAATAGAACTACGCGGTTTACAAGTAATAGTATATAAAGATCCGTTTAATGGTCCACCACAGAAAAAATCATCGTCTTTCATGATAGAAACTTCACTATCAAAACATGATTTATAACCATCCATGGTTTAGAGTTTTGAAACAGAAATTATGTTTCACCTAAACTCAGGCACTTGTAAAACATCTTTAAGTACTAAAAAAGAACTATCAAAAGATAGATGTAAATCTCCAATGACAATTGCATGAACTTTGGATCCATTGCCCATTGAGACTACCACCTCGCCATTGCTCAATTGCCTTTTCTGCAAGAAACCTTGCAAGGTGTAACAAACATTGTCAGTTTCCCCCGAATCCACTACCCATTCGTGGGTAGAAGAGGAAACCAGAACAGTTTCAGTTACAAGAGCGACTCGCGTCTCTTTCTGTTTTGCCTTGACATCTGGATTATAATTATTCCAGTGTCCTTTCTTACCACTCTTGAAGAACCTTCCTTTCTCCTTTGATATTCGCTTGTCGCCGGTAAGGACCGTGTTCTTACTCCCACTGCTCTTCTTGAATTGACCACCCTTTTCTGCTCTTTTTCTAATTTCCGCCTTTCGGATGATTCCTTGAACTACTAGGGATATTCAAGACTTGAGCACTCTTGCCCTTTCCTATAACCTCTTTGACCGCCACCAAAGATTTGAGTAACTTACTCATAGTAAACTCGTTTTTAGACATAGCGGTCCTAAAACAGAAGAAATCGCGTTTCGGAGCTCATGTAATGAGGCAGTTGGAAAATCGCGTGGCAGGCGAATCTAACGATCTTAGAATCCGATCTCCACCGTCCACATTGTATTTCTATGTGTTAGGATCAATGTGGCAAAGTTTCGTGACGATCCAACGGCTAACGAAGGAGATATCGCGTTTTTCCCAAAACGCGACAGTGCAAAAAAAAACTGTTCGGCAAAAGACGTCGGACCGCGGTCCGCATTTGTGCTGGACCGCGGTCCGGTATGTTCTGACTCAAAAAAATTTTAAAATACGTGGGCTCGGACCGCGGTCCACATTTGTGCTGGACCGCGGTCCGCGTCGTATACTGCCCAAAAACCAGATTTTTTCGGCCCGAAACCTATATAAACCCTTCCGGACTTCTTTCCTTCGACCACACACCATATTTTCAACTTCTTCCACCCTCCAAGGCAGAGAAACACCCAAGGCATCCCTCCGTTGAAGATTCAAGACGAAGATTGAAGACCAAATCCTAAGAACCAAGCGCGAGGATCAATCCGCTAAATTCTAGGTTGTATTATTCCTTCTCAGTTTTGTTTAGGGTTTTTGATACTTGAATTCTATGGATTATTTTTGCATCTTTTGTGATTATTTTCTTACGAATATGAGTGGCTAAATCCCCTTGTGTGGGGGTTTAGCAGGATCTATGTTTTTGATGAATTGATTCAAACCCTAGTTTTTCAATGAATGAATTATTTTGTTTCTTAATTGTTGAGCCTACTTTTGATTTCTCTATAATTCTTTAATGTGATTGGCCATCATCTTAGATAATTATAGAGAATATAGGTAATAGATAATACGGCGCATCATCCCCGGCAACGGCGCCAAAAACTTGATGAAAACGATGGCCAATGATGAGATGTAAACAAGCTTAAAAAGAAACGATGTAAACGATGGCCAATGATGAGATGTAAACAAGCTTAAACAAACTTGATGGAAGGTATACGATTCCAAGCAAAACAAAAGCTAAAAATGAATAGAAAACGATGTAAACAAGCTTAAAAAGAACATGATGAGATGGTATAAAAACCACTCATCATCGATCATCTTAGACATAGTGATTGTTAAACCTCCGCACTCTTCATCAAACTTGAAACCACACCCATCAATCCACTTTGCTTCGCTTTTACTTGTTTTCTTAGTTTCTTGTTATTTTAATTCCGTAGCTTTAGAATAAATCAAACCCAGTTTAGGACCAAGTAGATAGTGAAATAATTAGGATAATTAGAACCCAGCTGAGTCCTTGTGAGATCGACCTCGGGAGTTGCTAGATTAGGTACTATACCGATTCGTGCACTTGCGAGAATTATAATTTGTTCATCAAGTTTTTGGCCTGTATACGACGCGGACCGCGGTCCAGCACAAATGCGGACCGCGGTCCGAGCCCACGGATTTTAAAATTTTTTTGAGTCAGAACATACCGGACCGCGGTCCAGCACAAATGCGGACCGCGGTCCGACGTCTTCTGCCGAACAGTTTTTTTCTGCACTGTCGCGTTTTGGGAAAAACGCGATATCTCCTTCGTTAGCCGTTGGATCGCCACGAAACTTTGCCACATTGTTCCTAACACATAGAACTACGATGTGGACGGTGGAGATCGGATTCTAAAATCGTTAGATCTGCCTCCCACGCGATTTTCCAACTGCCTCGTTACATGTGCTCCGAAACGCGATTTCTTCAACATCCGGCTTCAAATCCTCTTCATTCTTCATCCAAACAACTCCATATTTGCCAACAATGCATCAATGGTCATGGTTTCTTTCATTTTGGTGTCAAATACCACCAAATATGCTCAAAACGCGTGAGAAACCTACAAAACCAAAAACCATGGAAAATATACGATTCCAAGCAAAACAAAAGTTAAAAATGAATAGAAAACGATGTAAACAAGCTTAAAAAGAACATGATGAGATGGTATAAAAACCACTCATCATCGATCATCTTAGACATAGTGATTGTTAAACCTCCGCACTCTTCATCAAACTTGAAACCACACCCATCAATCCACTTTGCTTCGCTTTTACTTGTTTTCTTAGTTTCTTGTTATTTTAATTCCGTAGCTTTAGAATAAATCAAACCCAGTTTAGGACCAAGTAGATAGTGAAATAAATAGGATAATTAGAACCCAGGTGAGTCCCTGTGAGATCGACCTCGGGAGTTGCTAGATTAGGTACTATACCGATTCGTGCACTTGCGAGAATTATAATTTGTTCATCAAGTTTTTTGGCCTGTATATGACGCGGACCGCGGTCCAGCACAAATGCGGACCGCGGTCCGAGCCCACGGATTTTAAAATTTTTTTGAGTCAGAACATACCGGACCGCGGTCCAGCACAAATGCGGACCGCGGTCCGACGTCTTCTGCCGAACAGTTTTTTTCTACACTATCGCGTTTTGGGAAAAATGCGATATCTCCTTCGTTAGCCGTTGGATCGCCACGAAACTTTGCCACATTGTTCCTAACACATAGAACTACGATGTGGACGGTGGAGATCGGATTCTAAAATCGTTAGATCTGCCTCCCACGCGATTTTCCAACTGCCTCGTTACATGTGCTCCGAAACGCGATTTCTTCAACATCCGGCTTCAAATCCTCTTCATTCTTCATCCAAACAACTCCATATTTGCCAACAATGCATCAATGGTCATGGTTTCTTTCATTTTGGTGTCAAATACCACCAAATATGCTCAAAACGCGTGAGAAACCTACAAAACCAAAAACCATCGAAAGTATACGATTCCAAGCAAAACAAAAGTTAAAAATGAATAGAAAACGATGTAAACAAGCTTAAAAAGAACATGATGAGATGGTATAAAAACCACTCATCATCGATCATCTTAGACATAGGGATTGTTAAACCTCCGCACTCTTCATCAAACTTGAAACCACACCCATCAATCCACTTTGCTTCGCTTTTACTTGTTTTCTTAGTTTCTTGTTATTTTTATTCCGTAGCTTTAGAATAAATCAAACCCAGTTTAGGACCAAGTAGATAGTGAAATAAATAGGATAATTAAAACCCAGGTGAGTCCCTGTGAGATCGACTTCGGGAGTTGCTAGATTAGGTACTATACCGATTCGTGCACTTGCGAGAATTATAATTTGTTCATCAAGTTTTTGGCCTGTATACGACGCGGACCGCGGTCCAGCACAAATGCGGACCGCGGTCCGAGCCCACGGATTTTAAAATTTTTTTGAGTCAGAACATACCGGACCGCGGTCCAGCACAAATGCGGACCGCGGTCCGACGTCTTCTGCCGAACAGTTTTTTTCTACACTGTCGCGTTTTGGGAAAAACGCGATATCTCCTTCGTTAGCCGTTGGATCGCCACGAAACTTTGCCACATTGTTCCTAACACATAGAAATACGATGTGGACGGTGGAGATCGGATTCTAAGATCGTTAGATCTCCCTGCCACGCGATTTTCCAACTGCCTCGTTACATGAGCTCCGAAACGCGATTTCTTCAACATCCGGCTTCAAATCCTCTTCATTCTTCATCCAAACAACTCCATCTTTGCCAACAATGGATCAATGGTCATGGTTTCTTTCATTTTGGTGTCAAATACCACCAAATATGCTCAAAACGCGTGAGAAACCTACAAAACCAAAAACCATGGAAAATATACGATTCCAAGCAAAACAAAAGTTAAAAATGAATAGAAAACGATGTAAACAAGCTTAAAAAGAACATGATGAGATGGTATAAAAACCACTCATCATCGATCATCTTAGACATAGTGATTGTTAAACCTCCGCACTCTTCATCAAACTTGAAACCACACCCATCAATCCACTTTGCTTCGCTTTTACTTGTTTTCTTAGTTTCTTGTTATTTTAATTCCGTAGCTTTAGAATAAATCAAACCCAGTTTAGGACCAAGTAGATAGTGAAATAATTAGGATAATTAGAACCCAGCTGAGTCCTTGTGAGATCGACCTCGGGAGTTGCTAGATTAGGTACTATACCGATTCGTGCACTTGCGAGAATTATCCCTTCCAATTCATACATATAAATTAGCTCATATTTCCTTAGTCCCAAAATATCAAGTAGTTCGTCGAAATTACGATAGTAGTGCAACTACTCGTAATTGAGAAGCCGTTGTATCTTGGAGACGAGTGCTATAGACCGCTTGCACCGAGTAGCGGAGCATTATCTTCTTGCGGAGAAAGAGTCCAACTCTTGCCTCGGCTAACATTGTAATCGTCATTTTGACACACCCCGATAACAATCGCAAGACGATAATCGTGTTGAAAAAATGACGACAAGTAGAAGTGAAGTACCCGATCCCCTTGTCCAAGTAATGACAAGTAGTAGTAACATACCGCTGAACTTTACAACAGCAACGAACAACCAAATTCCAAGCGCCCCTGTTCATGCGGAAAGGCCGAAAAAATTCTCAGGTTCTGAATTTAAGCATTGGCAATCTAAAATGCTATTTTATTTAACTACTTTAAATTTATCTCGATTCTTGAAAGAGTCACCTCCAACTATGGGGGAAAATGAAACTGATGAGCAAAAACGCATAGCGTCTGATGCATGGTATCATAGTGACTGCATATGTCGCAACTATGTCCTAAATGGACTTGACGACACTCTCTATAGTGTCTATTCGACTGCAAAGACATCGAAAGAATTGTGGGATTCTTTGGAGATAAAATACAAGACCGAAGATGTCAGTCTAAAGAAGTTCGTTGTTGGACGATTATTAGACTACAAGATGCTGGATACCAAAACTGTAGTCGAACAAGTGCAAGAGATTCAATTGATCATACATGATATCCTTACCGAGGGTATGGTCCTTTCTGAATCATTTCAAGTTGCAACTGTGATCAAGAAACTACCACCAATGTGGAAGGATTTCAAGAACTATCTCAAGCACAAATGCAAAGAGATGAGTCTCGAAGATCTGATAGTCTGTCTCAGAATTGAAGAGGACAACTGCAAGGCTGATCGAAAGACTAACAAGCCGTCCATAGAGGCAAGGGCTAATCTAGCCGAGTGCAGCACTAGCACTAACCCAAAGAAACGCAAGTTCTATGAAAAGAAGAAAGATTCAAAAAGGCAGAAAAAGATCAAGGGAAATTGCTACAATTGTGGAAAACTGGCCACATGGCAAATGATTGCCGCAAGACAAAGAAGGAATACAAAGGCCGTCCACAAGCAAATATGGCGGAAGAAAATTACGTGCCCGTCAACATGTCTGAACTCGACCTATCTGCGGTCGTAGATGAAGTAAACATGGTCGGTAATCTGATAGGATGGTGGATTGATACCGGCGCTACCAAGCACGTATGTGTGGATAAATCAATATTTTCAA